>CM071615.1:1912659-2512659 GCA_036365135.1 Miichthys miiuy | reverse complement strand
CATAATTCCAGTCGGGGCATTGTCTGTTGTCGCTTGGGTGCGACTCGCAGCCTGGCCATAATGAATGACACAGTGATGCGTCCCTCTGGATCCTCCACTCGCAGGTAGGCAACTGATCCATACAGCTTCTCTGAGGCATCACAGAAAATGTGAATCTGCCTCACTGATGAGTCGTTGTCGGCTGCTGCTGGAACATAACAGCGGGGAAGAACTATGTTCTGCAACTGAGGGAGCTCACCTTCCCATGCCTGCCACACTGGAAGTAGCTCGTCTGTGATAGGCTCATCCACTGTCTTTCTGTAGCCCACAAAGCTTGGACCAGGACTTTGGCCCGGGTAGTGAAGGGGATTATGTATTCGAGCGGGTTGTATTGCGAGGCAAGCACCCTATACACATTCCTCATAGTGGACTGTTTGGGTGATACAGGCTGGCATTTATAACCCATTGTGTCTGTCATGCAATGCCAAACCAGGCCAAGAGTGGATTCCCTGGGGTCAGCTCCTTCAGCAGTTAGCCACAGCTCAGATGTTGTTGATTGCACCTCAGTCGGAAGGTGAGAGATTACCTCAGTCCTGTTGGATGACCACTGCCTGATCTCAAATCCACCTTTAGCTAGGAGGGCTCTCAGGCGGTCGAGAAGATCCTTTGCCTGCTGTGCCGAGCGGAGTGATTTCAGGCAGTTAGCCACATAGAACGTGGTGATTACTGTCTCCAGCAGGTCCTCGTATCTGCTCTGGTGATCACGAACGTGACGCAACACAGCATAGATGGCACAACACGGACTGCAAACCGTGCCAAATGGCAGGACGTGCCATTCATAGATGTCAGGTGATCTGTCTCTGTCCATGTCACGCCAGAGGAAGCAGAGAAGTGGGCGGTCCTCAGGAAGGAGTCTGATCTGATGAAACATAGCCCGTATGTCTCCGCTGATGGCGGCCACATGTTCTCGAAATCTGAGCAGAACCCCAGTAGCGACGGCCCGAGAGAGGGCCCTGGTAGCAGGTCATCGTTCAGAGCACTGTCCTGGTACCGAAAGGAGCAGTTGAACACCATCTTTGCCTTTCCATTATGGTGTACTAAGTGGTGTGGAATGTACCAGGATTTGGCAGAATGACTGGCCTCCTCGCTGGTGATCCGCTCAGCATATCCTGCCTCCACTAGCTTGTGTATTTTGGTTGTAGACTTTAGCAAGCTCAGGATTGGTTGATAGACGGCGTTCTGTGGAGCGGAGGAGGGGCATCACAGCAGCGGGTGATGCACAGGGCAGAGCTACTTTCATCTTTCGAAGGAGAGGCGTTGCATATCTTGTGACACCATCCACTATTACAGTGGTGCTCTTCTCATCAAGCATGGTGAGAGCTGCTTGATCTTGTTTGGATCTCGTCACCTCCCTTTCGCTTTTGAATGGCAAAATGTCCAACTGCCACAGGCGTTGAACATCCTTATATAGGTCGGAGCAAGGTGTTTCAACCGACAGGTGAAGGAAGGAACTCTCACTGGGTGGATGTTGAAGAAAGTTGTTGGGCCCTTGCACTGCCCAGCCTAGTTGAGTGCAGACTGCTACTGGTGCTCCGATATGTCCTGCACGTACTGGGTGGATTGGAGTTATTAGATGAGGGTGGTCGGATCCAATCAGTAGCATTGGCTGTACTTTAGTGAAGGTGTGTAGGGGGACTCCTTTCAGGTGATTGTATTTCCTTGTCAGTTTGTCTCCTGGACATGACTGCTCGGCCAGTTGGAGTTCAGTCGCAGTGAAAGCTTGGCTGATGGAGTGATAGGCGCATGGCTGTGTGTTAGCAGACACCTCAAATGACACTGCCATTCCCTGAAGCTTCAACACATCCTGCCTAATAGTCTTCAGTTTAAGTGACTCCACGTCTCCACACAGCCTGAGGTGTTTGACTGTAGCAGCCAGAATCACAGTACGCTCAGAGCCATCATCTAAAACTGCATGTGTGTTTAGTGTTCTTTTGCCATGGCGGAGCAGCACTGGCACCACCTTTAACATGACATGCCCTGAGTGGCTGGCGTGATCCAGATACACTGCATTGGTTGAGGCACTGACTGTGAGAATGTTTAGCTGTGGGTCTTGGGCCACAACTTCGTGGAGTATCAGCAGGTGTTGTTTGTTGCATGAGGAGCAGAGTTTCTTTAGGGTGCAGTTCTCTGGTGAATGGCCATGCCCACATCTCCAACATTTCCCTTTGTCTTTAATCCAGGCAGCTTTCTCCTCGGTAGTAATTCTTTCGAACTCAGGGCAGCCGTTGAGGTAATGGTCCTAGGTGGTCGTGCAATATGGACAATAGGGCTTAATGCAGAATCCGGCGAAGCCATCCCTGTAATTACCGGGCAGTTTACCAAGGAGGGTGTCTACATGGGAGCCGCACCGCAGCTCAGACTGAGCGGGACCGTCCATGGGCCTTAACATCCCCACCAGTGTGTTTACAGCGGAGGAGAAATCTTCGAAAGCCCTTGCATCGCCGGGTTTCATGGGAGGAGAGTTCAATATAGTCTTTAATTCTCCCTGGACCAGCTGTCTTGGCTGCCCGTATCGTTGCTGCAGAGCGTCCATTGCACTGGTGTATGGGGTGTAGTCATGTATGTATCTCTTTGTCATTTGGTAGGCACTGGGCAGTTTGAGGTGATCAAGCAATACTTGGTATTTATAATCTTCAGTTAAGTGCCTGTGTGGACCAAGTAAGCTATCCAGTCCCCTTTTCAGCATGATGAAATCACTCTCCGTCCAGAACTGAAAAGAGGCAGTTTGGGCTTCGGGATCCCATATGAGGCCGCAATAGCCATTTCTGTCATGGTGAGTGTTGCAGGATTGTTGTAGGGAGAGATGTATCCTGGCACTGGGGGTGGAGCAACCATGGGTGTGAACTGTGGGTAGTGTGCAGCTGACTGAGATCCAGACTGGTGTGACTGTGGTTGCGTGGCATGGTTGGAGTGAGTAGACTGCTCCTGGATCAGTAGGTGGCTGAGAAGGAGGGATAGCACGAGAGTTTGGTCTTGTCCCCTGTTGGTTGAATGGAGCAGGTTGAAATCCTAGCGGTGGTCCAGGTTGAGGAGTGGCCTGATGCTGGACGTATTGGGGATAGCTTTGCTGTTGTGCAGTTGTGAGGAAGGGCTGTGGCATAGCTTGAGACTTGAGACTGCATGCTGGACAGGCAGAGAAGGTGAATATATTCGCTGGGCAAGCGGGGTGTGATGAGCCAACTGAACTGCAGGCAGCTGTGGAAACTCTGGCACTGGTCCAGGTAGGTTAGCTGAATGATGAGCCGGCTCACTGAGGTCTATCATTTGTACTGCTACCTGGACGGATGGCTGCAGAGCTCTGGCAGCCTGAGTTGTTGAACTGAGTTCTCCTTGCTGTATGGGCTGTGCTGTAGGTGGGTGATGCTCGCTGTTGTCTAAGAACTGACAGTATCCTCCATCAGCTGATCTCCAACTGATCTGATTATCCAGGAGGCGGGATACTCTGAGCTATGTCACTCCACTGTGGTGAATATGAGGAAGGCTTGAGCTCCGGGCTGGATATGACAAGTTGAATGGATGCTGCTGAGGGTGAGCTTTACCTTTAACACTGTCCATGGCTGACTGTAGCTGTCTCATGTGCCTAGTTATGTCTTTCATGCGGGCTTCCATCCCTTCCAGCCTCAAATCTTCTGGCCCAGTGAGCACAGTATGGTCTGGAGGCTCTTCCTGGTGTGCTTCTATCACTTGTGCTATATCTTGTCTATTCAGGTAGCCAAGGTTGTCAATGACGAAGTCATGTAGGTGCCTGGGGAGTTGGCGAGACCGGCTTGGGCAGGGTACAACTGGAGATCTGCATGGTTGCCAGAAGTTGCCATGGCGCAATTATACACAGGATCCGGCTCGAAGGACCACTTGTAAGGGAACTGCTTCGGTGATGATATGCTGGCTGTGCATATACTGGCCTAATCCTCCGGTCAGAGAAGACGCAGCAACTTCTCTCATTTGTTGGCTTTATTGACTTCTTGCAAATAAACAGGACACTGTAGCAATTGTATCTGTGTGTGTGTGTGTGGTTTGTGATGTCTGCAAAGACAACAATAATAAACAGTATTAATAATAATTAACCTACAGTGGCTAAATACTGAAAATCACCAGTAGGTGTCAGTGTAGGATCATTGAACACAGCACAACGGCGTGGCGCAACAGGCAGGTCACATGACCAAACTAAACTGAGACAGCCCCGGTAGCTACCGATCGGGTCAATTTGTCACGCTAGCATCAGTATAATAGCAGCCTCAATGAACGACAGTTACACGGCTAAATAAACAGTGACAGAATGAAATAAATGTATGGTAATTAGCGCCACAGGTCGGGCCGTTCATGTTTCATGGGGCTCTGTAAACATGCTACATGGTAAGCTAACAAAGTGAACTGAGCTTATTAACCTGGCAATATTAATAACTCTCGTCACATACGAAATATAAACAACTTCTGCTCATCACATAACTTACATCATCACCGACGCACACTGTTGTACAAAAGGAATGGAGAAGAGCACTGCCGATCGGCGAAGAGTGCCTCAACTAGTTTACTACTCATGAAGTTATCGAACAAACTGCGCATGTGCAAAACAGTCCACAGTCTATGCCTGGAGCAGCTTGCTGTGACGTGGACTCCTCACAGCAGGGAATTCACAACAGTGTGCCTTTCTCAGACACATTCATTCAGTATAACAAAATACACATTTTAACAACATCAACCGTATCAATAATATACAATAATATTTACAATATAATTACAGCTGTGCCCGACATGGGCCCAGAGAGTTGCAGAGTATGTGGTAGAAAGATATGTGGTGGGAGAAGGAAAAGGAAAGAGGATAGGTTGAGGAAGAGTAGAAGTGGTAACACTAACTCTGCTACAGATGTTGGAGTTTGTTTTTTAATTTTTAATAAAAATAATAAACATGAAAAACTCAACATTAGCCATGACACTGAGGGCTATGTTTAGGACTTACAAACTGTGTCCTAAAGGCCACATTTAAAGCAGTAGCATCTAGTTAGCAGTGACACTGCTAACTAGGGATGTAACGATGCATCGTGACACGATTAAAAATCAGTACAAATGCGTGACGATTCGCGGTTGACAGAAAAAATGAATCGCGATTCTTCGCGAATGTGAGAGAAGTAGGATATGTTCTTTTTCTTCTTTTTTTTTTAGAAATAGGTTACGTTATCTCACCTGGTTGGTGATTCATTTGTTCAACGTCAGACGTCAAGTCACGTGACTTACGTCACTACGTAGGTATGGAGCACAGAACGAGAGAGGACATGGCGACGGTAGAAAATAGCTTTGAAATAGAGGATGCACCGAGCAGTTTTAAATCACCTCTGTGGCGGCATTTTGGATTCTCTATATACACAAATACAACCGGTGAGAAATGGACAGACAAAAACAAAACAGCATGTAAATATTGCAAGAGACTGCTAACATATAGCGGCAACACGAGCAACATGCAGCAGCATATTAGCCGCCACCACAGTGAGAAGCAAAGTAACGTTACGCCACCTCGTGAGTGAAAATTGCCGAGGGGGCAAACCACCCTGACGAGAGGCTTTGCATCTCCTCTCTCCCATAACAACGCAAGAGTGCAAGAAATTAGAGATTTAGATTTTATATTCTTTTGTTATTTAAGATACTGAATTACACCAGTTAACACCAGTTTACTTGTGAGATTGTTTCTAAAGATATTTTTCATGTATTTTGTTGTTTAAGATGACCATGTAAGTTGCACTTTTTAGAGAACACAAACTGTTTGAGAGTTTCTGTAAAGAAAGCACCTAAGATTTTTTTTTTTTTCCTACAAATAAAAAGATAATTTTATTTGGTCATAATTTGTCTGTAGCTCATTTTGATTTAAAAAAATTGTGAGAAAATCGTATCGTGAACAAAAAAATCATGAACCGTATCGAGTTGTGAGTTGAGTGTATTGTTACATCCCTACTGCCCAGGAGAGGGTGCTTAATAGCCATAACACTGTTGACAAATCTATATTTGTCCACTTTCACCGGATTTGCACCAGCCTTCCACTGGCACCTCTGACTCAATGACGAAAAGATGATCATCATGTCAGAGTGCCACTGGTGAAGCTGGTACAGGTCCTCCTGCACCAAGTTCGACGCTGTTGGTCTCCCCCAGGTCGTTCACGCCACAGTGGATGAGGAGGACATCCAGTGCTGCTCTTCCTTGCAGGGAGCGGTGAAAGAAAGGTACAAGATTTCTCCAGTGCAGTCCACCCCAGCCAAACCAGCGGATGCAGATGTTGGGGAGGCCCAATTTTGTTCCGTGTAGACTCTGCAGCTCTCTGGGCATCACGTCGGATATAGCTGTCACCGATGATCCAAATGGCGACTATGGGAATACAATGAGAACAATTGCTTCAAGTGATTAAAAAAAAAAGTTAACTAAAAAGTGTAGCTCATTTTGTTAGGTTTCAATACTATTGTCACATGTGTTAGATAAAATAAGTACTAAATAGATCTCTCCTGAGACTGGTACTTACTGTTTTTGCCATTTGCTGGAGGGATGGTCAAGGTCCGGCAGGTGACCACTCTCCTTGAAGACTGATCCACTGAGAGAAAGAAATAAACATATTGAGACAATATAAAAATTAGCAAGAAGCTAACGTGAAGTCCACATACAGCACTAGCCTTCATGTTTTACACATCTACAGTAACAGTTGTTACAAAGCTGAATGAAACATTAAAAATGCCATTTTTGCAACATTAATGAAGGAAAACGCTGTTAGTATAATGGCAGCATCCCACATATATGCACTGATAGACAAGACAAAAACACTACTTACTAGTAACTGTTCAGTAGCTGAGACTGGTACTTACTGTTTTCGCCATTTGCAAGAGTGATGGTTAAGGACCCATGGGTTGCCATTTTCATTGAGGATTGATCTACTGAGACAAAGAATAAATATATTGCAACAATTACAAAAGTGATTAGTATTTTTTATGTAGTGGACACCTTCGTGGTCAAAAATATGGCTAAAAGGAGTCCCTGTCCAGGGACCAAGAGACATCGCTGTCCATATCTGAACCTCTAGTGTTTAGGTTGATAGCTGGTTTTGTGTAATAAAGCATGTGTCTGTCTCTTTAAAGAAGACTTTAACATCCAATTTGTTGGCCTGTTGAAAATGATCCCCTTTATAGGTGGTGGTGTCCAGGACGTCCACTGATGTCCTTCTGGGGGTGGATTTGAGTTTTATAGATGCATTATGATTATTTAAGGTAAGTAAAAAGTCATCAAAGTCCTCCATAGAGTGGGGCCAGACCCACCAGATGTCATCAAGGTATCTATTATAATGTAAAGGGTTTTTGCTGCAGGATGTCAGGGCAGAAGTCAGCCATAAAGATGTTAGCATAGGCTGGTGCAGATTTCTTGCCCATGGCTGTACCTTTCATTTGTAAAAAAAAAAAATGTATTATCAAATTCAAAGGCGTTTCTACTGAGATTTATTTCCAATAGTTGTAAGAGTTCCTTATCAGGTCTCTTTTTATCAGCATATTTAATAAATAATAAAAAATGCCTTTGAATGCCTGTATATCAGACAGCAGATAGAATAATCTGGGCCTGGGAACTGGGTTTCCCAGCAGGTAAGTGTGTTGTTTTTAATTTATAATTTTTTTAATTTAACAATGAATCAACAATGTGTTTAACTAATTCTTTTATTTCAGGGTAGATGGGTTTATCTAGTGTGGAATAATATTTTTTATCCCTCAGTTGTTTGTTCCGCTCATACAAGTATTGCTCTCTATCCATTATGACCACTGCACTGCCCTTATTGGCTGGTTTTATGATAATATTTATTATCTGTTAGTTCCTTGAGGGCTTTGATTTCCTCAGGGCTCAAATTGGACTTGTTCTTAAGTGGCTGAAAGTTACTATCAAAATAATTTGTTTTGTTTTTTTCCAAATATTTTTATTACTATCAAAATAATTCGTGATAGATTTAATAAGGTCAGTGACCTCTGATGGCAGTTTTGACAGAGGGGGGCTCCACTCTGATTTTAATGTAAAAGGAGTGTGAGCTCCCTCTTTGTTATGCTGAAAATAAACATTTCATTTAAATCTTCTGTGATATTGTTGTAAGTCCCATCTACTCTGTTCAACCATGTTCCTTTGGCTCCCTCTGGTGTGGATGAAGGATAATCCCCTGTTAAGAAGGGTGAATTGTGGCTGGTCAATTTGAATTTTTTAGACAGTACTGTGACATTTTTTGACCCCTCCTGATCAAGCAGGCTTATAGGGACATGTATTTTAAATATCCAAGCCAGTGCTTAAACATGTGTTGGCCGGTGTTCTCGGTCCAGTGTATGTTATCTTTGCCTGTGGAAAAGGATTTGGAGGGCAGTTTTGGAATGGAGAGGATCTGCTCATTCAAGTGGACCAACTGGACTGTTCTTTTTGAGGTACATTCAGGGAATAATTAATCATCAGCACCCAGACCTCAGCATCCAGGAACTTCTCATCTGACGCTTTAATTGCCGCTAGTAGCTGCTGGGCTGGGCCGAGTTTCTGTTGTTTAGCCCGAAGGATAAAACAATTTTTTCAACCCTGGTGAAAGTAGTGGCTTTGTCTATGAGAGCCTTACTGGGGACTCACACAGGAGACGTAAGCGCCGCGGTTTAGCTCCGTCCTCTGCCCGGCGTCAACTCACACCAGGCACGTGACGGCAGCGTAACGGCAGCGTAGCGAGCCAGCCGTATTCATGCGAGATCACGAGAGAATCCTGGTTGTACGCGAGACCCCGCGATAAACTGTGTATAAAGGAAACAACAACAACAAACAGCTTACTTTGCTTCTCCGACGTGGAAGAGATTATAAAAAGGATCTGTTGTGTCATAAATTATTGTGTGTTGTTCCACTTCAACAATTAGTCTCTCATCGTTCATGTTGAGACCCTTTGATCGACTGACTGCTGACCTGGTGCCACCGGTCATGACGTAATGTTAATGTGAAGTTGTGATAGGCTACATGAACTGCGTATTGTGTTTTATTTTGAAAGGGGGCAGAAGTGTATTACGTTGATTCTGTGTCGGATTTCTTGTCTGGTGCAATCTGCTCTGTTGAGATTTACGTGGTTTTCGCGTCAAAAATAGAAGTGCTACGGAATGATAGCGCTGCAGCACGGAGAGTCGCTGCTGGGACACTGCTGAGACGCTGCTGAGATGTCCCGCGGCGCGTCCTGTGTGAGTGGTCTCATTGATTAGACTGGCAGCGAGCTTTCGATTAAAAAAGGCTAATTTCTTTTGCTTTTTGGCAACAAAACCATAGGCCTGAAGCTTGGCTAGACCTAATGCATGTTTTAGTGACCCCGTGGAACAAGCTGTGGCACGAGTGTCAGACATATAGTGCAGCAGCATTACACAGTTACTTCAGGCTTTGCAGATGGTGGTTCTGTAGGTCTGGTGGATGGGGCACCAGTAATCTTTCCTGAATCCTCCTCATGATGGCTGCAGAGGCTGGGGTTCTTGGAACATGTTGTCTTCTCTGGATTTGAGGTCTCACCAGTGCCTTTCCCAGTTCCTCGAGAAAGAGGCATCTTCTCTGGAGCTTCCCTCTGGGTTCCACTCTGGGTCCATCCAGATGACAAAGTCATTATATGCTGAGATGTCCAATATGTCAAAGAATATCACCAGTGGCCAGCGTAGGGTCCTCCTTTTGCAGCTGTAGGCAGTCACCAGCTTGTCCATGTTGTCCACCCCTCTTTTGTGGCATTATAATCCATGATGGTCTCTGGTTTTTGATGCTCCTGGCCACAGATTCTCCCATCCGTGTGCAGTGTACTCATTAGGGTTGCACATCTCTCTGTGATAAACGATTCGATACGCATCTAGATACACAGGTTACAATACGATTCAAAAATGATATACTTTTATTACAGGCCGATTCGATACAAATCGATGCAGTGTAAGAATGATACGATTTGATTTGATTCTACGGTTAATATTTATTGTAGATATTTTATAAGATAAAGAAGCCAATTCTATGACAGTCACTATCTTAGTACAGTACAATATTTTCTTTTCAAATATGTAAAAGACCACATATCCCTAAGCATTGCTGCTTTATGGCACTAGCAAAAATAAAATAAAAAAAAGAACAACAAAAAAATCACATGTCAATGTATTTATTTTTAGACATGGACCAAAAAAAGTCTGGCTGAATCAACATCATTTGTTGGAGAGAATCCGGTGGATTTTCAAAATAAAATACCCTGTACAAAATGCCGGTCGTAAAAACAGACAAAAGCGAGACTAATGAACTACGTAGCATATTGGCACATATACCAGGGATGTCAGCCGTGTACACAAACTTGGAAGACTGGAAAAGGCCTGTTCTTTGTAGTGAGTAGTTGGGGTGGGAGCTCAGACTTGTTTTTCCATATCGTTTTTATTTTACTGTCGACGTGGCTTATTATAAAACCCCACCCAATTTTTTTTTTCCTATGCTGCTCAGGACTAGACTATTGTGTTTGTGAATCTCCTGAAAAGGGACCTTTTTGTCATCTGCCAGCTTCGTTCGAAGGCAATGGTGAAGTTTTGCTGCTGTCTAGAAAAACATGAAAAGAAGACAGAGGTTTGTGACAGAACTGCTCAGCAACAACAAAAATGCACTGCACACAGTCAGTCATTTAAAGAACAGAATTTAATAATAATAATAATTTACTAAATTAGCTTAACAGCAACTAGATTACATACTGTGTTTGTTGGTGGAGTGTTAACAAAATTCATAGCAATTTGATTTCATCAACCTATTATATATATATATATATAATATATTCAAACCATTCACACTAAGGTAAAGGCCCTCAATGGACTGCTGAAGGCCTGTGTGTGTGGTGTCTTCAGTGGGATCAGATGTATGTAATGTCTCTGTAGAAATAATAGTGATAGAAAATAACAACACACAGTTTCAGTGTTTGAATTGGTCTTACATATCAAACCTCATTGTATAACTTTGTATGTTCGCTTCCTGTAGGGAAACTGGAAGTTATGAACACAACAACATAACATCTAATATGACATGTTGTTGGCTGGTAGCAGGTGATGTTTTAATCCACAGAATTCAGTCAGTCCATAGCTACCATTAGCTGCCCATTCCTTCACATCTGAGGTCCACTGTGACACTGTCTCATCTGAGCACTGTAGCTGTGTTTGGAGTTCAGCTAGCCTTGCAGTCTCATCAATGAGTCTCTGACAGGTCTGATATAGTGTGTGTGTTATACAATAGTCTGAAGTCAAACTTTGTATGACTGGCAACAGGCCAAGTGTACACAAAACCAATAATAGGAGACACATGAGACTTACCTTCACATATCTTGTGGCCTGATGTAGAGAGTCATTTTTTTTTGTGGTTCCATTCCATTGCATGCAATGTAAGCATTTCCACCCGTGCTGCTGAAAGCAAATAATGAGGTTATGACATATACAATATAAAAAGGTATGCAAGAATATGTGACACTCTAATCACCTGCTTTCAACATGTATTTTGTCGTCAGGGCACAACGGGAGAGGTAGCTGTTGACCTGCTCCACCTCCTGAGTAGCAGTTGTCCCAGCTCCTTCCTGGTTCTTACCACTCCATTTAGTCTGTTAGCAAAGGGTAGGTGCAGTGGCCATGCAAAATATAGCAATTTCATATTATCAATGAGGTTGTGAGCATTAGAAATGCACATATGATCCAAAAATATTAAACACACCTCACTTAGTAGCATGAGCATGAGCATGGGTTTCATTTTGGTCAGCTCCTGGAGAGCAGGAAGGACACTGGCAGCTTTCTCCAGGTATGGCCAGTACTTGCAGGCCACATCCATGGCAAAGAACTGTGCCTTGGCTGACATGAGCTCCTTCTGAAGAAACAGAGGGTAAGAAAATATCTCCCCCCTGAACATATTGAGAGTCTTCAGAAGGAATCCATGGCGACACACAGCAAATTCCATCCCCTCTTCATCCAGTTTGGAAGCCCTCCTCGAAGTCTCCCATGCCGCTGTCCACTGTTAGTCCCCACATGTGCCTCTTCCCTGTGTCTATGACACACATAATACACATAACACATCAAATTAAAGCAATGGTGTCATACAATATATGCCAGATATTCTCTCAATTTGATTTGGAGTAGTGGGAAGGATATCAAGGACAAACAGTAAATGGTTGTTTTATTAAATATTTTTGTCAAATTATGATAAAAACTTGCATTTTTCACTGCTCTCCGCATGGTGTCCACAAATTCAGACACTGCACCGTCTTTAGCCACAAAGAGCCCCTCAAAAAAACCAGGGTCATCAGAGCTGAGGAAGACAAAAATATGAAATCAATCCATGAAATATGTAAGTACACAGGTAAATCAATAAAATCACTGGAACAAAGCGATATAGCTTTCTGTTCCCATCTACTGCAACAGCCAACATTTCTAGTGTGCAGGCTGTGCGGGTAAAAGGTTCACCACAGCAGAGCTTTTCTTCCTCAAATGAAGCATATGAAAACTCCAAGAAGCTATGCTGCAGTGCATCGCCGCTGATATGTCCAGACTGGAAGACATAGAATTAAACATTTTTTTTGTGATTTTGTCTGCTTATGGAGGAGAAATTTAGTAACATGAAAAACAATTACACTTACTCTTCCTCCACACTTGCTCCAGCAGCTTTGCAAAAGCCTGTCTGGAGAATCCCGGAGAGATGACCTTGAGTTCCTGAAAGGAGCTAAGGTGGTCCAACGTGTACAGTGTGGATGTGTTGACAGTCGCTGGCCAATATCCACTCCTAAGGAGGACCTTTAAACGGGGGTCCACTGCTGCTGACACGATTCACAGACATATAGTGGCTCTTGAATAATATAATTATTACACAATAGTAATTATTACACATTTTACTAGTCACACTGCATTCCAGCTGAAATCTCTATCTTTTGACCTCCAAACATTCCAGGTGCTTGACGCCAAATGCCAAAAATGATGTCTGTTTATGTTTCAGGTTAATAACAATACAATGTGCTATACCATGGGTTTGACACTACTGCAATTGTAGACACAATGCCACAGCACAGTAATGTCAACAAAGATCAAATCTACAACAGAAATATAAACAGCAAATAGTTTTTACCATTCTTGATGATTAAAATCACTGGTTTGCCTGGCAACAGTGAAGTTTGTGCCTTCACACGAGCAGTTTTGCACCTTCACAGCTGGCAAAATACACGCTGGCAAAAAGAAAGAAAAATACTCGTGTACATTATCTTTACCAGGCTGCAGACACTGAACAGCAAAATTAAGGCTTTTATGAGAACACACTTTGCTCATGGGGGCAATATCCACCCTCCCTTCCCATGATGCATGTGGTTGGAGGAATGGCTTTAAAAAAACATCAGTCACAGCTTCCCTTTTGTGGAGATGCTGTTCTTTGTGATGCAGTACATCACAGTCCCCACAGAACCTCTTCTCAGGTAGACATTCTCTGCACTATAGGGAGGAAATACAAAATGATGCTAATGCAACGATTATTATTTTCAGGTGCATAACTCATATAGTACTATACATTCAACTAAAGATATCCTGAATCAAGTTTGATACAAGGTTTGATTTTATTGTGTGGTAGCATGGTGACAGTGTTCCGCACTTTAAACTCACAGAAACAAGGTCTAAGATGAACTTTTCACATTCATGTAGGTTTCCTACTGGCATCCGACTTTTCTCCCACCCCAAAACACATGCATGTTAGCTTACAATATATAGCAAGGCACTGAGCATTAATGCTCAACAAGCCAACCCTGGGTGAATAGATTAATAATAAGTTTGATAAAATTATTATTATTATTATTAATGAGATCCAACATGATGACAGCAGGCTCGTGGCAAAAGCCACACCAGGGTTGACCAACAGCTTCCTTTTCAATAAGGCATGTTAGGTGGTATGGTCTCGCTTCTTTCTAGCGCTCTGAGGCTTTCTGCTGCCGAAAAGACCACGATGATGCAGAGCTTCTTTGAGGCTCAGCAGAGGGACAGGAGGCCAAAATAGTACGGAGCCTCTCCATATTGTTTTCTGTAAAGAAAATATGAACTTGAGCTCTAAACAATGATTTACATGAGAACCATTAAAAGCCAACTGATCAATATGTAAAATAAACACATCATTTTATGGTTCAGTATGGAACTGACGCAAATTTCAATCTATTAATCCATGCATGGTGTTATGGAATTTTCTATCCTTAGGTTACACGAGGTCACTTGTGTGGGCCTTGAGGTCCTCAGCAGTATTAGTTGTTTGGCTTTGGTTGAGAACAGTAGGTGCCAGTCTATCTCAACACTGTGGTGGCCAGGGTCGAAGAGACCTATTGCTGCCTTCTTAGACATAATAGATAGCTGGCAGCTGACGTTCCATTCTGCGTAAACAGACATCTGTGTCTCCAGACTAGAATATGTTGACAATAACACCTGCATGAATAAAGACATTCTCTTTGGCTAATTCTGGGTGTATAGTATTTGTGCTGTTATCTGTAGAGGTTTAAAGTCTGACCACCAGCATGAGTTGGGCAGAATGTGAGACCGACTCAGGCACTTCTGATGTACTATTATTCTCCTTGGCCAAGCGTCAATAAATATTACAGCATAAGACATCAGAGGCTCCTGAACACTTTCTTCCCTCCTGACCTCACCACTGACCTTTGACTTGAAATTCAGCAATTTCTCCATAACACATGGTACCGTCTCATTGATAACTGTAATTAGACATGAAACTTCTCTTGAGGATTTAGCTGTGCTTAGGGTTCAGTACATGGAACCTCCACACTGGATGAGACGGAGCACTCAGCTGGGCATGTGATTGTAAAATAGTGCATAGAGGAACAAGAACAGGTTAGATTATCACTGCATTCATATTTCTTTCAACCTACATATTGATTAACAATTTATAAAAACAGATATATGTTAAGTACTTGGTAATGTAATGTGATTGTAATGCCACTGCACGTTTTTTTTTTCTACTTTCAATATGTATTTTTATAGGCGGGACTATTTTAAACTCTCAACAATAAGTTCTGATTTGATTTAGTCCACCATTTATATAATCTATAGAAATAAAAATTCATACAATTCAAAATAAATACAAATTCAGATATCAACCTGAGGCTGAGGCACAATGTCGCCCTCCACGCCTCCCCCTGGGCTTGCCTCGTCCTGCACAGTCCCTTTTAGAGGTCTGTGGAGAGTCTCCTCCAGTGTGCTCCTTTCTGCTCCTCAGATGCTCTCTGTGTGTGGAAATGAAAAACTGTAAGACTGATGTTAAAGATAGTGAAGCCGAAAGAGAGGTGACAAATGAAAGGAACCCCCAACATAGTGTGTTAGTGAGGAAATGAATAGCTTCAATGCAAAACGGCTTTGACTGTACATGTCTCGAGGGATGAACAGCATTCTATAAAAAGATATTCCCTCATTTTGTGTTTTACTGATGGTGATGGAGAGGGTGTGTAGATGTGGTGATTGTGAAGGCCACAGCATATTATTCACATAATTTACAATACTAAACTATTGGCCAGGCTTTGAATCATTGGCCTAATGAATAAACCATGCGAGTTATGGCAAAGAACGGCATCATTAATGACATTTCAGCCACACATGCAGCAGAATATTATGAGCACACAACTTACCTGACAGTAGTCTGACCGCCATGAGCCAATCCCCGCAGTAAGCTGCTGAAACGCAATATATATTAATATATAATATAATATAATATAATATAATATAATATAATATAATTAATATTAATTATAATATAAAACGTTATACTAAAAGCTGGCATCATCACCATAGCAACAGTCGCTGAGACTCATGGAAACTGTAGTGTAGATTGACACAACAAACGAATGAAATTACGATATTTCTCGGAAAAGAAGCAGAAATATTTCTTAGTGATGGCCACTACACAACTCTGCAGTATCGTTAATGATCAGGAGTATACATTTATTTTATTCTGACCCAAAAGAACCACAAAAACTCTTTTATTTTCTGACATGCGTGAAAACTGAAAAAAGTGTGCTTCCGGGACCTATAAATTACAGAAAGACAAGATATCGAATAAAGATAGGACCTAAAATTTTAAATGTCAATTAAGACATTAAAAACACTTAAATGCGATCATCAAAACCACGATCATGCAGCTGTAAAAGGTGTGGTGCAAGCACGAAAGATGCTTCCTATTGAAATACATGAAAAACAATAAATAAATAAATGCAATTTGAGCACAAATTAGTTCATTAAATTCCGTTGCAGTTTCACACACTGCCGTGAGAATGGGTTGTGTGTTGTCAGACCAGTCCAGTTTGTTGATGAGGTGAAGGTATTTGTATGCTCCCACCATCTCCACATCCAATCCCTGCATGTTCACCAGTGTGTTCTGAGACCTCTTCCTCCTTGAGTCGACCACCATCTCCTTCATCCTGTACTCCTGCTCGTTCCTTCTGATACACGTCCAACAATGGCTGTATCATCAGAGAACTTCTGGAGTGACAGCTGTCAGCGTTGTGTCTGAAGAGAAAGAGTGAGCACTGTACACTGAGGGGCCACAAATCACCACATCAGACACAGTCATGAAGCCTCACATACTGTGGTCTGTTGGTGAGGTAGTTAACAGTGTATTAAAGCCAGGTGGCGCTCAACTCCAGCTCCTTCTAGCTGGATTGAATGTACTCCAGCTTTTCTCTTCAAGGTTTAGATTTGGTTATTATTATTACTCACTTCCATACTGGGTCAAGAAATTTCTTTCTTATCTCGTTTTTTTGTCTGTCCTCTGTGATAATGGATAACTCTGGTGAGGGCCTTTTATAAGAAGGCAGTTTTATGGGGTTTTCAAAAAAAGGTTTATGTAGTGTAGTGACATAAACTCTCTCAGAGGATCATTTGTACATTGTATCTGTTGCATTTAAAAGGTGTAAATATCTATATTCCTAAAAAAAATTAGAAAATAAAGGTGGTCATGTTTGGTTTGTTGTTTCATTTAAACATTTGTTTAAATACTTGCACTACAAAAATTGTAATAATCCATTAAAAATGTAACAGTATGGAGCAATCTATGTCCTCTCACTCTCATTGGACTATAGTTGGAGGATATGGTCAACATTCTGAGATCAGATGTCATTCATTTAGTGGATGTTTAATTCAATTAGGCTGTAGAAAATGTATGAAAGTCGCAGCATTGAGCAGAGGTAGTACATATTGAGTCCAAAATGACAATGACAAAATGTCCAGGAGAGATTGAGATCGTCCATTTGTATATTCTTTGTGTCCTCCCTGCCATAACTGAGACGTGTTGTACAGTGTGATGTTCAGGGAGACAAAAGAGTTCTTGAGTGTGTCTGTGGAGCAGGATAGGGACAGCAGTCTGCCCCTGAACATTCTGTCTGTGGTGCAGAGGGTGGTGGGCGTTGTCCAGCATGGACAGCAGTTTGTCCAGGGTCCTCTCTGCCACAGTCACCACTGAGCCAGCCCTCCTCACCAGTCTGTCCAGTCGGGCAGCGTCCCTCTTCTTGCTGCTTCCTCCCCAGCACACCACAGCATAGAGGAGGACGCTGGCCACCACAGACTGGTAAAACATCTGTAGCAGTTCTTTTTGCAGATGTTGAAGGACCCCTGTCTTCTCAGGAAGTACAGATAGCTCTGCCCTTTCCTGTAGAGTGTCCATGTTCGCTGTCCAGTCCAGCCTGTCATCCAGCTGCAGCCACAGGTAATTAAGTCCTGACCACCTCCACATTGACCCTATTATTTCAAATAGTCATTCAGAAGCTCTATCAGTAACCACTTTTAATCAGGCACTGAAAAAATAGCTTTAGCTCATACTGTGCAAAACCCTCTAACAAATCATGTGTAATATCAACTGCAGCATTGTCAGTACTGTGAAAATACTGTAATGTATTGAACACACAAGGTTTTAAGACCATAAACCACACTTATGCATAGAAACGAGCTGCGAGATGTGCATTCATTAGCACAGAGTTCACATTGGGTGGGAGGTTTTTTAAAGTAAAATAAACACAACCAAGTCAGTACCAGAAGAGTAACAAAAAAAAAAAAAAAATAGTTATAATAGCACACCATGCATGCAGTGACAGGGAGAGGGGCACCTACAGGACAACCCCTGTCTGAATTAGTATCATCAGCATTGGCACCACATCTCTAAAAGCCCGTCCACATCCTAACTGGGTCCAATAAAAACCACAAACTCGAAGATGGCACAGGTAAAACAGCAGTGGGGATCCTAAAATGACAAACCAAAGACTGGTTGGTGCCTACAATATAAAACTTCCCAGATGAGCTATGGAGTGTTTAATTGTACATTCTAATAGCGCACACCAGCACCTTGTCCAAAAAAATGAACTCAACCTCAGTTTTGGAGGTAAACAATCCAGTTACGCATGTGCAGCCTGCACTTCTTCTTCATGGTGTACAATAGCTGGTATTGCATGATCGCCTTCTACTGGATGTAATATGTATCTAAACCCTAGTTTTGTGATTAAATTGCATTATTATTTTATACAGATGACCATGAGATACAATTACATTTTATTAGAAAAACATATTTTAACTGGACAGACATATGTTTTATGAGTAAACTGAAAATAAAGAAATCATACAAAGTGCACAAACGACCTCATTCATTTCTTTCAGTGCACAGAGGGAGTGTGGAGAGCGTAGCATCACAGAGACGTGGCTGAATGAACTCACTTTGGACTCGCTGCTAACTTTGGACAGCTTTCAGCTTGTGAGAGTGGACAGCTGAAGACAGACAGGAAAGCAGGGAGAGAGAGTATTTTTCTTATCCACCTTTGTGAGCTGCTGTAACAAGTGAATTCCTCTGGTGTGGGATCAATAAAGTCCATCTATCTCATGTTATTTCTATCTTATCTTGAATGTTTGATTAATAGATCTAATGTGTTAATCTGTCAATTTACAGTACCTCATAGTTGTTAGTGTATGAGTATATTTATTGTCTGGTTGACAAAAAAAAAAATTCTATTTGTCAATATAGTGTGTGTGTGTGTGTGTGTGTGTGTGTGTGTGTGTGTGTGTGTGTGAATGAAAGAGGTCATGGGTGGCTGTGCTGATCTCAGTAACAAGGTACGTCTTTCTCTCATCCAGCATTACTTCCACAATTAAAGCCTGGGCCAGATTATTTCATACCTGGACCTCATTGCGGTCGGTAACATGCCGTGGTTTAATCTTTTGTACCTTTTGAGGTTCTAGTGATTTACCAGTGTGACTCTCATATGTTCCAGTATCCACCTATTGTTGTTGTGGCTCATTCGAGTTTTTTCCCTGTCTGCAGTTCTCTTTGTTCAGCTGGTGTTCTTCAGTGAATCCTGATCTGTTTGCCTTATTTCACCTGTGACACCAGCCAGCCTTCAACCGCCACCTGTATTAGCCTCCATCTCTACATTCTGTCGGTAAAATGTCGGTAACCTTCTGCACTCACACATTGGTTTCTATAGTTAAGTTTTGTTGTATTTTGTTTATACACATTATACATTTAATTAAGTTATAAGTCTACATTGGTTTAACATTTAGTATTGAAATAAATCACACAGGGATTTTCTGTTTCATATAACACACTTTATTGTTTGACAGTACGTTGGTTTTCTATTTGAAGCGCGCACATTTAGTTAGCTTTTGTACAGTCTTCATTTAATATAGTTTTCTAATCTGTTCTTTTTGAGTTACCGTGCTGCTGCTGCTGCTGTTGGGAGCTGGGGATGCCGGGCAAAAGGATCTGCCCCACAAGCTCAGCCATTTTGTAGCAGAGGGTGCTGATTGGGCTGGCACATCATGGGGGGATTTAGTGTTTTACTGTTTATTCTTTTTTAGACAATTAGTAGTTTCACTTGGTTTGGTTAAGTATAGATTATGTTTATTTCAATGAGATAATTTTCATGATTTGCTTTGTTGGTAAATTAGCTGTTTTTTGTGTTTGGTGTTTGTGTTAACCCCTCTTGTGTTTGGTGTGGGCTGATCACCCAGTATATAAGTTCCCCTCTTGTGTTCAGTCAACAGGTACTGAACAGTTTTATTTACAGGTACAAAATAATTCCCACCATGAGCAAGAACTTGGCAATGGTGACCTGACCATGACGAGCTTTGAAGGTGATGAGAAGAGGAGAGTTTAATTTCTATTCTTGATTTTACAGGGAGGCAGTGCAGAGAAGCTAACATGGGATCAATGTGATCTCTTCCCATAGTTCCTATTCAATTATTCTGGATCAATTGCTGAGTCTTAAGGAAATCAAGAGGAGTAATCTGCTTTTTTTTTTTTTTTTTTGCTTTTTTTTTTTTATAGGATGCGCCTGATGAAATGCCATGTCCCCTTTCTTTGTCAAGCACTCCTTGGTAAATGATCACATGGTCTGCTTGTTTGGAGGTGCTCCTTGAACTGTCCACTTTCTAGTCAGAGTCTCTTTACTGCTAAAGCGTTCTGCAAATGCCAAAATCTCTCCTGTGAATATGCTTCTGGCAACTCAACCGATTCTCTCTGACTGCCAGTACATATGTGAGAATATTCCATTCTCTCCCATCAGTATGATCAGGATGTCTACCTTGAGTGTGTCTGTTGGGAAGGTTTCCCACTGAGGAACCGCTGAGCACTACCAGTTTCAAGGAGCTGTCTTTTCTCAAGTGCTGAAACCTCAAGGTCACCTTTTCTGATATCAGCTTTCTGATACGTGTGTTTGCACAGTGCAGAGTCTAAACAGTGGCAGGCATTGTCCTGGACAGGTCACACATTATGTCGGTTCTACTTTGCCTTGCCACCAACAATACCTTTATATCACTTTAGGTATTTGTTAGAGGAGCCTTTCAATGTCTGGATTTGGTGAGGTGCACCGAAATGAGTTGTTGATTCTTTATGTACATGGTTTGTTGCACTTGTGTTTCATGCTTCAAGGAGTGAACCACCATTCGATGTAGCTGAAGATGTTGTGTTCTTCACATCCAACTTGAAAAGCAGATTTCAAGTGAGGACTGCTGTGGACTCGCCAGATAAATTCATCAGGCCAGCATAACACTCCTGAATCAACTTGTGACACATTAGCTCCCAACAGCTGCATAGTGCCTTTCACTCTTGTACCAATACAGAAAATAATCTGTTAGGCCATAAATACATGTTCTTCAACTTCCATAGAGTACTTTTGCTCCAAAGGGAGGAAAGGCTGCTTGAATCTTCATGGACTTCAGTTGCCATTGGCATATGATGATTTTTAGAGACTGTGGGGCACATGAAGGTGAGTCTTTTGAGAGTTAATTTCAACAATTCTTCTTGAAACTGAGGTATAATGCCATCAGGTGTCTTTTTGAGTGTGAACTCCTACCTCGTAGAGATGTAATTATGGCCTATATCTTTTACTCCATCAAACAGATTGTTCTTGAAAAGTGGAAACCATTCTGGGCACGCAAAAGGAACAGAAAGTTTCATGAGCTCCTCTGTTTGACTAGGTCACTGGCAGAGTGTATGAAAAGAGTATTGACCTGTCTGACAGGACAGACAGACAGCAAACATCTAACATCCAGCAGTGAGCTACAAGGCAGACAGGAAATCAGACGCAAAGTTCTAGTAGAGATTTATTTGATTTCAAGTCTGGTCAACATGTCCTTTCAAGGTTATCTTTTGCAATGGCCTGTTGTGACTGCCCACTGATAGCAAACAGTCAAAATAATGATGATTAATGATGAATGTTAACAAGTTGGTGTGCTTAAATATACATTTCTAGTCATTTATCCATCTTTTATTCACAGTTACAGTACGGTATTCCTAAAATCTAACATGCTTCCACTAATTTGTCATAATATAATCGGGAATCTGTACATGTAATCTGTAAATCTGTAAATTTTATCTCACAGTCGAAGATGACACCTAGGTTTTTAGCAGCAGGCTTTCTATTAGTGGTCAATGAGCAACAGTCCTGGAGGATATTGGAAGAGACCTGATCTGAGGTGAAAACCAGAACTTCAGTTTTACTATCATCTACTTGCAGAGAAGCCTGAGACAGTCACTAACCTCAGCCAGATATTTATGTAGAGAAGTTAAATTTGCGAAGTGGCCCAGTTTAATAAAGAAATAGGGTTGTATATCATCAGCCTAACATTGATAAAACACCCAACCCAGGCCACAGAAAAATCTAAAACAACAACTAAGGTGGCAATTTCACATGCATGGGAATATCTTTCATGACCCTTTTCGTGTTTCTGACGAAAGCCTGATTTTAAAAACATTTAATTTTCTTTAATCAGTTCTAGGAGTTGCTCGCAGACCAACTTTATATTATTTATTTTATAGGGCTTTCTGGTGGAACTGAGACATGAAAGAGTGAATCAACACAACATGAATGGTTTGTTTACTGAGCCAGCAATAGTTCAGTTTATAGGAACTTAACTTTCTTCCCTCAAAAATGTCTATGGTTCCTGTATATATCTGTACTTTGGGCCTGTGGGTAATAATGGAATGAAAAATGAAAGTAACACTTCTTACTTGCTGTCTAAGTTTGTACCATACATTTTGGGCTGCACTTGTGGGAATTATTTGGCCTGGGGTGCACCACAGTAAAAAAAAAAAGGCATGCTGAAGCTCATTTGAAGTTTGACACACACAACATGTGGAGGCGACAAAAAACAAAAAAAAAAAAACTTTTTGGCAACAATACAGTGTACAATGGGAGAAGTGGGTCAGCATATGGCAATATGCATGCTATCCGCACAGTTAAGTTTGGAGGTGGAAGCTTCATGGTAAGGGTCTGTTTTTCTTCTCATGGTACTGGCAGATTGCAAATTAGAAAGAGGATGAATGAGCTATGTACCGGGAAATTCTTGAGAACAATCTGTTGCCATCCTCCAGGATGATGAGGATGAGTCGTAGGTGGACCCTCCAGCAGGACAATGATCCAGAACATACTGCAAAGGAGATTGATAGTTTGCTCCAGAAAAGAAAAATAAATGTGTTGGACTAGCCCAGTCAAAAGTGTAAGGATTTAAGTAACTTTGACAACTGGATCAATCCATCAAGCATCTATGGGATCATGGGCACACCTCGCAATTTACAAGACTTAAAGGATCTGCTGCTTATGTCTTGGTGCCAGATACCATGACATGTTTTGATGGTAAAAGAGTGACCTACACAATATTTTGGCAGGTGGTCATAATATTATGGCTGATCAGTGTATATGTAATGATTTTACACATAGTTGGGTGTTCAGAGGTAGAGTTGGCAGACAGTAAATGGCTCTATTCAACTACTGTAGTAATTCATGTTATGGCAAGAAACACTCAGTTAAGTTAACTGCTCAGCTAAGAGAAATGACAATGTATTTTTCACATCTGCAAAGGAGGTTCAGATTCCACTAAGCTTTCTCAGAAGTATTTAAGAATTCGATGTTGTTTTTGCACCATCAGATTAGACAGTCATTAAATTCTGCCTGTAGCATGTTTCATCAAAGATAAAACTATTTTACTTTGGCAAAGTTGGCACACTTTTACTACGTTATGCTTTCCTTTCCCGGTATCCCTCAGCTTCTGAGTATGCCATATGTTCTGTGAATGAATTAACTGGAATGTTCCACAACACAAACTTTCATGCCAGTGCCAGATGTGTACTCAGCCAATATCTGTTTTTAGACTGATACGGCCTGTTTACTGAGTGTTACAATCTTACATTGTGTGCCATAAGGTCAGATGTTGTGAAAAATGTCCCTTCCATGACACGAGGCAATAGTTTTATTCAACATATGGTCTTAATATTGAAAATAATGAGCTCTCTAAATGTCAGTGAGAGATATTCTAAATTGTGTGATCAGGAAATTAAATTTAAATACGTCATCTGTTCATAATTTTGAAAATTCCATTACAAAGTCATCTAATTAGTACTTTGAGGGGGAATTTTTAAGTCCATTATTATTAGTTGATTTCTACACATGTCCAAGTAGGGTACAACTGACTGCTCTTACCTTACAAGGGTAAGGATTTGTTGACAGAGTGTGATTACGCAATGTTAGATGATGTTACCCTTGAACACTGTGATGTGTTGTTTCAACTCTATGCTAATTTTTGAGGTTGAAATAACCAATGAACTAAAAATCAGGCACAGTGGTAAACAAAAATCATATACAGACACAGGGTTTTTGCTAAACCATTTTACTTAATAGCCATTCGCTGTATTGTTGTGTTATTTTGTCTGTGTCTACTCGACAGTAAACCGTGTGGGGAGAGGACCAGAGTGTGAGCTTGTGCTTGGAAAACAAGGGATCAATAAATGTGACAGTGTGTTGGACTCCACCAACCTCATCACCCCAACCCTCCGCTGGGTAAATATGTAACAGTGAGTAAGTCTGTGCAGTTGGCATACGTAACATTATATAATGTTACATAAGAACTGGGTTGGATTTAAAAAGATAATCCACGTAAGGTCTGAAGTATGTCTGGCTCCAGTCTGACCTTGGTTGGGTTGGCAGTCAGAGATTTTACAATATTACTATATCCAACTGAAAAGGTACAGTCACCTGACTGGGGCACATTCAGCACACCCAGATAAGTTAAATTAAAACAAATGTAGTTATTAAATGGTACAAAAAAATCAGACAGTTAGATTTATAAGCAATAAAAATAATGTATCATACCCACCTCAACTTCTATTTGGGATTTTACAGCCTTTGTAAAGCAGTGACAAGTGACTTATTGTTGTGCATTATTATGCATTAAGTTTCTATTCTTTATCGCTATCCTTCTTATAATTAAACATATTGTAAGAGCTTATGGAAAAACATTTAACTGATTGTACCTGTGTGATTATACTTGACCTTTAAACTGAATTCAATTGAAATGTATTGGTGCTCCTTAAAGTTACATAACCTTGACGAGCAACACAAGTTATTGTCTCTGGAATTTCTCCATTTTTTTCACATATGCAACACGTGGCATGTCTATTAAGTAAATTTACATAGCGATACACACACACTGGCGTGTATCATGTAAAAGTCACTGGAGCACATCCAACCTACAACTGTTGTTTCCTTTTCTTTAGCTTCAAATGAGGCTTAATGTCCACACAGTTTGTATTGGACATTGATTGTCCCTTAGTATCACTACATTAGTACAGCATTGCATAGCATCTGGCTAGACATTACATTTACATTTAGTCATTTAGCTGACATTTTTATCCAAAGTGTCTTCCAAAAAAGGCAAACAATCAAGTTACAGTAAGACAAGGACATGTTAGTGCAGCTATAAGTAGTACACAAGTAACCACAGATGAAAATCTTGACTCAAGATGAAGTTTCCTGCTACCCTGGTAGGGAAGATCAAAGGTTGCTCCGTTATATTTCATAATGAAAGTTGATGATTAATCTTTATTTGAAAAATCAGTTTCAATCAAGGAGAACATTCACTATAGCATGTATCCTGTGAACAAAAAACACTGTATTTATGAGTGGGCGTAGAGTGGGCGTAGGGTCAAGTTGGTGTAGAAAAAGGGTGCCCACTCTTCAGTTCGGTTCAAGAGCCAACTCTGGTTATCTCTTGCAAAAGAACAAACTCTGTTGCCTAAACTCTTGCTCTGTTCTGTTCCAGACGAGTTGTTTTTTCCCGACTCTTTAAATCTCTTCCGCTGTTGTTGTGTGTTGGACAAGAGCTTTGGATTTACAAGTCTGGCCTTAACACAGACTCCTACTCTCTAACAATAGACAGCAAATGTGGAATATTTGACCTTTAGAGAGAGAGCTGATGAGTATGGATGAAGTAATTCAGCAAGAGCCTGATTGTACAATGATCTGTAGTTCAATAGTTGAAACTACAAAAGGAAGAATGGTGGAGAAAGCATGATCTGTTCAGCTGTTTACCATGAGTGTCCAACGCAAGAAGGATCAAATATCACCCCTAAATCATGCAGCTTGGAGTCTTATCAGCAGTGACCTGTAAAAAATGTTCTGCTGTTCAGTCTGTGATAGCGTTAAAGCAGTCTAGGAGCCAAGATAAATTCAATCCTAAGTATGTATAAATCACTATATATCAAGGAATGTCTCTGGCACTCACTGAGACACATTTTCTATTTTATCACATAGAAGAAGTGAAATTCCTTGAAGCACAGGCAAACACAAGCAGATTTTTTTGTTTTGTTTTTTGTTGCTGGTTTATTTGAAGGCCTTTCCTCCAAATCAACCATGAAAACTAAACAGTAGTTGATAAAATCATATAAACTATGTTAATACCATGCACAGCCACCTTGTTGGCCACATGCTATGAACAGGGAATAGTACTGAAGTCTTCAGAAGTTTCCTTTACTAATCATTCAAATGAAGCCTGTTGTGACAAATCTAAACCAAGTGACAAACTATACACTGTGTAAACTATAAAATATAAAAGCAACAGGAAGCTACACTAACTATGTTAGCAAGTAAATGTGAATTAATTCAATATGGTTTGCAACACTTTCTGTCGCCCTTGAAGTAATTTGTAGTGCAGGGTATGTTTAGTTTCTGGGGTATTCTTTCTTCAACACTGTCCTGCATACCCACAACTGTGGATCTAACAATAGTATCATGTAATGCAAGAACAGGACGCTGACTGTGACCACAGTCCAAAGACATGCACGACAGGTTAATTGGTGAGTCTAAATTGTCCGTAGGTGTGAATGTGAGTGTGAATGGTTGTTTGTCTCTATGTGCCCTGTGATGAACTGGGTACAGGGTTATCTGTAACCACTTCATGGTCACGGTGGGGCTGGAACCTATCCTAGCTGACATAGGGCGAGAGGTGGGGTACACCCTGGACAGTTTACCAGCTCATCACAGGGCACATAGAGACAAAAAAAACATTCACACTCACATTCACACCCACGGACAATTTAGAGTCGCCAGTTATCCTGTTATCTGCATGTCTTTGGACTGTGGAAGATGGAGTACCCACGCAGACACGAGGAGAACACACAAACCCAGCCGAGATTTAAACCAGGAACCTTCTTGCTGTGAGGTGACAATGCTAACCACTGCACACCATGCCAAACAACATGTATAAAAAGAAAATCGCTCAAAATGACAAAAAGAGAAAGTCATGAATGAGATGTATACTGTATATGCAGTAGTAACATTAAACAGTAGCTGAGTTATGGCCTTCGGGTTGAAGTAACTCCTGATCCTGGTGCTGTGGGACCATCAACACCCTCTGTAATGCCTTACAGGCATTGATACAGGGTATTCTCGCTGGTGCACCTGTAGAAACTGCAGTCCTGGAGTCCATGTGTAGCCTCTTCAGCCTGCAAAGGAAGAACAAGAGTTTCATCAGCAGATATCTGTGACGGAAGAAGAGAAATTATGCTCATCATGGAGAAATATTAATCCCATAGTTTCATCTCATAATCTTTTTTTTTTACTGCCCCCTTAAGAATTCTCTTGAATTTGATTCATTACCACACAAGAGCCAAAATATAAATGATTCCATGCCTGCATTGTCAACGGATTACTGTCTTAAATGAAAAGATTTAACAGCGTGTTTTTGAAGGACAAATCACTTCTGTGTGGATTATTTTGCAACATGCAACATTTGTCCAGTTTCTTGTGTCTTGCATGCTCATGTGCGATTGCATGAGTCATACTGTTGGCATGAAGGACTTTGACACTGTGGATAGAGTCCTGCATCGTGCATGTGGTTTGATTTAGGCTGCATGCTTCAATCCTACATTTTGTTTTTAGAACTGTTGTGATATTCAACCATGAGCACAATCTTCTTTGTGTTTTTTCATTATGTCCTTCACTACACCTTGCACCTCAGACAGAGAGGCGATGTGGGTATCCCGGTTGTGGATTCAATCAGGGATTTATCTGAATGAACACTTTAATACTTTAATCAGAGTTTACTCTATGATTGTGCACCTGAAGCATGGAACAACAAAAACAGACAAATATTAGATAAAGATGATTCCAACCTCTGATTTTAAAGTTTGTTTCATTAAATTAAAATAAAACTTTGTAACTGGGTGTCTGTATTTTCTCCCACAGGGTCGATAAAATTACAACTGCGTGTCAAAGAAGAAGAAAGAATAAATAAAAATAAACGTGCAGCTTCATTCAGTCAATGGGCACAGAGCCGAGGGGGGAGGAGGAGGGAGGAGGGGACAGAGGGTATGCACCAGATCTGACGTCAGAATCTTGTTACAAAGATAAGCCGAGCGGCTTAATATGAAGTACCATGTTCGTCCTTTTAAAAAGAGAGATCGAACTCCGGCGGCCTCGCGTCTGCGCGCACACGGCGGAACACCTGAAGGGGAGCAGAGCACGCGATACACCTGATACACCTCCCTCACTATCTGCACCATGCCCGGAGCAGTCCACGGGGCAGAGCAGAAACCATGAGGTAGCAGATGAGACCCACGACACAGCGTCGCGCGTAATGAAGGGCGGTTTGGAATAATTCGCTCGTGTAGACGCACAGAGAGAAAATGGGCATGGCGAGTGAGGATCTGCTTGTCACACTCCAGATACTACCTGGTTTCTTTTCGAACTGTCTCTTTCTCGCCCTGTACGACTCCGTGGTTCTCGTGAAGCGCGTCGTGTCGCTGCTGAGCTGCTCCAGGTCTGCCGGATCCGGAGAGTGGCGCCGCATGCTGACCTCAGCGGGGCTGCGCTCCATCTGGAACAGTTTCCTTCTGGACGCCTACAAACAGGTAAAGTCACTGCTGTCAGTCAGACACTGCGCCCTGAGCCACGGTGACTTTGTCGTGAATCAAATGAAGCATTAATCATTAAACTTTACTTTGTCTTGAGTTAGAGAGAGAGAGAGAGAGAGCGAAGGCGAGACAGGGAGGGAGGGTTAAACCTTCGTCCTGGCTCCGCCTGCTCTCCAAAATCATCTAGAGTTTGTTTGAATGTAGCTGGATTCCCATTTACGCACTTCATGTCAGCCGAATGCGCATTAAGTGTCGTCATCATTTCATACAATAATTAAAATAAACGAAGAGCAGGTGAAGCGCAGCAGCTGGCCTGATACTTTCCGCCCTCCTCACACTTCACATCTGGCAGGTCTGAGGTCATTAAGTTCAGTCCAAAGACGGGGTCGGCCTGTCTGTGTGTGCGTGCGTAAAGCTCGTGTTCCTCCGTTTATGACTCCTGTGTCACACATTTCCACAAACATTTGATACCATATGTCTGACGGCTAGTTAAACTTGTAGTTTAGTGTCACTTGTTGCACTTGGCAGCTGTGTAATATGTTGTGTCAGCAGTTAGTTATGTGATGTTATGTCACATCCTGCACATGGTCATAAATGAAGTCAAAAGTCCTGCAACAGATGTATCGATTAAGTATGTTTAAAATGTGTTTTTGTTACGCTGAATCAGTGTCACTGACTGAGTTATTTTGCTTTTTCACAAGAACTACGGATCAGACTTGCATCAGGCTGTGTGTGCTCTGCTTGTCTGACCTGTCTCACCCTCCTCTGTTAGAGAGGTCTACTTAAAAACCTTTATGATTCTTATTATTTCACGAAGTTTGCAGCAACCTCATCAAAGTCGCAGCCTGTACAGCAATTACAGCAGAAATGAAAGAAAGATTCCAATCTAGGAGTGTGTACACACCATTCTAATGTGGTTAACTGCTAACCATGTAGCCACCATCAGATAACAGATAATGAAGATTGACTTTATTCATCTCTCATTATGTAAAACACAAAGCGCATATAGACGTGCAGATGTGGAGAGATTGTGGATGCTGTGGTCCATTCAGGACTTGAACAGGCCACTCAACAGTTTCTGAGCTAAGTCTTTATGGACTTAACCACTGTGTTAGAGACTCCTCCGACTCTGAATGACGCGTAAGGCTGACATTGATGTGTTTTTTTTCTCATTCCGAGACCTGTTATCGCAGTTTGAATAATGAATGCAGAATAAGTGTCGACATGAGTCAGAAGTTTAACTGGCTAGAATATATGAAAACACGAGCTACGAGTAAGTACACACACACGTTATTGTTTCAGTCGACACGGTCAATAGAATTGCAAATGACAGAAAAATGCACCTCAGACTGTGATCCAAAAAGCAGAAAAAAGAACATTTGTTGATAATATATCACATAGATTCATAAAATATTGAACAAATTGTAATGTTTATTGTTCATGTGCCATTTTAAAGATCTTATTGTCATCAGTAAAGTGGAATAGTGTACTGGATATACTCTTTATCTCAGTCTCAAAGGCTTTGTGATACCAAAATATGGCACGATTTGTAAAGACAAAGTCCACATTACACCTCGTGTGTGTATATGTGTGTGAGTAAACATATATCCCTTTTTTTTTTTTTTAAACCTCTTTTTAGGTAAAACTCGGCCGCGAGGCACCCAACTCCAAACTGGTGAAGGTGCCTGATGGCCTTCGCTGGAGCAGCAATATCAGTAACATGACTAATGTGCCACCTGGTGCCAAGATCCGAAATGGAGATGAGTGTCGCCTTCTGGATTTTGAGTCTTCGGATCGCCCTCTGGTGGTCAACTTTGGCTCAGCCACCTGACCCCCATTCATCAGCCACCTGCCAGCTTTCCGGCAGTTGGTGGAGGACTTCAGTGATGTAGCTGATTTTCTGTTGGTGTACATTGACGAGGCTCACCCATCTGATGGCTGGGTGGCCCCTCCCATGGGCCAATGCTCTTTTAACGTCCGGAAACATCAGAGCCTGGAGGAGAGGCTCGGAGCTGCACAGAAACTCATTGAGCACTTTTCTCTGCCGCCGCAGTGCCAGCTGGTGGCTGACTGCATGGACAACAATGCAAATGTCGCTTATGGTGTGTCCAATGAACGGGTGTGCATAGTGCAGCAGAGAAAGATCGCCTACCTGGGCGGTAAGGGGCCTTTTTTTTACAATCTGAAGGATGTGCGGCAGTGGCTGGAACAGAGCTACGGCAAGCGGTAGGAGCGATGAAGGACAAGTGCAGAGGAGGATACGTCCCGTTTTTCAGAAGGGAAATGACGCATTATTCAGTTTTGTGTGAACATAAAGGCCAAAATCAAAATGCATCTTCTGATCAGTGGTGGAAAGAAACTCAGTACATGTACTCAAGTACTGTACGGTCTGTTTTTTGGTACTTATACTTTGAGTATTTCCATTTTATGCCACTTTATACTCCACTAATTCTCCATCCATCCAATCATCCATCCATCCATCCATTCTCTTCCCCTGGGGTCAGGTTCATTCATCAGGACATTCTTCTCCCCAGCAACAGATTTCCAGCTCTTCCTGGGGCATCCCAAGGAACACCTCCAATGGAAGGCACCCAGGAGGCATCCTAATCAGATGTGTGAACCACCTCAGCTGGCTGCTTTTGGCGCAAGTGAGCAACGGCTCTACTCCGAGCTTACCCTATCTCTAAGGCTGAGCCCGTCCCGTGGGTATCCGCAGTCTAATTCTTTCAGTCACTAACTACATGGCTACAGGTGAGGGTTGGAACATGGATGGACTGGAAAAATTGAGATGCTGCAGATGCTGCACCAACCCATCAGTCCATCTCATGCTCCGTTTTGCCATCACTCGTGAACACGACCCCAAGATACTTGAACTCCTTTGCTTCACTACAATCCTGAGGAAATATTGTACTCTTTACTCCACTACATTTATTTGCCACCTTTAGTTACAAGTTACTTTACAGATCCTGATATTCAACTAATATTTTCTCCTCTATTATTATAGCTACAGATGAGACTTCACATCCCTTGGTGAAGTTCAAAGGTTAGTAAAACTTTACCAGCTGCAAGATTAAAATGATGAAATGGGCCATTCCACATAATGAGTACTTTTACTTTTTTGTACTTTTCGTATATTTTGATGCTAATGTTTTTGTACTTTTACTGCAAGTCAAATTTTGAATGCAGTAATTTTAACTTCTTAACTTCTAACAGAGTATTTCAACACTGTGGTATGTATTGTTTAAGTAAAAAAGGTCCGATCACCACAACTGGTTAAGATGACATTGTGCCAAAAAGGTGTAATGAATCAAGTTCCTAAACTATGTGCTACTTAAAGTGAGGTACACACATAAAGACTCTGATAGTCCACATTTGCTGGCATAAAGTTGAAAGTGTCTGTGCTCCGTCCTCTTTTGCTGCTAAAATGTTTCATGAGATTTCCATGAAAATAAATATAAAAATATAAGAATATAAAATATAAAATAAATATTTTTTATTAAGTATGTACTATGTCAACAACCTAATATGATCTCTATCTACTCTCCTGTCTTTACGGGGGAAAAAAATACTGACCATTGTTCCCTCAGAAGTTTCCATGTTTACAATATTGAATTACAGTAAATTTAATGTGGCTTTCTGACACTCATCAACAGAAAAAAAAAAGCTTTAATGTCAAAGTGAAAATCGATATTTTCAAAGTGATCTGAATAGTATTCACCCCACCCAGCAGTTTTGGTAGACTATGCTAGGTAATGCTTTGCACATCTGGACACTGTAATTCTTCCCTGTTCCTCTTCATAAAACTGCTCAAGTTCTTGTCAGGCAGCGTGGAGATTAGGAGTGAACAGTTTTTTATTTTTCAGTCCGACCACAAATTCCTGACTGGTTTGTGATCTGATCTCTCCAATGGAATAAACTGTAGTGTATAGTGTGTGTATGTGGTGCGGCTTCATATATGGGTTTATTTCCTCCCTGGTGACAGGTTTCTTGCAGCAGGTTTTCATCATAGAAATAACATGTTTAGTCCAATGGACATAATGTTCAGTTTTTGGTCTCATTAGACCGTAGACCTTCCTCCAGCTGACTTCAGTCTTCCACATACCTTCTGGCAAACTGTAGCCCAGATGTTGTGAGGTTTTCTTTACGAGTGCCTTTCTCGTTCTCCCATAAAGCTGCGAATGTTTAATCGCAGACAATTGTCAAAGATTACCTCACTGCTTATTCAGTTTCTGAGTACAGTCCGTTCTAAACAGATTTACAGCTGTACATTACTCTTCCCAGTCTCTGCGTTTGAATTATGGGTGAGCTGGGCCGGAAAAGAACAGATCTGAGAAGAAGCTAAAGTTAAGTCGGTGTCAAAAGTAATAATCCTTAGGATCTGTAACACTGTGATTGATGAACGGAAGCTATTAGATGTAATGTTAAGTGTGTGTGCGGCTCTGCCGTGGTTGGTTCAGTGTCTTCTGTCAACAAGGATGTTATTTTTATGTATCATGTTTCATAGGCTGCTGTCACGTGTTGCATTGTATGCCTGCCATAGCGTAATTTACGCAACAGATAGAACAAGGCCCAAATTTCCAATGAAGAGTGTGAGTGACTTCCTTATTTCTCATTGGTTTACTTGGCATTGGAGGCGATAGCCTAATAAGGTCTCTCTTTCTCTCCATCTCTTCCTCCTTCCTGGCATATACTGTCCATTTCCAACAGACATTCAGTGACTTAGAATTTCTCCTCGCCATCCTCTGACTATCACCTAATCACACTTCTGTCTTAATGGTGCATGTCTTGTGTGCCGCAGTAGACCTTTTTCACAGCAGCCGGTTTGACGTGAAACCAGAGTCAGGGTGCTGCTGTGATGCATGTTCACCGGAAAGTGAGCCAACATGCTGCAATAAATGGAATGGAACCTCAAAGAGTGTTATTAGAAACATCTGTGTTGACCCGACTACTTCATGTCAAAATGTCTGCTGTGATATAAAAGGTGATCTCCATTATACTAATTATGTAACTTTGCACTGCTGATGATTTTCCGCACAAGGAGGCCTGGTGAAAAAGTGACATGAGAATCATTACAGGAGGGGCATAGTTAAATAATGCTTATCATTTAGTAGAGAGGGTCAGTGTCAAAAAAGCCATGTTAAATTTATATTGATTTCCACATTTGAAAAAAGTGCATCAAGTACAGTTTATAACATTGATCATGTCCTAGACAGTGAGGAGAAACACAGGCATCCTTTTACTTATTATTATTATTATTATTATTATTATTATTATTATTATTATTATTATTATTATTATCATTATCAAGATCTTTGCCAGTCTGGGCTACATTGTCATAATTTCTTGTTTTAAAATGCAAATACATTATTTATCTTTTATTTTTTTTATTATTCTTTATTCATCTTTTTGTTGTTTTTTCCTTTTCTTTTTCTTTTTCTTTTTTTTTTTTTTTTTTTTTTACTTTGTTATGCATTATCAGCACTGTCAGCTGCTTGTCCTTATGGGTCCAGGTTGAAACAGACCCAAGATGCATACCAGTACTGGTATTGGCATTATGCTTCACCACTTAACTAACAGCAATAATCACTGTAAAATGACTGTAAAAACTCATAACTTTAACTTCACCCGACTCAGTTTCCGCGTTGGGTACTAGTAGCTGAGTGGACCTGTGAAGATCTCTGCTCGTCATATTAATGAGGTTCAGTGTAGATGATTTTCACTTTCAGATCTGTTTAATGATGTAAAACTAGAGATGGGTGTAGAACATGTTAAAGGAGCTGTCAGTCGTGTTACAGTTGATGGCCTCGGACACACAGACGGTTTGTTCTGGTCACAGTGACAAAGGTGTGCAAATGAAAACCTTTGACGAAAGAGTCCCTGATTCAGTCTCTGGTTGGATAGTAAACTGCATCTGGTCATCATGACACAGAACCGTTCCATCTGTTTTCACTGTCAGCCTGTTAGTACTTATACTAGTTATGTCTCAGTAACTCATACACAACTCTGTTTTCCATTTAATCAACTTTTTTTTCATTACTGTTTAGTGCAATGTTATTTTTCAAATGTGTCAGAGAGAAATAACAAAATGGAAAATAAAGGAGAATGTTTGCTGCTAAAACTGTTTTTCATGCTGTCTTTGTGTCCTGAAGGAAAAGCAGAGGCTTACCAACATGACACCAAGAAAAGAATGTATTTTACTTGAAAGATAAAAATGACATTTTCCCACTGTTGCTTGTTGTAACAAGTAGAAGTTTTGTTTGACATATTTAGATATTTCAGACTTTTTTTAGTATTTGAGACCAAAAATGAATTGCTTAGTTTTTGCCCCTCTGAATTATTTATAGAACCCAATAAACATGTTATAGAGGGGAAGTCTTTTAACCCTTGTGCTTTCCTCAAATTTACTACTCTCTGGACACCTTGACCAAAATGTACACTAAAAAACAAACAAACAAAAAACTGCTATTAATACATAATTTTTTTTCTGCTTTCATTTTTTTTTCAGAAATCTTTGAAACAACTTCATCTTAACCCATTAAATGGCAGTTAAATTATTTGAATAATTTTATTATAAATTTCAAAAAATAAATAAATCATAATTTTCCATATAATAAACAGTATGGGGATGGGGCTTTGTTGGTGATTATAGTATTCAATATGTCAAAGATTAGCAACAAAATTAATTTGATTGCTTATTATTTTTCATGTAGTGCCATATATTTCATGGTCAAAAATGCCTCACTGACTTCTATTAAAATCACATTTTTAAAAAAATCTAATTGCCATTGCAGTATAAAACCATGCATTCTGTAATGTCAGGATTTTATTTAGAAGAAATGTAGTGATATTTGACATTTTTACTGCACCAGATTCAACCATTTTCCCATTGAAGGCCGATGCATGAAATTCTTGTATCTTTGCCAGTTATATTATGAAGCCACGTGACTACCAGGGGGCCCCAAGAGTGATTTGTTTGTTTGTGTGTGAAATAATCAACGTCCAGCCTCAATCAACATCAATGTGAACATTTATTGTACAAACTGCAACAACTTTTAAAACTTCACTGACAAAAGAAAATACAACAGAACATATGAAATATGAACAAATTTAAAATCCAGGCTTTGGATATATGATATATGTGTGTATGTTTAGGAGAAACAGATAAATAGATTGAGACAGGGTGTGTGTAATGATCTTATGGTGACCGGGTGGTTTATATATGCACGCAGTATATCCAGGCTCTGATCTTAACAACAGCAAACTTTTATTGTAGACTTCACATGACATTGTTTACCTTCACGTTCATATCACTAACATAGTGATAAAAGATAAAAAAAGATAAAAGTCTTATTTGAAACTGCTGGCTAAAGATAAACGTAAATACAGTAAGATTGTTATTCACGTCGGCGGTAATGACACCCGGTTACGCCAATCGGAGGTCACTAAAATGAATGTTTCATCGGTGTGTGAATATGCTAAATTAATGTAGTTTTCTCTGGTCCCCTCCCCAATGTGACCAGTGATGACATGTTTAGCTGCATGTCGTCATTTCACCGCTGGCTGTCGAGGTGGTGTCCAGCAAACGATGTAGGGTTCATAGATAATTGGACACCTTTCTGGGGAAAACCTGGTCTGATCAGGAGAGACGGCATCCATCCCACTTTGGATGGAGCAGCTCTCATATCTAGAAACATGGCCAAGTTTATTAGTCGACCAAAACCGTGACAGCCCAGAGTTGAGACCAGGAAGCAGAGCTGCAGTCTTAAACGCTTCTCTGCGCCTCCATTAGAGCAGCTGCCCACCCAGTCCTTTAGTATAGAGACTGTGTCTGTCCCCTGTCCACCTACATTATTTAAAGATAAAACAGACGGAAGAGGAGTTCATCATAAAAACTTAATAAAAATTAAATCAACATCTCCAACAGTCCAAAATAAGACAATTAAATGTGGACTCCTGAATATCAGGTCCTTGTCATCTAAAGCTGTCTTAGTCAATGCATTAATATCTGATTATGATATTGATTTGTTTTGTCTTACTGAAACCTGGCTGCAGGAGGATGAATATGTTAGCTTAAATGAATCCACTCCTCCCAGTCATTGTAATACTCATATTCCTCGAAGTACCGGTCGAGGTGGTGGAGTTGGAGCCATATTTGACTCTAGTCTATTAATAAATCCTAAACCTAAACTAAATTATAATTCATTTGAAAGTCTTGTTCTTAGCCTCACTTACCCAACCTGGAAAACATTACAGCCAATTTTATTTGTTACAGTATATCGAGCTCCAGGTCCTTACTCTGAATTTTTATCTGAATTTGCAGAATTTTCATCAGGCTTGATCCTTAAAACAGATAAAGTAATTATTGTAGGTGATTTTAATATTCATGTGGACAACCACAATGATAGTCTTAGTACTGCATTTATCTCTTTATTAGATTCAATCGGCTTCTGTCAGAGTGTAAATAAACCGACTCATTGTCTGAACCACACTCTTGATCTTGTTCTCTCATATGGCATTGAAATTGATCATCTAATAGTCTTTCCACAGAATCCTCTTCTGTCTGACCATTTTTTAATAACCTTTGACTTCATATTACTGGACTATAAGCCTTTTTGCAGAAACTCTCACAGCAGATGTTTATCTGATAGTGCTATAGCCAAATTTAAGAAAGCGATTCCTTCAGTATTGAATTCAATGCCATGTCTCAATGTAACAGAGGACCTGCCTGCTTCTTTTAGCCCTTCACAAATAGATCATCTTGTTGATAATACTACAGGCTCTTTACGGACAACTCTAGACTCTATTGCACCTCTGAAAAGAAGACCATTAAACAAAGGAGGTTAGCACCATGGTATAGCCAGCAGACTGGTAAATTAAAGCAAGAGACGCGTAAATCTGAACGCAAATGGCGTGCCACTAAACTGGAAGAATCTCGTCTAGTCTGGCAAGATAATCTTAAAACATACAAGAAGGCTCTCCGTAATGCCAGAGCAGCCTATTACTCTTCATTAATAGAGGAGAATAAGAACAACCCCAGGTTTCTCTTCAGCACTGTAGCCAGGCTAACAGAGAATCACAGCTCTATTGAGCCATCTATTCCTTTAGGTCTAAGTAGTAATGACTTCATGAGCTTCTTTAATGATAAAATTATAACTATTAGAGATAAAATCCATCATCTCCTGCCCTCAACAGGCTTTGATCTGCTTTCTGATACAGCAACTTTGGAAACAGCTGTAAAACCTGATATGTATTTAGACTCTTTTTCTCCCATCGACCTTCATCAAATAACTTCAATAATTTCTGCATCTAAGCCGTCAACCTGTCTCCTAGACCCCATCCCAACCAGGCTGCTCAAGGATGTTTTACCTCTAGTTAGTCCTTCTTTATTGGATATGATTAATCTGTCTTTATTATCAGGTTATGTACCACAGTCCTTTAAGGTAGCTGTAATTAAACCTCTACTTAAAAAGCCCTCTCTAGACCCAGAGGTCTTAGCCAACTACAGACCGATATCAAAACTTCCCTTTCTCTCTAAGATACTTGAGAAAGCTGTAGCTAATCAGCTGTGTGACTCTCTCCATAAAAACAGTTTATTTGAGGATTTTCAGTCAGGATTTAGAGTGCATCATAGCACAGAGACTGCATTAGTCAAAGTGACAAATGACCTCCCCTAATGGCATCAGACAAAGGACTCATCTCTGTACTTGTACTGTTAGATCTTAGTGCCACATTTGACACCATTGACCATCAAATTCTCTTACAGAGACTGGAACATCAAATTGGCATCAAAGGAACCGCCTAAGCTGGTTTAAGTCGTATTTCTTAGATCGATCTTAGTTTGTTCACGTCAATGATGAATTCTCCATGCATACCAAAGTTTGTCATGGAGTCCCACAAGGTTCTGTACTAGGACCACTTCTATTTAGTTTATATATGCTTCCTTTAGGGAACATTATTAGGAATCACTCTATCAATTTTCATTGCTATGCTGACGACACCCAATTATATTTATCGATCAAGCCTGATGAAACAAATCAATTAACTAAACTCCAAGCATGCCTTAAAGATATAAAAAGTTGGATGACCTACAATTTTCTAATGTTAAATTCAGACAAAACTGAAGTTCTTGTAATTGGACCGAAACACCTCAGAAACTCTCTTTCTAGAGACTTAGTTACTCTAGACGGGATCACCCTGGCCTCCAGCTCCACTGTAAAGAATCTTGGAGTTGTTTTTGATCAGGATTTGTCCTTTAATGTCCACATAAAACAAATTTCGAGGACTGCATTCTTCCACTTACGTAACATCGCCAAAATCAGACGCATTGTATCTCAAGTGGATGCCGAAAAACTAGTCCACGCATTTGTTACTTCTAGGCTGGACTATTGTAAATCTTTGCTATCAGGCTGCTCCAATAAGTCTCTTAGGACTTTGCAGTTAATTCAGAATGCTGCTGCACGTGTTCTGACAGGAACCAAGATCAGAGATCACATCTCTCCCATTTTGGCTTCCTTGCATTGGCTACCTATCAAATCTAGAATAGAATTTAAAATTCTTCTCCTTACTTACAAAGCTCTTCATGGTCAGGCACCATCATATCTAAAAGAGCTCATAGTACCTTACTACCCCTCTAGAACACTGCACTTTCAGGATGCTGGGTTCCTTGTGGTTCCTATAGTCTCCAAAAGTAGATTGGGAGCCAGAGCTTTCAGCTATCAGGCTCCTCTTCTGTGGAACAAACTACCATTCCAGGTTCGGGAGGCAGACACGGTCAACACTTTTAAGAGTAGACTTAAGACTTTCCTTTTTGATAAAGCTTATAGTTAGGGCTGGCTCAGGTCATCCCTTAGTTATGCTGCCATAGGACTAGACTGCCGGGGGACTCCCCGCCCCTCTCCCTCTCTCTCTCCTCTCCTCCCTCCCCTCTCTCTCTCTTCTCTCTCACCATCAGTGGACATACATGTCTCATTAATGCATGCTACTAACCGAACTTCCCCGGAGTTTTTGTGCTCTGTCGTCCAGCAGGTTCTCGTGGATCGTGGCTGCTGCTGTGATCCTGCGCAACGTCCACTACATATATTATTACTGTCATTATTGCTACCATATCTGCTACTGTGGTCATTTTATCATTCATTGTAATTCATTGTCATTTTATCATTCATTGTAATTGTACAATATGTTTGTGTTGACTTGTTCTGTACATGTGACATCTATTGCACGTCTGTCCGTCCTGGGAGAGGGATCCCTCCTCTGTGGCTCTTCCTGAGGTTTCTTCCACCTTTTTTCCCTGTTAAAAGGGTTTTTTGTGGGCAAGTTTTTCCTCACTCGAACCGAGGGTCTAAGGACAGAGGGTGTCACTCTCTGTACAGATTGTAAAGCCCTCCGAGGCAAATGTACTTTGTGACTTTGGGCTATACAAATAAAATTTGATTTGATTTGATTTGATTTATGAGCAGCTTATCAACACAGATATTGTCCTCTGGATTGAACAGGAATCAGAGGCACTGTGTCCACTTGTCCCACATATTCCAGAAAGCAGACAGCTTGTCTTCGTGTAGAGAAAGATGAACGAGTCGGTCATCGAATCAAAGGCTGGGGCTTATAATTTGAAAACCTTTGTGGGACATTCAGGTGGCCCTGAAGACTGGTTTCCCACTCTGGTCCTCCCACAGGCTGTGGGTAGATTCCTTTTTGGACCGGTACACACCTGCCAGGATGAGAAGCAAAGGGTCAAAGGTCAAAAGAGGATGCCACATTGTAGATTCTTGATATGGCATATAACCCTGACATCATGCCGCTGGGTGCCTGAATGTAGCACAGCATCTCGACATGGGATGGAGACCAGACTTGCCCATTCTTCACTGTCCACTCACTGTTAGGATGGGCAGGATCCTCAGTGTCCTCACCACTTTTAGAGAAACACACAGTCACACACACACACACACACACACACACACACACACACACACACACACACACACAAAAGCAACTCTTGTCAACCAATGGTAATCACACAGCTCTGTAACTGGCAAAAACAGTGACAGTATAAAGAATGGGCAGAGCATGAGTGACGTCACCCGTCAGGTTTCTGAAGCACTGTTTTGAAGCCATGTTGGATGTACTGCGTCTTCCGCCTCCCAGCTAATCTAAATATCGGCAAAGACATGGATCATCAGCAGATATGAGGCAGGCCGGATGACACCTGGGTGCTCGAATAAGACATCTGTAACACCACCTACCTGTCAATCAAGCGGTCACGGTGTTACTTATGTGCAAGTTCGAGCCTTAATATCATTTACAGGATCCCCTGTAGTACTGTGTGTAAGTTTTGACGTATCCATATTGTCTAATAAAAATAGTGTTTGATTGACGCTAAATTACAAGTGCTCTAACAATGTCAGAATCTGAGATATGACATGTTAAGGTAAGCCAAGCTTGTGATTTGTTGCCAAAACTCATTCCTAGAGCCATGACATTTTGTATGAAACAGTGGTACATGTATTCATGATTAAATTAAAGAATATGAGGCTCATTGTGCTCAATCAAATGCAAATACTGAACACTGAAACACTGGCATCTTTCTGGTACTAGCATTAGATGTGATCTCCAGGGTTAAAGACATCCATGCTGCATCACTGTCAGTGTGTCCACCAGTGACGTGCGGTCAGGAGAGGCTGAGGAGGCAGAGCCTCACCTGTCATCATAGAAAAAATAAAATATATAATAAACAAATAAATTAAATGGTTATATTTATCAAATGGTTTGAACTATAAACTAATTTTCCATTTAACTTAAACAATTTTGATTGTTTTTTATTAATAGTTGCTGAATTTTGGCATTTCCTGTTTAAATATGGGGAATATGGGCAAGCTGAGCCTCACCTTGGATTGCGCAGGCCCTCACAAACTGTGCTCTGCCATGCAATGAGAGCGTATTACTCTCTCTGTATGTCGCCAATCAAACGTTTCAAGCACTTTTAATATATGCCCCCCTGACTTTCCATAGTTTAGCTGATGTATATAATGTATGTGTGTAACCTGTTTCGTGTGCTCAGCGATCTTACGGCAGTGAAGAGGCACTAGGTGAGGCAGGCAGTTCTCTTGCCGCATGGTAGGGGGCAGTGATCTCCATTGAGACAGAAAGACGTTTAAAACTGAAAGAAGTAAAAAGTAACGGACATTTTTTTTTTAATGAAATGTGTGTCACGTGGGCTACAGTTTGTATGTGTAAAGAATGCTGGTATGAGATGAAACATAACCCGTTAACTGCTGCTGATCCAATGGCGAATAATCTACTCTGTTGGGTTCATATATTTGTAAATCTGATTCTGATGGAGTCAGTGCCTCACCAGTCATGAACCTCACCGCATGTCACTGGTGTCCACACATTACAGGTCATGGGTTTTTTTTTTTTACTGTACAGACCTCTGCAAGACAGTGTATTGTTAGTCAGTGGATTAGTTGGACAGCAGACATTTTGACTTGTCACAGACAAGATAGAATGCAGCAATCATTAATACACCTGTGAGTTTCCTGTTATGAAATGTCCGCTGTGCAACCATTAGAATCAATGAAGTGAAGGACTTAACGGAGAATGTTCACATTTTAAACAACAAGCATGGAGTCTGTAGCAACAGAAACACTGTTTCCCCACAATTGCAAGCACATCAACCCAGTCAAGAAAGTATTTCTTGTATTGCATATGATACCGCAAATATTCTGACAGGGGGACCTGGCAGAAAATATACAAAGACGATGAGTGTCATGTACATTGAAGCATCATCCTGCTGCAGAGAAATCTTCTTTTAGAGTGTAAGATGCAATACCAGGATATTACTGAAATAACAGTCCTTTCTCTGTGTACCCAGTGCTTTGGATGACAAACTTGTGTACACAAGCTTCTGCTGCATCAGTGACCCTCTCACTCATGACACAATACAATACAAGCAGAGATGTGAATCCTATTGGGAAGTTTAAATAAAGCTGTTCATCCAGAGAAGATGCATTTGCAGTATTTCAAAGGAATAGCTAGCTAGCAACTGAGTGTAAACAAGAATAATAACGTATAGGTTACGTTGTAACCTTGGTTCTCTGAGTGAAGAGACTATCTCTCCACTCCGTTACATATTTCATATGTACGGGGAATGACCCCCCCTGCAGGTCAGGGTACGTGGATACTTCTTTAAGACACACCGGCTTGCCCGGTCACGCCCTGTGAAAGGTAAAGCACCTGTGCTGGCGTGGAATCAGTGATAGTTTGATCGAAACTTGTCTCAGAGCGGCCCTAAGAGCTGGAGACAGCCTCTTCAATCAGAGAACCAAGGTTACAATGTAACCTATACATTCTCTATCGTCTCCAGGCTATCTCTCCACTCCATTACATATTTCATATGTACGGGGAAACTCTTTAAGACACCCCGTGAGGAGACGGTGCAGCAAATGAACTATCTACAAATGTGCATCATTCACAGACCAACCACGTCACAAGACACAAGGACGAGCCTGAGAGGCAGAGGGCCGTACGGGTCAATCTGCCGACCCCAGAAACACAGAAAAGGCTGTACAAGGCATGAAGACCTTTTTCTGTGAGTGACCACTCAGACCGACTTGCAGATGCTGAGCTGATCGAGGGACAACAGAAGTTGGGAAAGAGGCACAGTCCAGTTGCCCCAAGTAGTCCCACCCAACTCCCATTCCATGAAGGAGGGGCTGGCTGCTATGTTTAAACAGCAAAATCTCAGAAGCGTGGACTGAGATGACCATGTGGCTGCTGCGCATATGGCAGCAAGAGAGGTTCTTTGCCACAAGACCCATGAGACAGCCACACCGTGAGGTGGGTGTGCCCGAATCCCGGATGGGATGGGCACACACAAGAACACGTGTTTGTATGTGAACACATATGCCTGCTGAACCACCATAACCCGGTAGTATAACCTAGGCCTTGACAGAAGTCTGCCCAACAACTGGACTTAGCAGATGAAGGGCTGATCAGTCCCCTTGACAGCCTGTGTGCGCTGAATGTGCTCTGTTAAGGCCCTGGCCAGGCACAGCATAGGCTGATGCTGCTCGGTTTCCCCATCACCACCAGGAGAGCCTGTCTCAACCGACTGAGACAGGCTCTCCTTGCGACTCAGATAAAGCTTCAGGTTAGGTTCTTTGGGGCGGAGGACTATACTTGGCCTGTCTGGTGTAAATCCGCATTAGTAGCACAGTAGCATTGTTGGCACACCAGTCTGTAGTCACTGTGAACAGACAGTGGCTGGAGCTCACTCACCCAAACTATGGCCAGTAAAAATGCAGTTTTAAGGGGAAGCCATTATAAAATGGCAGGCCCAAGGGGCTGAAAGGGAGGATGCCCAAGCACAATAAGAACCATATCCAGACCCCACGGAGTGACTACAGGTCTAGCTCCGTGAACCGCAAGCCTCTGCGCACCCTGAAGGAACTGCAAAGTCGAGGGGCAGCAGCTGCCTCACACTCGGAGTGTTTTCCAACACAATTGCTTCGATGGCCGACACCATATCTTGGAGGGCTGCAGCAGACTTCACTGCCTCCAGCTGGAACTTTAAGAACAGCGGGCTGTCTTGGGCTGTGGCTAAGTAGGGATCCGCCTGGTGGGTCCAACACCAAGTGGAAAACACCCACCAAAGATAAGAGCAGGCCACCCTAGTAAATGGTGCCTGGGCTTCCTGCATTGTCCTCACTACAGGCACTGGCCAATCTAAAGCCAGGAGCCCGTCCCATTCAGGGGCCACCACTGATCACCACTGACTCATTGTTTGTCTCAGTGTCTCCACAAGCACCACAACGTAACATCCAGATCATGATGGCAATTGGTGGATGGATTCATCACTGACAAAGCTAAAGAGGAGCAAGATGTTAGGGTGAAATTTATGCACGCATTATGCATGCAAGTGGGCCAGCCAAGTCACCTCCATTTGATGAAATGTGAAATCTGAAATGTTTGTTATATAAAAGTAGTTCATTTGGATTGGGGAAGGGGTTCTAGAAGGGTGGAGTAAGGCTCATGTACAGTGAGGTGATTAACGGGAGGGATGAACAGGAATCCTAGACACATTTGATGGTAGGAGGAAACTGGAGCACCCAGCTGGGACCACTGAGAGTTCAAACCCATGGCCTTCTTGTTGATGCACAAGTGATTGAATTAGTGATTCACATTCCTGAACCTTTGTGATAACAACTTCATATCCTCCCTCCCAACCCCCCTTCCACCCTGCTCTAGACTGCTGCTAGACCTGCTGCCCCACCCTGCGCTCTCTCCTCTCTCTGTTGCAGTGCCTTATGCATATTTTGTTACTGTTGATTATCTCCTTTTTGGAGTTGAACAGTGGCTACAGTAAATGTCATTCAAGATGACCGCTAAACTGTTTCTCCTTTACTCACAGAATGTATCTGAGTGCTGTACCCAGATCAGTCTTGTCAGGAGCAGGAGCCAAGCACACATACATTGCAGACAGAAATTTAAGAACAACACTGGCTGTGGCTCAGCGCGTTGTCCACTAATCAGATGACTAGTGGTTCGATCGCTGGCTCCTCCAGTCTGCGTGTCGAAGTCTCCTTAGGCAAGATACCACCTCGCCATCTATGTAGGAATGGTCCGTTCCTCAAACTAATGAGAAGTCGGCACCTTGCGTGCCATCGGTGTATGAATATTATTCCTGCTAGGGGAATGGGATATTTAATGTAAAAGCGCTTTGAGTGGTCAGAAGAGAAAGGTGCTATATAAGTACCATTGAACAGCAACACGTTTGCACAACAGCCCCTCCCCTCTATCTGCCCCTCTCTATCTTTAACTCAACCGGTTGTGGTGGATGACTGTCTACCAATGAGCTTGGGTCCGCCCGAGGTTTCTGCCTGTTAAAAGGAAGTTTTTCCTCGCCACCGTTGCCAAGTACTTGCTCATGGTGGAACTGTTGGTCTCTGTAGATAGTACTGTGGAGAGTACGGTCTAGACCTGCTCTGTATGGAAAGTGTCATGAGATAACTTTTGTTATGATATGGTGCGATATAAATAAAATTGAATTGAATTGAAAATTGAATGAATAATATACTCCATGTTTTTGTAAGTTGTAGCTAACAGTTATGTAATATGTGACATTTGGAGTTGAATTGTGTGTTATCTGATGATCCATTTTGGAAACAAGAAGTAACATTTATAAAACATATGTTGACATGTACTTTAATTGTATTTACTCTGGCATCTGTGTTCACAGAACTAGTGTTTGTTGCAGATAAGTAAAACATCAAATAATCTAAAATCCTATGACTCTGTCAGGTATGGGGCCTCCGTGCAGAGGCTGCTGTGTGAACACACCTGCACTGAAGGTCACCAGCAACAACGTAGAACACCTGTAACACCTAGGATAACTTGGCACTAGCCAGGTGAAGCTGCTTTGTTTCATACACTGAACAAAAATATAAATGCAACATTTTTGTTTTTGCTCCCATTTTTCATGAGATGAACTCAAAGATCTAAAATATTTTCTATATACACAAAATAACCATTTCTCTCAAATATTGTTCACAAATCTGTGTGAATCTGTGATAGTGAGCACTTCTCCTTTGCCGAGATAATCCATCCCACCTCACAGGTGTGGAATATCAAGATGCTGATTAGACAGCATGAATATTGCACAGGTGTGCCTTAGGCTGGCCACAATAAAGGGCCACTCTAAAATGTTCAGTTTTATCACACAGCACAACGCCACAGATGTCACAAGTTTTGAGGGAGCTTGCAATTGGCATGCTGACAGCAGGAATGTCCACCAGAGCTGTTGCCCGTAAACTGAATGTTCATTTCTCTACCATAAGTCGTCTCCAAAGGCGTTTCAGAGAATTTGGCAGTACATCCAACTGGCCTCACAACCGCAGACCAGCGTTGCATTTATGTTTTTGTTCAGTGTAAGATGCAGTCCATATTATATTTGGACAGTAACATTTTGTGTTGTAGATTGTAATAGATTTATGTGCTGACTATCAGCTTTCAGGAAGTGTGTTTCTCCTTTATTTACTCAGGGGCGAGGTTCACTGAGAGCAATGCTCTCTGTTTCAGGAACGCCCTGATCATATTCACACAGTTATGCATTCACACCTGGAAGCTGTCCAGTACAACCATAGTCTGACCTGCTGCCCACTGAGCAAAGTTGACCGACAAGTGGGTGTTGCACTTCCTGAAAACCAGACAGAGGGCAGACGGTGCAGACGGTGCAGAGATAGCTGCAGTACAGACCCGGCAGAGTGTCAGCCACTGCAGCTCTCAAACTTTATTATCAATAATGTGCATGGATCCATTATTTACTGTATTTATTTGCCAGAATTCTGCTTGCTGCCCTAAACTACAACTTTCACCAGAACAAACTATCTATGTATGATGGCAAGAAGATGTGACTGTCATATGCACACAAGGAGCGTCACAGGAATCACAAGGCAAAGTAAACCTCTTTCATATAGTACAGCAGCTAAAACCATTGGAATGATGTGGCAGAGGGTACAGCAGGGAACTGCAGACAAAGTATTGTGGGACAGAGACTGCCTTCAGGTGTGGACCATCCCAGACTGAGGACCAAGCATTCCCAGACATCCCCTGGAGGCTTGGCCTACTTCTGATCCCTATCCACTGAAGAACCTGCTGAGATACCACTCAGAAAAGGTGTTGGAGGGTAGAGATTCAATGAACCAAATGAATGGTATCAAACATAGTTATTCAAGACCGATATTAATCAAAGAACTAACAGCAAGAGTCTCAGTGCTTCCTTTCCTTGTCACGTCCTCATCTGCTGCTTCTGGTGACAAGTACAGTAGTTATACTTGGAAAAGGAATCTTCATCATCTCATCTGTTTACCTGCTAAAGACTGAAAAAAGATTGATTGTTGTAACCCACACACCCACCCAGACAAGCACACACACACACTTCAATACACTTTTTCAGAATTACCAAAGATTATCATATTACACTAACTGCATTATTTGACATACCACATCATATGTTTTTTGCCTCTGTATACACATACATCTTTACATACTTTGTTTTGGTTTGAGATGCTGATGCTCTAGTACTAGTGGTTGTGAATGTCATATATAGCACCTTGAGTCTTTGAGATTTTGGATCTATAAAAAAAACATCGTCCCATATTTTAAATTGTACTATATTGTGAAACACTTGAAACATACAAAATGTTTAAAGTAATTAAGCTTGTAGCTAAAATGTTCTTGTTACATAGCTTGCATATTGCTGTCCAGTTGTGTTTTTTCTGGGAGCCGGTTGTCAGTGCTCAGGATGAAGGGTTTGGAAAAATCAAGTTCAGTACTGACATTTTTCTTCTGTACAGACTCTTAACTACAGAAAATATGCTCTGTCTCGAAACTCGAGGGGAAGTGTTTGCTCTGGCTGACCCTCCGTTCACCCGGGCTTTTGTTCATTCACATTTTCCGATTAATTCAAGGAGAAGGAGCATGACTGAAGGAGGACAGAAAGTAGGATAGAAAACATTAAGAAGGAAGCAAGGCTGGGGTGCATTTAGTACACATGACACTACCTTTCACGCCAGCCTTTCTCTCCACCTCCTGTAACCCTTTTTTTCCTGTTTCCACACACTCATCTTCTTACCATCGTTGGCAACAAATGTAAGACAGTACATTTTCCTTGGGTAGTGGTGGCACAGTCAAAAAAAAAAAAAACGACAGCCTGTGTATTCACATCTCCTCCGGCCACTCACTAAGAGCTTCAGTATTGCCGGAAAGTGTGGCAGAATGTGATCGTGGAAAACAGGACACTAATTATACGAGTTTAAGTACCAAAGACAAGAACAAAGGGGTTGGTGTGTATGTTTTAGAAAGCCTTCCAAAGGAAAGGAGATGTAAACAGGATCTGTACAGAATCACAACAGGAACCTTATTTTCTTGCATGCTTGAATGATAGACACATGTTGAATTCATTGGTTTATTTAAGGAGAAATGCAAAAGCACCCACGAGTCTGCATCTCATTCCTTCTGATGTAATGATGTTTTTATATGAACCATTTTCAGGATTTTTACAGAGTTCAATGTAGTTTTAACCTGATCTGAAGGTCTTCTAAACAAGCTTGTACATCTTGTACTGTTCCTTCATACTATAAGACCTAAGCCCAGTTCAGACCAATGATTCACGATGAGACAAAACTGTTAGAAGATTTCAGGGAAAACTTGCAGTGGCGTGAATTGGCCTATCTCAGCTCGACTCAGCTTGTCAAACCTCATGGATGGTTTTAGAACAAAAGGCATGTCTGTTTTTTATTGTTTGTTTGGATAGCCTAACAAAAACACAAGTATGCATTTGAGTGTTTAATATATTTGTTATTATTTAATTTATTTATACGTATGACTATATGTCCAAAGCACGTAGTAGAGTGTAGTTACATCAGCCATTTAATAAGTAAAGGTTGTTCATTTCACCAGCTTTCCTGCTGCTAATTTAACATTCATTGTCATTGTCATACATTGTCGAACCAGTAACGTGACTCACTCTGCTCAGTGACTCATCTGTGGCAAAGTTCAATTCAAATCTTTCATTCATTGAGACACACACAACCAGTCAGTTCAGAAAGATGAATAGACGGATCAACATAGCTTTCTCCCATCACAGCAACCACATTGTGTTGGCTTGAAAACTTTGAACTGTAATCTTTACATTGTGATCGTATAGTGACATGATTTGAATAAAATAAGCTTTACAATATACATAATCAATAATAATGTCAATATATACACATTGCACAGTTAAGAGTAGAATGGATGTCCTCAGAGTAGAAAATATGTTTGTTTTTTTACAAGCGTGTATAAATGAACCTGCTGCCACCCACAGGAATGTTACAGTAACAGCAGGAAAGCTTATATCAACCAACAAGCACAAATGAACAACCTTTACCTATTACATGGTATAACTCTACTTAACAACATACAATCATGATGCAGGAGGCTTCAGCTGGGTTAATTGTGTTGTTTATTTTCTGAGATCCCTGAGGGGAGTTTTGGTTGAGAGTAGGAATTATTCATAATTAGATGAATGAGTTTTGTAATCAGCACTGACTCTTTAATGTACCTTTATACAGTTGACTGATGAACTAAAATATTATCTTTGTCAGACCTGCACTCTGACTGGCACTGGCACTGAAACTGTCAAAGACCTGATGGTTTTGAGACCCATCATAATATTCAGCTTTTTAACTGGAATTACTGACTTTAAGGAAATAAAATAAAAGCAAAAAAAAAAAAAACTCTCTCCTGTCTCAATTTTTTACAGTCAATGTGATGTCCAGTGATGCTGATTTTTTTTTTTTTAATTTGGATATTTATATCCAATGGTGATTCAGTTTCTAATTAAGTGGAAGGCAGGATAATGGACCGATTAATCGTCTATCAATCTTTACTGTTTCCTCCCCTCTTGCAGAACCTAAGGGATATGCTTAATATAAATATCAAAAAAATAATAAATACAACAAATCAACCCCTTAAAGGACCAGTGCGTGCAATATTTTTGCAACCCCCTTCACTCACCCTTGGATTCCAAGTATTTAGAAGAAATTATGGCAGTCTTTGCTGACAGGGGGATCATACTCCAGCCAGTCGAGTTGGCATCTCTGTGATACCAGCGTATTGCTTCCGGTCGTGAGCTCACGCACTTGGTTAAACGCAGACTTTTTGAAGTCGGCTGAAGGCAGTACAACACACCAGCCCAGGCAACAGCTGTGATCCCTGATATTTATATATATTACTCACAGTTTGTGAGCTGACACACTTGGTGGACCCCATTTTGAGTGCAGTCGAGCTTGCACGATCTCTGATATTCCAGAATGTTGTCATGTTCTAGATTGTTGACATTTTCCCGAATGTGGACATGTTCTAGAATGTGGTCATGTTCTAGAATGTTGACAGGTTCTAGAATGTTGTCATGTTCTAGAATGTTGTCATGTTCGATCATGCTGAATACTGTGATATTTCAGAATGTTGTCATATTCTAGAATAGGGTCCTGTTGTGGAATGGTGACATGTTACAGAATGTTCACATGTTCCTGAATGCTGACATGTCATAGAATGTTCACATGTTCCAGAATGTTGTCATATTCTAGAATGTTGTCATGTTCTAGAATGTTGTCATTTTCCAGCATGTTGTCATATTCTAGAATGTTGACATGTTCTAGCATGCTGACATGTTTTAGAATGTTGTCATGTTCTAGAATGTTGTCATGTTCCAGAATGTTGTCATATTCCAGAATGTGGTCATGTTCCAGAATGTTGACATGTTCTATCATGCTGAATGCTGTCATATTTCAGAATGTTGTCATGTTACAGAATGTTCACATGTTCGGAATGCTGACATGTTCCAGAATGTTGTTATGTTCCAGAATGTTGACATGTTATAGAATGTTGTCATGTTCCAGAATGTTCACAGGTTCTAGAATGTTGTCATGTTCCAGAATGTTGACAGGTTCTAGAATGTTGTCATGTTCCAGAATGTTGTCATATTCCAGAATGTGGTCATGTTCCAGAATGTTGACATGTTCTATCATGCTGTCATGTTGTGGAATGTTGTCATATTCTAGAATGCCGACATGTTCCAGAATGTTTACATGTTCTAGAATGCTGTAACAGTCCAGAATGTCATATTCTAGAATGTGGTCATGTTCCGCAATATTGACATGTTACAGAATGTTCACGTTCGAATGCTGACCTGTTATAAAATGTTCACATGTTCATTTAGTCATTTAGCTGATGCTTTTGTCCAAAGTGACTATGTTTACATATTCTAGAATGTTCTCATATTATAGAATGTTGAGATGTTCTAGAATGTTGTCATGTCATATGGCCGTACTGAACGTCATTTTCGTCATGTCATATCTACATTTGAACCTTCTCTTTAAGTTTTCCAATGAAGCTTTTAATTTCTGTTGTCATGTTATGACGTCATTGCCCTTAAAACAAGCACAAAAGAAAGATTGCCCTGACAGGTGCTGCATCTCTTCGTGTGAGGAATGCTTTGCGTCACAAAGATTTTTTTCACCACACTGAAAATGTTGTTTTAGATTATATAAATGCCAACAAATATGGACTGAAGCAGAATAATTTTGTAATAATTTCAGTAATAATAAAGATTAGGACACAAAATTTAAATTCAAATAAATGTGAACATTTATTTTCCAGCCTAAGTGATCAATGTTCTCTTATTTTACATTTTGAGCTCATGTGGTCTGAGCGAAGTTCGCTTGCCAGTTGCGTGATGAAATCCCTCCACAAAACTTGTTCATATGTGCACTTCTTGAATAAGATGTGTGCGTTGATTGCAGCCAGGTCAAAGATATTGTAGAACACAGCTACTGGCCATCTATGGGAGGGTGCTTTGACGGAATACTTTCTTGCCATTTGGTCACCACCACCATCTGTAAACATAACATGTCTCATTAATGCATGTTAATGCATCTTACTAACTTCTTTCCTGGAGTTTCTGTGCTCTCTCATCCAGCAGGTTCTCATGGATCGTGGCTACTGCTGTGGTCCTGCATGACGTCCACTACATATATTATTACTGTCATTATTGTTACCATATCTCCATTACAGTTTATAGTTAGTTAATGATTTGCTGCTGCTGTGCATCTGTGTCTCTCTATCTCTATCACAGGTTCCACTGCTACTGTAATCATTTTATCATTCATTGTAATTCATTGTCATTTTATCAGTCATTGTAATTGTACAATATGTTTGTGTTGATTTGTTCTGTACACGTGACATCTATTGCACGTCTGTCCGTCCTGGGAGAGGATCCTCCTCTGTGGCTCTTCCTGGGTTTCTTCCACCTTTTCCCTGTTAAAAGGGTTTTTGGGGGCAAGTTTTCCTCACTCGTCGAGGGTGGAAGGACAGAGGTGTCACTCTCTGTACAGATTGTAAAGCCCCCCGAGGCAAAATGTCTTTTGTGAATTTGGGCTATACAAATAAAATTTGATTTGATTTGGTCTAGAATGTCTATTGTTGTTACCCTGTTACCATCTCTGGCTTATTGGAGTGGACAGTGCTGAGGATGCAGACATTTCTTTTTTTGCACTGATACACGGTCACTGTTGCATCGCCACTTTTCAGCACCTCTGTGCTGAACAACGGCCTTTGCGCCTTTACGCACAGGGGGGCTCTCGTCTGCTCTTGTTAACAGTGCCAACCAAGCTGGTTTTCTTGGCCTGTAGTGCCTTGGCCAGTTCAAGGGAAGTAAAAAAAATGGTCTGTGGTGATATTCCTTCCCTTCCCCAGGTGTGGGTCGATCATTTTCAAAGCTGCTCATCCACAGTGAAGTCAGCACCCGGCTTGTAGCAGGCGATGCTGTTTTGGACAAATCTGTCCAAAACATCACTGATAAGGGCAAACTTGTTGTCGCGCAGGCGTGTGTGTCGGGTTTCCCTTTTGTCGAAACGCAGGAATCGCATGATTTCCTGAAATCTGATTTGGGACATAGTCTCTTTGAAAAAAGTGCAGCCTCACTCAGCTGACCAAAAGCTCGCCACATCCATGCTCTTGCCACCTTGCGCGCCACGAATGTATATAAGACCAATGAAGGCTTTTAGCTCTTCAACTGTCATGTCCCATATTTTGTCCTCCTTGACCCGGTAGGCCTCAGCCACAGTGCAGTCCCCGATGTGTTTCAGCATGCCATCATCTACCAAACACAGAACAGCTGTGAGCATGCTGTGGGGACTGCAGCCTCTGTGATTACATTTTGGCATTGTCACCTTCTTCTGTCTTCACCCGACTCTGTATAGGTCCTCACTGTGTCATCTTTCGCTATTTCACGCCTCTCGGCTGAAAGTGGGTCTAGAGGGCCAGCTTCCTCATCTTGTGGCGGACTGAGTTCTCTTGGCACAGCTGATGGAACAGGATTTTGCACTATTGCCAAAAAAAGAACAGACTAATTACTTTTTTAGTTCATGAAATCACAATCTTGTTAGGACTAACATTAGCCTATATGATTTCTACTAGCCTGACAATACTAACAATAGCAATAGAATAATAATAATGAAAAGACAGCCCTAAGATTTGATAAACTTATATGATTATGATTTATTATAACTAACTTTATAACTTTGAAGTATAACTATTATTGATAATAGCCTGGCTAGTCTGCCTCGCAAAGTAATAAATTCATTTTCTGAATCACTCTCAGAGCTGGACGAACTGTCCAGGGACCAAGACATATCACTGTCCCTATCCGTACCTGCTTCTCCATCAGACTCGTCATTGTCCAGCCTCTGAAGCATGGCTAAAGCCTCTGTGGCTGTCATTCTTCTTTTTGATGACATTTTGTATAATATTTGGGTTTTTTTTACTTCGGATTAGCTCAAATGTATTACTTATAGCACTGGAATAGTGTGAAAAAAGAAGAAAAAGAACAGAAAAAACAGCTGCTATGCAACGGGGCGCCATTACCAATTGAGGGAAATATAGACTGAAATTTGATATGGTAGAAATAGTCTGAACTGTTTTGTGATTTTAATAAAATAACAATGCCAGAATAAAATATACACACATTTAAGAAAAGCTCCTCGGAACATTTACTGTGCAGATATTGCAAGTAGCTGTCGAGTTTGTTGGCTGAGGTAGTGTGAAAAAGGTCCAGATAGCCGATCCTCACGCTCACTCCATTTTGAAAACAATGTGGGCTTCCGCACGGCGTGTTGCTTATGTATGATGTCACTCACAGAGCACAACATAGAATTAGACTGAATAGATCGGCTGATATGGATCAGCCCATTGTCACCGATGCCCAATCTAGACTTTTCTTCAATATTGGGACTGATACCGATACCAATATCGGATCGGTGCATCCCTAGTTGTCATGCTCCAGAATGTTCACATGTACTATCATGCTGAATGTTGTCATGTTCTAGAATGTGGTCATGTTCCAGAATGTTCACATGTTCTATCATGTTGTCATGTTCCAGAATGTTCACATGTTCTGAAATGTCATGTTCTAGAATGTTGTCATGTCCCAGAATATTGACATGTTATGGAATGTTGTCATGTTCCAGAATGTTGCCATGTTCTAGAATATTGCCATGTTCTACCATGCTGTCATGTTCTGATTGGCCAGTACTCGTGCCAGTCGTGGGTTTAGACATGAGGACTGAGATTGGGCAAGGTGATGACATTTATGCTAAACAAATGTGTGTTTTGAGAACAAAATTAATAGAGAAATAAGTCAGAGTGGAGATAACTTTTGTCATGTGTGACATTGTGCCATTTTAATGGAAACTACTAAACACATTTTCAGTTTTGTCTAAGCGTGGATTCACACAGGATCAGGCGTTCCGACAACCAGTGGTGGGGTTGTGCTGTAGTTGGGGAGTGTCGCTATTTGGCTCGGCGCATGATGTCATTTTGGTGGCATTGGCGCCCCAAACCAGAAGGTGGCAGTAGTGAGCTCAAATCTGTTTTCCCGCCAAGAACAGAGAAGAAGACGCACATAAGAACTTTGACCCGGAGCTTTTCCTTCATTTCCTATCTGTGAACCAAAACAGATGGATCCCAACATGAAGAAGCTTCTTGCGATTGCTCTTGTGAATCACAGACAGCAAACCAGACGCAGACGTTCATTTGTACTGTCGTTTAGTCTTGGAGTAACTACGAACAAAGCATGTACACTTGTGTCTCACTGTCTTGCTACTCGCTTGTAGTAGAGTTTGTTGTTTATTGCAAATAATGGTAAATGCTGCCTGCAACGACAAAGAGTTTTCTGAGTTCATGTGTTATACTAGCGCTGTGTAGTATCATGCCTTATTGGCATTGTTTTAATATGTGCCTTTCTTATGCCTGGTGCGATTGTAACACACTATCCTTTGTTTAATTTTCGGTATCTTTCCTCTGGCGATTCATTTCAGACAACTGCCTACAGCTACAGGGTGGGTGTGTCCACTGTGTGTGACATATTTCAGGAAAGTGTGCCAGGTTCTTTGGGATAGCTTGGTGGACAACTACATGCTGCTGCCAGACTCTGCGCTTCTGGAGAAGCTTCTGGAGGAGGTGATGGGTGGTCTTCCTGACCAGAGACAGAGCCTGCATAGGACCAACCAGTCAACCAGTGGCCTGAGTTTCCATCTTTGGCCATCCGTGCTGCAGTGGAGGAGCAGGATGAAGAGGATGGAGCTCTGACACTTTGGAGAAGTAGTTCTGGTGTTCTAAAGGTTAACAAAGATAGATAGATAGATAGATAGATAGATAGATAGATAGATAGATAGATACTGTATTGTCCTTTACAGGACATTTGTTTCCACTGCCTGTACGTGACTTTCAGACATACATATATAGATACAGAGAGACACCACAACATAGCAACAAGAATATACATTCAATGCAGCACATTTATTACATTTACACAAAGCCAACCCTCCCTGTCCTGTACGTAGCACCCCCTACGGTGGTTACTGGGGTGCTTTGTTTAGGGATGCTATAGCAGAAGGTGCAAAGCTCCTGCCATAGCGAGCATGTTTACAGGTCAGGGTCCTGTATCTGCGTCGAGATGGTAGCAGTACGAATGATGAGTTGAGGGGGTGGCTGGGGTCGTGTGCTATACTGAGTGCTCTGCGTGTAATGGCTGTATGGATGAGGTCTGTTGAGGTCAAAGAAGGATCAATGTAACGGTGAAGGTTCTCAACAGGGCCGCATTAGCCGGTGTCAGGGAGTCAAAGTGGTTTGATGTCTTTGCACTGGGGTCGTCTCCAAGGGGCAGCTGGAGGTCCCTGTACAAACCTCCCATAGTGCACGGGGCTGTGGCTACAGACAGACATGTGGCACATGTAGACTATAGAGCAGCAAGTCACTGTGCTTTCTGCCAGTCTGAGGAAACGTTACAACATCTATGGCTCAGATGTCCCAGACTGGCTCCCCTCCTCTCTCTACTGCAGCAGTGGATTGGTGGTCTAGGACAGGTTCTAGAGGAGAGGCTCTTTTTCTTTGGTCCCAGATATTCTGCAGCACAAAGAAAGAAGCCAAGATGAGCATTTGGCTCACAAGGAGGAACAAAATGAAGGACACATGATCTGTAAATGTTGACCTGATGAGGAATGAAGGACAGATTGATAAAAACTGAAGGTCCGCGAGGTGCCCACATCAGCTAGATTCAGTAAGAAGAGATGCTTGTCATAGCCAAGGCTCTTCACCCTGCGAAGCAGCATGGATGCTGTTACGGTCCATAGCTGCTGTGTACAATGGAGGAAACACTGTCAAAAAGTGTAGGCCATCTGGGCATCTGCAAATATTTTGTAACCCCACTTTGTGGGCTTGTCCTTCATGTATTGCTTCATCCTGATGCGGGCCTTGGACGCCACCATCCTCTCATCTATGCAAATGTATTGGTATGGCTGAAAATGAGCCTGACATGCAGATACTAACTGGGTGTAGAGAGGCTTGAGCTTGAATATTCCGTCATATTCAGCAGTGTTCCTCTTTCTGTCATTTTTCTTATCCTGTCCAAATGTCTCCATTTGTCAGTGGTGTCCATCTGAACTTCATTCCAGCCTGCAGTCTCTTAGCAGCATGGGCATTTGTGTTGTTTATGATAGTGTGTACTGCAGTGGTGCTAAAAAAAAAGAGTCTGAAAAGTGAAAGGGGAGTCCATAGTACTGTGGTGTCCAACATTAGGCCTGGGGTCCTGGTTGGCATGAATCTTAACAGGTTTGGTTTTGTGTCCTTCTCCTCTTTATTGTGCCACCTTTCTTCCTCCTCTTCCCCTCTCACTGATTCGATAGAGGCAGACCCACGTCCACCACACTTTGCCTTTCTCTTGGCTTGCATTACTCTTACAGATGAGTCTGAGTCAGAGTCAGGAGATGGTGGTGGAGCAGAAGCACGCCGCCTCTTTACTTGAGAGGTGCGGCTAGATGTTGTAAGCTGTTGCTGAGGGGGAGGGACGGATGCTGGAGCAGATGTGTGATGCCTGGTTATTGGAGCGACAGGCAGCGAAGCAGGAGTGGTGGACGAAGCTGGCTCAAAATTGTCAGAGTAGTAATTCAGGGTAAACAAGCCCTGTTGGTAAAGTAAACAAATCCTCTTTGTGTGTGCATTTACTAAATACAATTTCAGGTAAACAGCTTTTTCACACCCTTTGTTTGAGGTATGTTGTCAGTTGTTGGCAACTTCTGTCTGGGGAAGGATACACACCCATACACACACTCACTTATATGTTTGCGGTGGGGGAGGGTGGTCATCTGGTTATTCTTATTATTGTTCTCACTCTTCTCTCCAACTTGAAGGAGAATTGAGTTGGAGTGTCAATGTCTTTGATGGTGGAGACTCAAGTTCTGATTACAGCTGCCTTTGCTTTTTCATGTACAAACCTACCTAATGCCTCTCTCCTGTTCTCCCATGCCCTTGTGGCAGGGTGGCCCCACTCACTCCTATTTTTCTGTAATTGGGGTGTATTAAATCACAGTGGCTTTCCACCTCTGTTCCCCGCCCACTGTGTATCGTCAGACTGTGAGCAATCGTCCTCCTTTGTTTTGACCACGGGGCGCGCCGTAAGCATTATGTGGGAGAGAATCGTTTCTCAGGTGTCTTATCCGGCAGACTTTGGCATGGGCAGCGTGGCTTGGTTTGGCGTGCCCAGCGTGGTTTGGTTTGGCGTGGCTGTTGCCCTAGTGAGGCGCAGCTTTACTTTTCATACTCGTAAGTAAGTTTCTAGCAATGTTGTTTGTAGTTGGGCATCTGTAGCTTGTTGGTCGTAGCTGATGTGCTCTCTGCTTACAGTAGAGTTGGCCAGTTGTCTGGCTGGAGGTTGCAGCTGCAGGGGCGCTGCTTCAGCGTGTGTGTGTGTGTGTGTGTGTGTGTGTGTGTGTGTGTGTGGTGGTCCAGGTGCTCCACAGCATGCATTTTGTGACTCCCCGTTTTGCATCATCAGGCATGTTTCCCGATTATATTGGTATGGCTGTGCATTGGTGTTATGTAGTAGTGTGGCTTATTTATGCTTGGCTTTGCAGCACTGCTGGCTTATTTGCCGACTGAGGCTGGAAGTGGGGGAGTGTGGCCTTCAAACCGGTGTGTAATTTTCGATGCATCGCGTGGCATTCAATTTCTACAGTAGGCTGTCTCATCTGTTTACTGCTTTTGTGTACATGTGCCTTGTCTAGCTGGTTGTAAATATGACTCTGCACCTCTGATTTGTTAACCTTTAAAGCTGCATCGTGGTGGTGCACCCCTCTTGTGCCAGAGTACTGAAGCCTCCACGTCTCACCAGTGGCTTATCTGCCGGAGCGGGCCTTTGCACGCTGCAAGGTCTTCTACTGCTGTTCTGTCTGGGCTGGTTTTATTAGTGCCGGTTGCCAGTTGATTGTTATTTTTTCTTTCTTTTGTGTGTGTGTGTGTGTGTGTGTGTGTGTGTGTGTGTGTGTGTATGTGTGTGTGTGGGTCCCCTGTTTGGCCTATAGACTCCTGTTCATCACTGATTCTGTTTAGCTCTGAGCAGTAATTTTTATATAATATGTTGATGTTGTATTTGTTCTGTTTTTAATAATTTGACTAACTCACTGGGTCGTGCGTGTGTGTCGGTGGGTGCGCTATTTAAGACCCAGTGATTCTGGTGTGAATGCTCTGGCCCAATATCTTGTGGTACCAGGACAATATAGTGTGCAAGTCCCCACCCCTGTGTTGCATTGCCTAATAGTTGCTTCTCCCAACAGGAGCTGTTGGTGCCGCTGGTGCGAGTGGTTGGTTGATTTCGGTGGTGACCGTCCTTTCACTGTACAGTAGTGCACTTGGGTGTCAAAAATTTGTGTGTGGTTTTTCACGTGTGGTGTAACATAAGGAACCTTTCCCCTTCCCCCCCGTCAGCAAGTCATCTCGACCGGTGAGCCCTTAATCTCCTGTACCCCGCACTTTAGAGGCAATATAGTCAACATTTTTAAAGAAAAGGTGTTCGGATTGGGCAATATTGCATCAATTGTAGATTGTATTGATAACCTGTGCTATTATATTTTAGAAGAACAGCTTTTGTGAATAATAAATTCTGTATTTTTTTGGTGGAATCACTTCAAGTGCATGTGTCTTTCGAACCTGTGTCCTGTGGTTGAACGTAGACTGATTGTTCCTGTACTAATTCTTTGGGGTGAAATTCCCCTAGGTGGTGTTGTCGGTTTATTATTTCAATAGAAATTAGATTACCCTTGTAGCCTTGCCACACCCTGTTATTGCTGTCTGTCCCACTAATCTGTCTTCAAGTGTTGTGGTCTCTTTGCTGGTCTCCTGATCTAACTCCTCAAGGCAGTGTTTTTCTATTCCTATTGTATGTGCTGTGTTCTGCTGACAAAAAAAAAAAAATCTAATATGTGTTTTTCCCACCTCCCACCACTTAGTTAAGTTTTCAAAATCTGACTTTCTTCGTCTCCATTCAGTCCAGAAGGCAGAGAAGGACTGACAAAAAACAATGTCCTCGATCAGTCGTACATTAAAATGTCAATTGGGACAATGTTGATGCAGTGCTAATAATTCAATTCAATTTCAGTTCAATTTTATTTATATTGCACCATATCATAAGTTATCTCATGACACTTTTCATGCAGAGCAGGTCTAGACTGTACTCTCCACAGTACTATCTACAGAGATGCAACAATTCCACCATGAGCAAGCACTTGGCGGCGGTGGCGGAAAAACTTCCTTTTAACAGGCAGAAACCTCGAGCAGACCCAAGCTCATTGGTAGACAGTCATCCACCACAACCGGTTGAGTTAAACATAGAGAGTAACTGTAATGGAGATATGGTAACAATAATGACAGTAATAATATATGTAGTGGACGTCATGCAGGACCACAGCAGCACCCACGATCCACGAGAACCTGCTGGACGAGAGCACAGAAACTCCAGGGAAGAAGGTTAGTTAGTAAGATGCATTAAACATGCATTAATGAGACATGTATGTTTACAGATTGAGAGAGAGAGAGAAGAGCTCAGTGCATCATTGGAAGTCTAGTCCTATACCAGCATAACTAAGGGATGACCTGAGCCAGCCCTAACTATAAGCTCTATCAAAAAGGAAAGTCTTAAGTCTACTCTTAAAGGTGTTGACCGTGTCTGCCTCCTGAAGCCAAAATGGTAGTTTGTTCCACAGAAGAGGAGCCTGATAGCTGAAAGCTCTGGCTCCCAATCTACTTTTGGAGACTATAGGAACCACAAGGAACCCAGCATTCTGAGAGTGCAGTGTTCTAGAGGGGTAGTAAGGTACTATAAGCTCTTTTAGATATGATGGTGCCTGACCATGAAGAGCTTTGTATGTTAGGGGGATAATTTTAAATTCTATTCTAGATTTTACAGGTAGCCAATGCAAGGATCTTGGTTTCTGTCAGAACACGTGCAGCAGCATTCTGAATTAGCTGCAAAGTCCTAAGAGACTTATTGGAGCAGCCTGATAACAAAGAGTTACAATAGTCCAGCCTAGAAGTAACAAATGCGTGGACTAGTTTTTCTGCATCTGCTTGAGATACAATGCGACTTTGGTGTTGTTACGTAAGTGGAAGAATGCAGTCCTCGAAATTTGTTTTATGTGGACATTAAAGGACAAGTCCTGATCAAAAACAACTCCAAGACTCTTTACAGTGGAGCTGGAGGCCAGGGAGATCCCATCTAAGGTAACTAAGTCTCTAGAAAGAGAGTTTCTGAGGTGTTTGGGTCCAATTACAAGAACTTCAGTTTTGTCTGAATTTAACATCAGAAAATTGTAGGTCATCCAACTTTTTAGCTTTTTTTCAAATATGTTTATTGAGCTCTTTATATATTCACATAACAACAATAAAACAACACTCAGTACAACATTGGTCTAGACAGTCTATACATACTTACAACTCACATTCACCCAATCAGTGCAATGACAACAAGACAAAGATAAAGAGCCCAAGGCTAGCCAAGGACAACATTCGAGAGTGCTGAAGCCACTGTAGAGCTGTAAAAGTGAAGATATGGAGTCCAAATGTTCATAAACTGTCCCTCTGACAAGTGAAGCAGACAGGTCAGGTACTCAAGGGGAAAACATTCCATAATTATCTTGTGCCAGTTCGATTTAGTGGGGGGTTTGTCGCTTATCCAAGACAAAAAGATATTCTTCCCTGCCGCATATGTGAGGATATTATACAGTCTGGCAGCGTTGGCATCCACAATGGTATCCTGACTGGTGTAACCCAGGATTAAGGAAAGAGGGTCCATGTGCAACACAACACCAAGTATTTTTTTCCAAATCTTGCAAAACACCCATCCAATATGCTTGTATTTTAGGACATGACCAGATACAATGAGTATAGGTGCCCACTGAGATTTTACATTTTAAACATGTAGGTGAGAGTTGAGAGTTCATTTTGTGTCTTTTGTTAGGAGAGATTTGTAAACGGTGCACAATCTTAAATTGCAGCAATCTGGCACGGTTACACACAGATATTTTCTTTGTTTGAGTCCATATCTTAGTCCACTTGTCCCCATCAATATCTATACCAAGTTCACCTTGCCACTTCTGCATAACATCCTGTACATTTATCACATCAGTCTGGCTTAAGACATTGTAAAAACGAGTAATGGATTTCTTAGTTGGGCCAAGGAGGAGCAATTGTTCAACTGCAGATGTAGTGGCATCAATATTAAGAGTAGTTCCCCTGTTTATGAAGTCCCGGATCTGCAGGTATTTGTAAAAGTCATGCCTGGGAAGATTATACTTTTCTTGAAGTTGTGCAAATGACAACATGGATGCACCCTGAAATAAGTCATGTATCCTTTTTATCCCTCGAGATGTCCAAGTGTCATACCCACCATCCACCATGCCTGGTAAGAAGTTAGGATTGCCCTGAATTGGAACCAACGAAGAAGTTAGACCAGACCTCCCTTCAAGCTTTTGTGTAATAAACCATGCTTTTAAAGTATTACAGACTATAGGGTTATTTTTACAATGGCTCCTGGCTGACTTTAAGTCCTCGAAGGCCAAAAGGCCTAACAGGGAGCCTGAGGTCTGTGACTTTTCTAAACTCAGCAGATCAGAGGTAGGTTCCTCCTTGACCCATTCTGCTATAAATCTCAAATGGGATGCCAGCTGATACCATCTGATGTTGGGAAGATCTAGACCACCCCTCAAACTGGGAAGTTGTAGTTTTACTACTTTTAGCCTGGGCTTTCTCTTGCTCCAAATGAAGTCACTCAGCCAGCCATTACGCAGCCTCAGTACCTTGCCTGACAAGAGTAATGGGATCATCTGTAGGGGGTATAACAATCTTGGCAAAATATTCATTTTAATAATAGAAACTCTACCAAGCAATGACAAGGGGAGTGGAGCCCATCTGTCCAGGTCCTTCCTTATGGAGGCTTTGTAACCCGAAAAACATCCAAACAAAGTAATTACATCAACTAGACGTGAAACAGAAGTCTCAGGCTCCAGCACATAAAGCAAAACGTCATCCGCGTAAAGAGAAATTTTATGTTGGATCCCACCCACATTTATGCCAATTATGTCAGAATCTTGCCTTATAGCCTCAGCGAGAGGTTCTATCGCAAGGGCAAAAAGAGCGGGACTAAGAGGGCAGCCCTGATGTGTTGAGCGATGAAGTGGGAATTTTCTCAGACCTATAGCCATTGGTGATGACTGCGGCCATGGGATTTTTATATAATAATTTAACCCATCTAATAAAATTGTCTCCAAAATTAAATTTATGCAAGATATTAAACAGGTATGACCATTCAACACGGTCGAAAGCCTTTTCTGCATCCAGTGAAATGACCATGCTATCAATTTCCTGGGTCTGACAAATATTGATAATATGTAGGAGCCTCCTAACATTGTAACTAGAACTTCTACCTTTGATAAAGCCGGTCTGATCCTCTCTAATAAGAAAAGGTAGAACTTTCTTGAGACGTACTGCCAATATTTTAGATAGTATTTTGATGTCCTGATTCAGAAGAACAATAGGCCTGTATACTGAACAGTCCTCAGGGGACTTTCCTTTTTTTAAAATTAAGGTGATATCGGCTTCTCTTAGTGACTGGGGGAGGCTACCAGTGATGAAAGAATGATCCAACATTTCCAAAAAGGGGTCTAAAAGCACATCCTGAAATTCTCGATAAAATTCACTGCTCAGGCCATCGGGCCCTGGTGCCTTGCCTGACTGCAGGCCTTTAAGTGCTAACAGGGTCTCCTCCCTAGAGATAGGAGCGTTTAATTCACATTTTTGGTTAATCTTCCTAAAAAGGATTCCATCCTATCCGAGACTCCCTGTGGTTGATCCAATTCATACAACCTAGTGTAAAATTGCCTGAAAGTGTTATTAATGTTTTTGTTATCAAAGTGGCGGGTGCCATTCCCATCTAAAATTGAAGGAATAACTTGAGGGTCACTTTTAATTTTGGTTAAATGAGATAAATACTTACTGGGCTTATCCCCATGCTCATATAGCCTTTGCTTTGAGAAGAGGAGAGCAGTCTTAGCCTGCTGGGTTAGCAAAGTGTCTAGAGCAGCCTGTACTGCGCATTTCCTCCACAACAGTAATGGGTCTGATGTTAAGCAAAGTGCATCTTTAATATCTGCCAGTTCTTTTTCAAGCTTTAGTTGCTGTTCTAATTGTTTCTTCTTTTTCGAGGCCGAGTAGGCTATAATTAAACCCCTGACGTATGCTTTTGTAGTTTCCCACAGTAAGGATGGGTTGCTAGTAAATTATGAATTAATAGACAGGACTATCCTAATTTCACTTTTCAGATGAGAGACAAATTTGTCATCTTTCAGTCGAATCTCCAGCGTTTACTTCTTGCAGATTCTATGCCAAGAGACAATTCAAGAAGCACAATTGCATGATCACTAACCACAATATTGCCTATTGAGCAGGAAGACACAAATTGCAACACAGACTGGGGTACGAAAAAATAATCAATCCGTGTGTGGCATTTGTGAGGAGAGGAGTAAAAGGCGAATTCTCTATCAGACGGATGCAATACTCGCCATGTATCAACCAAGTTGATTACCCTCACCTCCCACTAAGGCCAATGGCAAAGTTACTTCTGCAAATTCTGAGAATGCTTTAGTTAATAAGTCTGGGGAATAGTTAGGTGGGCAATAAAGATTCATTCACAGCAACACCCAATTATTACATGATAAACAAACGTTTTCAACTAATATAAGCCTCTAAATGTGAATCGTCATCTACTCTTAAATCAGCTGGACTTCCAGTGAATTAATACTGGTGTATAATAAGGCAAGGGGGGGGGGGCACCTTAATACATATTATGATGACGAGTAATCATTCACATGCATGTAAGATGTATCATAACAGAGTATAATCACCAGTATACATGACCGAGTGTCCGAACTTAGCTCTCATATGGTCGGAGAATCCGTCATTCCTGACGTGCTGCACTGGCTGCAAAGGTCAGAGCCTCTGTTGGGGAAGGTTTTCTTAGTGCCATTCAGAGATACTTGTAACTTTGCAGGGAAGAGCATGGAGTAATTAGCGCCGAGTTGCCTGAGATGTTGTTTAGCTTCGTTAAACTCTTTCCGTTTACGAAGTACTGCGGCAGACAGGTCATGGTAGAAGGATATTTTCCTTTCCTCCAGAGTGATATCCCCGCCCGTTGCTTTTCTCTGTACTGCTGCCATCACTCTCTGCTTGTCTGGGAACGCGTGGAAGCGGATGATGACGGGGCGCGGCCGCTGGTCAGACCTGGGCTTGGGCATTAGAGAGCAGTGAGCCCGCTCCAACTTCACTCGGCCTCTTTTAGTATCCATGCCGAGAAAATCCGGTAGCCAGTGTTCAAAGAAGTCTAAAGCATTTCCCCCCTCAATATTCTCAGGCAGGTTGAAGATGCGGATATTTTTCCGCTGCCCTCTGTTTTCCAGTTCGTCTATATGATCGTGGAGGGATTCTTTTCTTTCTGTAACCCGGTTAAAAATGTGGGTAAAAAGGTTGTATTAAAATCATTTAGATATGCTTTAGTTTGAAAAAGGTTAAAAACATTTAAGAAGTATTTTAAAATGGTTAAAATCATTTAAAATGTATGATGTGTTTGGTGTTTGTTAAAAAATGCAATGTTTTCCTGGAAATTGTCTAGGCCAGCATTTATGGGGTTAATAACACGCTGCAGGAGCGTCAGGTCTTTCAGGTGTTTCCACACGGACAATTAAGGGGAACGAACGATGTGTTTTTTTTTCGGAGGGAGAGTAGCCGCGAGCCTGAAGCAACAGAGTGAGCATGAGAACAAGTGAAATATTGCCAAACTTGGTGAATCTTGTTTTTTTCTGATTGTTTGCTAAACAGTCGATGTGTTAAAGGACAAGTTCATATTCAAAGCACGGGAGAAATTTCCACACGAAGTTTCGAGTCTGTGTGTGTTTGTGCTAACACTATCGCTAGTGCTGCGGCTGAGCTAATTTGAAGTGTAGATTTTATTCAGTCCAACCACGTGTACTGATGTCTCCAGATATAGTTAACTACTCCAGTTGAACTGATTAAGAGAGGAAAGGCTGTTTTCGGCTTGAAGACGGACCAGATACCCAGATACAGGAGCGACTTGGACTTCATCTGTGCATGCTTTTGGCACTGCGGTTAAGTGAGCAGACGTTCGTCTTTTCGTGGTCAAGTGAGCAGACGTTCGTCTTTTCTTGATTTCAAGTGCGCCGGTATTACAGAATGTATGGCAAATGCATGTAGTCCATGATACGAAGCGAGCAAACATATTACGCTACTGTAAAATCCCTTTGACCCATAATTTCTGACAAAGGCTGATACAGTTGTCTTCAGGACCACCCTGAATGTTCAATAAGTAAGTATCAAGCATATTTACTGTATCATTTTGGGAAATTCAGCCTCAAACTTCCTTTTATTTTGTTGAAAAAGCATTATGTACAATATTTACTCTACTGTAAAATCTCTTTGACCCATAATTTCTGACAAAGGCTGATACAGTTGTCTTCAGGACCACCCTGAATGTTCACTCACTCAGTATCAAGCATATTTACTGTATCATTTTGGAGAAATTCAGACTCAAACTTCCTTTTTTTTGTTGAAAAAGGCGTTATGTGCAATATTTACTCTACTGTAAAATCTCTTTGATCCATAATTTCTGACAAAGGCTGATACAGTTTGGCTGTTCCTCACTGTATTCACCCATACGTAACTTACATGCAATATTGTGTGTATTTCTTTTGTTCATTTTTGAGTACATAAAAATTCCCATTCCCTTGCTAATTTCTGTGTGCTCTCTCTCTCCTTGAACATCAGCAAGGTTTGCAAGGGGGTGGAGGTGGGAGAAAAATTTGTTCATATACTTCTGTATGTATGTTGTATGATGTGTCATTTTCAATTTTTGAAAACCAATAAAGTGAAAAAAATGAGTAGTATACCCTTTATTTATTCATTCATTTAATATGTATGTATTTATTCATTTATATATATCTAATTATGCATTTTTATTATTTCCTGAGTTGGTAACTTTACACTGAATAAGCGCATGCGCGGTATTATAACACCAGATTTGCTCTTCCAACGGCTTCTCGTCGAATGTGGAGGAATGGCGCCAACACGAGGGTAAGTTGCCCTTGCAAATATTTCTTAAGGCTACTTGGGCTAAAGTGACATGGGATGTTGACAGTATTAGTACCTAAATAGCGCCATCCTATCCTTTTCTATGAATAAATATAACATTTGTAATAAATATTTGTGGCATCTACACCGCACATGGGTAGTCTAACATGTTAACTGGCACACCAAGTAACATATGCAAAGTATGCACAATAGGCTATGTTGTATACATTTTTAGCAGTGCAAATGGCAAAATAAACTATAATATGTCAAATGAAGCCTAACTGTGATTATGTTACTGCATAGGGAAATCATATGATATTTTACTATTTTCCAGTAGTTAGGCCTACATAGCTCATCCGCCGCTTGATGCAGAGCCTACAGCACGCAGAAACTCAGTCGCTACCTGCAGGCCAGTGATTGACAGAGACATATGGGGGTGACTATTACACTGTGGTTATTATTAGGAATTTATTTATTTTCTGATTTTCTAAGTTTATAGGCTACAGCACGCGCAGCCGACTATGCGCAGTCGGCCCTACAGAAACACTTTAAGAAATGCAGCAGCATAACACTATCTTTTTCTTTTGTTCCCTTTAGAGTTTTTGTGTTCTCTACGTTTGGAAAGGTAAGCAACCCCACTCCAGCCAAATGTAGGCCTACTTTTAATTAATAAATTTTATTGTTTTCCCCTGGATTATATTTTGTTAATTTCATCCAAAACCCAACAAACGGGTGTTTGGAGCAGGCATGGCGGCAGGATCTCTTCGGGTGAACCAGAGTAATTTTGGATGGGGCTATTATGTTAATTAATAGGCCCAATAGATGTTAAGTAAATGGCCAGTATTTCACTGGGCGCATTATCAAGATAGTAGTGCACAACGCACACACACGCTGCTTAAACACACACGGAGCACCGCACACACATATGCAAACGATTACAAATAAACGTCATTACAATGTAAAAGGTTATTATTGTGTACCCATTAAAACCTTTTATATAATACGAGTCAGACTATAGGCCCATTTGTATTGTTGCAATCATTTATGTTTTATGGTTGGGGAGTAACAGATTACATGTTACGTATTTAAAAAATAACACGAGTAACTGTATATATATCCGTTATAGTTACAGTTTAAATTGGTGTATTTTCTTTCTTTCCTGAGAGCCCCCTCTGGTGGGGGCAACAGCGCCCCCTATAAATGAAAACTTCTCAGGGCAGTTAAACAAGCACGAATATAGTCATATGACACAGATGAGTCGATTCAAGCCAATTTTTAATTTTTTTTTTTTTTATTTCCCTAATTTCTGAGCTGTGGAAATTAATAAAGTTAAAAGAAATTGAAGAATGTTGACCCTTGGATGTCATTCTAGTATCAGTTGCAGGACAAAACGTACCACATTGTGTTTTGTGTATTTGCATAACTTATTCAGTAATAAGATCGCTCTCTAAAGCAAGTGTTAACTAAAATCAGTGTCCCAGATAAATACGTTCCACTAGAAAATTTTGAAGTAAGCTTAAAGTAATCCAAAAGTATTTAGAATACATTACTTTACTTGAGTAGGCCAAGGGAATACATTACAGATAACATTTTAGGACATGTAACCTGTAGGGGAATACATTTTAAAAGTAACCCTCCCAACACTATGGAGATTTATGCTGTCCCTCGTGTGTTAATGACTTATTGGGAAAATGACATATTGTCTTTTGTTTTACAGTCCAGAAAACTTGAAAAAACAATTGAGGATATAGTGACGGTCATTGACAAGCATCATGCCTCGAGCCATGATGAGACTTTTTGGGGTGAAATCTGCCATGACCTTGGTATTACAAATTCCAAGATAAACAGGACAAGGCTCAAACATGGCTATCTTCGATATAAAAAGGTAATGGTTTCACATTCACACTTTGACATTTCTAAAAGCCTGTGGACATGAACCTTTAAATAGTAAAATTCATAGTTCATATAGTGTCAAAATTTTGTATTGTCATTATTTGTCCATAAATTTCTTAGAGAAAGAAAATGTTTATAAAATGAGAAACTAAGTTGATAAACAGCTGTGTTGCTTGGTCCAGACTCAGTAGGCAGAGTGAGTAGCAATAGAACATAAATTGATGAACAGAACAATTTTCTTTACACTCCCACTCAGCAAGTAACATTACTTATTTATGACCTTTTTGTAATTAATAGCATAATTTGTGTGTTGAACACTAAGCACAACCACAATGAAACATAACTTATGATATCATTTGTTAAATTTTGATAGATTCAATGGTTTTCCAATCATTTTAAAATGTTTGACAGTATATACATGAACGCCTAATTTACATGGTTACAGGCACATGTTGCATGTGAGTTTCCAGAGGCTCTAATATTTTGCACCACAAATGAAATCTGCCAGTAAAAGTCCTATTGCCCTTGACTGTACTAGCTGTTTTCCAAGGTAATGTAATGTGTTATGACTTCGTCTCTCTCCAGACGAGTATTTTCGTCAACTCATGAATGATACAGGACCACAGTGAACTCTGCCAGTAAAAGTCCTATTGCCCTTCACTGTACTAGCTGTTTTCCAAGGTAATGTAATGTGTTATGACTGACTGTTTCGTCTCTCTCCAGGAAAATGTGTCCACTAGCGTGACCCTGCCTAAACCTGAGCCAAATATCCAGAGTCCTGCAAAAGAGACCACACCACCTGTGGAGGTAACACAAGAATTAAATCTGTCACTAGTAAAGACAGAAATATGGAGATGGGTGTTATGATACATGAAAAATAGTGTCCTACATTATTTAACATTCAAAGTGCAGTGATATAAATTATCAGCTTTCAAAAGAATAACTAATATTTTAATTGTGTTTCATTGCTATTTGCAGATTGGATCCACAGTTGCTTCAGATGAAAAAAAAATCATCTAGTGAAGAGTACTTCACCCATTCATTGCCGCCACCACCTTGTTTTTTCTTCATTGACCAGAAGGATTGGACCAAACTGCGCAAAAAACAACACTGCCGTAGATTCAAAACACTGAACTGGACCTCTGTAATGGCCAAAGGAATACGGAGTGTTCATCCTTACTGCAGTTTTGGATTTAAGTGCCACAGTGTGAAATCCATCGGCTCTAAAAGCGGCCCAGTCTTCACATGTTCTGGCTACTGTACTTTTAATGGCTGCCCTGTAGAGGTGGAAATAAACTTTCAAGAAGAGTCGACTCTGAAGGCTGAGGTCATCTTCAGTGGTGATTTTGTCTGGCACCGATGGGACCAAATAAAAGACGGCCGGTGCGAGGTGAGGAAAGGGATGCCCTGTCCCATACCCTTTCAACCAAACTGCCGAGGTCTGTCTTCTTGGAGAGTATTGAGAGGCTGGATGACACTGTTGTGGCATCAGGGTGCAGGATAACGTCCCTGCAACTGGTGTCATGAAAACAGTGTCATGGAGCAAGAAAAACAAAAAAGAAGACACAACAATGAGATGATCAGCCTCCAGAAGATGGTGGCTGAAGAGGAGGCAGAGGCAGAAGGAAGGGTGATCCAGAACATCGGTCTTTACCCTAAAAGTGTGATGCTGTACTCTTTAGAAACACTTAATATTTTCTTTGACCGGTGCAAAGAAGATATTGTGTATTTAGATGCAACAGGCAGCATTGTATAGAAGGGAAAAGGACAGACGTCACCCTTCTACGTCTATGAGTTGGTCGTGAGACACCCAACTACAGGATCTTCCCCTCTTCCTGTGGCAACATATATCACCAGTGACCACACCACAGCATCAGTCTCACATTTCTTAGGGTCAGTGGTCACAGACTTAGTAAAACATCATGGTCGACAAGCCAAATCAGTCACTTGCATATAATTTCTGTGGAGTGAGTCTGCAGGAACTGCTCTGCAGATATTTTTTAATATCTGCAGACAAATGATGCCATAGGTCTACCTGTACTCCACCGATGCTTGAGCCACATCATGAAAAATGCTAAGGAGCTTTGCAGAAAACAGTACGTGGTGTCTGTATACAAATATGCTTAAGATTTCAGACATAACAGCATTATGACATCTCTGATAATGTTTTTTTTAAATTATCCTTTGTAGTGCCTCCAAACATTACCACTTGACAATGCATGTGTTTGGCACATGACCCGAGCATCAACCCTTAAGGTACTGGATGAAGTTGTCATCAGTGCTAACGTGGTCTTCTCCAGTTCTCACAGTGGTCAAAATGTTGAGAAACATTTCAAAAATTTACAAATGCTTCTGACCAAAGCAGGACCATGTGCTGAGGATACTTCCATCAAAGAGCAAGACTATGAGGTATCTTTTCCTTAACTGCAACTGTTACATTCTTGCTTTGGATTTAGGTTTTTGCTGTACCTGACTAGGAAAGTTGTCAGTTCAAACACATTTGGCTTTCTAAATTCAAGCTCTAAAGGGCACAACACTGGACACATACAGCTGTGAACAGCATAACTCAAAAGTGTATGATGTATACACAGCTGGTAGTAAAAAATATGCTCCACGACACTCCATTCTTCAGCTGTTTGGGTCAGACTCTTGCAGTGTGTGGACCCAGCGTTATGTCTGACTTGTGGAGAGGAGAGAGCTGTCAACTACAGATATAGTGTATAATTAGGGGGTCATTAGGGCCTCATACAACCACACTTAAAAACTTAACTATCCCTTTAAAGCTTTGTTCTTTTTTTACTTCTTTGCTAAACTAAACTCGTGTAGGCATGTATAAATGTTTTATGTTTCATATGTGTCTGCCAGCCACTGTAGTGTGTCACCTGCCCTGCACACACTCTTGATAAAACAGTCTTACAGATTAGTTCATTTTTTTTCTAGAACGATGTTGGAACAATGCCTTTCACGCAGCACTTTGAAGAAGTCATTGAGACGGAAGAATGTGACCAGGAAGGTGATTCAAACATCTACTTCTGTCCAACCTTCACCCTGACGTTGATGAAGTACTTTCTACCTCAGGCTGCCCTATAGTCTGGCTTACTCCTGGGTTAGTCCTGTTTAATTGTTGTTATTAATCTATATGCTTATTTATATATATTGAAGTAAATTAAATAAAAATGAATGTTCCATCTTCTGCCAGGTGATCTAGGTCGTCATGGATCAGGCCCAGTATATGACAGTCTGACAACAAAGTACAGTAGAGCTGCCTGTAAATCACAACAGGTACAATAAAGCTGAACATCTGTAAATGAAACTGAATATTACTTGCACGTTTTCATGCTGGATATTACCAATGATAAAATAAACCAGTTTGAACCGATTTGATGCAATGTTTATGTTGAACCCTAGGATTACACTCTGGACAACAAAACGCAGGGAATAATGGAAAAAAGCCAATGGGACCTCAAACAGATCCGTTTCCAGCGTAAAAAAATGACCAGACTCGATGACTTTGTGGACACCTACAAAGTCACACTCAAGGCCCTATTGAGGGAGTATGCTGACTCCCAGAGGAGAAAGAAGAAGGTAAGAAGTGCATATGCTGATCATAAATACTTCAATTACTAGTTTTTTAGAAATTTGTGATTGTGCACCAGCCATTGCTATCCCAATTTCTAATTAAAGTAACCCCACCCTCATGCCAAACAACCACACAAAAAGTACAATCCACAAAATTTTACTTACACTCTGGCTACAAAAATCAAAATCAAGATAATTTTCCATTCAAAGTCACATGAAAAATATGTCAATATGTCAATATGTAGTTAACTCTAATAATGTAGCATGGAACAATGCAAAATTGTGCTTCAAGAATACTACTATTAAATTAATTTGATATTGACAATATTTTGTTGATTAACTTTAGACACATCGGGTGGACGTGGAACGCTGGAAGAGCAGGAAACAGAGAAAACGAGGGGTATATGTGTCTCGACTGAACAAGCCTTTTGTTTATAAACAACAGAAGAAGAAGGTAAGTGTTTTTGAGAGATTCATTGGAATTTCACAAGTGGATACAGAATATGGTCATATTCCACTGTACAATAACACAATACCATACACAGTCTTTTATATTTATCTATATTCATCCTCCATACAGTTCTCTACATTTATTTTATCTGATCCTATTTGATCCTATTTAAATCTTACTTTATATATTTAGTTAGAGTTTACTGCTTACTGTTAAGAGTTTATTGTTTTACTGTTTACTTACTACTGTCTAATGTTATATTTATTATTTATATTTTATATATTTTATTAAATTAACTTTAGGATGGAAAAAAATTTGGTTAATTGTTGCCGATTTAATATTCCAATTGATGTATATAATCCCTGATAATATTGTTATGTTCATTAATGATGTATCGCTGTGGCTTCAGGTGTTTATTAGTTATGTCAGTGTATGGCAGTGTAGTGAGCGTGCCAGTGCGTCCATTAAGGGATCGTCGCACATTTATTTGTCTCGCCTTCCGTGTACACTATGCCAGCAATAGATATGGGCCTTTCTGAGCCAAGAGGTTGCTTTTTGTTAACAGTCTCTTAAAGTCCTTTAAGTTTATAAACACTCAAATCTTATCATTTATTCATCTTCTACTGTTTATCATTATATAATCTTATTATTGCATTGTGTAATTTAAGCCAGTCTGTTTCTGTTTATTATTAATATTGCATATGATTAATATGCAAATTTCTGTTGATTCCTTATTGTAGTAACCACAGACAGTATCAACAGAAGAGTTTATTCAGCAATAAATGAGGGGCATCTCAATGAGAGTGTGTGTGAACTGAACTCATTAACCCTTCACCATCATTCCTGTTCTTACAGGACAACCTCTGTCTATTATTAATAGGTCTCAAGTTTGGTATTCAGTAAGCCAGCACCTGTTTTATACCCACCACAAAAAAAAGTCATTTGCAGGTCACAGAACTGTGGGGAAAAAGGGACACAGAAGTGGTCGTTTCTGTTGTGCCCTCTCAATTAGGGAACAACTTTGTTATCCACCACAGTGAGTTCAACACTCTAAGACCTCACCAGTGGCTTGTAGGCGAGGTAAGTAGATTCATTAAAAGAACAGAACCACTTATCATAAAGACATAAAAACTATGAAAGATGTAGTCAGTGATGATCAAGCAGACTATTACAGTACAAGCAGTTTGAACAATGTGTGATAGTGAGTCAAATGTCATTGAAGAACAGCTCCATTAGCCACAAAAATTGATAGTAGTGTGTGATTTAAATGTTTTTTGTTGACTTTGTTTTATACATAACAGAGAAGAGGAACAGTAATCCATAAGGATCATATTTTCAGGATTTTAACTAAATGTATGACTTCACAACACTTTGTGTGTGTTCATAAAAAATTCTCTGAAGGTTATCGAGTCCCTACTTCACCACACTGCCAGGAAACTGAATTTGGGAAGCACCATTTACGTTCTGAGCCATTATGTGGCTGGTGTGATTCTCTTTGGTAAGAGGAAGAAGTAAGGAGACAGACTATGTCAAAGGTAATATTTTTGTCAGGTACAAAAACAAAGTAGAACAGTATATCAATTGTTAACAAGTTAGCTGTGTGTGTGTGTGTGTGTGTGTGTGTGTGTGTGTGTGTGAATTAAGATTAATCAAATAAAAACAATATTCCATTGAGCCTTTCAGTCAGTCATTCAATCATTCATTTATTTGTAGTTGCAATGACATATCCATCTATGAATTACAGGAACACACACACACATACACACGCTCTTGCTTGCATGCTCCAGATTCTAGGAGAATCGATCTCATTTACAGGTGTCAAGGAGCCGCTATCAATATGTGGGAGAGTTTGGATGTCTGACAGAGCAAAGCACTAGTAAAATTAAATAACTAATTTTGGGTTTTGTTACAGACCGACTTTGACAACTATAAGGCCATTGTGTCCTTTATTAACATTGGCAATGTACACTGGAAGTTTCTGGTAAGTCGTTACTTAATACATCACAACTGCCTTCAATTCTCTGTATGTCATTGCTAACTTCTAAATTATATTTCATATTTTCTCTTTTGGTTACAGTACATCAGTGCTGCAGATAGTACTGTCTATGTTGTTGATCCCGCACACAGTGCTACCGAGCAGGCAGACTCAGACAACGCAGCAAAAGATTGCGGTAATTAAGCAGATCTATCTGAACAGTGTGACTGAAGCAATTTCAAAACTGAATATTTCTTGTTTGCAAGATGTGTTTTCTTTAAATTAAAATATTTAAATATGGATGCTATGTTGTGAATCATGCTTTCAATAATCTGTTAAACAACATGTTAGAGGCAACTTTACAAAACAGAAATAGGTAACAAGCAGAATTTATGCATAAGGCTGAACATAGGCAATATGGCAGAAAATACTTGTTCAATGTCCCACACATTAACAATGTCACCCTTGCTAAATACCTAAAAAAGTTAGAAGAGACTTGTGACAACTTAAAGACATCATTACCAACATTATAATTTTTTTCAATCAAACTTGTTAACACCATTAGCCGAAGTGTTACATTACTTGTAATTCTGACCCCAAAATATTAACTCTGTCTAACTCTTGGCCAAACAACTCCCTTTTTCTTTACTACGACATACATTGTTTTCTTGGGAATAATGTGTACATATTCCTTACATTAACCACTTTAAAATCATTTCACAGTGAGTACTTCAACATGAGGAGGATCTGTCTGGGAAAAACTGACTGGGTCAGTGTTAAGGGGAAAGGTGGTGTTCTGGAACACCCATTTCAGCGAGACAGGAGTAGCTGCGGTGTAATTGTCATCAAAGTAATAAGATTTTTTAAAGAATTTTTTAAGACTCTTGAATAAGGAAGACTGGATTCAAAGTATCAAAGTTTAAGTTGAATTTATTATTCTTGTACCAGAAGGAGCATTTAACAGTGCAACACACAAAACAGATGCTTTCTTGTGTGTTTAGATGGCAAAGGCAGTCATGGAGGCTTTTCCAAAGAAAGCAGAAATGTCATTTGGGACAGCTCCAAGACTGATGGCAGATGACAGAAAACACTTGGCTCTCGAGCTCCTGGAAGCCTCAGGTGTGTAACAACTTATCTTAAATCTACAGTGACACGGTATTACAGAAAACACTTTGTAAACATATTCTCTATACACTAAAACAAGTAAATCATTATTTTATTTATTATAAAGTAAATATAAGTACAATTGTTAGTGGTGGCAGTAGTGGTAAATCTAATATTTTCAACTTTCTGGTAGTGTTTAACAGAGACCAGCTGTGCCATGTGCTCAGCAGTCAAACCACCAATTAAAGGGCCTGACTTAACAAACTGAGTAAGTTGTTTAAAATGTTTTCTCTGCACATTTTGTATGCCTTGGTTCACTCCTCAGCCATAGGGATATGCATATTTTCCTATCAAGAATTCCAAAAGAAAGTGTGCATTAGATTGAGATTTCAACAATGACAACATTTTGATCAGGAGAATAATCAAATGAATGAGTCATCAAAAGGTTGTAGAACAGTAGTACATAATTACTTTGTGATTTCCATGAAGAAAGCAAAACAACGGCTAAGTCAACCCTGTAATTTCATGTTATTCACATTTATAATGTCCTGTTTTACATGGTGGAAATGCATTTCTACAGAGTGAAATATTATATTTGGACCACATCAACCAAAATATCACACTGTGAAGCCATCACCATTTCTAGAGAAAGATCTACAAATATAAAAAACTATCTGTATTAAGTGTTTCAAAGAAGCAAATATTAGCTCAAAATATTACTTTGGGGATCATGGTTATCTGGTGTCCATCATGGCTAGATATCAAAGTTTATTCTTGCATGTGCTTAATTTGCCCTTTTACAGATTCAGTGTGACACCTGTTGCAGGTGGTTCCATGTTGAGTGCATCGACATGGACTTGGAAACACTTCAGCAGGCAGAGAGTAATGAATGGAATTGTGTTGTTTGTGAACAATAAACAACTTCAACAATGATCTCAGACTATATCTACAGTCTATATTCATCCTGCTCCCACATCCACATTTTACTAGTGAATGATGTCATTTGTTCCTCAAATGTGGAGCTGAGACACGGAGGATTTGTAATGATGTTTTCAGTTTTCAGCTGGGTTGTTTAGTTTTCTTCTCTTCCTCTTTTAAAGTAGAGTAAATATTGCACATAATGCCTTTTTCAATTCAAAATAATGAACTTTGAGGCTGAATTTCTCCAAAATGATACAGTAAATATGCTTGATACTGAGTGAGTGAACGGTCAGGGTGGTCCTGAGTTCAAGTGTATCATCCTTTGTCAGAAATTATGGATCAAAGGGATTTTACAGTGGCGTAATATGTTTGCTCGCTCCGTATCATGGACTACATGCATTTGCCATACATTCTGTAAAACGGGCGCACTTGAAATCAAGAAAAGACAAACGTCTGCTCACTTGACCACGAAAAGACGAACGTCACTTGACCGCAGTCTTTTGGCGGCGGCCGAGGAGGAAAGACACGCTACGGTGGCTGTGGTGGGACCCGGACCTGCTCCTGAACCTGTACCTGTGACGGTTGGATTAAAGATAAGCCAGGAATTATTGCTAAGGTACCGTGCCTTTTATTTTGCTGACTGAAGAGCTAAACGGCCATTCTGTTTGGGCTGCCACGATCACGAGCACCGATTCAGGCCTGCAACGTTTTATTTTGTTTTAAGTAATCTGAGTTTTGCCGGCTTTAGGGGACAGTTATACTAAGGTGTGTGTGAGTGGGCCCACTGAAAGTGTATTTGTTGTGTTTATGTGACCTGGAAAAGGGTTTAGTTAAGGTTTATAACTGAATCCATTTGAGTTGAAGGTGAAAGTTTACTTATTCTCTTGCAGTAAGAAGGTACAGTAAGAGTGTTTCTTTAAAGGAAAAAAGGGTAAATTTCATTTTGAAGTATTGAATAACCTTCCTATATTTTATTTAATGTTTTATGTTTTCAAAACTCATTCTTTTGATAAGTAAATAATTGAGTATTATTTTTCTAAAATCTGAGTGGTGTGATTTTATTGCATTTATTATTCTTTAGGGAATAATTTCATACTTAAAGAGACATATAGACACTTTGGGTTTAAAATCGGTATTGAAACTAAAACTCTAAAAGGTGAATTCATCAAAGTGAGCCAAGATAATTATTAAAACTGAGTTAATCAGGGTTAAAAGATAAGAAGAAAAGTATGTTAAAAGAACCCAAAAGCCCTTCCCTAATCAATATAGCTACTAAGGGCGCTACATTTCCAAAGCTACTATACGCTCAGTGTGCGGCTCGTTAGCGGTCTCCAGCTGTAGCACCCGAGCCTCTGCTTCATCCAAGCGGTCATTAGCCCTCTTCAGCTAGGTAGTATGAGAGAGAACTGTTTAGCCAAAGGCTCGAGTTTGTCGTTAATAGCCATCATTAGCTTATTAGTCATCAAATCTAGCGCTTTAGTGAGTCCAGGTTCAAGTTCTGCCTCCTCGTCGTCTTCATCATGCTCGCCATGTTGGACTAGCTCCGTAGTCGTGTTGTCAGTTGGCTGTCGCAACTTAGTCTTTCCCTTTGGCATTGTTTGGTGTTGTCTTGTCCAGAATTGTTCAAGAGTCATACTACTGCACTGGCATTATAAAAAGATAAGGTTTTGAGAGAATGCGAAATATATGAAGGGTGTTGGCGGAGCTCCAAACCCGACCATCTCCTAGTCCGTCATCATGAGACCCCAACTTTTATATCCTTAAGGCATGCTTGAAGTTTAGTTAACTGATTGGTTTCATCAGGCTTAATCATTAATATAATTGGGTGTCATCGGCAAAAACCTAGAAAATTTCTAAAGAAATTTTGAGTGTGCCTGACTCTGGCCCCATCGCCCCATACATTATTGACACTGCAGTAGCACAGAGACTTCAATAAAGTTAGTTAAAGGCAGCCTTGAGGTTGCCAAGCAACCAGGGTCAGCTGCAGGTCAGAGCAATTAGGCGCAGCTGTGTGCACGCAATCTCTCTCTCTCTCTGTCTGAGTCCTGAGAGAGACAGAAAATCTCAAAATGAACCCCTCGAACTAGTGGCCACAAATGCCAAACCGTAGATCGTATCAAAAACCTGAAATGACCATGAGCATCCCCATCTTGTCGACCATTTCCATGCCGAGTTTCACTGGTGAATGTTAAAAACAGTGACCTCGGGTGTTTGGGAAAGAACAGGTGCTCTCTGCTCCTTTTGGAAATTTCTCCTCCAATTTACATGGGAGTAGATGGGGCTGTGAAGGTGTTTTAATGGCGCATCTGTGTGTCCCATGCCCAAACTATACATCTGACAGCTTCAGCAGATTAATAGAAGTGTGAAGACAAATTTTCCTACATTTCTATCTATGAATTATATCTATGGAGTGAAATTTGTGGCCTCGGGAACAGTTTACAAATTTATTGTTCTCCTTCTCCATTCTAGCGATGATGTCACACACGCTAGCTCTCAAACATTCTACCAATACACACCCAAACTTTTTTTGCCATGGTTTTTGGCAAAAACTGTTTGGCGAAAGGCTTAGAAAAGTGATTACTTTTAGTACTGTTCATAGTGTAGTGTTGTAGTTCAGTTAATTTTCATAGCCCTTGTTAGCCTCCTTTAGAGTGATTTTTTTTTTTTTGTTCTAGGTTAAATTTCATAGAGTCTAGCTGAGCCTACGGTTTTTAGGAGTGCGTGTTACTTATTTGCATTCTGCTAATCAGCAGTTCACTGTAATGATAATAAGACTGAATCTAATTTGCATTTCACAAATAATTGCATTGTATATGATACATGTACAGAATAGGGGGAAATCATGCCTCACTTAGGTTTTTAATTTTTAGTATTTCGTTTCATTTTATTCTTGTATCATGTTTTTTTATGATTAGACTGTAACACCCAGTGGTTTCGCACACTCCTCTTCTCTCTTCAGATGTGCTGTTGAGATATCTGAATCCCACCACTGCCAATCTTGGACCATCACCAGTTATCTGCACTTCAGCAAGATCAAGCAATCCTCCTGTCGCCTCCACCTCTTGTTTACAGTTTTTATTTTATGGGCAGTTACATTTTATATTCTGTGTAGGCTATATATATATATATATATATGTTTTGTAAAAATAAAATAAAATGTCAAAGGCAAACCTATTTAGTTTCTTGTGTGTTCGTATGTAAATTGGCTGTGCTGCAATGCAAAGGGAGCACCACCTTAAATCTTGCCTAGGGCGCCAAATCTTTATTATGAATATCCTGACATTACCAGGCTAAATATGATTACAAGTAAGTACAAATAAACTGTGCTGGAAAATAAAGCTGTTTTGAATTTACAAAACTCACGTTATTAAAAATTCATATTTCAGAATAAAAGGTCTATAACTACATCCTATAGCACGCCTATAGCACATTGTCTTGCTGGAAGATGAATCTCCTCCCCAGTCTCAAGTCTTTTGCAGCCTCCAACAGGTTTTCTTCCAGGATTGCCCTGTATTTAGCTCCATCCATCTTCCCATCAACTCTGACCAGCTTCCCTGTCCCTGCTGAAGAAAAGCATCCCCACAGCATGATGTTGCCACCACCATGTTTCACAGTGGGGATGGTGTGTTCAGGGTGATGAGCTGTGTTAGTTTTCAGTGTTAGGGACTTTCACCCATGTGTATTGTTTGACCTCAGGGTGGAGTTTCCTCCAAACATCTGTGAGGTCATTCTCTGAAACCACACTGGACAGGACGGAGGGTGATGGTGGATGAAGCTCTGCTGTATTTTTGTCATATGAAGGATTTGTGGTGCAATTCCAATCTCCTCCGACCACTATAACTGAACTATTGTTGAACTGTTTGAGTTTATCATTAAGTTTATGAAATAATTCTGTTCGAGCAGCTCCAGAGTTATGAGCATACACATTTATGAAGACAAAGTGTATATTTCTGATTGTGCTTTGTACAATTTGAACCCTGCCCTGCTCTACTTCACCTGCTGAAACATCTGTTACCTGAAGGTGTTCTTAAAATAATACTGCTATACCTGCACTGAGGTTAGTACCATGACTGAGAAACACCTGTCCTCTCCAGTTCATCCTCCAGACTACTTCATTGTCCGCTGAGCTGTGTCTCTTGTAAAATAAGTACATCTGTTTTTAACTCTACTGAGCTCAGCTAACAGTGCTCATTTATTTATGTCCCTCCTCCGTTCACTCTTAAACTGTCCATATATTTCAGAGAGAGAGAAAAAAGACAGAACAGAGAGAACAGTGAAACCTTTCAGAGAACAGACCACCCTCAGTGCTTCAGCCATTCTTTACACATTCAGAGGAACCTTTTCACGCTTTTCTTAATGAAGTTTGGTCAGAGTCTTTTTCAGGCCAAACGTTTTCTGTTTGTTGAGCTGTTCATAATCTACCATTTTTCTAATCTTCAACACAGAATGAATGTATCAGTCTACATCTGGGAAGAAGTCAGTCACTTCTGCCATAAGTTCCTTCCAGAAAGTTATTAATCTCTTGTAATGAATAACACTGCTGATCATCCTGTGATAAAACATCAGAAAACTGTGACATGGAGTAATCTTCCAACATCTCCTCATCATTTTCGACATTTGCACTGTTTGTTTGATCTTCAGCCTCACCTGTCTGAGTGTCAACCACTCCTTCTGTCTGTCCACTGTCTTCACCATATGGCCTCTTATCTTCCACTTCACCGTTAACCTGCACAGTCCTTTTATTGTCCAGGATGCATAGTGCCGACTTCAGGCTCTCCTGTTCTTCTCCAGGTGGTTGCTTCTCGCGGGACGCTGGAGACAGCGCTACCCACAGCCTGTGACCTACCCGAATGTCTGCCCACAGCTCTTGGGTCTTTGTGCGGGCAGGATGAGTGCTTGTGGCCAATATTGCCACACTCAAAGCACTTCATACTGCCCGAGCTTGCATAATAGAAGCCATTCTCATATTTAACTTTGAATGACACTTCTAAACTCTGCGCAGGGTCATTCAGGTACATGAATACGTGTCTGCGCAAAGACTAAACATGCTGCAGTTTAACGTCTTTACATCCGAGACGAACTGTTTTAAACCCGCTGGCAAACTTCCCGAGCCAGCTCTCTCTTTAAAATGTCTTTGGGGATGAAGGAGGGTACACCTGACACGGTGATCCGTGTTGAAGGCACAAACAGCAGCGAAACAGACACATCAACAAATCATCTAACACCAGGCCTCTCTCCACCAACACATGAACCTCTCTGAGAAAGGCCACAGCAGCAACTCATATGAGAACTGTACGTGATGTTCTCATGACCGACCTCCTCTCCTACAGCCAGGAGAACCTGCTCCACGGTGTACCGAGGATCAGCCATGACCCTGGTATCAGTATTAACATAACTCTCTGTGTTTGTTAATTTCAGAATGTCATGGAGTACCATTTTGAACACCAGGCTCCATATAATCGACCACCTATGTTACACATTGCAGTACTTTGCATCAATGAAGACATCAGTGAAGCTCTTAGTTGCCGTCTTAAAGACTCTGCGTGCCGTCTGGCTGTTCACTGTCGGGAGGTTGTATCTTTTGTGCAACCGGCTCAGGTCATTGGAGACATTGTGGATCTGCTTCCCTGCAGTGGAAAGGAAGAATCTTTCTTCTTCGTCTTCCTCCATCTCGTCTTCTACATGCCTCTTGCGTTTCCGTCTGCCTCTCCGGAGCTGTGGCCGCACCAGTCTGTAGTACACATCAAACCACTGTTGGCAGAGGAGAAAAGGGAATTGAGATTACTTTCTGCTGTAACAGAAATTATGTACTGACAGGTTCTGACAGGAAGTGTGATGAACTTACATGCTCCTCCTCTTCTGTCAGGGCAAACACGGCCACTTCCTGTGCTGATGTCTTGTGGTCCCTTACCCCACTTACTTAATGTGAATCACATTCTCTCCTGGTAAGCCACTCATGGATCTGTAAAAAATTAGTACATCACATTAATTAGTAGAGTTAATGACTAAAATTTCAAGGGGAAATTTACCAATGTAGACCAAAATAACACAGAAACACTGACAGTCATGTGCTCCACCACGCTTGGTCGTTGGAGGTATTTCAACATCACAACAGCCTTGAGATAGTACACCACAAAGATGATCTTGTCAGACTCCAGGGTCTCTGAATCAGACAGTTTTCCAATAATTTCCAAGAAGTCCTTCTTGGCAGCCTCCAGTACAACCACGCAGTCTTTTGTTGACAACTGCTGTTCAATCAAAAATATAAAATGTCTTAACAAATCATATTACAGCAGGAAGAGAGAGGACTACCAGTTCTTGACCATTTATGTGGGTACCTCTTTTGGATGATGTCTATCCTGGAGTGCTTGGCAAGGATGTGCTGCAAAGCACCAATGAAGTCAATGCAGTCTTTATGGAGTGGCAAATCCTCATTTCTCAGGTTGGTTTGGACTGTGTGGAAAAGCAGGAATCTGTCCGAGGAAGTATTAGGATTTTCAGTATGTACATATAATAACAACCAGTCATGCTGCTGAGTAAGATTCAGACCCAAATGTGCAACAAAATACAGAAGCTTGGCTGAAAGGTTAATTTACTAACAAGTTACTACACCATTGACATCATGATAAAAAACTGCTACCAACCTTTTCAAGCTCTTGAGGTAATTCTGCTGTGTTCTCTGTTTCAACGTTGCAGAGAGTTCACAGAGGTACTGTCGGATTTTCTCTCTGTCATTGACAAACTGCAGGGATGGTGTCTGTGGGTCAGCATAATATAGATACTGAGCAACGTTTTCAACCTGAAAATAAAAAAGATCATGTTAAATTATCTTCTAGTCATCTTTTATTAACCTGCATATAACATTTCTGCATATAACAGTGTTTAACGTTTAATGGTCCTCACCTCCTGTTTGTAATTCTCATTGCGGAGATCCTTCGTTAGGTATTTGGCAAAGTCATTCAGCAGTGGATGGTCCAGAGAATGCTTGTTGTATCCAATCCAATCTAATCCACTTTATTTATATAGCATGATTTTAAGCAAACACAAGGTTTCCAAAGTGCTGCACAACAAGATAAAACACAATAAATAAATAACACAATAGAAACACAATAAAAACATGAAGTAAACAATAGAAAGACAAAAACAATAAATTAAAATAAAATAAATAAAAAGCACTGCCCGCACAAGATAAAAAATATGCATGTATACACATAAAATCAAGATTCTACATGGTGTCAAAAGCCAATGAAAAGAGGTGGGTTTTAAGAAGAGTTTTAAAATGAGACAGAGAGGAGGCCTGTCTAATGTGCAGTGGTTACAAAGTTTTGGAGCTGCAACGCAAACGCTCGATTCCTCTGAGCTTAAGCCTAGCTTTAGGCACTGTCAGGAGCAGCTGGTCAGCTGACCTAAGAGATCGGCTAGGAGTATAGTGGTGCAGCAGCTCAGAGAGGTAAGGTGGGGCAGGGCCATTCAAGGCTTTAAAAGAAAATAAAAGAATTTTAAAATGAATCCTAAAATGGACGGGCAACCAGTGGAGTGAAGCTAAAATAGGTGAAATGTGCTCATATTTGCTTGTGCCAGTTAAAAGACGTGGAGCAGCATTTTGTACCAGTTGAAGACGACTAATAGAGGACCCACTAACCCCCAAATAAAGTGCATTACAGTAATCCAGCCAAGTAGTGCCACCAAAGACCATGACTTCTGTCTTTTTTTCATTAAAATTCAGAAAATTTAAAGCCATCCAGCTTTAAGGTCATGTAAGCACTTTAGCAGCGGTTATTAAAAATATTTTCTTTTGCCTCTTTCACAGTGGATTGGTACGCCAGCAATCCCTCAGTATTTGAAAAGACACAGTTTGTCCTTTTTTCCACTTTCGCTCAGCTCTTCGACACTCCTGTCAGCCAAGGCTCTGCTTTAGCTTTCTGCTGCCTAGTCTTTAATGGAGTCGCAATGTCTATGGCAGTTTGACAGGTGTCGAGAAACCATGAGTTGAGAGCATCTGTATCCTCACACACAGACTCAGGAATGAAAACTGTGGAGAAGTGAGCAGCAGTGGAAGGGTTAATAACTCGATATCTGCGAGCAGCAGCGCAAAGTTAAACTGTGTGACAGCAAACAGCAGCTTCAAAAAGTACAGACATATGATCAGAGAAAAAAGCGTCACAGACCTCCCAGTTAAGGACAGGCAAACCATAAGATAAAACAAGATCAAGTGTTCAAGCATGTTCATGTAAGTACAGATTGTACGAGATTAAAAGAGTCAGTGATGTTTAAAAAGTCTCGCGCCAAAGGGTTTTCAGGGCAACACACATGAATATTACAATCTCCAACAATAAAGATCTGGTCATATTTTGGCATAATATCAGACAAGAACATAGAAAAATCTGTTAAAAAGTCTCTGTTATATTTGGGAGTCCGATAGACCACAGCACACAGCACACAGCACCGTGTGAGCGTGCCCCAGCTCAAACAAACTGAGTTCAAAGCTGGTGAAGGAGGATGACAGCGATAACAGTTTACATTTAAAGATTCCTCCTCCTCGGCTAGACATCCGAGGAGAGTTAAAAAAGCAGCACTCATCGGGTAAAAGTTCTGTGAAGACACTGGACTCACCAACACTCAGCCAGGTCTCGGAGATAAAAAGGAAATCCAGTTCCCGCGATATGAAGAAATCCTTAAGGATAAATGATTTATTCGCAAGCAATCTGCCGTTTACCAGGCCAAACCTGGCAGGAGCTGGCGGGTCAGGGCGAACAGCTGACAGAGAGGCCCGACGCAGAGGCCGCAGGTTCCCCAGATTCACTCCGCGCCAGCAGAGACAAGGAGAGCAGGGTCCACCTCCGAATCCCATCCGAACCCACCACCGGTACAAACCAGGCAGCGACAAGGTCCAGCGAACGTCGAGAGATACAAAGGCGAGGCCCACTCCATATCCACCTGGATCAGGATGTACCAACCCGGCCCTCAGCCTCACCAGACAGCCACTACACTTACCCCGGCGGCGGTGTCGTTTTCGACGCGGTGGTGGCGCTGGAGTGCGGCAGAGGTATGTCAGGATGTCCAATAGAAAAGGGGGCAGAGTTTTTTGTCCAAAATGATCAAAGTTGACAAGATTTTGGGCAGAGATTCTTAGATCTAAGCAGCGTTTGGCGATCATACACAAGCAGAGTGTTGACGGTTTGTGCAACAAGTGTTACAAACAGCAGAAACACACACAACAGTCAGAGCAGCTGATGGCCCGCCTCACACACTGGCACCATCTTCCTTGATGTAAAGGCCCTTCTCAAGAATGAGCTGCCTGACCGGGTTAGAATACTTCACATCTTGGTCACTGCAATGTGGGATAAGAGTTTTGTTATAATAGTGCATTATAGTTATTGATGTGAGCCACATGCAAAAACAGGGATCAGATAAGTTGTGAAACTGATACTCTCACCATTCAATCACCTCGCCACTGTGAACAGCCTCATCAGACAGTTCACCCTCTTGACTGTCAGTAGTCTGTCTGGTGGATGGTCCAGCTGTAGCATTGGCATTGGGCAGTGTGTGAGCAGCTCTAGATGACTGTCTGGTGGATGGCCCAGCTGTAGCACTGGCATTGGGCAGTGTGTGAGCAGCTCCAGGTGGCTGTCTTGTGGATGGTCCAGCCTCATCATCGTCATTGGGCAGAGGGAGGGGGACTCCAGTCACAATCAAGTGATGATGCTGCAGCTCCTCAATCAATCTTTCAACAAAAAACAAGATATTTGAAAATGGTTAAGGAACTAAAGTGTGTGAAACTAAACTCAAAGAAATAGTAAAAGGGGACTGTGATAAAAGCAAAAAAAAATAGTTTTGAGTAAGAAAGCATGGTATGAAGGCTTTTCACACAAACTCACACAACAGCACAAGAGCTATCAACCAGAACAAAAGAGGGCCATTCACCAAAACAAAGCTACCAACCTTTGCATTGGATGTGCACCTTCCATAATGTTAAGGAGGACTGCATAACTAAAAACTCTGCCATCCTTCAGGAGGTCCATACCGTCCAACTTGGCCTTTTCAACCACAGCTTCAATGGCTGCTTCAGTGCTGTTCTTCAAACATGCCCTCTGCAAATGGCATCACAGGGTCTCTTGTGTTTTTAGACAAAATGGACAAAGCAGATAGTGCCTGTGTGCAGGTTTCCTGGCAAAAAAAAAGAAAGGCAACATATAATAATAATAATAATAATAATAATAATAATAATAATAATAATAATAGGTAAGTCTAAAAAATGCAGAGTACATTAATCACAGAGACAGATATTTGTATCAGCGTTGGCATCGGGCTCGGATCTGAGGATCGTATCATCGACAGCAAACAGATAAAGAAATTGGTGCAAACACAGAAGTGGAGAGGACTTTACATATCTGAATTTGAAGAGAAGGGCAGAGGGATCATTACGACCCGACAATTTGAGGCTTGTGAGGTGCTTTGTGACTACCATGGAACTGTTGTCACATTCAGTGAGGGCCAGAAAATACACAAGAGCACCACCGAGAGGGAGACTGGATATATGTTCTTTTTCAAAAATAAAAAAGGAGAGTCGATGCGCATTGACGCACACTCAGACACCTGTGATTGCCACCCTGGGATGCAGACTATCGGCAGGTTGATCAAACATTCCAAAAAGGGAGCCAACATAAAGCTGTCCCAGGCCTGGTGAAATGTAACTGAAATGTACAAATAATATTCTATTTATATGTATAAAATGTACATACTGTAATTACAGTTATACAAAGCTATGTACATGCACTCTACACAATGAAAATAAATATTGTCACTGTACTTTTTTAATGTGCCTGTTAGTAAGTGTAAGTGTGGTGATGCTAATACAAATATATGTCTCCTGTGTTTCATGTACTCTGCATCTTTTTAGAATTCCAGACTTTCTAATTACTCTGAGATTCTATGCTTCTCTTATACGTGTTGGGAGATGACATCCAGGCTACACATATTGTCTAATTACTCAGCAGTATGAGTTGGAATACACACAGTGCATAGTCTAAGGTTTAATTTGGTGTGTAATATTCTGGGTTTAAAGCATTATAAGGTCAGTAAATGAGGTAAGACACAGCATGTTTTAAGGCCATCACAAACCATCACATCAACTGTGGGGGCTTGTACGGGACAGTCACACTCTGCCTCTTTGTGTGCGAGTCTTCGAAATATTGAGCTTTCTGGCTGCCCTCCACCCTGATGAGGTGACTCCGGTGTCCCATGTCATTGTCCTCGTTCTGGTGATGGGGGCATCTACAGACCACTTCAGCCACGTGCTCAGTCTTCTTGTGAACCGCCGTGGCCCTGAAGATAGTGCTGCAGGAGGGTCCTTGCTCACCAGCACTTCAACAGGGCTCGTCTTGGCCAGCTGACAACACAACTTGTTGAGCTGCTCTGAAAATGTTGAAGTGACTGACTTGGCCGAGCCAGACTTTTGAAAGCAGAGCTGGAAGCTGTACTCCCCCGGATAGTCCGTAGTAATCAGGACGGGGGAGGCCGGAGAATGCGCTTTCTTTAGTGGACATTTCTGGGGCCATATCGAAGAGTTGCACGTCAAACTCAGCCAGCGCTTGGTCATTCATAAAAAGCTCATTAATCCCAGCCATCAGTGTGATTGGGAGGGAGGGAGGCATCACAGACTCCCATAGCACTTTAAAGGAGTCTTGGGTCAGCGGCAGGCTGCCAAAATCTTGCTCTTCCATCATTTATTTCCCTTCTTTTTCCGGCTGAAAGAAAATTAGTAAGAGCCAAGATGGCGTGTTTGTGTGTCTTGTACTGCTGTCTGAGTTGAGATGAGTCACTGGTGTCAGGCGAGGAGTTATAAAATCGTTCAGTTAACTAACTGTTAAGAAGCGCTAAACCCGGAGGTCAGCAGACCATATGTCATGTAGACAGAGACAGGAAAGGCAGAAGAAGAGAGATCTAAGTCCTATTTGGAAAGTTGTGAATTAATTGTAATGACTGGCGACTGCTGATATTTGGTTTGATGTTGTGACATGTAAGAAAGTTTCGCAAACAATTGATTTGATTGATGTAGATTTAGGGTGTGAGATGTAATTAACTATGTGAATTTATGGTGTGAGATGTAAATAAGTAATGCAAATAATAGTGTAAATTGATGGGATGTAAATAAATATTGTTAATATGTGAATTGATGGTGTATATTGTGAATAAGTTTTTTTAAGTTACAAATTGCAGTGTAGATTGATGGTGAAATGTAGGCTAAATAAGTTACCAATATGTGAATTGATATGAGATATAAATAAGTAGGTTATAAATTGATAAAATATGTATTAAACCGATGGTGCGAGGTAAATACAAATATTTTGAGAGATATTGACCACTGTGAGTGAAGAAGGGCTCCCCGTCCTTACAAAAGCCAATTTAACCACTGCTTGTCACCATATATGTGTACATATTATATATTGCAGTTATGTATGTATGCACACTTTGCACAAGCTAAATATATTACACATTTCTATGTGTCTATGTCTATAGATATATTATTATTATTAGTATTATTATTATTATTATCACTAGTATTATTATTATCAGAGGTATCAAGTAACAAAAAAAATACTTGTTACCTTATTTTTGGGTATCTATACGTCACTGGAGTAATTATTTTTCATTATTATATTGAGACTCTATTAAAATTTAGTCAACATGTGAGAACTCATCTGACACAGAGTCTCCTGTTGTGTGTCTGGACTTTGTCTGCAGTATATCTGTGTGAACGGCTTCATTCAGCGCCTGTCCTCTGGCACCGTGAGTTACCATGGTTACGGGAACGCCCTGAAACTTTACAAAGATATTCAATAAGAAGTTTTTTTGGTTAGTTTAAGATTATTATTTTTTGGCCTTTTTCAAGCTTTATTTTGATAGAACAGCTGAAGAGTGACAGCAAATGTGGGGAGAGAGAGATGGGGAACGACAGGCGGGAAAGAGCCACAGGTCGGATTCAAACCCCAGGCTTCCGCAGCAAGAACTGAGCCTTTGCACATGGAGCGGCTGCTCTACCAACTGAGCTAAACACTGTGAATGTAGTGATGCAGAAAGGTGAGAGCTCACCATCACACTGAAACTGTCACAAGGCTGCAAAAGTTGCTCTGGTTGTTATTTAATCCTGGTGCTGTTTGTTTGATGTGTTCTTCTGTTAAATGATAAGAGGCTCACTTGAAACAATATTTCTACTAATAATGATAATAATAATAATAATAATAATAATGTGAAGAAGAAGTAGAAAAATAACATACTGAAGTTCTGTAGATGGTTGATTGAAGGATTGAAGGAGCTTTTTATATGTCCCCCTGTCCAGTGAATAATATTTATCACCAAACAAAGATTTTGAATTAACTAAAAAGTGTGAATTTGAGAAAATTCTCCTGTTTCCTGAGCTAGATAAAGTCCTTAAAATCTTTCTTGAGGATTATTATCTAACAAGTGAATCATCTCAACGCTTTTACTGTAATTGATAAGAACATTAATCAGCATTTAGTATAGTTTACCATTTCGACCGCTTTAATACTCACATCTTCATGATGAAAAGCGCCACTTGTGTCACTCTCCACTTCATATCCTCCTCGGCTGACAACAGCAAGAGGCTCTTGCTGTACCTAGATTCGGTGTCATTGCGAAAAATGTTGACACCTTTTGTAGTTTTGATAAAAAATGTTTACTTTCCTCTCGCCTTCTCCTCTTCTCCGCTCCTCTGGGATAACTCTGCTTCATTTTTATCAACTCAAAACCGCAGCAACAAGTTTGTTTTGGTACCGTCTTCCTGAATCAAGCCTGCACATGCGCAGTAACATGGAATAGTCCATTGCATGACTCCTGCATCTGACCCCTCTGACCCTGTTCCTTGCTTGGCTGTGTTTGATTTGTTTGAGCCTGTGTCTCTGAAGGCCTTAGAAGATGTGGTTGGCCAGATTAAGCCATCAGGTTCTCCCTGTGACACTGTCCCGCCACACTTTTTAAAGAGGTCTTCCCAGTATAGGGCAGTCGGTTCTGGCCATTATCAACAGCAGTCTGTCTTCTGGTGTTGTCCCCCAAAGTTTTAAACATGCTGTGGTGCAACCCCTCCTCAAGAAACCCAGTCTTGATCCAGGTGTGCTAGCCAATTTTAGACCCATCTCCAAACTGCCTTTCATTTCAAAAATCCTGGAAAAACTTGTTTATACTCAATTGAAATCATTTCTGGATGAGCACGAGGTCCTGGAGGTCTTCTAGTCCGGATTTAAAACTTTCCATAGCACAGAGTCAGCTCTATTAAGAGTTTTTAATGACATCCTCCTGGCGAATGACTCTGGAGATTATGTGACTCTTGTACTCCTGGACTTAACTTCGGCTTTTGATACCGTGGACCACAGGATTTTAGTGCATCGGTTGCAGCACCTAGTAGGTATCTCTGGTACCGCCCTGGACTGGTTCAAGTCCTACCTGGCTAACAGGACCATGTGCGTTAGCCTTGGTGGTTCTGAGTCCCGCTCTGCTCCGCTGTCATATGGGGTTCCACAGGGTTCAATTTTAGGGCCCCTGCTTTTCTCATTGTACCTGCTGCCCCTGGGTTCCATCCTGAGAAAGCATGGTATCTCTTTTCATTGTTACGCTGATGACAGCCAGATCTATGTGCCACTAAAGAAAAAGGACGTTCTCTTTGAATTCACTTCTGTTATGTCTTGAAGACATTAAAGCCTGGATGTCCTTGAACTTTTTAAAATTTAATGAAAGTAAAACGGAAGTGATGGTGTTCAGTCCCAGTGGCTCTTGTGAACCACCTCCTGTTGACTTGGGCCCCTTGGTGCACTACAGGAAGCAAACAGTCACAAACTTGGGTTTTAAGATGGATAGTGATTTTAAACTCGACCGGCAAATTGGTGCAATAGTGAAGTCCAGCTTTTTTCATCTTAGGCAGCTGGCAAAGGTGAAGCCTTTCCTTGCACAAAAGCACTTTGAAACAGTAATCCACGCCTTCATTACATCGCGGCTGGATTACTGTAACGCACTTTATCTTGAGTCAGCCAGTCCTCCTCGCACGTCTCCAGTTAGTTCAAAATGCTGCCGCCGCCTCCTAACTGGAACACGTAAGAGGAGCACATTACTCCCATTTTAGCCTCTCTCCACTGGCTGCCTGTGCATTTTAGAGTCCATTTTAAGATTCTTTTATTTGTTTTTAAATCTTTAAATGGTCTCGCCCTTACCTCTCTGAGCTGCTCCATCTATACACCTGCCCGGTGCCTCAGGTCAGCTGATCAGCTGCTCCTGGAGGTACCAAGGGCTAAACGGAGCTCAGAGGAATAGAGCCTTTTCCACTGCTGGTCCTAAATTATGGAATGACCTCCCTCTACACATTAGACAAGCCCCTTCACTGTCCATTTTTAAAACGCGTCTTAAGACCCATTTTTATTCCTTGGCTTTTAACCCAGCATGAGACTCTGTTTCTGTTTTTGCTTTATTATTATTATTTTAATATTGTTTTTTGTTTATTATTGTTTTTATATTGTTCTTATGTTTTATGTATTATATTTTATGTTCTATTTCATGTACAGCACTTTGTGTCAGCTGTGGCTGTCTTTAAAGGGCTTTATAAATAAAGTTGAGTTGAGTTGAGTTGAGATGAGAAGGGAGGGGGGAGCAGTCAAAACGATCATGATAGATTAAGCATTTTTATGTATTTTTAAGATTGCGGATTAAGACTAAAACAATAATAATTGCTTTAACTCAAATAAACCTTTATTAACCATCTTTTATGAGACGTTTGGGGGCCCCTGGAAATAACAAAACAAACTCTCTTGGCTCCTTTTTGTTTTGGAAAAAAAAAAAAAAATTAAGTACTTGATCATTATTCTTGTTGTGGAATATAATCTGAAGAGTCACATGGGAAAGACGTCAAACTGGGCTGGGCTGGGAACCTTGCGGCCACCAAGTAAACAGTCATTACCATAGACATCATAAAGGAGCTCCACCCGGACTGTGGAGTAAGGGTGTTCGCACGATGAACCACTTTTGTGATCTTGTCAAAACAAAAAAGTTTGAGGAGCATGCAGTGCACAGAGGCAGACGGCTCTGAGGGGTGCATATGGACGAAGCTGTGGCTGAATGTGCACAGGTGGAGGACACTCAGCAGCCAGAAAAGCCTCCATATTGAGACGCAATAAAAGACAAACACCGAATGAATGACAGATGGTCTATATTTGTGTTGAGGAAGAATATTTGTATTAATTTTTTTTCTTTGGTCATTTCTTTTTCTTCTGAAGGTTGTTGGCACCTACAGTTGCTGTCGGCGATCCTGCAGGTGGCTGCAGACACTTTTCTGCAACATCCTGGACGTCTCCGCTTTCAACACTTTCGTCCTCTTTACAGCTGTGGATTCCAAAGGGAACGAGAGAAAACTCTTCAGGAGGCACCTATTCCTTGAGGAGAAATCCTTAGTAGCCCCAGTGATGACACGTAGACAACACATGCCATGCACATCAGAAGCAGCTACACTGGTGGCACAGGTCCAAGGCCAGGGGAAGAGCCAGCAGCAGTAGAGACCGGGCAGTGAAAGGTGTATACTAGGGATGAGCAAGTACAGCATTATCTGTATCTGTTAACCATATGAATTATCTGTATCTGTATCTGTACTTGGAGTGGGCCTAACCAGGAAGTTGCGCGGGTTTAACCTGGAAGTGGGTCGGGTTGTCTTGAAATGGGCGGGCTTTAACCAGTATGTTATTTTAAGCATGCAATTGATATGGGTTGATCAGAAATTGTTTATATTTATTGCTGATTTTAGTCAATGTGTCAGCTCACAGTCTCGGTCCTGCTGCGTCACGGCTCGGGCGACTGCGGCGACCGCAGCCCTCCGAACACATACGCAGAGCTTCTATTTTTACGGACGCGAGCACGGCGCATAAATTCAGCACAGAGGGGAAGGAAATCGGCTACAAAATACAAAATAAAACCCTGGTTGATTTTCAAAATAAAATACTCCATGTTCACTGCGGATCGAGTTTCATTGCAAGAACACGTCATAATGGGCGGGGCCGACCTGAAGTCAACAGGTCAGAGGTTTTCAGGCGTCTTTTCAGCCCATCGACACCATGGATGAGGAGAAGTTGATTCTGGAGGTCCAAAATCAACCTATCATTTATGACACCTCACATCCTTTTTAACGGCACCCACAAAAAAGATGTGACGTGGAATGCCATTGCAGGAGTCAAAGAGACTACAGCCAGCAATATCGCGCAATAATGCATGAATTTGCGAGATCTCATGCATTCTTGCGACGCTCGGTAGCTGGCGTAGCCGCACCAGTGTGCATCGCAAACGGATTATGTGTGAGTTGGCGGACGGTGGAGTACGCTGTCGTTCCGGAGCAGAGCCGTTCCGCATGTAGTGTATTTTTGGAGTCAGACAGCACAGACACCTGACTCCTTCAGAGTCGATTCCTTAGTGCTGCACCTCATGCCCTGCTACATTCTGTACAGGCTGGACTCCACTAACAACCAGGGCTACGAGTGGATCTTTCTGGCCTGGTTACCAGACAACTCTATAGTGCGACAATAGAGTTGTCCAAAATGTTGAAGAAACCAACGACAGTCTGGAGGCACAGGACAAAGAGAAAACCAAGGGCAAGACGCAGGAGTTCGCTGTGCATTACTCTGGAAGGAGGCTCCTGCAAAGAAGAGAGAAGAGTGACAGCGGCACTTTGAGGTAAATACAGTCTAGGTGGATTTGTATGTCCTCCATTCCAGATCGTCACTCAGTCAACACAATTTGTCAGTACAGGAGTTATAGCCAAGCTGAGTCTTTAAACATGTGCTAATCTGTTGCTAGTCGGCTCGTAATTTAAACCTGTTTTCTTTGTTCAGATCCTGTCCTGATTACCTGCCTACCTGCCGCCCATCTGCCAACCCTGCCATATCTTCAAGCCCTCCTGCAGCTAGGTTGATCAGAAATTGTTTATATTTATTGCTGATTAGAAAACTATTTACAGGACAGCATCAGCATTGAGCTTCAGATCAATGGTTTTGATCACGATAGCAAACAAACTATTTACAGAACAAGTTTTGCAACAATTAATACAACACATGCGGTTGCAATTATTAAGTAAAATGTAATGAACAAGAGTTTTCATACTCAACATAACTTTCGTTTTCTTTGAATTTTTTATGATCGGTGATTTTTGTTTTGGTTCTTTTTATTATTTTTTTATTTCCACACCAGGTGTGTGTGTGTGTATGAGTGAGTAAGAGAGAGACAGAGAGAGAGAGAGAGAGAGAGAGTGTGTTTGTGTGTGTAGCTTAATTTGTAATATTATTTATACCACTGCTACCTTTATTTTTTTATGAAATAGAGCAAGAAAGTGTCAGACTCAGTGCGTGAAGTCAAAAAAACTGGTTAGAGCCAGCTGACGGTTTAAAAAAAAAGAACATGCAACACGAGACCAAGCACCACGTCTGAATGAACCCACGTTTACCAGAACTCTACTGGTTAATAAGTAAGTACGAACCGAAGTAAAAACAAACCTGAAGTTGAAGAAACCCTAAACGTTAACAGAAAAGACCCGCGAACCTGAGTGACTGAGGGAGAGACAGAGAGCTGTTCTGTGTGTGAGTGAGCAGAGCGGGACACAGCAACACAATACATCTGTATGTGTGTAGGGGAGGGGAGCTGTGACTAGCCTATCACAGAACGCAGACACAGTCAGCTACCCAATGAGGATTTTCATTCAATCCGAGCACAGATATTGACTCGTGTTACTCGCGTTAATGCGTGTGCCACTATTGTACTAAAGCCAAGGCTTCAGATGCCTTAACGTGTGCACGTGTGACGTGTGTGAAATAGCCTAAACTGTCACATTAGTCTGTCTTGGTAATACATGGACTACTTGAATTGTGAAGCGAAGCAGCTGTTAAACTCAAAATTCGTCATCATAAAGTAAATAATTATTTGTACATTGAGACGAGCGTGCGCACAGGCATCCGCTGCGTTAACGCGTGGCACGGCATGAATGACCCCTCACTATTTGATTTCCACAAACACTACACAGTGTGTGTCTGTACGCTCACGCAGAATTGTACTTAACAGTCACACGTGGTCTTCATGTCACGTATTTGAGGCGTAGTTCACCCATCAGGCACCCGTCACGTAGGCGTGTGCGCAACAATGCGTGTGCAGCGCCTGCGTGATGCCTATGTGATGCCTGTCTGTCCATTGAAAGTGAATGGAATTTACACGCGCATGTTAGAGGTTTAATGTCATCGCATAGGCTCTGTACATGCATTTTTAGTATAGTGTGCTGGCATAAAATGCCCCTTATACTCCCTCACTGACACACACACACGCAAATTGTTAAATTGTTTCAACTGTTTCATATTCTGTATTTTGTGATTTTGATAATAAATATGTGGGTTCATGTTCCCAAAATGGCATACACCGGTGTTACAGCTTAACGAGCGACCGTGTTAACTGGTGACCGTTGTCGTGGTTTCAACAGTGAGATGAAGATGTCATGTTTTTCACAGTCTGCGTGTTTACATGCGTGTGAAGACCTGATCCAGGTTTCTAGGATACTAACACGCGTGTAAAATAGGGCTGCAACTAATGATTATTTTAAAGATTTGGGTATGGTCATATTTATTTTACTAGTCTTGTGAATTGTATACTTAATTCAAAATATTATATTTAGTTCTAAATAAATACATTTTATTTGTGTCAAAGGGCCAGCAATCTTTTCTGTTAACCTATAAGAAATCATTAACTTAGAGTGATATTTATGGCATCTGATGTAGTAGGCCAAGATCTGTGACAATGTGGCGCTTAGAAAAACGGACGGTGGAAACAACCTATTTTAATTGAAATAACTACTACTAATTATTATTATTGTAAATATTTTATTGAGTTTAAAATAAACTTTTGAACATATATTAGTCACTTATATAAATATACCGTAAATTTCGGACTATAAACCGCTACTTTTTTCACACGCTTTGAACCCTGGGGCCTATACAATGGTGCGGCTAATTTACCGGGGGCACTCTCTAGCCATAAACGCAAAAGTGAGACAGACATATGAGGAAAGATTATGCGCGGAAGAAGACACTAGTTTTAATTATGATTTTGAACTGTCATTTTGTGCATCATGCACACACCCTCATTATGGAAAACACATGAAGAAATGCATATGATGCAGCTTTTAAGTTAAAGGCAATTGATCTGGCCTCGGAAAGGAAATAGAGCTATTGAACGTACATCATCCCGTGTTCATCCCGTGTTGGTGCTGTATTGGTGCTGTGTTGATGCCGTGTTGATGGCGTGTTGGTGCTATACTGCCGATTTTCAGGCAGTTTGAGAAAAAGCGTGTCTTAAATTAAAACAAAACAAAAAAATCTTCTGTGTATCGTCTGTGTAAATATCTCATGTTCGAACATGAAAACCTCCAACTTATATTCAAGTGCGGCCTATATATGTACACAATTTATTTTCTTTTAAAATTTAGCTGGTGCGGCTTATATTCAGGTGTGTTTGTTTGTAAATACATATAGTTCATTTTAAACTTTAAAAGGACTTTGTTGCCTTATTTTAAAAAGATTTTTTCCTTTCCTAACTTTTAGAAAGTGCTTTCTTTTTTATATTTTTGTGAAGACAGGATGGACTGAAACAATGCCAACCCTAAGGACAGATGGAGAACTTTGAAGAAATTAATGGCTGAGGTTTGTAGTCAGATTTCTTCCACCTATCTATGCCATTTTTTTTCTATGTTTTGTCAAAATAGTAATTATAATCTTAATTACGCTTTAGCATCCTAAGCATCTGCAGCCTATGGCCTGTATGGGGAAACACTTGAGATCCCATGCAACAAAGGAGCCATAAACATGAAGTTCAGGAGCGACAAAACATTTGGCAACGTGGAGGAAAGACACCGAACAGGTATCACCAGCAACTTGAATATCTCTTCTCTCCCCTTTTTTGAAAAGCTGATTCTCATCTTTCTCCTCAGGAGTTTACTGTGCCTTCCTGTTGAAAGATGCTCCTGAAAGCCTTGACTTGACACAAAACAAACAAAAGCCCATGAATGACTGCGGCGACCGGCAGCCCTCCGCAACACATACTCAGAGCTTCTATTTTTTACGGACGCCGGAGCACGGCGCATAAATTCAGCACAGAGCGGAAGGAAATCGGCTACAAAATAAAACCCTGGTTGATTTTCAAAATAAAATACTCTGTGTTCACAGCAGATCGAGTTTCATTGCAAGAACACGTCATAATGGGCGGGGCCGACCTGAAGTCAACAGGTCAGAGGTTTTCAGGCGTCTTTTCACCCCATCGACACCATGGATGAGGAGAAGTTGATTCTGGAGGTCCAAAATCAACCTATCATTTATGACACCTCATCCTTTTTGCAGGAGTCAAAGAGACTACAGCCGGCAATATCGCGCGATTATGCATGAATTTGCGAGATCTCGTGCGTTCTCGCGACGCTCGGTGGCCGGTGGAGTGCACCAGTGCGCATCACAAACAGATTATGTGTGAGTTGGCGGACGGTGGAGTACGCTGTCGTTCTGGAGCAGAGCCGTTCCGTCAGTCAGAGGCATGTCCCAGAATTAGACAGCACAGACACCTGACTCCTTCAGGAGTATGATTCCTTAGTGCTGCACCTCATGCCCTGCTACATTCTGTACAGGCTGGACTCCACTAACAACCAGGGCTACGAGTGGATCTTTCTGGCCTGGTTACCGGACAACTCTATAGTGCGACAATAGAGTTGTCCAAAATGTTGAAGGAAACCAATGACAGTCTGGAGGCACAGGACAAAGAGAAAACCAAGGGCAAGACGCAGGAGTTCGCTGTGCATTACTCTGGAAGGAGGCTCCTGCAAAGAAGAGAGAAGAGTGACAGCGGCACTTTGAGGTAAATACAGTCTAGGTGGATTTGTATGTCCTCCATTCCAGATCGTCACTCAGTCAACACAATTTGTCAGTACAGGAGTTATAGCCAAGCTGAGTCTTTAAACATGTGCTAATCTGTTGCTAGTCGGCTCGTAATTTAAACCTGTTTTCCTTGTTTAGATCCTGTCCTGATTACCTGCCTACCTGCCCGCCCATTTGCCAACCCTGCCATCTCTTCAAGCCCCCCTGCAGCTACTTCCCCCCTGGACCCACTCTCCAGCCCGTCACCCCCTTGGACCAGCACCCCTCCTTCCCCACACCTCCCTTATCAAATAAACTTGACCATACAGTTGGTGTCTTATTTTGGGTTCCTTACTAAGTTGTGACATTTTCCTTGTTTAACTACAGTAAAATACAGTGATTTGTTTCCTCTTTGGAGCCACCTTAGTTTACTTAATACAGATAATAGAGTAATCCCTTATGTTATCAAGGGGTTAATGGTAATTTTAAAGTTATGTTTAATGTAATAATAAGGCATTTTAGAAAGTGCTTTGGTTTAACAAGTAAGAGATACGGCTGCGTCGGTAGCAGCCTCCTCAATCGATACGAATTAGCCATGAATCCCTTGATGAATCGGTTGTAGAGTCATGGATCGGGTATCGCAAGACTTGGAATCGGTTGGCGGCTTCACACACTTTTGGGAAAATCCACCGGCCTGTTCGCAGCACGTTGCATGAGTGTGGCATATTTGGTCCGTCCTGCACACGACTTCAAACCCCACCGGGAGCATTTCAGAAGCGAGTGTTTAGCCCTCCATACTTTGTTTACTTGCTCAGATTTGGCCATTTTCCCAGTGTATGTTCTTCTAAACATGCTTCTATGTGTGTAAATATGCTACGTAGTTCATTAGTTTCGCTTTTGTCTGTTTTTACGACCGGCAGTTTGCACGGGTATTTTATTTTGAAAATCCACGGATTCTCTCCAACAAATAATGTTGATTCAGCCAGACTTTTTTTGGTCCATGTCTAAAAATAAATACATTGACACAAGCATGCACACACGCTGACAGCTATTTAATGTATGGGGGCGATGGGGCCAGAGTCAGGCAGACTCAAAATTTCTTTAGAAATGTTTCTAGTTATTATTACAGTCTTCCAAGGGCCAACACACATTCCATTGTGGTAAAGCCTGGCTCAGGTTAAACCCTTTGTAAAACATGAATAAATACAGCAAATTCAAGCCATTTATCTTTTTATTTATTTTAAATAGAACAGTATAAAAACAGTAGTGCAAATACAATTTGACTAAATAAATATAGGAATAATTATTAAAAAAAAAAAAAACTGCAGCCACATCTTTGCATATGTTGGATGTCGCAGTCTTTTAGCAGAGACTATCCAGGTGGATTCACGGACTGAACTCTGATAATCTACATGTGTGTTAGTGATCTGTCGGTCACGAACGAGCCGGTTCAAAGAGCCGGCTCTTTAAGTTTTCTCTTTAGGAAAAGTACCTGCGGGCGCTGCAGGCATTGGCTACGGGTGTCACGTGCATGCTGTGCAACTAATCATGTGAGGATAGACATCATACCACCAAGCAGGGAGGGGTGGGGGTAGCAGGCGTGAAGACAAGAGAGGAGTGTGGTGCAAAGATTTATTATTTTTTACTCTATACCAAAAAGATTTTGGTTTTATTTGTCCAGATGTCAGTGGTGGACATTAACAAAGCACATTTACTTGAGTGCTGTATTTAATTTCTCTTTTTTTCAGTACTTTACTTGTTTTGTTAGGTGTGTGTGTTTAAATAAAAAAAATGAAAATGTCAATAGCTGTCCTTTTTTAAAAAATTTTATGCTATGAGGTTTTTATAGGCGTTTCTGTCTGCTTTGTGTAGCAGAGTGGTTCTTCAAGCAAGTTAGTGCATTCATTGGGTGGTTTCAGAGAGTTACAAGGGATTTTACAACTGTAAATGCAACTGGCTACAACAAATTATTAGAATTTAAGTGATATGTGTTTAAATACAAACCACAAGTCAAAACAGTGCTAAATTTGCCTTAATTATAAAAGGTATAAGTGGTAAAATTAAGAGCCGTTTTGGAGCTGAAAGAGCGGCTCTTCTTGGTGAGCTGAGCCAAATGAGAAGCAGCGGGTGCATATCTTTGTGGTAGTTGCAAATATTCAAATGAAAGCTTCTGGTTGGAGACGAAGATCACATTGTGTTCTGCATCACAATCTGCAACGCCCATCTAAAAGCATGTAGCATTGTAGCAGGTTGACCATGGGCAAAAAATCGCTCCAGAGATTAAGTCCTGATTTATTTATTTATTTGTGAGGGCTGGGTGGCAGGCTCCAGGAAAGAGGGCCCAGGCCTCCCGGCGAGCGAGTCCGACGTACTCGGGCACTTTGGTGGAGGGTCCCCTTGCCCTGGAGGTCACCTCCTGTGCCGCGCAAAATCGAGGAGCAAATTTTGATATTATGAAAAAAAAATTAAAAATCATATTTTTTCTGACCTAACACTCTACATGGGTGTGTGGAATCCTTTCTGATGTTTTTGTGGCAGCCTCACTGACAGCTGTCAAGAAAGACAGGCATGTTTTTGTTTTGACAGCTAAGGCAGGGTGGGCAGGCAGAGAGAGATACCATGTTGGAATAATTACACCTCACATCATGGGGGAAAGGCCTTTGGCGCTGAAATTAGCTATATAAGAGAAGCATAGAACCTCATAGTAATTAGAAAGTCTGGAAATATTCTAAAAATATGCAGAGTACATGAAACACAGGAGACAGATATTTGTATTAACATCAGCACACTTTACTAACATAGACATATTAAAAAAGTACAGTGACAATATTCATTGTCATTGTGCAGAGTGCATGCACATAGCTTTGTATAACTGTAATTACAGTATGTACCAGTGGCGGCTGTTATTTTTGGGCTTAGGGAGGGTGATAGGGCGCCGCTCTCCCTAAGCCCAAAAATAAAATGAAAAAATTAAAAAAAAAAAAATAATAAAACATTAATATTTTCAATATTTGTGTGTTTAAATAATGTTATACATCCATTAATATATGCAAAATATGATAGAAAATCCACTGCACAGCAACATCCTGTCCCTTCTCTGCATGTCTCAGCTGTTCTGGGGCGCTGGAGAAAGCGTCCCGAAAAGGCGGGTCTATAAAGCAGTTAAACCAATCTCTATGATATGAATGTTTGACATACGATTTAGCCAGTCAGCGTCCTCAAATCTACTCCAGCGCCCCATGCCAGCTATGGCTAAAGTCAGGGTCGCTACGTACAGGTGCCATTTATTTTACATGACAATGGCGTACGTAACAGGACTCCTCCATGACCCAACCCTCACTAATTCAGTAAAGTCAATCCTTCAGCAACCGTTTGAGACGAGAACTTTGCCGGAAAAACAACAAGTGAAAGAGCTGGGCCCAGATCAACCTGACCTTCATATCAGACAGCAAGCCAGCAAAAAAGGGAGGCGGTACATGCGAGGCTTCTCTTGTAGCTGGTACACCAGAAAGGCCTGGCTAGCTGGATGCGGCCATGCTAATCGGCTGTTTTGCTTTCCGTGCTTGTTTTTTCAAACAACGGGGACAGATCCGGCATGTACAGTTACCGGAGTGAAGGACATGAAGCACCTTTCTGAGAAAGTAAGAAAACATGAAAACACCAGGGCACATATGGATAATTCTGTCAAGCTAGCCATATTCGGAAATGTGAACATCGCTATGCAGCTGGACGAAGGACACAGGATTGCGGTGAGAAAACATAATGAGGAGTCCTCAGACAACAGTGGCATTTTCAGGGGACTGGTGGATTTTGTTGCCTCCTTAGACAGTGTCCTAGAGGAGCACCTGAAGACAGCTACTGTTTTTAAAGGCACGTCAAAGACCATACAAAATGAGCTGCTGGATTGCATGCTGTCAGTGCATGCAATAGTGTAATGAGGGGAGCCACCAGTGGAGTGCAGCGTAAGATAATGGATGTCTACAAAAATGCTCATTACGTCCACTGCTATGCGCATCAGCTGAACCTCATCATGCAGCAGGCCACAACACATATCCCCAGGATCGGCACTTTTTTTTCCGACCTTGCAGGTTTTTCTTCCTTTTACTCCAGGTCACCGAAGCAAACCACTGTGCTTGACCAAGTGGTTGCTCATAGTCTGTGACTTCCACAGTCGCGCTGTGAACACTATGTACGAGCACAAGGATGACCTCCAGATGGACCTCCAGATGGACCATCAGAGACTCTGGAAACTTTGATCCTGCAACTGTCAGAGAGGCTGGGGGCTTTTCGAGGATGCTTGAAGACGAGGATTTCTGTTTTTTCCTGGCATTGTTCCACAAGATCATGCCAAATGTGGACATGCTATTCAGTCAGCTGCAGAAGAGGAACATCGACCCTGTCTTCATTAAAGCACTTCACTTCACTTCACAGACAGCATACAAACGATCAGGTAAATAACTTTAGCTGTTGTTTTTATAAAGATGAGTTGCTAACTTTCAACAGTGTAAAAGTCTAAATGGGCCTTGTCATCAAAGCGAATGATTATCATAGAGCACATCAAATGCATTTGTTTTAGTATTTTAGAAGGAAAGAGGAGAGGAGACATTTTTGGATAACAATGCAGGAGAAGTAGTTATTAAACACACCTAAAAATTTTGATTTGGACGCTAGTCCTATGAAATGTCATATGCCAGGTAGCACTACCATGACAATGGGGGTGAATCAGACAGCCCTGAAGTGAGTCTAACACTATAATTTCAGATGAATTTTATAAAAGCACGACATTTTGCTTATTTTCAGTATGGACGTGGACGACGTGGACCCACCTGGTGAAAACGCTCGTGGGTCTTTGGAATGCTGGAAGTGAAGAGGTCCCGTAGACGTCCTGTCTTAAAGCTGGTGGAAAATCGATCCAGGATGCAATTACTCGCAATAATCCAAAAATATATTAGACCTGGAAGTGAGGTGATTAGTGATTCCTGGCGTGCCTACAACCGATTGTCACGTGAAGGATACATTCACTATCAGGTGAATCACCAGAGACATTTTGTACACCCTGGAAGTGGTGCTCACACACAGCACATTGAACGGCATGGCGAAGTTTCAAAGAAGACATCTACAGATACAGGGGAAACCTGACAGAGAGGGCCTTAAAAATGAACTTACGGTTCATAGAATGGAACCACTGGCTTGGAAAGGAGCATAGGAAAGGCATTCTTGGACGCTTATTTAAAGACATAAGAGCATGTTACAAAGTGTAACAGCCTTCGAACCCTACTGAAGTGTGACAGAAGCTGAGTCTCTATAATGTTAAGAAGGGTTATGTGTTTTTTTGTTGCAGTGTTGTCTTCTTGTGTCTTTGTTATGTTTTGGTATTAAACATGCCTTTTGTGTGGTACAGTTGCACCTTATTCACTGGGTAATTTGACATGTTTTACTTAGTAATGTTGTGGAACTTTTAAGGTTCAAGGTTGTGGTGACTGCATGGAAAAGGGGGTGATCTGTTAGTTACCATCATTTTACCAGTGTTAGTTACCCTGTAATTTCTTTATTTTACCTTGTAATTACACAGTAAATACACAGTAATTAGGGGACTGTAAAAGAAAGGGTTACCAAATACCATATACAGCATACATATTCTGCCGTCTCTTTTAAACATGGGATGGATAGCCAGGTTAACTTGTGACCACACCTGGCTCTGTTACCGTATGAGCCCTCTGTGTGGTATAGTTGGTGTTGGAAACACTCTTCCTGTGAATGTCTATTAAATGTACAAAACATTTTCCAAATACATCTTTGGAGCCTGACTGAGTAAGCATGTGTCGTGTTGAAGCACAATCAGATCAACTTGTGACCACACGGCTCTGTCACCGTATGCGTAACTTGCAGATACGAATGATTTACGCTATTTCATATTTGGTTGTGTACAGAGATCTAGTTTCAACACAAAGATGCTTTGCCGCAAGTGTATTTGTGTAGTTATTTATACAATTGTTGACGATAGTTAAGATTTATATGGATATACTAATTATTGTCAATATAGCCTTGCTGAATACATTTATTGTAAAATGGCGTATATACTTTAATGTCAAGTGGTTAATTGGACACCTCACTTGGCCTCTCATCCTAAAGGCCCACTCACACCGGGGACGTAATCGACGCGGAACGGCTGCGCTGCGGTCACCGGAACTGATCGCTGCCAGTCTAATAAATGAGACCACTCACACAGGACGCGCCGCGGAATGTCTCAGCAGCGTCCCAGCAGCGACTCTCCGCGCTGCAGCGCTATCATTCCGTAGCACTTCTATTTTTGACGTGAGCCGTTGCTAAACCGCGTAAATCTCAACACAGCAGATTGCACCAGACAGGAAATCCGACACAGAATCAACATAACAGACTTCCGTACCCTTTCAAAATAAAACACAATACGCAGTTCATGTAGAGTATCACAACTTCACATCAACGTTACGTCATGACCAGTGGCACCAGGTCAGCGGTCAATCGATCAAAGGGTCTCAACATGAACGATGAGAGACTAATTGTTGAAGTGGAACAACACACAATAATTTATGACACAACAGATACCTTTTATAATCTTTTCCACATCGGAGAAGCAAAGTAAGCTGTTTGTTGTTGTTGTTTCCTTTATACACAGTTTATCACGGGATCTCACGAACGTCCAGGATTCTCTCGTGATCTCGTGTGAATACGGCTGGCTCGCTACGCTGCCGTCACGCGCCCGGTGTGAGTTGATGCCGGGCAGAAGACGGAGCTAAACCGTGGCGCAGCCGTTCCGCAGCGCTTACGTCCCCTGTGTGAGTCCCCAGTGATGCTTAAATCACATCTACAGACTACAAGCATTCCAAACATATATGTACATGTAATAACAACCAGTCATGCTGCTGAGTAAGATTCAGATCCAAATGCGCAACAAAATACAGAAGCTTGGCTTAATTTACTTAAGTTACTACACCGTTGACATCATAATAAAAAACTGCTACCAACCTTTTCAAGCTCTTGAGGTAATTTTGCTGTGTTCTCTTTTTCAATGTTGCCTCAGAGAGTTCATATAAATGTACATTTTATACATATAAATAGAATACTATGAATGGGTAGGCTTCACATCTACAGACTACAAGGTCTTTTATTGATTCTAAAGTCAAAGTATCTGAAACTAAACTCAAAGAAAGAATAAAAGGGGATTGTGATGAAAGCAAAAAAAAATAGTTTTGAGTGAGGAAGCATGGTATGAAGGCTTTTCACACAAACTTACACAGCAGCACAGAGCTATCAACCAGAACAAAAGAGGGCAATTCACCAAAACAAAGCTACCAACTTTTGCATTGGATGTGCACTTTCCATAATGTTAAGAAGGACTGCATAACTAAAAACTCTGCCATCCTTCAGGAGGTCCATAACTTGGCCTTTTCAACCACAGCTTCAATGGCTGCTTCAGTGTTGTTCTTCAAGCATGCCCTCTGCAGATGGCATGACAGGGTCTCTTGTGTTTTTAGACAAAATGGACAAAGCAGATAGTGCCTGTGTCACAGAGAGAGATATTTGTATCAGCATCGGCCTCGGGCGCCTTAAGCCGGCGTTTGGTTCATCCCACAGCGCCAGTTCTGCTTACCAAAAGTCGCCCACTAGCCAGTGAGCCTGCGTACCCACTTAAGCACCCCCCTCTGAGACTACATGCCAACAGCCCCACTGACGAGTTTCGTTCCCCTGGTACTGCTGTAGAGTTTGTTCCGCTGGTACAGCCATGGAGCTCCCTGCCCCTGGTAGTCTGCTTTTATACTTTGATGCTTTTCATACTGTTTTTTTCCCCTGCTGCCATGCTCCTGGTACTGCTGTGGAGTTTTGTGCCACTGGTACAGCCGTGGAGTTTCATACCCCTGGTAGTCTGGCTTTATACTTCGATGCTTTTCATACTCTGCTCTTTTCATGGTGACCATGACGCTGTCCCTTATTCATCCATCAAACAGCCAGTGATAAGTCTGGCGAGGCTCCACTCTGACAATGAGAAGGTCAGATTCTTTGTGGCATTTGAAACCCTCCTGGAAACTCACCCTATTTCACTAAGTGGGAAAAGGCCAGAAGTGAAACAACGTAGGAATGTGTCTCAAGAATTTCAGCGGAAGCTTTAACACTAGTGATGTGTCGGTCATGAACAATTCGGTCAATATGAACTAATCTTTTATATGACTCGGGAGTAATGAGTCGTCTCAGTGAGTGATTCGTTCATTTTCATGCAGTACTTTCCCTCGCCACATGGCAGCTGCATAAGCTCAGTAAGGAGGACAAGAAACAGAAATGATTAGTACATGACTCATTGAACTGTGCGTCTGTCCTCAGGTCCTCGTTCATTTGTTACGTGACAGCCAGGCCACTCAGGCTGTGTGACGAGCAGTAAGCACAACAGTTCATTCATACAGATCGTTCATACAGATCGTTCTTTCGTTCATTTGTCACGTGACAGCTGTAGCTCAACTACGGGCTGTGGACTGAGTAAGGAAAAGGAAATGAATGATTTGTTGGTGTCTTGTCATACACGATATACATTATTCATTCATGAAATCATAATTAATTAGTGGTTTTCGGTTCTTGTTGATGTGTATAGTGTTATTGGGTACATAATGTAAAGTGTGTTTGTAAAAAAATTACTTTAGAAAATTATATTAACATACTGATTTTGTGTTATACTCTGCCATAAAATACTAAAATATAATAATAATAACAATAATAATAATAATAATAATAATGTCATGTTTTAGACACAATAAATGCACCATGTAAACATTTTAGGGAACTTTTTAATTGTTACTTTTTGTCTTACTTAATTGTCTTACGAATTGTCAAAATGAGTTTTACATTCAATTGTCCGCTACCAGCTGTCACGTGACAGGCAGTTCAGGCTGTGTAAGAAGCAGTTCATTCTCGTTCGTTTGTTCATCTGGATCGTTCATTTGTCACGTGACAGGCAGCTCAGGCTGAACGGTTCGTTCTCATTCGTTCATTCATTCATCGAAGCCAGCTCAAGCTGTGTGACGAGCAGTATGTTTGTTCTCGGATCGGTCTCTCATTCATTTGTCACGTGACAGCTGCCTAGTCACTGTCATGCTGTTAAACAACAATGGCAGGGAGGATACAGGATAGCAATAAGCGAGTACAGCATGATCTGTATCTGTTAACCATATGCATTATCTGTATCTGTACTCAGAGTGAGCAGGGCCTAAGGCAGTGGGCAGGATTTAACCCGGAAGTGGGTCAGCTTTAACCGGTATGTTATTTTAAGCATGCAATTGATATGGATTGATCAGAAATTGTTATATTTATTGCTGATTAGAAAACTATTTACAGGACAGCATCAGCATTGAGCTTCAGATCAATGGTTTTGATCACGATAGCAAACAAACTATTTACAGAACAGGTTTTGCAACAATGAATACAACACATGTGGTTGCAATTATAAAGTAAAATGTAATAAACAAGAGTTTACATACTCAACATAACTTTATTTTTTGATGATCAGTGTGATTTTGTATGCGTCGGGAGCCAGCATGACAAGCGATGAGACTAGTGTGGGCTCAGTGGATGACCTGTGGACGGAAATCAGGAGGCACAAAAAGTCTATTGGGTGGGCAGCCCCTAGGTGGGGTAACATTGACATTGGATCTTAAGACCTTGCCTAAGTGATTCCCCAAGTGACACCTCCTACCATACATGACGAGGGAAGGATGTTGGAGGGGACCTCGGAAGAAGGGTCAGGTGAGTACATCCTCGACAGAGCATCAGGCTTTCCATTCTTTGAACCAGGAAGATATGACAGACAAAAATTAAAACGATTAAAAAACAAGGCCCACCTGGCTTGACGAGAGTTTAAGCGCTTAGCTGTCCGAACATACTCCAGGTTCTTATGATCAGTGCACACAATGAAGGGCTGCTGTGCTCCTTCCAACCAGTGCCTCCATTCTTCAAAGGGCCACCTTGATGACCAACAGCTCCCTGTTGCCTATATCATAGTTTCTTTCAGAGAAAGCTTGCGAGACAGATAGGCACAGGGATGCAACTTGGTGTCATCAGCACTGAACTGAGAGAGCACTGCCTCCACCCCCACATCCGAGGCATCCACTTCCACAATAAATTGTCTCTCAGGATCTGGCAAAGTAAGAATGGGGGCTGTGGTGAAACGTACCTTAAATTTTTCGACGGCTTGGTCTGCCCCTGGTGTCCAGGAAAACTTGACCTTCAAAGACGTTAATGCATGGAGTAGAGCAGCGACAGAGCTGTAGTTCCGGATAAACCTCCGATAAAAATTGGGAAAGCCCAGGAACCGCTGAAGCTGTGGGAATGGGCCACTCCACAACTGCCTTGACTTTCTCGATCTGCAATTGATTATTGGAAATTATAAAACCAAGAAATGAAAGAAATGCCTGGTGAAACTCGCATTTCTCAGCTTTCACATAAAGATCGTGCTGTAACAGCCGCTGCGAAACCTGCCGCGCCTGCTGCACATGGATCTTAAGATCAGGGGAGAAGATCAGGATATCATCAAGATATACAAAAACAAACTGGTTGAGCATGTCTCCAAGTACCTCATTACCTAAATTCTGGAAGACCGCAGGTGCATTAGTCAGTCCAAAGGGCGTTACCAGGTACTCATAGTGACCAGTGGGAGTATTGAAGGCTGTCTTCCACTCATCCCCCTCCCTTATCGCCCCCAGATGATAGGCGTTCCGTGATCCAGTTTTGTGAATACGGAGGCTCCCTGCAGAAGCTCAAAAGCAGAATTGAGTCCACTAGTCAATGCAGGGGCGTAAGGACTAAGGTGAAGCAGGTGACAAACAGGATTTCAAACAGTCATTACTCCAGTCCCGAATCTCTCCAGTAACCCAGTCCACATGTGGATTGTGCTGTTTTAACAAAGGTAACCCCACAGTCACTGGATGTGCAGGGCAAGAAGTCATGGTTTCCTTGTGCAAGTCTGAAATCATGAGTTTGACAGGTTGAGTTAGATGAGTCACCTTGAACAACCGACTTCCATCCAGAGCCTGAGCCTCAATCGGTGAGGCTAACGGTGAAACAGTCTTAATTTGCAGGCTAAACCCCAGTCTAAAAAAAAACTTTCATCAGCCCCAGAGTCAATGAGAACTTTCACACTCACCACTTGATCAGGAGAGGAAATCACAGCAGGGGTCAAAACACGATGATGGGTGGAGGATACTGTTCGGCTCACCAGCCTCCTCCTTTTCACTGATGAGCCGGGCCTTTTACTGGACAATGCAGAGTGCGGTGACCGAGTTGACCGCAGTAACAGCACTGTCCCTCCATCAAGCGTCGCTGTCTCTCCTCAGGTGTGAACCTGGTGCTCCCCAGCTGCATTTGCTCCTCCAAAGTAGCAGGTGATGAGGGTGCAACCGGCTGATGTCTCTCAACAGGACGGAGGAATAGAGTAGGGCTCCTCTGGTGGCGTGAAGGACTCTTGTCAAGATGCTTAATTCTCTTTCCCTCTCTCTAAGGCGATTATGAATCTTGACATACAGGGCAATAAGGAGTCAATATCAGGTTGCAACTCTAGCGGAGTTAACTGGTCCTTAATCTGGTCTGAAAGTCCATGAATGAAGGCGTCAAAAAGAGAAGACGCCTTCTAGCCACTTTCTGCAGCGAGTGTGCGAAACTTTATTTCATAGTCTGTGACCCTTGCTTTGCCCTGTTGTAAATCAAAAAGCCGGGAGGACGATTCTCAAAGATCTTACAAAAGGTGTCCGTGAACAATTGTGAAGAAGAGCACACAGGGGAATTGCGATGCCACTCTGCAGTGGCCCAAGCTTCGGCCCTGCCTGCCAGGTGGGAGATAACATAAGCCACCTTGGTTCTGTCCATGGAGAAAAGTGGGGCTTGAAGCTTAAAATGTAGTCCACACTGAACTAAAAAGGCTCTGCAATCACCTGAATCTCCTGTGAAGCGCTCAGGATGTGCCAGGTGAGGCGAGGAGAAGCCGGTGGAGGCTGGAGCAGGAGCAGACGGCTCTGGAGCTGGACCACGAGACAGCAGTTGGTGGAGCTGTTCAGTGAGGAGCGTCACTTGATTTCCCACGGATGACTGGAAATTCTCATTTAAAGCAGCGAGATCACAGAGACGCTGAGAGATACTATTCAGTTTCTCATGATGGTGAGAAAGTCTCTGGGACTGGGAGTAGAGAGTAGAGCGCACAGAATCAGAGTCTGAGTCTGTCATGGCCAGTTCGTACTGTCAGGGATCAGTGACAGAGACTCAGATGTACGACTCAACACTCAGAGATGGGTTCAACAAAACTCAAATTTAACGCAAAAGGCAAAGGCAAAAAACAAGACGAAAACAAAACTCAACTAGAAACTAGAACTACTGGCTTGACAAATGAACTCACGAGGAGTTCATCAACGGCTGGAACACACGACATGACATGCAAGACGAACTGGCAAAGACAGACACAGGCACAGGACTTAAATACTCAAGGGAAGAGGGAGACAAAGACATAGGTGAAAACAATCAGGGCGGGGCTGCTGCCAATCAGCACACGGGAGAACATGAGGGCAGGAAGTCCGGCTCTGGTTGCTAGTTCAACTGTTTTGATTTGCTGCTCGCACCACCTCTATCATCACGTTCGCTGAGGGTGTGTGTGAAGACAAACAGGAAGAAGCTGGAAAGAGCAGGCAGCAGGGGGTGGCAGGCAGAGCTGAGGAGGACGTTCACCTCTCTGATAGGCTGAGGAAGATGGCCGACGGGCTCCGCCTTCCAAACTTTCTGCCTGGGGAGGTTCTGTGTCAGTGGGGGTTTCAGTCTGAACTGGGCTGGGGGTAAGGGAGTTCAAGAGCTCGCTGGGGCAGATTTCATCAGTCTGCTCTGGCGGCAGCAGCGCCTGGGACTGAGGACTATCTGAAGGGACTGTCTGAGGGGACCTGGAGGTCTCATAAGGCCTCTGAGCTTGAGGGGTTGTGGTGAGGATTCTGTCAGGGGGCAGGGTGGAGGTCTGTGGAGGTTTGCTATGGTCTGAGGGGACTTTGGTTTTGTTTCCAGGCTGCTGTTTAGAGGCCTGCTTCTGCTGCAGGTGCTTGTGGAGTCGCTCCATGCCTACCACAGTAATACTGCTTCGCTATTTCTACCAATCAACAAAAGAAAATGTGCAATACAGTTTCCATACAAGTGTTTGTGTGCTCTGCAGCACAAATGTTCATGGTTCGTTCTCTTCGGGCCACTTGAAAACTGCACTGTATTGCATGTGTTGGAATTTCGACTGTTAACTGCCAAGTCAGTCTCTTGCTCCTCAAGCTCCCGCCACTTGAACTCCTATTGCAGAGTGTGGGGTTGATTCAAGGCGGTGAGAAGAGACGGAGAGCCAGCGGCGACCTGACAAACTGACTAAACATCTGTGCAATCTCTTAAATTTTTCCTTAACAACATTTATTTTGTCACTGGTTTTGTCTGTTTCACACTGCAAAACACATCCCTAAAATATGTCAAAGTTTGTCAAAACATTAACAGATTGAACTGTTTTATTACTATTTCACTCATAGTTTAACTTCATACACAGGCAGCACTGTTATAGACAGAGTGGAAGTTATATGCGGTGTGTTTGTGTGTGTGACTAACCAGCAGCATGGCCTGTTCACGGAGCAGCTGCTCCTGCAGTATCTCCAGGTGTCTCTACTCCTCCTCCAGCTGACACCTGATGTACTCCTGCCGATCAGAGCAAAGCACAAGCAGCCGGCGTCGTTAGTGAGCACCCAGTGAGATGAAATATAATATCTAGCTTCACATCCTGTGTGCCGTCTCCATTTCTGATTGGTGGTGTGATTTGATGCATTGTTTTTTGGCCTTTTATTTCAAAAGTTTACTACTTTTTAAACTGTGTTAGATTTGTCTACAGTTTCTTTGCAGTTTTATGCAAGTCATTAATGACATGCAAAACCTTTCTCTTGTTTGAAGTATTTAATAATTTCTGTTTTTCTTTAACCCTCATTTTCTGTTTTCACTTTAAATAAAAAGGAAACAGATGATTTAGCCTTTTCTGCCTTTCTAACTTGGCTCATTCTCAGTCTACTTCCTGACAGCAAGATCTCAACATTCTAGTGTACAGAGCTAACGTACACGGCACTCAGGCAGACTCTAAATCAAAGTAACCCTGCTTGCAGATGAGCGTCATTTTTTTCCCACCACAACACAACAAATAAACTGACAGATGTGCCGCAGCCCTTAGAGCAGGGGTGTCAATCTCAAATACACAGTGGGCCGAAATTAATAAATTGCTACAAGTCAAGGGCCGGATGGGTTCAACGTTTATTAAAAACTCATTGAAACAACCTTATTGCACATACTGAACCTGGAACTAACAAGGCCTATAGATTATTGCCCATAAAACAACATTAATTATGAAATAAATGAAATAAAAACAACAAATAAATAAATAAAATCTGTTTCAATTTCTTATGGCTCTATCTGCAGTTTTCCCTGAGTAATTTCAAGTGAAAACATTTTCTACAGGCAAACAACAGCGACAAAAAGTGAAAAAAAAAATGCAAAAATGAAACTGCATTAAAAACTGAAAATGCGTCAAAGCACTGTTTGCTGCTTTGTGACGCTCACTAGTCTGAGCCAGATGCTTGGTGTCTTATCTTGGATACAAGTTCATCAATGTCTGGGGTCAGGCTCACGGTCAGCAACAGTGTTTCAGCTCAGACTCACATTTAAAAATGCTTGCCTTTTTTCTGGGCACACGGCATCGCAAACTTTAATCATGCAGTTTTTGACAAATTCCCCCTCGACCTCTGCTGCCACAATAAAACTGGCCTCAACAGCAGCCTCGCTTTGTGATTTGGCTTAAGTGAACATAGCCTGCTGTGACACTATACTTCTTTTTAACTTTCTACCTTCTGTAGCCTTTGTATCGTGTTTATCGTGTCATTTGTATTCTTTTGTTACAGCCACACTGTCTCCGCACAGAAGACACACAGCTTTGCCCTTTACTTCTGCGAACATATACGCTGCCTCCCACCTGTTCACCTTTAGTTTAGCCATTTTTTGGGGAGATAGTTCACACAAGTGGTGTGTAATATCATAAGACTGCTGATGAACGAGTGAGGCGTGCGTTCATGGCCTGTGATTAACGTGCCAGCGCTGCAGTGCATTTTGGGATTTAGCTCTAATAGTAAATAGATTTTATTATGCGGGCCAAAGATAATTCAGTTTGACACATATGCCCTAGAGCGTCCATGCCTGATATATCGAAGACGTTATTCAACGTTAAAAATATATTTTAAATCTGACCTGTTTACGATCATTCCGTCTCTTCTCGTCCTCAGTCCGCCGATGTTCCTCCTCTTCCTTACATTGACGATCCATCTCCTCTATATGCCTCTTGTCCTCTTGCTTGCGGCGACCCTGCTCACGCTCCTGTTGTCTCCTCATCTCCCGTTCGCGACGCTCTTGCTGCGGGGACAGGCAGCAAAGAAAAAAACATTTCTTTCCGATCAGTCTCATTTCTTGAAACCTCTGTGACAAAAAAAACAAAACAAAATCCTACCCTCTCCAGCCGCCTCCTCTGCTCCTTCTGCTGCTCAATACATTTCTGCCTCTCGACGCCAGTAGTTGGCGTTTGTACTCCTCCTGCTCCCGGAGCTGTTGCTCCTGGAGGAGCTGCTAGCGGCGGAGTGATTCTGACCGCTCCTTGTTCTCCTGCTGCAGGTGGGTTAAGTCGCGGCGCAGAGTTGAGTCACCTGGGACATTGACAATGGAGCTGAACGACGGGAGGAAACGTGACACAGTGGTTAGATTAGCGAGACACTATGTTAGCTTAAGCAACTCTGGTTCCAAAAAAGCTGAGTGGTGGGTAGGTACACTTGGTTTTTAGAGGTATGGTCACTAGAGCATACCTGGGCTCTCTCTCCCGCTCTGGAGGATCTTTCCCTCTATGTTGGAATCAGAACTCACAGTACACTTTTATCTGTTTTCTGTGTCAATAAAAGCAAAGCAGATATGTCGTACCCTTCTCTCCCTCTTCTTCTTGGTACGGTCGATGTGGTCTTTGAGCTTAATGTGGACTTGCCTCTCGTTGGGCTAGTCTCGGATGAAGGGGTGCTTGAGCAGCTGCTCTGTCGGGGCGCGCGTGTAGTTTTCACCAGGCAGCCCACGATGAAGCTGAAAACTTTTGGACCTGTTGGGATTGTATTTATACTGAAAAATCTTCCCAAATACAAAGAAAAGACCATTTAACAGAATTAGATTAGTATTGTTACGACCTCTGCCATTTCTGCTTGCCACGATGCAGGTGATCACTCCCTGCAGGAGCTGGCAGACAGAGGACTGTCAACCACTGGTTTCAGAAGTGACACATGAAAGACAGAGTGTACCTTAAGTGCTGCCGGGAGCTTTAGTCGGACGGTACTGGGGTTGGTAATGCGGTCGATGAAGTACGGACCAATGTATTTGGGAGCCATCTTCCGAGATTCTGTCTGGAGGGGAAGGTCTTGTGATGATAACCAGACCTGCTGACCCACCTTGTATTCAAGGGCCGGTGTTCGATGACAGTCCGCCATTTGTCAGTTCCTGGCAGCTGTTCTCTCCAGAGCAGCTCGGGCTTCCCGCCAGACTCTGCGGGCTCGTCTGAACTAGGCTTGCACAGCCAGATGCTTGATGTCTTATCTTGGATACAAGTTCATCAATGTCTGGGGTCAGGCTCACGGTCAGCAACAGTGTTTCAGCTCAGACTCACATTTAAAAATGCTTGCCTTTTTTCTGGGCACACGGCATCGCAAACTTTAATCATGCAGTTTTTGACAAATTCCCCCTCGACCTCTGCTGCCACAATAAAACTGGCCTCAACAGCAGCCTCGCTTTGTGATTTGGCTTAAGTGAACATAGCCTGCTGTGACACTATACTTCTTTTTAACTTTCTACCTTCTGTAGCCTTTGTATCGTGTTTATCGTGTCATTTGTATTCTTTTGTTACAGCCACACTGTCTCCGCACAGAAGACACACAGCTTTGCCCTTTACTTCTGCGAACATATACGCTGCCTCCCACCTGTTCACCTTTAGTTTAGCCATTTTTTGGGGAGATAGTTCACACAAGTGGTGTGTAATATCATAAGACTGCTGATGAACGAGTGAGGCGTGCGTTCGCGGGCCCGTGATTAACGTGCCAATGCGCGTGCAGTGCATTTTGGGATTTAGCTCTAATAGTAAATAGATTTTATCATGCGGGCCAAAGATAATTCAGTTTGACACATATGCCCTAGAGCGTCCATGCCTGATATATCGAAGACGTTATTCAACGTTAAAAATATATTTTAAATCTGACCGAACCATCATTCCGTCTCTTCGTCCTCAGCCGACGATGATCTTCCTCTTCTCTTGTCCTCTTGCTTCAGCTCCTGCTCACCTCTGTTGTCTCCTCTCCTGTTGCGACCTCTCTTTCTGCACAGGCAGCAAACATCAACTGCAGTCTCTGATTTCTTGAAACCTCTGTGACAAAAAAACAAAACAAAATCCTACCCTCTCCAGCCGCCTCCTCTGCTCCTTCTGCTGCTCAATACATTTCTGCCTCTCGGCGCCAGTAGTTGGCGTTGTACTCCTCCTGCTCCCGGAGCTGTTGCTCCTGGAGGAGCTGCTAGCGGAGTGATTCTGACCGCTCCTTGTTCTCCTGCTGCAGGTGGATTAAGTCGCGGCGCAGAGTTGAGTCACCTGGCACATTGACAATGGAGCTGAACGACGGGAGGAAACGTGTCACAGTGGTTAGATTAGCTTAAGCAACTCTGGTTCCAAAAAAGCTGAGTGGTGGGTAGGTACACTTGGTTTTTAGAGGTATGGTCACTAGAGCATACCTGGGCTCTCTCTCCCGCTCTGGAGGATCTTTCCTCTATGTTGGAATCAGAACTCACAGTACACTTTTACCTGTTTTCTGTGTCAATAAAAGCAAAGCAGATATGTCATACCCTTCTCTCCCCTCTTCTTCTTGGTACGGTCGATGTGGTCTTTGAGCTTAATGTGGACTTGCCTCTTGTTGGGCTGGTCTCGGATGAAAGGGTGCTTGAGCAGCTGCTCTGTCGGGGGGCGCCGCGTGTAGTTTTTCACCAGGCAGCCCACGATGAAGCTGAAAAACTTTTTGGACCTGTTGGGATTGTATTTATACTGAAAAATCTTCCCAAATACAAAGAAAAGACCATTTAACTGAGAATTAGATTAGTATTGTTACGACCTCTGCCATTTCTGCTTGCCACGATGCAGGTGATCACTCCCTGCAGGAGCTGGCAGGCACAGGACTGTCAACCACTGGTTTCAGAAGTGACACATGAAAGACAGAGTGTACCTTAAGTGCTGCCGGGAGCTTTAGTCGGACGGTACTGGGGTTGATAATGCGGTCGATGAAGTACGGACCAATGTATTTGGGAGCCATCTTCCGAGATTCTGTCTGAAGGGGAAGGTCTTGTGATGATAACCAGACCTGCTGACCCACCTTGTATTCAAGGGCCGGTGTTCGATGGCAGTCCGCCATTTGTCAGTTCCTGGCAGCTGTTCTCTCCAGAGCAGCTCGGGCTTCCGCCAGACTCTGTCTGGCCATTGGACTGTAGGTGGTATCCGGATGAGAAACTGACTGAAGCCCCGAATGCTTGGCAGAAGGCTCTCCATACTTGGGAGGTGAACTGGGGACCTCGGTCTCACACAATGTCCTGGGGAATGCCATGTAGATGGAAAAATGCTGGACCAGCAGGTTGGCAGTTTCTAAGGCTGATGGGAGTTTGGGGAGAGGGACAAAATGCACTGCCTTGGAAAAATGGTCTACAATGGTGAGAATGGTGTTATTACCTTCTGAAGGAGGGAGTCCAGTGACAAAGTCGACAGCGGCGTGTGACCAGGGGCGAGGAGGAATGGGCAAAGGCTGCAGAAGACCAGCAGGGGGGCGGTGAGGGGATTTATTGTGAGCGCAGACAGAGCAGGCAGTGATGAATCAGGGGGACCCACTGCTGGTGTTGGCGGTTGTGGGGGCTCTGCAGAGGGGGTTGATGAAGTGAGCAGGTTCGTGAGGGAATCCATCTGTCCGCCGAGCTTTGTTACGCTGATGGTTAGCTCCCCAAGATGTTCCAAAACTTGCCTTAAGTCAAGCCTCGTGTTGTCCAACCAGGGTGGCTTGACTTGAAAGCGCTTGTCTCATGCGTTCAGTCTCTGTCCATTTTGTTTTTGGCCAGATAATTCTGTTACGGTCTGGAGAACAGAGGTGGACCTAAACGCAAGAGGCTGTCCGTAGTTGATCAGTTTATTTAACAAAGGTTTTCTAAGTACTTAAATTCAACAAAAAGTGTCCGCTGCTGCAGGCGGCTGGTGGCAGGTCCACAGAAAAACAAAGGGCAGTGAGGCACTGAGCTTGAGAATAAAACACAGAACAAAGGCAATGTTAGAATTAAAGCACAGCTCGTTCACAGGAATTCACAAGAATAATTTCACTGGAGACTTTCTACTGGCTCTACCGATTAGACGGAATTATCTGGCACAGGAGTGAAGTCAGAGCCAGTTTTATGGGAGGTGAATCAGGTTGTCACACCGCGTGAAGTCAAGCTGGGTTTTGTTCTGTCTCGTCATTTCCTGTTTTATTTTGAAATTTACCTGCCCTCTCGTTTCAGATCACTTGCCCTTCCCTTGTGTGTCACCTGTTGCCGTGATTCCTGATTGTCTCCACCTGTTCCCCATTGCCCATCTGTGTGTCTATATAGGTTCTGTGTCTCCTTTTGTCCTGTGCCAAAGTGTTTCGTCTTATGTTCGTTCACCCAAGCCAGCTCCACAGTCCACCACAGTCACAGTGTGTATGTTTGTGAGTTTTTTGCCTCGAAAGAGTGATTTTGTGTTGTAACTTTCTTAGTCATGCTTTTGGTTCCTAGTGTTTAGTTTAGTCTTTTTTCAGCCTCCCTTGGAGAGATTTTCAGTTCCTTGTTTTTTTTGTGTATAGTATTGTCTAGCCTCCACTTTTCAGGAGAGTTTTTTGTTTCTTCCCTGTTTTTTCTAGTAGAGGTTTAAGTTAATGTTTTGCAGCCTTTTGATTTTCCTCCTTGAGAGTGATTTTGATAATTTTTCATAACTGGTATCGTGTTTTTCCTTCTTTAGGAGTGTTTTTTGTTTTCTTTAGTTTAGGTCTAGTTCTCCCGTCTGGGAGACTCTAGGTTAGTTTTTTCATAGCCTTTTGTGTTATCACTCTGTCGAGGTTTTTTTGTCTCCAAATTAATCTGCTCACTGACACCTCTGCTTCTGAGTCCTGTTTGAGTTCCGGTCTGACACAGGTGAGGATTGAAACCAGGTGTGCCTCAGAAGTGGGTCAGCTCTGTGGTTGTGAGAGGATCACCAGTTGCTTTCTTCACCCGCTCGTTTAGCGTGCATAATTACCTCCCCACCATTAACTGCACGAAGACCAGGGATGAGTTAGTTAGCTAGCTTTAATAATTGTAGTCAGGATAGGGGTGAGGCTCCTGTTCACGGCTCCCCACGTTTGGGTTTCTGGTGTATCCCAGTCAAGGCTGAAACTGTTTGGCTGATTGTTTTTTTTAGGATGGCTGACCTGGTTGAAAGTTTCATCCAGGCTCCATCAGGGTCTCTACTAGAGCAGTGCACTAAAGAACAGTTTCTCAAAATTGCAGAGCACTATAATGTTTATTTCGAACAAGAAGTTCAAGGAGAGCTAGTTCTTCTCAAGTGTGAGAGGAGAGACCAGAGCCAAGATCGGAGGCCTGTATAAGAAGGCACTGAAAGCTAAAACCTACTTTGGCCTCCTGTGCTGTGAAGCACTTTTCGAGCTGTGAGTCGGTGGCCAGTAGTTTACAGCACACCAAAGCCAGTGCACTGGGTGCCCTTGAGTGCACCGAATTGCTGAGAAAGCACACGGAAGCGCTTCGAGATGATACAGTGGTGGAGAACATACTGCACAAGATATCCACAGCTGGACTGAAAATGCCAGACTAGCACAGGATGACAAAAACCCCAGTCTGCTATCGGCACACAACAGAGCCAGAGGCAGCAGCACAACACTCATGGTGATGTGAGTTTTATGAAGTAGTGGACTTGGTTACAGAAGAACTAAAGAGGAGATTCGACCAAGATGGCATGAAAACAGCAGCTCTTAGAGAGAAGGTGGTTATTAAGGCAGGCCAAAAGGAACAAACAGTGAATGTGGATTCCTGCACCTTCCCATGCACTTTGTCAGGGACTGACTGGAGATGCAGCGAGAAATGATCGCAGACATCTTCAGCGACTCTCCGGTAACAGCACAAGACATAGCCACAAATATATCTAAACTCCATCCACAAACGAGGGCTGTTTTCAAAGAAGCTAAAAACCTCAAACTATGCCTATGTCTCCCCATCTCAGCTGCATCATCGGAGAGAACATTCTCCACTCTGCGCCGCCTGAAGACATGGTTACGCACAACTATGACACAAAAGAGACTGACGCACCTTACTCTCATGCATGTTCATGGAGATATTTTGGAGAGTTTGGACATTTGCAGCCTAATGAGGAGCTTCATCAGTGCCAACGAGGAAGGCCACATTTGGAGTTGTGTGATGCAGGCGGTAAGACACTTTTCTTTTTTCAAATGCTGCCGCCGTGCAGCATGCCTTTACGCACGGTGTTCAGCACCACAGTTACATGGACACCTGTGACAAATTGTTTACTGTTGCCAAGGTGATCAGCACCATGAACAGTTACATGAACACTGTGACACTTTGTTCTGGTTCCATTATGTATGTATGTAATATTATTTTGTGTAAGTTAAGATTTTTGCAGGCTTAATTAATGTGGCCGATGCTCCGGGTTCATTGTTATTGCAAACCTACGACCAATCAGCTCTGAATTAAGTTACTTTCGGTTTCTGATTGAGAACTGATCTCATGTCTCAATTGTGTTTAAATGTTGTGATTCTCATATCAATGCGTATATTACATGTAGGCTACATATGCTTCACTTGTATCATTGAGTATTTTCTGGGTGGCTTTGTGAATAAATCATGCAGTTGACTGTGTCACTGCTGCATGTAACAATATTGCCATGGTGTAGGAGTCAAGCCGCGCTGGTATATTTTTTTAAAATCAATTTAGCGTGTTGCAGCGCAGAGCTTTTTTCCTCTCAGCACCGCCTGTTGAGAATATGTTCCGGCTATGGGTATGGGCAGAGTTGATGGTACTGAGGCCTCAGAGGGAAGGTCCTCTCAGTTTGATCTGGCTAATATTTGCTTGCTTCCCAAGTTTAGTGAGTCTGATTCAGACTCATTCTCTTCTCTGGTCGAGAGGAGAGGATTGCAGATGCTCGAGACTGGCCAGATTCAGACAGGACCATGTTATGGCAGTGTGTTCTGACTGGTAAGGCCCAGGAGGCCTACTCGGCATTAAGTGTGGCAGAGAGTAAGGTTTATGCCACAGTCAAGGCAGCAGTGTTAAAAGTGTACAAACTTGTGCCAGAGGCATATCGCCAGCGTTTTAGATCTAGGAAGAAGCTAGATAGTCAGACCCATACTGAATTTGTTCATGATTTGATTTCCCAGTTTAACCGTTGGTGTACAGCCTCTGAGGTTGACACCTTTGAGGATCTTTGTAATCTGATTGTACTGGAACAACTTAAGAACTCTATGCCTGAGCATGTAGCTACATATATTAATGAACATAAGGTCAAAACTCCCAGAGAAGCTGCAGTCCTGGGTGACGAGTAGATTCTAACACAGAAGATTTTTTGACACAAAGGGTGAAGTTCATCATAAACATGACACTTACTCCAGGCCAAGAAAGTTAAAAACAGCTAATGAGGCAGTTCAGAAAGTTAGTCAGGGTGGGTGGAGTCAGTCAACTCTGACACTTGTAGGTATTGTCAAGCAAGAGGGCACTGGAAAAAGGAGTGTCCAGCGCTGAAAGCCAAGAGATCCTTTGGTCTGGTGAAACCTACTGTTGCGGCCGCTCCAGTTATGGCATCTTGGAGCAGGGAGTCGGGCCAAGTGCAGGCGGGCACTGATTTGGTAGCTCCTCAGGCTGACTTCAAAGCTTTTATATCAGATGGATAGGTCTCTTTGGTAGGGAGTAGTGTGCAGGTTCCCATTAAAATTATGAGACACCGCAGCAGTAGATTCCTTTATCCTTGAGTCTGTGTTGCCATTTTCTGCAAAAACTGATACTGGTGGATGTGTAATCACCCTGGGGATGGGTATAATTCCATTCTCTATTCCACTGCATCAAATGAGTATCACTTGTGGTCTTGTGGCGGGAGAAGTGTCAGTGGGTGTCCGTTCTCAGTTACCAGTGGAGAGGGTGCATATGATTTTGGGCAATGATTTGGCGGGTGACAAGGTGTGGGCTGATGGGGAGCCTCACATAGTGAAGTCGCTCACTTCTCCCAAGGTAGCGCCCTCTGTGACACCACTGCTTTCAAGTGAGATTTTTCCTGCCTGTGCTATCACTCGTGCTGCCAGCCGTGCTGCACAGAGTGTGGCAGGGCCAGAGTGTCTGGAGTTGCCAGATTCATTGCTGGTTGACCAGTTAGCAGGGTCTCAGGTTGAGCTAGTAGCAGAACAGAAGGCTGATTCCTCTTTGACCAAGCTGTTTGACAGAGTTGTGTCAGCACTGAGCAGAATTCCTCATCTCTGACGCTATTTCCTCCTAAATGGTCTATTGGTTCGAAAGTGGCGGCTACATGGTGCTGAGTCTACAAACTGCCGCAATAAAGTGCTCCAGACAGCCCATGGTGATGTGGCAGGTCATCTTGGAGTCCGTAAATCCTACAATCGCATATTACAAAATTTCTTCTGGCCACGCTTAAAGAGACGTTGCTCTTTTCATTAAGACATGTCATACTTGTCAGATCACTGGTAAGTCGAATCAGGTCGTTAAGCCTTCTCCTCTACAGCCCATCCCCATGGGCAACCATCTGAACATTTGATTGATGATTGTGTGGGTCCCCTACCTCAGTCTGAATCTGGACACACATATCTGCTCACTGTAATGTGTCAGGTTACCAGATATCCGGCTGCTTATTCTCTTCGCAGTATTACAGCCAAGGCAGTGGTTAGAGCTTTGACCCAGTTCATCTCAGTTCCAACTTTACATCCCATTTGTTTTCTCAGGTGCTTAAACAGCTGCACATAAAGCATAACAAAGCCACAGCACACCATGCACAAAGCCAAGGGGCACTTGAACGTTTTCACCAAACGTTTAAAATCATTGTTGCGTGCATACTGTACTGAACTGTTGGGTGACTGGGAGGAAGGGTTGCTGTTAGCAGCTCGTGAAGTTGTCCAGGAAAGTACTGGATTCACTCCGAATGACTTGGTGTTGGCCACAAAGTGAGTGGTCCACTTACAGTTTTGCAAGATGGATGCTTGCCAGATAATCCCCCAAAAACCCTTGTAGATTATGTGAATGGCTTCAGACGGAAATTGTACAGGGCAGGGGAGCTGGCTAAACAGAAGCTGCAGAGGTCTCAGGGCAAGATGAAGAAACAATATGACCAACGGGCTGAGGCTTGTCAGTTTAACCCAGGTGACCATGTGCTTACTCTTCTGCCTCTTGTTGATTCACCTTTCCAAACCAAGTACAGTGGTCCTTTCTCTGTGGTGCGACAAGTCTCAGACCGAAACTATCTGATTGAAACTCCTGGCCGCAGAAAATCTACAAAGCTGTGCCATGTTAACCTCCTAAAGCCTTATCATATGCGTGAGTCTGTGCCTCCACAGCAACAGAGCCCCCCAATCAAGCCAGTTTTGGTCTCTGCCCCTGTGTTGACGTCCACCATTTCTAGACCAGTAGTTGAGGGGGAGGAGGGGGACATTGGCCCTGATGATGGATTGTTGCGGGGCTGTTCTACTCAGAGACTTTAAAGAATCTGGATATGCTAGTCGGGCACTTAGATGTGGTTAAACAACATGAATTGATTGAATTGATTAGCAAACGTCCATCTCTTTTCTCAGATACCCCATCCCAAACACACTTAATCGAGCATGACATAGATATCGGAGATGCTGAGCCCATTAAGAAACGTTTTTACCGTGTGTCAGATGAGAAGAGGAGACAGTTGGAGTTTGAGGTGCAGTACATGCTTGATAATGGTATTGCTGAGCCCTGCTCATTCAACTGGGCCTCCCCGTGCCTCCTTGTTAAAAAGTCAGATGCTAGTTTGAGGTCCTGCACTGACTACCATAAGTTGAACAGTCTGACTAAACCAGATCTGTATCCACTTCCCCGCATGGAAGATTGCATTGATTTGGTAAGTTCAGCCACCGTTGTGAGCAAATTTTATCTTCTAAAGGGTACTGGCAGGTTCTGCTCACCAAAAGGGCAAGGGAAATATCAGCATTTATAACTCCTTTTGGCTTGTATTCATATACTGTCATGCCATTTGGTTTGAGGAATGCTCCCGCAACATTTCAGCAGCTAATGAATCAGGTTGTTTCAGGACTTAGTGGTTGTGCAGTATATTTGGATGACGTGGTAGTGTATTCTGACATCTGGGAAGAACATGTCCAGCGTATAGGTGCTCTCTTTGATAGGTTAGTCTGGACAAACTTGACTATAAATCTTGCCAAATGTGAGTTTGCCAGAGCCACTGTAACCTATCTAGGAAGATGGTGGGTCAAGGCCAGGTTTGCCCAGTAGAGGCCAAGGTCATGGCAGTGCAAGTTTCCCCACCTACCACTAAGAAGGAGCTAATGCGCTTCTAGGGTTGATGGGCTACTATCGAAGTTTTTGTAATAATTTTTTCTCGGTGATGGCACCATTGACTGACCTTCTAAAAGCCATAGCTGAATATGTTTGGTCGGCAACATGTCAAAAGGCATTTGACAGCGTAAAAGCTTCGCTGTGTTCAGCTCCAGTGCTGGCAGCACCAAGACACTAGTAATGTGAGTGCTGGAACTGTCTTGTTGCAGGAGAATGCGGAGGGGGTAGACTGCCCTGTGAGCTTCTTCTCACGCAAATTTAACAAACATCAATTACTCAGTGATAGAAAAGGAGGCTTTGGTGCTTGTTTGGGCTCTGCAGCATTTTGATGTCTGTCGGCTCTGGCGTAACCCCACTGATAGTTTTCACAGACCACAACCCCCTTACTTTTTTGAAGTCACTGCAGAACCCTAATCAGAGGCTCATGAGGTGGTCACTGTTTCTGCAGCCTTACAATTTAGATATCCAATATATTAAGGGGACTGACAATGTTATTGCGGATGCACTGTCCCGGGCACCCATGGGCCCTTAGTTGATTCAGTTGCATGCTTTGACTCATTTCCATGCTCTCCCCTGCTCATTTTTCTTGGTTCTTCTCCCCTTAGACTGCTCCTTTGGTACCAAGGTTGCTGGGTTGCTGAGAACGGAGTATTGTGCTCAAGAATGTAGCCTGGAAGGCGTGCAGTACTGTTTAGCTAACTATGGGTAATGTATTGTTTATAATAGTTTGGGGCCTGTTATTGTACTGTGTCAATTATTTCAGGTGAACGAGTCGGAGCCTCGTTCTTATGGAGGGGGGTGTTACGACCTCTGCCCTTTCTGCTCGCCACAATGCAGGTGATCACTCCCTGCAGGAGCTGGCAGTCAGGGAGGGTCGTTAAGGCAAGTTGCTGACACCTGGCAGGTCTCTCAACCAACACATACACGCCACACTCATCTATTCACTACTGATGTTAATACTCACCACACTTATTGTTTCTTTGTAAATAGTTATGTTTAATTGGCAATAAAGCATCTTTGATACTGACACTTGACCTCTTCGCCTCATTGTCACATATGTTGAGCCAGTTTGTGACAGTATACTGTGCAGCCTTGAACCAACATAATTTAACACGAATACTCAATATTGAAGTATTGACATCTGAACACAAAGAGACTCACAAATCACAGACAAACAATGGCTGCCAGGGAGAGCTGGGATCTGCTGCCAAATGTGGCAACAGGCCATACGTGGCCTGAGTCTTGTATTTGTAGGTTATGGCTGATTCAGTCTCCTCCTACTCCCCATTCCTCCTTAAATCAGCTCCACCTCCAACCGTGCTCTTAACACAAATGACTAATGTAATGTTTTAAAAAGGGTCTCAAGTACAGTTTTTCAATAGATTTTTTTTCTGAACTCCCTGATCTAAATTCTCATTCTTTAATTCTCGGGGGAGATTTGAATTGTTATTTGAATGCAGTATTAGACTGCTCCTCCCCTAAACCTACCACTCTCAGCAAGTCCGCCAGTTACAGTAAAGCAAAAATTCCTCATGTTTCACAGGTCGCTGAGTGGGTTGTCAGGAAAAAAGGGGAGCAATATTATGTCATTGAGGTAAAGGAGCACAAGACATCATCACATATTGTGGCCATGTTTGCCCTGTCAGAGGAGGAGAAGCGCGCAAGTTCATCTCAGTGAGATCACATTTCCTGTGAGAATGTGTCAGAACGGCTTCAACGGCAGAAATGAAACTTAATTCCCTTTTCTCCTCTGCCAACAGTGGTTTGATGCATACTAGACGGGTGCGTCCAGTGCTCCTTAGATCCCAAAGGAAACAAAAGAGGGATGTGGAGGATGAGGATAATGCAGACAAGTTGTTCTTTCTCACCTCCTCAGGGAGGAAAATTCACAACCCATCAAATGACCTGTTACGTCTGCACTCGAAGTAAGTGAATCATTTCCCCTCTTATATGTCTACTCATGTGCTTCATTGCATGTCTCAGATGAGATGTCTTGATAAATTTCTAACAGACTGTTCAAACTTGCATTTCAGATACAACCTCTGGTCAGTGACCAGCCAGATGGTGCGGAGAATATTTGAGACGGCAGCTAAGACATTGACAGGAGGTCAGAAGTCATCGGTGGCCGATTACCTGGCCCATTCTGACACAACAGCCGAGAAGCATTACCGCATGAAGCAGTGTGACATCATTGTGAAGACCTCTCAGCTGTTGAGTAAAATGGTTGAAGTGTCAAGGTGAGCATGTTTTATATTTGCCAAAACAGTGCAAACATAATCAAGCACACCATCATCTATATTTAGACACACTGAAAGTCTTATGTTTTTCTTGTAATCTCATTAATTTATTATTTTATGTAGTGCTGAGTTTTCTGGGGAAGGTACCAGGCATGAGTCTTAGGAGTGTTCCAGCCATGGTGACCATGACGCTGTCCCTCATTCATGTAGTTTGAAATGCATGTAGAACATACCTGCGGTGAGTATTTTCTGACCATATTTAACATTATTTTCAAGTAAAAAATGATTTCACGATTCAAAGATTTCAATTATTGTATTCATGACTAACAAACTTTTGTTATTTATTTTGACAGCACAATTCAGTCGGCGTAAGCCAACAAAAGAGCGGGTCGAAGCTTGGACTAAAAAGCGGGGATGGAAGATGATGACTGGCAGCATCAGCAATGAAGTTCTTAACAACTGGGCACCATCTGGATCTGAGGAATGTATCATGGACAGCAAACACATACAGAAATTGGTGCACTACCACAATGCTTGCATTCTCCAAATAAGTGAACCCTAAGTCCCTTGTTCTAACATGCCAGAGGCTGTTCACCTTGGTCACCATGGTGGTGATGGGCGATGATGGTGGTCGTGGTGGTTTCATTCTGTTATTTACACACAGCATGTTTTAAGGCCATCACAAATGAGTCATAAAGTCATAAGTGCAGTGAAACTCAGCTAATTGTTCCATTATCAGCGCCATCAGTCACATGTAAATTGGTCAGATTGATTGTAAAAGCACATGCACTGTCACTCTTTAAACCCATAGTTCTGATTCATTAAATCAATTTCATTATTTGCTAATAAACTTTAAAAACTATTATTGGAAGGAGCATAGTCTCAGCTTTATTTTGGTGTGTAACTTTACTTTGGGGTAATATTCTGGGTTTGAAGCATCATAAGATCAGTAAAGGAAGTCAGACACAGCATGTTTTAAGGCCATCACAAACCAGCTGAATGTAGCCACCACTGAAACTGCCTGCTTTGAGCTATCTGAAGGGCATATTAACAAGAATGTTCTTTCAGGGCAGGCAGAGAGAGATACCATGTTGGAATAATTACAACTCACATCATGGGGGAAAAGCCTTTGGCGCTGAAATTAGCCATATAAATAGACATGCAGCAGAATGTCTGAAGGCAGATTAAGTGCAGGGTACTTTTCAGAGAGGCAGAGAGAATATTCCCAGTTTATTGTCTTTGGATGTGGAGATGGAGCCTTCATGGCTGGCCAAGACAATTCAGTTACATTTCACGAGGTCTGGGACATGCAACAGAATGTCTGAAGGGTGATGCCCGGCAGACTACGGGAGCCCTCTTTCCTTTCCTCCAAGGGATTTTTTGACCCTATTGTCAAGCAACACTTCTTGATTTGGTGAAATAGTCCTGGTTGCAAGGAAAAGAGTCACATTTCTTTCCTGACAAATGTCTTTAGGTTTATCCTTTTTGTTATCCCTGGTACATACACAGGATAAAGAAACGTTCACACGCTTTCCTGTCTTCCTGCCTGTTTTCTTTTGTCTTCTCGTTCTGACCCTGTTTTGCCTGTTTTTGGACTTCGGATACCTGCCTGCCCCTTGTCAGATTTGTTTGCCTTTTGATCTCCTGGTTTTGACCCTGCCTGTACCTTGGACTGACTAAATTGATTTTTCCCTTAAACTTGTCTGCCTCTGAGTCGTGCTTTTGGGTTCTCCTTGCCAGTACCAGCAGCGTGAATTAGCCCTCCAGTCCTCTATCATGCTTCTTGCCCTCTCCTGTCTGTCTCTGCTCTGACTTCTCTAAGGTCCAGCACGCTACTGTGTTAAAAAGGGAGTGATTAGCTAACTGGATACAGGTGTGCCAATCACTCTCAGCTGGCACTGCACTCCTGAGCCCTCTCCACACCTCTCCCCTGCAGCTGATGCACCACGCCCCCTCCAGAGTATTTTTTGAAATTACATTAAAGTCAATCAACTAGTCAGATGTCAATATGGTAATGATCTTAACTATCAAAATGGGTATTTAAAATGTTCTTGGAAGGACACTCTATGTAATGTGTTTGTATAACATGACTTTTTGATTGTAAATGTCAACTCAGCAGGCAGGTGACGAAGCCCTCCTCCAAGGATTTATTGAGGATGCCACAGTAGGAATATACATTTCTAAAACCATCAGGATTTAAACCTCATGTTTTCTGTCAAAAATATAATTCCACAGATTTCACAACATTTATTGAAAAGTAGCTGATAAGTAACGTGACAAAACAGCAGCCAGAACATCCTTGCAGCCTCTTTACTTGACACACAGGTTGGGCGCTAATTGGCATCGTGCGCTGTAACCTGTGGAAAATAAGTGTCCTGTGTCCTTCTTGCAACGGACAACGTGAACAAATGTTTCATTAAATAAAAATAAATAAAAAAATAACCAAACAAGGTCGGCTCAATTATCAAATAGCCTAATTAAAAAATGTGAATGCACATCAGCGGCATGGGGAAACAGATCTGCGCTGCTGTATACATTAGTTACGGCAGGTTGCTAGGACAGGTTGCCTGTTTCATGACAGACGCCAGGAGATGCAGCAGTGGGCATAATAACAGCACATAGAAGAAAATTAATGTTTTAAATTAAATTAAATGCATTTTTAAAGTTAAATAACATTTATTTTTAATATAATAGAAAAAAATAGAAAACCTTTTTTTTCCCCCCAGTAAGAAAGCATCGTCATGGCCCACGATGGAATTATCAGGGGGGAAAAAAAAAAAAAAAGAAAAAATTGGCCCGGGTCCAAACTTATTTGCAGACCCCTGCTCTATGGGATTTAGATTTGGACTCATTGCTAGCCATTTCAGAACTCTCCAGTGCTTTGTTAAACCCCTTTTGGTGCTTTTTGAAGTATGCTTTGGGTCATTGCCCTGCTGTAAGACCCATGACCTCTGATGGAGACCCAGCTTTCTGACACTGGGCCCCAGAGTCCTATGGTAGCCTTTCATAGTGCCATGCACACAGGCAAGTCATCTAGTGCCTGAAGCAGCAATGTTCCTTTTGCTGCTATCTGCTTGTGTGTTTTCCAGTCTCTCCTTCACCCCCTCACCTGGTACAGCACGCTACTATATTAAGAAGGGAGAGTGATTAGCTAACTAGGTACAGGTGTGCCAATCACTCTCACCTGGTACTGCTCTCCTGAGCCTTCCCCACAGCTCTCCCCTGCAGCTGATGCACCACACCCCCTCCACAGATGTTTTACTTGCTCAGATTTGGTCTTTTTCCTGGTTTATGTTCTTCTAAATATGCTTCTACATGTGTAAATATGCTTCGTAGTTAATTTGTTTCCCTTTTGTCTGTTTTTACTATTTTTTCTGTTTACTTCTTGCTTGTTTACCCTTTTCTCTTCTTCGCTTCTTCCATCAAGGTTCTGTTCGGTCTCTATGCCTCTGCCATTCTCTGTCTTTGTTGAGTTATGTTGCCTGCTCACCCAGTTCTGGTTCTGGTAGCGTGGCTGCTGTCTGCTCCTGCCAAGCCAACATTATCTAACAGCCAACATTGTGGTCAACATTCTATGACACACTAACATTCAGGAACATTCTAACATCCTAGAACATGCCAACATTTTCCACAATAATAATGATATGTTCTAAAATGTTGACATATTCCAGAATGTTGGCATATTCTATAATGATGGTATGTCCTTGAATGTTAGTGTTTTATAGGATGTTGGCAAGTTCCAGAATGTTGGCTTGTTCCATAATGTTGGCATGTTCTAGAATGGTAAATGGACTGTGTTCATATTGCGCATTACTAATCATTCGACCACTCAAAGTAATTTTTCACTACATATCTTATTAACCCATTCACACATTCATTCATTCATTAATGCCATGCAAAGTCCCAACTGCTCATTAGTTTTTGGAGCTAACCATTTATTGGCATTCACACAATGATGGCACAGCCTTCTGGAGCAATTTCGGTTTCAGTATCTTGCCCAAGGACAGTTTGAGATGCAGCCTGGAGGAGCCAGGGATTGGATTGACCTGCTCTCTCACCTCTTGAGCCACAGCCGCCCTGACAGCTGTGGGGCCAAAACTCTTTTGGCATGTTCCAGTATGTTGGCATGTCCTAGACTGTTAGAATGTTCTTAAATGTTGCCATGTTCCAGAATGTTGACATGTTCTAGAATGTTAGCATGGTTTAGAATGCTGGCATGTTCTAGAATGCTGGCATGTTTTAGAATGCTGGCATGTAGAGTTGAGCTGGATACTCAGCTGAAATGAGTATCCGGTACACCGTAAAAAAACGTAAAATATCAAGGCAACATGCAAGAGATTTTTGAGTTTTCTCAGCTTTTGCCTACTGTTGTTGACTTAACTAAGGTTTTCAAGTTCTGCAAAGAGTTCTGCCAACTTGGATCTTCTTGTTCACCTAATTAGGACAATCCTGTAGGACTAATAAAGAAATTCTTCCTTGAATGCCATGTATTTCTACCTTCACCAAACGCAGAGTTAAGTGTATTTTGTAAAAAAAAACAAAAAAGACAACAATATTGAAATATGCTCAGTGTTTTTCTTTTTATGTCTGAACACAGCTATTGAACATACTGGGACTCAACCACCTCAAATCTTTTAAGTCCACCCCAAATAAAATAAAAGCATTTTCTTTTTTAGCTGTTACACTTATTCAACAACAATGTCTTCAGAATACCGAATAGAATACAATTGAAGTACGTAAGTGATGTCCAGCCATCTCTCTAGTTTTGCTGTAACCTCCCTGTGTGTTTTATCTTCACCTCTGTTCCAAATGGCATGAGAATGAGTAAAAACATACATGAAACATTCATACTATGCTATAGTTAAATAACACTCAAGGTGAATCTTCCACCACGCTGAATATTTGAAATCAATAATAGGCTTACTGAACATGTACATAGTGGTTATTTTCCCTCTATGTTTGGTGGCTTCTGAATTTACATGTGAACAAGAACTTCTCTGAGAAGATAAAATTAGTCAGTATTGAATGACTGGTCTGTGCCATTTGACTATTGTTTGCATACACATTAAAGTTTTACTTGAGCAATAATAATTAATAATTAATTTCAATTTAACAATTGAAACACTAAATATGAACTTCTTGGTAACCTTTTACATGAGTGTTAACCACAATACACTAGAACACGGTAAAGAACAGGCTAAAGTCATGTCTGGCTTCCCCAACAGTCAAAGTAAAAGCTTCATTTTGAGAGACCTTGTGCGCTGTGAGGCACCAAGCTCAAAAAAAAGATGGTCTGGATCACTTCGAAGGTGTACCTTATCTGTTTTGGGTAATTAATGTTGAGGGCATATGGAAAGCCGAAGAGGTACGCCAGGGCAGTTGAGAGGTTTGCAATGTCATGCAGCACTATGCCCTCTTCCAACACAACTGCCTGGTCTCGCACAGAGATGTCGGTTTCATCTCGTAGGATGGTGAGGATGGCAATAGACGCACCTTGTAGCACTGGTGCCAAAGTGTCAGTGTCCTGAGGATAAATAACAGATGCATTATTAAGAGCTTAGAAAAACCAAGACAAACTAAAAAGAGCATTTTCTGAAGAAAATGTGTGTGAATGCTGAAAAGGTCCATGCTAAAGCTGAAAAGTATAACGTGTAGGCTGAGATATGATTGGCTGGGCAGCAGGGAGGGAAATCTTAGAGGATCATCCTTCAAATTTTGTAGGTCTCTCTGCTACTCTCTGCATTCATGCTAATAATTTGTTTAAGAAAGATTTGAAGAACAAGTGCATTCAGGCTAAATACATTTCTACTGATTTTGAACTTAAACATTAGTACCACACTACTGACATGCCATTCAACTTGTGGAGGTATTAACCAGAAAAAAGCATCTCTTTCTTTAATCAACTAAGGATCTACTAAGGAACACCACCCAACAATGACCAGGTGCTTCCCCTCAGCAGAAAAAAGGGAGCTAAAATGGAAAACTGCAGTCCTCACCTGACAATTATTTGGACTGTGTATATTTCCATTTTGGATGAACTACTCCTTAAAACATCTCATGTGAATGAGGAATTAGCTACATGACCTGAATTATTTATCTTTTGCTACAGTTACTATTACTTACAGGGCACTTCAGGAAAAATGGGCAAGCCACTCAGTGCAGCTGTCTTTCGGTAGGACACAATGTCGGATGTCTAAGGAGTATCCAGTGGAAAACACATGTATTTCAATAAGTATAGTACTGTACTGAACATATACATAATGGAAATTCAGAAATCTTTTATAGTAATGAAGATGAAGCACACACAACTTCAACAAATTAAAATACTGTTAAACCAAATGCCACCAAATAAAAACACAAAGGAAGGACTGCTGACATCCATTTTTACTGAAGCATGTCCACTAAGGTAGTTTTTACTGCAGCCAACATATTTTTCTGTGTCTCTGTTATAAAAAAAAAAAAAAGTATATTCATGCTCTTCTAAAAATGCCAGGCAAAGGAGCACTTCACTCACCTGATCATCAAGTTTATCCAGGAGGTCTTCCATCTCTTGACCAAAAGCTTCCTCTTAGACTGGTACAGTTTCAGCAGGCAAGGTCCAAATTTGTCAAGGGATGCATTGAAAGTCCCCAGGAGGTCTTTGCCCATGATTCGATGAAATTCTTCAGATATCTAAACAAGACAATCAACAAAATATTGTCATTTCTTCATAACCATAATGTCAGGATTTCTCTGTACAGGAAATTCCTGGGTAACTTGTTCTGATGCTGCACCATGTTAACAGCAAAATGTATTTCAAAAAGCTACACTTGATGTGCACAATATCTAGTAGTCTACTTTAAATTATAATTATATCTCATCTGCATATCTCATAATTGTGACTTTTTATCTCACAATTTCAATTAAGCATAGGGATTTTTTAACTGGAAGACATGGGCTTCCATAGGAGTGAGATGGTTAGGGTAAGAAAATTAGGACAGGTCACAGAATCAAATGGATCACAGATTTAAATGTAACACTGGCAAGATAGAATGGCATTTGTAAACATAGATTTTGAGGATTTAAAATTTCAATAAAAAGGTGACTATACCACATCCATAACAGTTGCAGAAAGTGATGTACTCCATGGAGGACATAAAAAACACACAACAAAACATGGGTAATATAAATTTTGGGACTGATGGTGTAGTGGCTGCAGTGTGTAGGAGGGGCCTTGAGTGGAGTGGTAACAAAGTTTGCTGTAGTAGTATAAGCCATGCTGTAGTAGTATAAGCCATGCACAATTTATATAAGAGAATTGCTAAATAAATTAGGACATCCTTACCTCCTCAGATACTATAGGCGGACACTCCACAACTTCTCTCCGCCTGAGGGAAAATGTCAGCTCCATCTTCTGCTGTATCAATGTCATGTTTCTTTTCTTCTTCTTCATTTCATCGACCAGAGTAACTCTCTCCTCTTCAAGGGTAGAATCATCATGGTGTTGTGGATAATCTGGCACATGATTGACCTCTCCACGTTTGGGCTTCTTTAGGGTGAACGGACATCGTCATGGACATAATCTTCACCCCCCCATTTTCTTTTCCTGTTTACATTTACCTCATTGCATCCTGCCTGACGAAGCTTTGATCTGTAGTTTCCAAGTTTGTACTTGATACTGACTTGCAACTGACTCAAGCTCATCTTTCTTGGGGTAGCTTTTGATTTCAAAAATTGCCTCTGCAATTTTATCCAATATCTCCATGTTCATGTCTCTTGTCACTGCAAGGGCCTTCTTTGACTTTTCATGTGTCATTGGCCTTACACAATTTCAGTTCCACATTATATGCAAACTTAGGGATAGGAAATGGAGATGGCCACTCTGCGACTTGCCTTAAATTCTTCTGGATAGAATCAGTCCAACTAGGTCTAAAATCTTCAGAGTGAACACTGAGTGTGTCCTGAGAGGAGACTGAACTAGTGGATTGGTCAAGTGGACACGAAGCACAGTTCCACATTATATGCAAGACTGCACACTCAGCTGGTAATTCAGACATTTCTGTTAAGTTGCAGAGTGCATTTCCAAACTCTGGATCCTCAAACTGTAGTGAGAAATCACCTTGAAGTTCGAGTCTCTCTTTAAGTATATCAATCAATTGCCCCACAGATGTTGGGACTTCAGGAAGCTGGATTCGCCGGGCTTCTCTGGTAGAAAGAACGACCCGAAGTAACAAAGTCTGAAAAGAGAGGAGAGATTTATCTGCTGATTATGTTTGATTAACAAATAATTTAGTGTCCAAATGAGGGGAGAAAGTGAGGAGAAGAGAGACAGAGGGGGATGAGAGAGGAGAAGAGGGGAGAGAATGAGGAGAGGAGAGACAGAGGGGGAGGAGAGCAGAGGAGAGGGGAAAGAACATACCATTTTGAACAGCTTTAATGGAGAATAAACTTCCTTGGGTCACCATAAGCTTTCCACCAACTGTGTATGCTGCTAGAGGGTGGTAATCCGTCAGCACATCTGGATCCAGAACAAGAAGGTCTGCACAGGTGTGTTCATCAAGCTCATAGGACCTGAAATGTTCAAAGTACCAGAAAGACAGTCTTTTACAAATGAATGCCACCTCCTCTGCATTGACAAGAATGGTCACAATCTTATGGAATTCCGGGAGGCCACTGCACTGCCCAGCAGATAAAATCATGCCCGCTGCATACTGTGTCCCATGCAGGTGAATTGTTTTAGACAGAGACACACTGTCTAGATGTGGGTACTTCTTCTGAATTTCACACTTGAGTGATGGATCCAATTCCGAAACCCTGACCACTTTCACATTTTCAACATACAGTTTTGGCTTGAAAAGGATCCCACTGTCCAGATGGTATGCCATCATCTGCTGGTGTTTTGAGGAGAGAGTGAGCAGCACATTTTTCCAGTTGTGAGTGTCATGGACAACCTTTTTAAAGAAGCTAAGTTTTGCCTCGAATCTGATTGTCCACAATTCCACTAAAGGCCCATAGCAGCGAATAAGTTGTGGGTAGTGGTCAATGAAGTGGTGTTTTGGCCTCAGTCTGAACTCTGGAAAGGTACTGGTGAGCAACTTGCGATGATCAAGTAGTTTGCAAGATAATTAACACAGTGCTTCCTCAGAGAGCCTGTTTGACACAACAATGTCAACAATTTCCTTGAGGTCCATTAAAATCTCCTAAGCAGGCTCCTGTTCTAGTATCTTGTGTCCAATTATAAAAGAAAGTAAGGACAGCAGTGTCCAATTTTCATGCCTATTACCTGCAATTGTTCCTTTTAAGTTTGTTTTTGGAATTTTTTGAGGCTTGTTTACTTTGTCTGAATACTTGTAGGGAAATGATTTTATGCAGTCATTTAATGCATCAAATGTCATAAAGCCTTTTGAGATAAGATTTTTCAAACATAAGGACAATTCCACAGGGATGACTCCTTCAAAAAGGTCATGCAAAACATCTGGAGGAAATCCAGTTATCGGGTGAAAGAACAGATGTTTGCCCAGGACACATTCACTTTTGACCCCATTAACGCTTTTAATGCCCTTCTGCCTAAGCTCCTCCAGAAACAAGTTATGTTGATCAACATTTCTCAATTGGAAATCATTAACTTCAGTGGTTGTAATTTGGTCCCAACTTATCAAACAAAACTGACAGAACTTTTCAACAATAAAACTTTCATAAAAGCCTGCAAGACTATGTGCACCAAGGTTATCAGCACATACACAATATACAGTGCTTTTAACAAACTGACCCACAACTTCAACAAAAATTCCCTCTTGTTCTAGACACTTTATGTCTTTAAGCAATGGCTCAAGAAACTTTTCATAACCATATTGTTTGACATCCACACTTTTACCCAAGAGAGCTAGCTGAATTAAAGTGAGACTTGATTGAAACCTGGCTGGTAAATTTAGAACCCCCAATATACTGCAGTAATCTTGTGAAGTTTTCTAGAGGTACCCAGTGGGTTACAAACTTCAAAATCATCAATATATAATGCCAAACTGATACAGATGTTTTGTTGTCCCGGTAGCTTGTTCTCCTTGTAGTACTTGCCGTCCTGAAAAGACTTAAAGTTACCAGTTAAATTTTTTTGATCAAATACAGTTTTGTCGAACAAATCTGAACATCCAAGTAAAGTTTCAGGTACTTTAGTGACTGATATATATACAAATGAGTTTTTGTGGGCTGCGTTGTACAGATATTCTGTGGGTTCAATAACAGGAAAGTGCTCTTTGAACTATATATTCCTTCGGTGATCTGTAGATAGGGAACCTTTCTCTGATGTTGTTACAATAAGTGGATTAGTTTGAACTATAGCACTAGAAATTTCTTGCAAAACAGAATCATTTACTTCAATTTTATGTTTTGAAAGGATCTCTTTGACACTGTTGAAAGTTTGAATGTTAGAGAAAGACAGCAGATTATGCAAATCTTCTACAATCTTTTGTGTTGCACCTCAAGGAACATGCAACACAGTTTGCATAGACAAAAAGAGAGAAGCTAATTTGTGCTCAAGAGTCTCACTAGCTATATCCTCAACACTGTCTTCAACCTCATTTAGTCTCACAATATTATGAGCTAATGTCCCTGCTTCACTATCAGATTGTTCACCATCAATTATCTCAGTTTCAGTAACAGTTCTTGCTATTGTTCGGAAATCCTTAAGTGTACAATTTTTATGGTTTCGACTTTTGTGATAACTGAAGGTTGGGCGAGTGTTTGTTTTAAAGGTACACCTTGGAAAGGGACATTGTACAGTTTCTCGTTTCTTTAAATGATGTCCGAGATGGTTCCAGAAATTTTTCACTGCAAACTTCTTTAAAATCACACAATTCACATTGAAATGTTAAATTTTCATGGGATTTCACTGTTGAGTGTGATCTTGAGGTGTGATCGTAACGCTCAGGCGTTTTAAACACACAAACACAGTCTGTATGAATGCAAGGCCAGTGTGCACCTTGTCCGTGATGAAGTCGAAAATGTTTGAGAAGGGTCTCTTGACTGCAGGTTGCGAATTTGCAAAATTTACACTGCATGAAATCCACCCTGAAACACAAGAGACACATATAGCACAAAGTCAGTTTGCTAGAAGCACTTTCAGAACAGTGTCTGTAATTTATAACACAACTAGAGATGTCAAAGTCAAATCCTTTTAGGGATTCGAATCTTTCTGAGTCACTAAACAGATCCAGATCGTGAGTCATTTGTCCAGAAGCATATAAATTCTACCAGTGGAACACAAGCCCGCCTGTCTTAGACTACAAATAGGCTAAATTAATTCAAATTATATGAGGAGGGCAGTCTACTGTTGAAATTTAGATGCAGGAAATAAAACTTTACATTTTCATCAAAAATTCTGAGATTGTAAATAGTTCATAATGTTTTTATTTAGCTGGCATTATATTCAACTGACATAAATACAGTATTATATTCTCATATCTCACAGTCAGCATCACTCATTCAACTGTAAATACAGTAAATGTGGAGAATATAACTCCATAATTATTGATGACAGATTATAATAACACATAATGCTGCAATTCAAATGCATCTCTAACAGTGTTTAGGCTATATTAGCCTCTAAAGTTTATTAACACTTTATTGTGTTAATCAAGTGCAGCAAATAAGAACATCATTAATAACAATTATGTTAATTTCGTTACGCCCCTCGTACGTTGTTTTTAGCCTATGAGCTATATTAGCCTCAGCTCCATAAAACAAGTGTTTGTGTTTTAAATAAAGTTTCCATCATCTTGTTTATTGCTGTGTTTATCTTCTTACATCTGACTGGAGGAAGTATTTTGACGACACAACTCTGTGAAATCCATCCGAGTCTGAATCTGCCTCGTTTCACTGTATGGAGGAAAAGATCCAGTCGATTCGGTTCAATCAGTGCATCTGGGTCTGCTGGAGCAATCCGCGGGTCTCCTGAGTCTCTCAAGTCTCGGGTGTTTCCAGCTCTGTACGGATTTACTCGTGCAGCATGGATTTGAATCTGAATCCGGGTCTGTGCTACTGAGTCTGAGTCTGCTCTGCAGGATAGCATAGCGGATTACAAAACGAGTTCTCTTAACAAATTTAGCCACAGCTAAATTGCTATAAACATGCCAGTCTGAGCTAACATAATTTAACATGATGAAAGTAAAAACACACTTACCTTACCTGCTTGAGCAAAATGGTTGTGGGCTCCACGTAGTTGTCTATCAAGAAAACGTCCGATGTGCGCTCAGGTTCAGCAGAGAGCCGTTAAAACTGGTTCAAACTGGTATCTATGGAGTTAGCCTAACTTAACTCAAAAATCTGCTCCAAAATTTACAAATCTTTGTTGTGCTGATTTAAAATAGTAGTTAGGACAACAATGAGAGAAAATTGCTGGACGGACAAGATTTTATAGATTGCATATTGCAAACCCTTATTTCTGAGTCAGTTTAATTTGAAAACTCTAATGAGATCAACAATTACTAGTTACCATTTTTACAGTGTACAGATAAAGCACTTTTGCCGAGTACGAGTATTATATGAGTAACACGAGTCAATATCTGTGCTCGGATTGAATGAAAATCCTCATTGGGTAGCTGACTGTGTCTGCGTTCTGTGATAGGCTAGTCACAGCGCCCTCCCCTACACACATACAGATGTATTGTGTTGCTGTGTCCCGCTCTGCTCACTCACACACAGAACAGCTCTCTGTCTCTCCCTCAGTCACTCAGGTTCGCGGGTCTTTTCCGTTAACGTTTAGGGTTTCTTCAACTTCAGGTTTGTTTTTACTTCGGTTTGTACTTACTTATTAACCAGTAGAGTTCTGGTAAACGTGGGTTCATTCAGACGTGGTGCTTGGTAGAATGCGACTCGCGTTGCGTCTCTGCCTGTTGGACTTTTTTTTTTTTAAACCGTCAGCTGGCTCTAACCAGTTTTTTTGACTTCTCGCACTGAGTGTCTGACACTTTCTTGCTGTATCTCATAAAAAAATAAAGGTAGTAGTGGTATAAATAATATTACAAATGAAGCTACACACACACACACACACACACACAAACAAAAAATTAAAAGTTAAAAAAAGAAAGTTATGTTGAGTATGAAAACTCTTGTTCATTACATTTTACTTCAAAATTGCGACCGCATGTGTTGTATTAATTGTTGCAAAACTTGTTCTGTAAATAGTTTATTTGCTATCGTGATCAAAACCATTGATCTGAAGCTCAATGCTGATGCTGTCCTGTAAATAGTTTTCTAATCAGCAATAAATATAACAATTTCTGATCAACCCATATCAATTGCATGCTTAAAATAACATACCGGTTAAAGCCCCGCCCATTTCAAGACAACTCGACTCACTTCCGGGTTAAATCCCGCCCACTTCCGTATTTGGCCCCACACACTCCGAGTACGGATACGGATACAGATAATTCATATGGTTAACAGATACAGATAATGCTGTACTTGCTCATCCCTACTGGCATGTTCTAGAATGCTGCCATGTTCTAGAATGTTAATGTGTTATAGGATGTTGGCATGTAACAAAATGTTGAAATTACAGCAAGATAGAATGCAGGTGATAAACACCCTGCAAAAGTGTTTATCACTGTGTTCCAGAGAGCCACACAGGAAGGCTGTAACCGTAGACTGCAATGCCACAGTTTGCACCTCACTATGGAACAGTTCTGAGGTTTGAGGCTATAGTGCTCTTCCTAACACAGTGGATTGGCGTGAGTTGCTGCCAAGTGAAGGAATTCAGTATCTTGTGCTTTTGTCCACAACCAAGGGTATGATGGGAGGTTGAGCTTGACAGAGGCACTGGTGTAATGCAGGAAACATTGAGGATGTTCTCCCTGTCATGATTAAGACAGTGCTGTGCTTTAAGGCAAAGCTCCAAGTTTACAAATTCATGTTAATCCAAATCCTCATACATAATCATGAGCTTTGGGTAATGTTTGTAAAAATGAGATCAGTGATACAAGCTGCCAATATGAGTTTCCTTAACAGGGTGAGAGAGCTCACCCTTAATTATAACAATGTTGCACATCTACAGACTGGTCAAAGTTGACCAAAGTTGGTCAGAGTTTGTGTTGAAAAAACCCAGTTACGTTAGGTCAGGGATCTGATCCAGATGACTATACATCTACAGCAATGACTTTTATGTGTTCATCTGGAACTCCTGACCTGCAAGTTAGTCTGTTTCTCTCTGATGTTGTTTTATCACATAAACACAAATGTTAGCTATCTGTCACATATTAGTTAAGGTCTGCTCCATTGATCTCTGCCACACCAACATAAAGTCAGTTAACTTTAAACGTCCTCACACATGATCAGCAGTAAAACTGCTTTTTGCTGGCTATGCTATTGTTTTTCTTTCCAGTGATGGTCAACTAGGCGAAGTGCTGCTCTTTGTGAGGCACATGGCTCAAAATGACCTGAGAGCACTATGGTAAAATTATTTGAACTTCAGGGACTGCTGACCTTTCAAAGTGAAACCAAAAAGATAAGCCGAAGTAGAGAGCAGAGAGTGATGGAAGAAACTGAACTCTCAAAATTATCACAGCATTGAAAACATACCATGATCCGGGAGAAGTACTGCATGGTTACAATGTGGGCAACCAGTTTTGTGAATGGGCCGTTAACTTAGCTGTTTATGTAGCTATGCTATAAATGTTAGCTTAGCAATGGTGTCCCATCATGTTGTTACATAGAAATTCTGATTAGTTCTTGTTGAAGAATAATTATTTTTTGCTGACTGCACTGTTCTGGCCTCAGCAAACACTGTGCGCTTGTCTTTTGGCTCTATGTGACATAATAACAGGAGAAAGACTGAATGTACTTGCGGTTTGAACTCATGGACGCTATTGCTGTATGCTAAATGTATGGTCATTTCATACTTATGTTTCCTCCTTAGTATTGAGGTTATAGATAAATCACACTCAAACCTTATCAAACCTCTCCTCTATACCCCAAACAGAAAGAAAACCACGGACACTGAAAAAATAAAAGAAATAAATCAGTGAAAAGTTTTACAGCGCAAATATAACTTTTCTCCAATATAAGTGTTTCCTTTTTCAGGTTTAGCTCGTGTTTTCATCAGATTGAAGTTCCATCCTCACATGACAAACTTTCAGGAAGAATTGAGTGTGTGTGGCTGTGTGTGTGTGTGTTCAGCAATATTATGTTACCAAACTGATGATAAAGGATCTGTAGTCAAACACAAAAAATGTCAGCAAAACAATTTGAAACCCGACTGGAAATCTGGCTGGTAAAGAACAGAATGATGCAGCTGAGGTATGGTGGAGCCAGAACATGATGAAAACTGAGACCTGAATCCAGATAATTATCAAAAAAAATAAATAAATGGATGGCTGCTTCTTTGACTTACGTTCTCCCATAAATTAAAAATGAACATTCTCTGCAAGCTTCTTGCCTAATCCTATAATCTTTCAAACTCCTTTAAAAGGTTGTCTTCTTACACTGATCGCTGGGCTCCTACATGAAGACAAAGTTTTCCGGTTGGAAAATGGTGTTGACAAACTAATCAGAATTTAGCAACATTCGAGTAAAAATTTGATGACAGTTTTGGGGTTATTTGCTCATGTTGCCAGCCAGGCTACTGTAATTGAAATCTGATCAAACCACAGCCACACAGTCCTTGTAAATCTGAAGGTTGATTGTTGCTTATTTTGTCATTAATAATAAAAAAAAAATCTTTTGAAAATATAAAGAAAAACAAAATATTTGAAACCAAGTTTTCAGAAACTTTAAAGCTGCCTCAATTTTATTGTCTAGATGATTCTGAGAATGAGGACAAATATTAAAGTGGTACACTATGACCATTAGTAACTGCATAATTGAATTTATCGAAGGACTACAATATAATTTTAGAGAAAAAAAGAACATTTTATTTGTTATCAAACTGATGAAAAAAAGGATTATGAAAAATAACAATTATAACAAAAAAATATGATTTTCAGGCAAGAAAAATACTGTACCTCCACATCGTCAAATGGCAATGGCAGATAATGGAAACATAAAAATAGTAAAATATTCATGATAAGGAGGTGACGAGACAATGATTTGAGGTGACCAGTCCCACTTCTAGAACCAAACAAAAAACAGCTCTTTAGCTATTTAAAACTAAGAACCCCTGTCGATAATATAACCTCTGTATTTCTCTCTTTGTCATAACTCAGTTTTCTCTTTCAAAAATATATAACACTAGTGTAACCCAGAACAAAAAAGCCATGATACAGAAGGAAGGGCACCTTGTATTTGTTGGACAACTGCAAGTAGTTAAATATTCATGCAACTTTAGAAACATCTCTGGTTAGATCTCTAGGCTAACAATACATTTTTATTCTTTATGAAATATCAATATGATGCTCCACATTCTGATTAAAGTTTTTCTCCATGTAAATTAACAGTTAATAGATTTTGTCATGAAATACGCTGATAAACCATATGTTCAGTCTGTACAATAGAGGTACTAAAAATTACAACTGTCATGGTATATGTACAATTTCCTACCTACAAAGTACAACAGCTAGCATGTAATAAAATATGTAAACAAATTTCTTGTTTTTTGACACAGTTGACTGTGACAGCAGATAGAATTCACACTTTCAACATTTGATTTATTTCTGTATACACATTTGTTAACAGTGTTGTAGTACTGCATTTGTTTCCTGACACCTCCATAAAAAAAGAGAATGATAGGCAATGAACCAACATACAGTTTTGCAAAAAAGATAAAACCACCACTGGCTGTGCATCGATAATAGACCTTTTTCTTTAAGAGATTGTTTTTTTTTTTCATGGGTAACATTTTTGAGGGCTTCAAAAAGAGGACAGGGGCTAAGTTCTGATCTGATGATGAAGAATCGTTTTGGCATCAAAGAGAACATGGTCCAAGTTGAACACTGTATACTGGACTTTTACTGTACTGTACTTTACTGTAGAATCAGGATGGCATGCATTTTACAATCAGTTGCATTTTACCAAGAGAAACGGCCACTTCTTTCCACAAAGTGAGCCACTCTGTCAGACGATGAGAATAATCGTGGTGATTCAAGATGCCACAGGGAACAGATTCAGATTCTGCTCATGGCAATGTGCTCACTTGATATCATTTTATACACAGAAATAGTTTTCTTTTCTTGCTTTTCTTTTTGTCATTTTGTTTCTTTTGCTTAAAGCAAAAATAAGTTAGACACCACACTTGTATTATGTATAAACCATAGAAATCTGTCATATTCTGATATAACAAGAGTCCTTTTTTAGTTTTACAATGATGGTGTGCCTGACCCCCTCTTGTTAAGCACTACATGTTGCTTACATGCTGAAAATGTAGAAGATTATGAGCCTTTTGTAATTAACAATTTTACAAAAAAGTTTTTTGTTCAATGCCAAGGATCACATAGCTCTAAAAGTCACTTAGGAGAATGATGTAGCTGTGAAATATTTCTATACTGATAACGTCTCTGACCAGATAGAAGAGTAAGGTCTCTAAAGTTGCTATTTAGCCTTGTCATTATGCTTACAATAGTAAGTGTGCTTTATATTACAGTACATATCATCAGTTCAACTACTCAGCACAGTATAGGATTATTCAAGTTCCACATTATACCATCATTTGTCATAGCTCCTCACAAGGAAACTGATAAGTAAATGTTCTCTTAGTGCTTTCTTTCTTCACTCTCTCGTGTTCACGAAAGTCTCACAGTCACACGTAATACTCCTTATCCTTATTTTTCTGTTTCTTGTTGCTGCCTTTCAAGCTCTGCTGTTTGTCCTTCATGACAGCGCCATTGCTCTGCACAGCTGAGTTGGTTATGTAGTTCCTGCTCTCGTCCACCTGGTAGGAGCCTTCATCCCTGTTCCTGTACTTATACATGGCATACAGAAGGATGAGGATGCACAGGGCAGCGGCCGCCACTATTCCGATGACCATCCCGGTGGTGCTGCTAGATTCACGGACCACTTCCGAGGGCCCTGGAACTCGCCTGACGCCCGGCTCTGTGGGGAGTGCTGTGGGTATATTACGGAACATTGGGGAGGTTATTAATGGGCCCCTCAGCTTGGTGCTGTCTACCTCAAAGGATGTGGGCAATGGAAGCAACACTAGGTCGGGCTGGGGTTTTAGCTCGCGGTTATTCATTTTGCCAGCTGGCTGTTTGGCCGGAGCATTGTGGAGGGTTGCGGTGGAGGCAGAGGTGGCGGTGGTGCGGCGGTGGTGCGGCTCTGGTCGGCGGTTAGTGGTATGGCAGTAGTGGTAGCCCTACCGCGTCTGGAGATTGAAGGTTTGTTAGGTCTAAAAGTCTTGGGCGCATGAGCTTTGTAGCCACCTTCAAAGCTTGACGTGGAAAAGGTCTTATCTGTTACCAAGGAGAAGGTCGTGTAAAAATCTTCATCATCAGTAGGGGGCAGGTTAGACTTGAACGCTTCCCCAGAGCCATACCCCGATATCACCAAGCCATCATCATCACAATCATCGCTGCCTCGGTCCGACAAGCAAGGTACCCCCGCCTCAGTGGCCTTGGACAGGGACTCTTTGGTGGTCTCAATAATGGTGAGGAGTGGGTGGTGGGTTGAGGGAGTGGGAATGAAGGGTGCACGAGGAGCTACAGAGGGGTGCACTAATGGATCCTCAAGTACTGGGATGACTAACTCAGCTCCTGGGGTTAGAGACAAACAGGTGGTAATGTTAGAGAGCAGCATAGAGGTTTTATGAAATACAATAAATTGATACATCTGGACAGAAAAACAACTAAATCCAAATCCATGAAAATAAACTTGGCATACCAGTTTAGAGTGCTAAATAATGATATAAATTTAAATGATATAAATTTAAAATAAAATTGGTATAGCTCTAATCAAAAGGTTTAAGAGGTGTGCAAGGATGAGCCAGAAAAATCAAGCTTGCTTAAAGTTCAGTGTCAGAAGAGTTAGGTCTACTTAGTTCTTTCTCAATACCATTTAAGAAACTATGTGATAAATAAAATGTAGTAGTTTAGACTAGTTTGGATCAAAATATACTATAGTTACAGCACAGGCAGTAACATTAATTTGGATAAAATAAAAAGGTATTGCTAGATATTGATTGCTACCATAATAGAAACAACAGACTGACAACAGTATCGCTGCTTCAGGGCTCTCCAAGAATCTTAAACCTCTTGATTTTGTAATGTAAAAAAATGTAATTGTAATTATAGTTCTACAAATATTTCTCAGATGCAGAGCTGTTCTGAAGGTAAAAGTCATCCTCAATACTGAAGATGCGAACGAATCAGAGAAAAATGAAAAACTCCTCCATCATTGACTTGGATGTAAGTAAGAAAAAAAAAGTCTAACCTGATCTAGAGTTTACTACCAACTAATTTGTACATATTAGTTAGCTAATTTGCAAAAGTCAGAAACAAATCTGCAAACCTTATGAATGAGTGACTTTCATGCATTCACAACCAATCTGGGATGCCAGATAGTGGAAGTGTGGATTGCAGAGAGGATTTGTGACATAACAGAGAACACTGATCATGTTTGTTATGCTGTCTGATGACATTACAAACCTCCTTTCTCCTCTATTCCTTTTTTGCAAGCCTTCACTGTAATGTTTCTTCATGGCCTATTTACTTTTCATTAGAAAAAGTCACAATGATCCTTTATAAACAGCAGCTCTGTGACCAAGAAAAGGCTGTTGAACTATAATTTGATTCATTTTAAGTTCATACAATGTCAATGGCAGAGCAAAGTCACCTGAATGTTCACCCTTTGTAAAATACTGGCCTGCGAGAAAGATGTCATGACTTTCATCCAGTCTGTGTTCTGTCGTTAGCTACCGAGCGCAGAAGGTCCAGGTCCTCTAAAAAAATCACTTTTAATATGCCCATGTTCTTACTTTATATTACAATTAAAAACATTTTATTTCTTCTTAAATCAAATCTTGAACCAAACCTTCGTAACTGTTGGTTTTCCATGTTACTTTCTGTCCGGCTTGCTAATAACAAGGCTTGCTAGAGATCTGTTTATGTCCATAAACATATGTTAAATTTTGTTCCATTTGACAGTCTTGATAAGAGTGACTACAGTGCAACAAACCTTTTTAAGTGTTTTAACTTATGGTTAGGAAAAAAAAGCCCTTTTTTTTATACTGAAAATGCAGTTATTAAAACTGCTGTACACAATACAACAATATCTGTTGGTACTCTCTAAGAGCCAACAAATGGCAAACCATTCAACACTGAAGTGTAAAGGCCAGTCCATACTGTTGTGGAGAAATTGCTGAAGTCAAAGGTCAATGGTGAGGTCAGGAGGGAAGAAAGTGTTCAGGAGCCTCTGATGTCTTATGCTGTAATATTTATTGACGCTTGGCCAAGAAGAAATAGAGACACGTCAGAAGTGTCTGAGTCGGTCTCACACTCTAACAACTCATGCTGGTGGTCAGACTTGAAACCCCAAGATAACAGCACAAATACTATACGCCCAGAATTAGCCAAAGAGAATGCTTTTACTCATGGAGGTGTTATTGTCAGCATATTGTAGTCTGGAGACACAGATGTCTGTTTACGCAGATTGGAACGTCAACGGCAAGCTATCTATTATGTCTAGGAAGACAACATAAGGTCTCTTCGACCCTGGCCACCACAGTGTTGAGATAGACTGGCACCTACTGTTCTCAACCAAAGCCAAACAACTAATACTGCCGAGGACCTCAAGGCCCACACGTGACCTTGTGTAACCTAAGGATAGAAAATTCCATAACACATACCAAAGATTCACAATAAGATAAAACCGCTTTAGAACGTTTCAGGGGGAAGTTGCAGCGGTGTGAACTGGTCCACCAGCTCGACTAAAGCCAGGTGATGTCGTTGCCTGTAACTTGTCAAATCTTTAATAGGTTTTAGTGCTACGCTTTGATTCTACATGTTACCATGATGCTGTTTTAGTCTCCAATTCTCCATGTGACTTCATATCCCAATAGGAGCACCTCAGAAGTGGAAAGTTTTATCTGCCAGATTTTGTCTTGCTCAGATTTGGTCATCTTTTTTTTTTTTTTTTTTTGGCTTATGTGCTTCTACCATGAGTAAGAAGGCTACTTAGTTAAATTGTTTTCCTTTGATCTAGGGTCTGCACAAGGTGTGATTTTAAAATTGAAAGATGCTTCTGTGTCTGACTTCCTGTCAACTTAACATACTCTTCCTTGATTGATGTGGCTTGTCTAGAACAGTTGTGATCAGGTCTGGCACATGTTGCATCTGGCACACATCTCAGTCGTACCTGGTGGAATTAAGGTACGTCACCTGTTTCAACAGATTGTAGTGAGTTCAGCCGGTCAAGTAAGCTAGAAACCGTAACTCATTGATATGGTGGTTTTGGATGGAACAAGAGTCACCTTATCAATTTTTTTGAGGAACAAACATGACTCATGGCATAGTTTAATTGTTGAGGTAGTCCATGTGTCTAGCAGCGCATGGCCTCTGTGGCAATGCTAGCTGCTGGCAGTAAGTAACTTTTAAAGTTTAAACTTTTAACTTTTAAGTACTTTTAAATTGTCGACAAATGTCTTTTCTACATTTGTTAGAAACATTTACTAAATGTAATCTCAAACAGACATGGAGGCATCATTTGAGTGAACATTCAGTTCCATTGACATGAAAAGTATCCACTGCCATCAAGCATGTGCATACTGGATCTTTGATGCACATTCTATGTCAAATATTAAAGCAAACCGACTCACAAATTACCACAAACAACATATACATCCACAAGCACACAACTCTGTAGATCAAACAAAGGCCATTTTATTCTATCATTTCAAACAATAAAACACTATTAAAGACTCATTCAGTTATTTATGTTGACAGCTTCATCAGAGATGCAGTTTGCAAGCTTTTAGATAAAACAGATGTTTGCATATTGTCTCTGAAGTTAAGATCTCTTACAGGTAGTACATGTAGCATTTTGTGTTTGTGCTGAATAGTAGGTCAGACTATATGCAGTTTATGAAGATGTTTTCATTTCCAGGCCAGGTTTGTGTGTTGTGTGAATTTGGAAGGAAGAGGAAGAGCTAGTTTGTAGATTGAGCGTCCGTGGCTGAGTAATAAATAAATCAGTTTAATGCACAGATACCGAAAAGCATCAGAAGCCCAGCAAAGACAAATAATCAATAGTATTAAACATTATTTACTTGTTAAATAGCAATTAACTGTTAACTGTGTGTTATTGCAGCCCATTGTGACTCTCGAGTCATCAAATAACCCAGCATGTACGAAAGCAATAGTGTAGAACACTGACCAAGCTGCTGTTGACGATGAGTTGGGCATGAGAACCTTCCCTTGGTTTCCCTTGGCTTCAGTAGTACAGTTGCAATGCTACATGTAACACCTACCGTGTTCATTAGCCACTTTGTTTTTAACGTGCGATACACAAGAACTAATTCATTTGACAAACTGCATCTTTAAAAAAAAAAAAAAAATCAGAGAGAGTGATACATAGTGTGTATATTGTCAACTTACATCAACAAATTGCCCGCATGATTTAGGCATGAGGAAAAGAATTTACAAAGAAAAAGTTGTGTAAGAATGTTGGATAGCCGCTTGGTACCGTTAAAGATCATTTTTATCCATTGTAGGTTGTGTTCTATCTTATAACACGATGGTACAGGGAGGCAACAACACATACATCCACACCACATAACATAAAAAATAAACACCATAATTCTGTTTTTTTATGTTTTGCTTTTTCCTGGTAAATAATTTGTTTTTACAAAAAAATGTGTATCTACATTTTTCTTTTCATTGCAATAGACCTCAATAGTATCTAAAATCTATTCATGTTACAGTTTTTTGCTTAAATTGTCATTTGATCTTTAGTGTAGAATGGATGGATGACTTTATATTTTAATATCTCTAAAGACAAGGGGGAAGGTGAAGAAGGGGTGGGGCCTATGAACATACTACATAGGAAATGAGGGTGATGAGGGTGACAGTGTAAGTCAGTTGCCATGTCCATGTAAAGGCAGTACGAAGCGGTCGGGCGGCATTAGAGCTTTTGGCTGTAAGGAAGGGATGGGGATATACAAACAATGAGCAATATACATGCCCATCTACAGAAAAGAACAGAAGAACTCTAACACTGACAAAGTCTGACAAACCCTAAACTGCAACTTCTTAGCCATGCAATTCATTTGTTTTTTGTCTTACAGTCAAAATATTATTCAGCAGAGATTAATTTGTTTTGTCAAAATAGATTTAAAAAAATCTGAAAAATGGAAGATATGTGAGAAGTGAATCTGGAACTGCTTCACCTACTAATTTGTGGGGGGGTTTGTGCGTCCATTTACAAAATGCCTTAAGTTAAGCTGATTGTATGACTGTCTGCTCTTTGAGCTTTTTAATTCAATATTTGTCGGGAAACCATAACAGAGGGAAATAAATCACACAAGTTAGTCACTGAAGTAGTTCCAAATCCCAAAAAAGTCAAATTATATAAAAAATAGTTCACACTGTGATCTAAAGATTATCTGATTGACAAAAAAACAAACCAAACATACTTAATAAGCCAAAAACCATAATCAGAACCAAAATGCCAGTGATCAATTGGATAAATACAAAAAATATGACCAGTCAAAACTACCAAATGAAAAATGTTAAGATGAAAGAACAAAGCCATTTAAAATTTTGCACACACTGCAACCAGATGCACACAATAGAAAACAGACACTGCTGAGAGAGGCACTCGACTGGTGGACGGGCTCCTCTCTCATGTGTTCCTCCATGACAAATCTATCAGTAATGTTAGTCTTTAAACATGAAGCGGCCGTGCAGTCTGGGTGTACATCAGAGAGAGACGGTACTGGCTGAGAATGGGTTATTCTTTCTTATTTATTATGACTTTTTTAGGTTTAGTTTTAGTCGTACTGCAGGGTGTTGATGCATGCTTAAAGTAAGTTGCATTTAGGGAAAGTAGAAAAAAAAACAACACAGCAAACTGGGGGGAAGGTAAGACTGACCAATGTTAGAAAAATAGGAGACGGACACAGTGTCCCAGTCACTTACTATGAACAAGGAGTTCATTGAGTTACTGTAACAGTTTGTACTGGCAAGAAACAAGATGTGATACTCATGATCGGTCAAAGTGCGACTTAAAGCTACAGCCAATTCTGCTCTGTTTCTGTTGACACAACAATAACTGTTATCACCACAGTCGACATGAATTAAATTCAGTGTTTGAGTATACATTTTGTCACGTTCCCAGTGTGTACCCCCCATACCCTCCACCCAACCCCACCCAGAAGAAATAATAACAACAAAAAAAGTCATAGTATGCAACTGGGACACAGCTCAAGTTTAACTCATAGCAGTTGGGAAGAGGAAAGAAATAAAAACACAAAACACATATATATCTCTATATATTAATAAAATTATTTCATGTACTATATGTGCAATGCAATTTATTCAGAATTCAAGAACTATAAGAAGTCAAAAGACAAGTTTAAAGCTGATATCCATGACACTGTGTGTGTATGAAGCTGTGCTCAATGAACAAAACTTGTTCCAGCCAATAAGCTGTTGAATTTGATGCCGGCACCAAGAAAAGTGTCTGAGCCCAGCTTGATGGCACAATAGTTTGTTTGTTTTTTTTACCTATAGGTAGGCAATATTTGAACTGAGGGGCAAGTCGTACACACATTGCCCTGTGCCAATTTTTTTGTCGCCTAGCAGTGGTGGCGAGCATCTGCACTCAAATGAGGAAAAGACTGCACAGATGTGCCATCAGAACAACAGTTAACCTGTGTGAGAGCAGCAGCTGGCCTGGAGAAGCATCGGCAGTCAGAATCGAGCAAACAAACCTGGACTGAAAACTGACAATAACTCAGAAGGAAATCAAAACATATCACGAATACCAGCTTTAACCCTGCACTGTCTTTTGACATTATTTAATATTTTGCCTATTGTGATGCACATGGTTTTTCCATGTGGGTAAAAATATAATCGGAGAGGAATTCCATAAGATGGCACGCATCTGAACTATCTAGTCTATCCTCAAGTGAAAATCAACGGATTGACACTGCTGTTGATGTGATTTGTGATCTATTGGCACTGAATTTGTGATTCAATGTCTCATTAAAGGTCATTAAAGGTTCTGTTCACTAACTGATTTAAAACACTATTTAGTCACATATTTGTCTGGAAAACCCTTTGACTCAGCAGTTTTCCCACATTTAAAATAATGTCACGTGTTAAGCAACTTTTCATACATCATTTAACTATCACTATGACTTTTATCATAGTGCATCATCACTTATTATTTTTACATTATGCCTTCTTAATAATTTGAGAATGATTCCCTTTTAATAATTTTTAATGTTATTAATCGTGGAACTATGATGTTGACTTAATGGAACAGCCTGTGTGATGCTGCGGTTTCCTGAACTTCAGCAATAGTGATTGATGTGGACGTGTTTTTACCGGTTTCTTTTATTGTAACACATCTACTGGTTGAAGAGTGTTCATTTCAATTTGTTTTGGTTATTATTGTGCATTTGCTGAAAGTATTGACTTTGCTGTTTTGGCAGCAGATTGCCAGCAGAGTGACGTGCCAGAAACAGATGTGGTTCTGAGACGTCCATATAAAAACCCTCATTTCGAGCAAAAACACCGTCAATGCGCTGCTCAGCACTGCCACATTTAAATGAATCTCACATCTGTTTCAATCTTTCTTCAGCTGCAGCTTTAGGTCTGTTTCAAGTCATGTTTGCTGATTGATGAATATTACATCGAGTACCAAATACACACAGACGTGTTGTGCAACTGGCCAACTCATTGTTTTCTCTATAAACTCACACCAGCAGCATTTTCACAAGTCATTGCACACCAGATGCTGAAGCAGCAAAATGATTTTCCCAGAAAATCTCATACTAAACTCTCATATTGTAAACATTTACTATAAAATGTTGTCTTCATGTGTACATCAGTAATTAATTATGGTGACACATTTGATACCTTATGTGCTTTATGAGGACAAAAATACAGATCCATCATCCCAATCCCTTCATCCCCTCTCCTCTTATCCAGTGTCCTATCCCGTTACTTCTCTTTCACCAGAGTTAGACTTTAAGTTCTCAAAATAAAGGTCCTCCACTTCAAACATTTCTGACTCTTTAGCCAGATGACTGTCTTTGTCTGCTGGTGCTGCCACAGACAGTTTATCAGAGCTTTTACACTCTGTCTGCTACAGTCCAAATCAACCTGCAATGAGAGTGAACCGAAAACAGTAAAACTGCAGCCGGACAGCTAACTGACCCGAAGTCAGTATAAAGCTAGAACTCTAAAGCCAAGGGGGGAGCAGATAATTATCTCTATCCACACTGCCTTTACACTGTTATTTGATACAAACAAGAAGACCACAAGGATCTCTTTTTTCACATTAGACTGGACGATGCTCCGTAAACCTTTGGATCAAAAACCTTTGCACTGGCTACCTATCTGCTTTAAAATTGATTTGAGATCCTTTCATTGGTTTATAAAGCGCTTAATAGTTCTAGTCCCCACTTTTAGCCTATTAATTCTCAAGGACCCTCAGGCCTTCTGGTAGTGGTCTTTTAATTACAGCTAAAGTCAGAATGAAAACCCACTGTGAGGTGTCCTTTTATTACGATGGTCTACGTCCGTGAAACTGTTTTATTGTGTGCAGCACTTTGTGCTATACAAATAAAGTCTGATTGATTGATTGATTGATTTATTCATTCATTTATACACTGGTTGATTAAAGAGATCATCTAACCTAAAAGTTCTGATAAGTTTGGCCCACATTCATTTAGCACGATTTTAAAATGTTTGTAAGATGTATGACTGACCATGACAGCTTAAAGAAATGAAACTAAGCATTACTGGGGGAAACAAATATTATTAATCCCTGGTCATAGAATGTTTTTGTACCCGTATCAGAATATTTATGTTCTCAGAAATAAACCTGTTTAAGGTGTTTACTTGCTCGGTTATTTAAGAACCTTCCTTTGGTGCCATCTTATGAAATCAATTAAAATGAAAGGAGAACACGACAGATTTACAACAGAGAACAGAATCACTTGATAACTTCTCCAGACAAACCAAACAGACAACAGCCACTCTGACAAAATGAAGACAATGTGCGGTAAAATAGACGACATTCAACGTTGCTTCGACCGCAAAAAAAATGTTTTCCAACTTAAACAGGAATGCAGACAAAGCAATCCATTTAGTCCAAATACTGGAACATGGAGTCAAGGATCAAACAAAAAGCATGCAAAGAAATTTAAGTGGGAAATACCAGAATTTGTGACAAAAGAAATCTTTTTCATGCCATCTTGATCAAATCGTGCCCAAATGCACTGTAGAGTTGGTGAAAAATGACCGAATTAGGAGGGAACAATAGTGTCAGTTACATGTGGAACTTTTTCAAAAAACAGTTGATTGCAAGAAAAAGATTTTCTTTTGCCTTTTTATTTGCTTTGAAAACAGAAATAGGAATGTTTCATTGAAAGCCGCATGGTTCAAAGCCGCAAGGTACCCCAGAACATAAAGCTGAAACAATTATCACCCATCAAAACGTCATGCCACACATAATGAGGCCAAAATACAAGAATGTGTTTTTGGATAATTGGCGAATAGACGGGGATGATGTCTCGATAACAACATTTTGAGAAGACAAAACAAAACAGGAAATAGCATTGACTCCCATAATGATAAAAAAAAAGAAAAGAAAAAAAGGAAATTTAAAATCAAAGCATGCCGCTGTCAACGTCAAAGGGATGTTAGGGTTAGAATGTCGTGAATTTCTGTGTAAACACATGACTGGATGACTGGGGCCCTGTCTTTGTCTTTCTTCACATGAATCCCCATGAATCTCAGGCTACACAGCACAGCTTTAAACCCATTTACACCACAGCCTTTCACATACTCTTTGAAAAAATTTGGGAATGACCTTGAAGAGGGAGAACATACTGCTGTTCAGTAAAATAGCACTGAAATCCTCACCAACCATGTGTCTGAATGTTACTAAACTGACGCTAATGTCTGACATGAGGCAAAAATCTATTTTCTTGTGAAATATTCAGTCTAACTCGACAAATACTGCTGCTTGGTCAATGACCCTACAATTCAAGTTAAGATACTGTCTGGACATGTCTTTGTAGCTTAATGGTTTGATGTGCTGTCAGTCAGATGACATAGTATAAAGAGAAGCTTACATAACATATTTAATTTACACCAAGTACTTCAAGTATCTTTTTGTGGCAAACCATAGTGCAAGCACTTTTAAAGTCCATATAAAGTAAAGATAAATGGTTAGATAGAGTTCTGAGTTTGTCAGACCAAAGAAGAAAATGTTGTTAACCACCCAGCCAAATTTGAATTATTAAAAATATCGACTAGTTTATAAAATTAGGTGTAAAAATCAGGTAAAAATGAATTCTCAGCTCGAGGACTGTGGGGGTGTGTCCTCTGAATGTGCTCAAGCCACGCCCACTTGTGGGAGCAGTCAAGCAGCCATTTTGAAGCGACTGAAACATGTCAGATGAGTTCAGAAAATGATATGACTAACTTTGAAACACTCTGAGTGAGATGAATTCATCTCTATCTCTCTGCTAGGGGTGCAGGGCTATGCTCAGGGTGGCCTCAGCGTGTCATCGAGCCACCCTTTAAGGACCGCCCACAAAATCCTGGACTGAAAACTGGTGAAAAACTGTTTGAACCTCAAACTCCACATTTCAGTAAGTATGTATTTTTACATGTTTACAGCAACTATTTTCCAACATGTTTTTGTTTATGTATTGTGAAAGAAATCTCTTGTTCATCATGTTCTGACCAAGTGGCAGTATTTGAAGAGTTGGGAGTATCGGGACAGTTCATTCAGCTTTTTGTTTGCAGAATAGCTCAACATATTGTTGAGCTGAAGGTCTGGGTTTATGGTGAGTAGGGTCTTAATGAAAAACAATATAATGGTTTGGCTTGTGGGCTGAGGCAGAGGTTGGGGGCAGTTGTTATTGGGGGGTTTACACTGAATTTGTATTTGTTCAAAGATGTCCATGGAGCTCAGAAACTGATATAAAGTAATACAAGGTTGAGGATTACAACCATATGAATAACTGCTCGCTCTATCTTCCAAGCGTGTAGGAGAAACTACAGTGGCTCTAAAACTCTAGATATAAAAGTCTCATTGTGAGGTAGCAAAACCACAGCAGATGCATATTATATTCCACTTTTTTTTAATCGGTTCTTCTAAAAGGTACACACTGTACCTTTAATCTCTGATCAGTTGATTAAAAAAAGAGCAAAAAGCTTTTAATTAGTTTTCCTTTACTTCCAACCAGTTGACTAACTAACTAATTAAAGCAAATTTAATGATCTCTTACTTTATTATAACCTGCTTTGCTTCACTGTTTTAATAGTAATTTAGATAATTGTTTTCTATAATTTGTAACTGACTGGGGAGAGGAGTGTGTGGATTTACACACTTGACAATACCTGTCATTTTTGACAGGTATTGGACAGCTTGTCTTTATACTATTTCAACCAACAGCAGCCGTTTACAGGTGTTGTGTTTGCTGACTGGGTGACTCAGATTCAATCGCATATGAGAGGATTCAAATGAGCGTTATTCAGAAAAGTTCTTTTGTATTTTGAACTAATCTGTAGAAACTAAAACATGTTGTGAACATGTTAGAAGCAAATAAAAAAACAAAAAAAAAACACTTAAGTTAAATGTCCTAAGTGTCTGTGTGACAGTTTGATTATTCAGTATGAAAACTGACAATGTGTTTCAAAAAATGAAAAACATGGAAATTCCCAAATTGTTTCAAACTGATTCTCTTAGTTCTCACAGTTCTTAAACATTTTTAGATTTTTGTAATACTAATAAAAAAGACAGAATAACAAGTACACCTAAAAGCAAAAGAATGACCCAAAAAAAGGAAAAAACTTGTACACAGAAATTCAATGATATCTGTTCTCTAGTACAATGCAAGCCTCTAAATATGGAAAAAAACACACAAATGAAGACAGAAAGTAAAATACATCACTGTAGTCAGGACGACACACTGCATTTTATCAGAAAACAAAAGACTGTCAAAATGTGTTGTTCAAACTGAAAGCGGTGAGTGGCAGGAGCGGTGGACTCAAACACAATGAGACATTTTGCAGCATCAGTGCAGAGAACATGGTTCCCCCTCATACAAATTTTGCACATTTGTGATGACATGTACTAACCCTTATTTTTCCTCTGACCAGACAAAATTTGTATGCATATTGGTGACCATGTTAACCACTTTGAAAGACCCCATGTGCAAGTGTAGCTCATGATATTAATGGGCTTCTACGTTACGCTCATCAACTAGCAACACCCTGAATGAACTCTCTGTGTGACTGATGTACCAGTTCAAATATTTTCAGTTTTGGATTTGAACTTTGAACAATGCCGCTTTCCTTGGATTGGGTTATGTGTGGTACAACTCGCTGTGTTTACTGTCACTACACCTGTTTTATGAAGTTACACTTTGTCTAACCATGGGGGTGTGATGCTTTGAGGATACCTTGATCCTCTGGTGCAGATGAGTGAAAGCACAAAGAAAGCAAGCAAATGCAAACTAACCTAGCCCACCTGCATGGCTAGTTTCACACTCCTCCAGGTCTTCGTCATCACTCGAACACTCTGCAGATGACACAAGGTCATCTGACGAATGCTTCGTGGCCAGAACATTGGTCATCGGAGTTCACAGCCACAGAAAAGATATCCAGACAAGAGCCACCAGCAAACAACAAAGAGGACACACAAAGACAAGGGAGAATATAGAAAACAAGTTAGAAGGTGAGTATGAAAGTGAACTTGTTCGATTTTTCCAACTTTCAGTTGCATCTCATTCAGCTTCATATTTGAAGAGTGTTTTCTCAGTTTTCATGGAGATGGCTCAGTTGTTATCACCTAGGTTACCTAGGTATGGAAGTTCAATCACATGATCTCAGGTAGTAATATGAGTGGAGATGCTAACCTCTGCCTGTCTCAACAATGATCTCTGATGATGATATTCACTGACTGATGTCTGTTTCTGGTGTTCAGTCGGTATTTATGTAATTTTTTTTTTTTTTTTTCCCTAACTTGATTTGGTTTAGACCAAAACATACAGCCCATGAAGACAGGTAATGTCTAATCTCAGTCTAAAATAAGGTATCAGATTACTTTAATCTGATCCCATTCATTTTGCAATTCAAGTAATCAGTCGTTTAGTTCAATTTTCAAGTAAGCAATCCATTAGTTCCACCCTCATTTAACAATGTCCAGTCCTGGTCTTAAAATGTTGGATGATGGATGTTGTGCTCTGCATAGATCTTCACATCTTCACTACTGATCTTTGCTTTGTGAGTTTAAACTGAGGTAATACGTGTGCATGGGTTTCTTGTACACTGTGTTCTTTAGGCTCCAATCAGCGCCTCACATAAACAGTGTTGAAAGCCCCAGAAAATTCAAAATTTAAACAACAAGCAAAAATAGCAGTTCTAGCAGAGCATGCATTCTCCACAGCTGCCTAAGAATGAAGTTGGTTTGTTAGTGGAAAGTTTTTAATGTGTTCAGCTTGCATTAGCATTTAACTAGATCAAATGCAACTTTAGTACAGCTGTGAGAACGACGAGTAAGCAGCAATCAGACTGATGTCTGAAAGTTCCCTATCTGCGTCCTGTCACTCAAGACACTGTAGAATCTAAGTGTAAAAATGATAATTCAACTAAAATAAATTCATTAATTGGAAGATTTGGGAAGCAGCACTCTCTCTGTAAGCCAAAGAAAAGAGACCCCATCAATGTAAATTAAAGCATAGGTTTACGTTTTTTGTTGTTGTGTGGGTGTCCTCATTTTCTGATATCCGACAGAATTGTCAGCTTGTTACCCTTCATATCCAGCTTCAATGTAACATTGCCTCCATGTTAACTGATTTCCGTTGGGGAGGGCGATGTAGTTTCCCCCCAACCAATCATTATAGACCAATGTATCCGCCTGAATCTTAAATCATTTCTATTCGACACTAATGTTTAGCAATACTAACATTTTGATTTTGCCAATGCTTTAAGTCCGTTAAGATCTCGCAATATTAAGAAGACATGCTGTCTATAAAAAGTTGTCTATCTTATCTATACCAGTCGACATGGTTATTTTTACTCCTTCTTGGTTGCCATGATGTCAGACCAGATAAGATAAAATAAGATAAGATAGACTTTAATGATTAAAGTATTATAAGATAGTATTATATATAAGATAGTAGTTATTAACATTAGAAAATATTCACTGTGATTACAGCAAATAAAACCTGGTTCAGTGTTCGCACCTGAATATTGTTGCAGACAAACTGGAAAAATATGAAACTATCCTTTGTGTTTAACTCTTTTTTATCATTTTACCATCTTGCAAAAATAATTCATGTAAATGCAACAAAAACACAATTTGGGTCATTGCTGTGTGTATGATGTAGAAACTGGCCATCAATCAAAAATGTTTCTGAGATTCCGCTCGTAAATACGAGACTTTAATGAGGACAGCCTTTCCTGGTCACAACAATACGCTCAGCAAAACAGACAGACTTTACAGTAACTGACTTTACTAATGTGTGGTTGAAATTTTACAAAACAAAATAAATTGGGCCGGAGGGGAATCCAAGGTTATGCACGAAGCGAAGGCCTATACTCCCACAGGCACTCTGTCCTGATCCACTTCTTGGACAGGCCACATGCATGGTTGATCTAACTGCTGTCTGGTTGCTTAGTTCAACGTTCCAATCAACTTCAAGCACAGAGAGAGAGACACATTTGAGTCTCTGTAGTGCTAATAAGAATGAAGTCAAACCAAGTTTCTACTGAATCGAGTGAACTTGAATAACAAGTCTCATAGTGTTTCTTTGTTCACGTGTCATTACCACAAGCCTTTTGGTTTTCACTAATTATTGATCCATGGAGTGTGTTGCCTTTCCCATATGTTTATAATAGAGGTTTTTCCATACCTGTACAGTTGAGGAGGATCTGTGTTTCCGTGTTGTAGTGGTGGACATCATGGTGGTAGTCTCTATGAAGGTAGTAGACATCTCTGGAGACATGGCCGTGGTCCTGGCTGAGCCTGGCCCACTAGGCACATCACCTACCAACCTCACACTGCCATTAATCTTGATGTTAGGGTTGCCCTCAGCAGCCATGTTCAACACCTTGAGACCATTGTAATAAAGGCCAGACAGTTGACCCTGAAAGGGCCGGCTGCGATCACTACCACCGATTGTGACTGTCGCTTGGGTGTTGAAAATTGTTAGCTGCCGTCCTAGAGGAGACATCCAGATGTAAGATATTTTCAACACCGAAAAACACCTTTAATACTTTAATACCTCCATAGCTGCATTATTCATTCACAACAAGACAAAGGGTTTTAGTTTTGTTGTGGGACAACGACCAGTGCAAGCAATGCTTCAATAGTTTCGTTCTCTGATCTTGAAAATGTTTTTCGCCTGTCCATGTGGAAATTTGGTGTCTAGCATGGCTTATATGGTTAAAACAGTTTGCAGTGATCTATTAACACAATCTGTGCTTCTTACAATAATTGTCGTCCACAGCTGCTTAAATTCCTGCAGCATATGTAGACAGCAGAACACATATACATTCTTCAGCCATCAATTTGTATGATTTAATGTGAACATTTACAGAAATAAGATACAGTAGAATTATAACTGAAATAACATTGTATCAGAAACCCTTTCTATGAAGACCACATCTGCATTATTGGGGCATTCATTCATAATTTAGCCAATAATATTGCAGTCATAATGCCTTATGACTCATAAACATAAATAATGCTTTCTGATGCACTATATCCATCCATCCATTATCTGTAACTGTATATCCTCATCAGGGTCACGGTGGGGCTGGAGCCTATACCAGCTGAATTTGGGCGAGAGGCGGGGTGCGCCCTGACTAAGTCACCAGCTCATCGCAGGGCACATATAGACAAACAATCATTCACACTCACATTCACACCTACGGACAATTTAGAGTCACCAATTAATAATTGTCTCACCAATAATTGTCTTTGACTGTGGGAGGAAGTCGGAGTACCTGGAGAGAACCCATGCAGACACAGGGAGAACATGCAAACTCCACACAGAAAGACCCAGTCGAGGTTCAAACCAGGAATTGTCTTGCTATGAGGCAACAGTGCTAACTACTGCACCACTGTGCCACCCATGCTCTTTAACAGTTATAAAACATTACAGATGAGACTTTATAAACTTGCGGTTGACTGATGGAGCTTATAACCCATTAGACTACCTATAATCACCTGTACACTCACAAGTCAACAATCAACTGTATCTTATAGATATGTATAAATATATATTTTGCTTTACTGAGCACATACAATGATAACTAATGACACTGTATGGTCTGTTATAGCATACTATGAGCTCTTACTACATTACATTGTAATTAACTATAACGCACTATATATGTGGTCTTCATAGAAAGTGTTACCAAAAAAACACGCACCACCGAATTGAATTATGACTTCCTGGAATCGTTTGTGGATTCAGTGATTAGGTTGATGGAGAGTATTTAATGATCACCACACAGACTTTTTTGTCTGCGCTGCTCGACATATATGAACTGGAATAGCACACACTAGTTTGTGCTGGTCGTTGGGGTTTAAAAAGAACCCTTACTTAGTGACTACAATCGGAGATCTTCTCTCCACTCTCACTTTCATTTTATTTCACAATTTATTGGCTAATTTATTTATAGTTATTTAGTTCCTTAATTAGTTGTACATTTTGCATTTTTAGCCCACATAAAGTTGCATAGAATATTGCATGCATGAGTTAACATTTATACACATAAGCAAAGAAACATGTTTGTTTGAAGTTACCTTTCTCTTGTAGCCACTCTTCTACTGGTCTGGCATATTTGAAAGGAATTTTCTTATTGGCCATTTGATAGCGTTCAACGTCGCTGTTCCCTTTAAAGTTTAAGAAGACATTTATAAAGACATTTATTGATCATCAGCATCATGTCACCTGGAGCAAATACCACTGTCCTCCTAACATTTACAACATGTTTAAATGATTTTATCTGAAGATTAAAAAATGTGTTTTAGTTGAATGCTCATGAACTTTTGCTTTTTTGTAGAAACACAAACAACAAAAAAGCATCAGGTATATGTTCTCACCATTTCTCCTCTTCACTGTGTATAGAAAGTATGCACTAATGCCACATTTAACGTCACAATTGATCTGTTAGTGTGAGGACTATGTACGAGGAGTTTTTGTACCAAATGTAGTTACTGTATATTGTTGTTATTATGTTATACTTGTTACATTATTTTTGTAGTATTTCAGATTGAAACAGCTCTTTGAAAATTATCTTTTTATTTTTCTTCTATTTAGTTTTAACTTCAGCAGTCTGTTAGTTTAAAGTTTTAAGTAACATAACACATTCAAGTCAACTTGTTTTGACCCAAATCATAATCTTTTCCTAAGCTTAAACAAGTAGTTTTGTTGTGTAATCTTAACCAAACTATGAAAACCGTGTTATTAAGGCATCTCATTCCTGACGTTACGCTGTGCATCTTGTAGATGATTCTGCTTGTCTTGGGACAAAAATATACAGAACCACAGCGATTTGACAAGATAAGAAGTTGTCCTTAGTTTTGCAACACTCTCTAAATGGCCCTTTTCTTCTGTATCTATTCTTCATTTCTCCTGTCTGTCATGGGACATGGAGGCATTTTCAGTTGTCAAAGGTTTATTGCCACACATCATTTTCAGCCAAATTTAGCAAGTTTAATTGTGCAAACATATTATATTATTGTTATGCAATTTTGACTTATATATATTTGGCTTGTACAAGAACTACTTTCTGTTTAGATAAGCTATACATTGGGTTCATTATGTTTTCATGACACAGGATATTGTTCAATCATTGTAATCAAACTACTATTCTGAAGCGGACAGGTTGGAGGAAACACTGCTCAAAGACTTTAAATGACTTCATGTTAACACACAGTTGCGTTAGGATCATCGCCGTGGTTCAAGGACATGTCCTCCTGCTTCCCTCCCCTCTCTGCTGTCTACAGTCTCTTTTTCACTGTCAGTATGACGGAGATGTGACTTTATCAAACCGTTCACCGTGTTTTCATTTAAACACAGGGGATAAGATGGCAAAGTCTCCATGAGCAGCTTATCTGTCTCCCTCCCACCTCCTAACATGCAGACACAGCACTGAGCATGAACTCCACTCAGGTTTTATACAGCGTCAAGATTGTGTCTGATAGTAGTAATTGTGTTTCTCCTCTTGAGGTATGTCAGGTGTAAGATTTAGGAGTATTTATTGGTAGGAATGGAATTTATTAGTCCTTTAGGGTGTTTCTTGCATGCTTGAAAGGAGAGGCTGAGGTGTGGGAGAGTATTCATTTGGTTGCAATCTGCAACTTTACCTTTAGGTGCCACTAAATCCTACACACTGGACATTTAAGGCAAAGGTAGAAGCTACGCAACAGAAACATTTGGAGGTCACAGTGTGGTTTGATAAGTGTGAAACAGGAGAGTGTGGGGGTTTGGGAGAGGCTCTGATAAGCTGTGCTGTTTCTAAATGCTTCTACTCATAAAAATGAGGTCTGGTTTGTCTGGTTTGGCAACGACTACTAGTCATGAGAAAGGTAGGGCAGCAGTGCCGGTAAAACACGGTTCACTATCAGGACCCATGCAATGACCTGTAATGTACTGATGAACAGATATGACCACTATTACCCAAGATTCTATCATCAGCCAATACTTCATAGTCTACTGCAGTCTTTATTGCTGGTTGAATATCACAAAACTCTGATGATGCTCCGATAGATTACTTAAGATGATGCCAAATGTATGAATCAGAGAATCTGTGTGCATCAGCCACATTAACGTTCAAACCAGTGCCTCAACATCGCCAAACTGCATAACTTAACCCTTCTGTTACGGGAATTTTAAAGAAAAACCCTTGAATAAGGAGGACCGGATTCAAAGTATCAAAGTTTAAGTTGAATTTATTATTCTTGTACAAGAAGGAGCGTTTAACAGTGCAACACACAAAAGGGGTTACAGAGAAAAGGCTCCCTGAAGAGCCTTTACAGTTGATTTTTATACACTCTCTAATGGGCTGTCTTAACCCCTGCAAATTGTTAACTTGCATATACAAATTGTTAATTTGCATATATAGTATAGTATCTAAACCCTTTTCCTTTTCCCTTAATCAGTAGTCAGGATGTCCCCAATCTAAATGTCACCTCTATGACCTGTCTCTGGCCCTTGTTCTATTCTGGAATTCCTCTATCTATACATTAACCTGACCTTTACCTTACCCTGCCAGCCTCAGCAAAACATTAATAAGGAAGTGTCCTCAAGACATTTAATAAATAGGGACACACACACACACACACACACACACACACACACACACACACACACACACATCGTATGATTTAAAACATCTGAATAGCAGTGTAATCCTAATTTTTATAACACCTTTAAACAGTTGTTATATTGAGAGTTATAAGTGCCCTGCATTTTTAAATGAGTAATAATTACTTGAGGACTGTCTAGGTGGCTTATTGTCTTTTTACTCTGTCAGTCTTCCCTGACAGATACACTGCATTGTGTGCTACCTCGATGTATGTAATCTTGCTTCTGTTAAAACATTAGTTAGACAAAAGGTGAGAACAAAAGCAGGAGTTGACAGAACTCAACAACGTTCCTCTTCTGTTGGAGACAGATGCTGCCGGGTGATTTTCACAGTTGTCTCATAATGGCGTGATTCCACCTTCTAACTTTATCTGATCATGTCAGATCTGCTAACAGTTGTGATTACCAACATGTTTGCACAGTAATGATGTCGAACAAAGATGATTAGTTTTAGATTTGATCGATTGAGTGTCATACCTGTTGGGAAGTGTTCATTGATGGACCAGTTATCCACCTGCAGCGTAGCGTTGCCACCATTCCTGGTGAAGCGGACAACGTGATACTTCCCATCATTCACTGGGGTACTGCTCTCCTCCACACTGATATCCACTGTGCCGATGTTGAACGTCACTCCAATTTTGCCTTGTTGCTGAAATGAGAAACACAATTCTTTGTTTGAAACACTAAAACATTGGTTTACTTTGATTCATTTCTGATGGAATAATGCTATACTTATACTAGATATAATACCTCATAATGATACTTCTGTGATTGTGTATGTACAAGTTTTCCCCCCATGGAAACAGAGTGTTTTGTAGTGGTGGGGTGATGCCTTCCTCATCTCTATCTCCTAATGCAAAGAAAGTGTCTGGGCAGAGGCTAGTTAAATATGTTAGTCTAGTCTGCCTGACTCACTGATCTTTTATCTGACTGAGGTTTTCTAAAGTCACTGTGTCTTAATTGTTCTACTTCCATACTTAGACTTGGTGTTTTGAGTCCATAAGCGCGTTCACACAGTCACTCAAAATGCAACATAAAGTGAGTTCCTGCAGTCAAAAGTTGAGTATGGAAGGCTGAACACTTCCCGCCCTCAATGGTCACTATATAAGATGACTAGCGTTGTTAACATGCTGGCTGAAGAAGCTACTGGAGCTGAACCAGTTGCAGTGAACACAACATTATACAAATGCAAGTTGTACATATGTTTTATATATAATAGGTTGGCCTTAAAACAATATGCTACAATCTCAGCTGTCCCATTTCCAGGAGGCTCTGCCTTTTTGCCCTTCTTATTGGCAGAGACACACACATCTGGGAAACATTTGCCCATTTAGAGATAACATATAGCAGAAAGACTCAGTAGCTCAGCCTTGAGGCCTGTGTCCAGTGAGTGCATCTCTAAGATGTGTTTTTTATCTCCATTCACTCTTTTTTGTGTTAATCTGTGTACTTTGTTTTACTCCAGGCACCATGCTGCTGTTTTAAAGGTATGACTGCCGGTTTTATCAGGCAATATGACACCAAAGACACTTTCATTTTATAGATGTATGGGCAGCCATAGCCTTGAATGTGCTCACTGAGCACTGTGTGAGGAAAATTAGCTAAGTTATGAAGCTTATGTGGGACGTTTCGTACTACATGCACTAACTGCTCTTTGACAGATAGGGGATGTGCTGTAGGTGCTCCTCTCACTGTCACTGCATGTGCTATTTTAACTGTTTACTGCTTTTACTCTTGTGGTTTTGCTGTGCTTTTAGTGTTTAGGCAACAGCCTGTGAGTGGTGGTGCTGTGTCAGTATCCTTAAAGTGCCAACATAACCTGAGCTGGTTTTTATATTTTGCCATCCTGTTTTTTATTTATTTTAATTTATGTGAATTAAATTTGTCCATCTAGTCAAATTTCATGCCTCTGTATTATTTTTACCATCATATGTGGGGAACTTTGAATCCAACTCAACATTCAGGCTTACCAGTCTCATTATTTGGCCCTGTCACATATACTTATATTTTGGCAGTCAATTGCGGTGCCCACATGTAATCCTGTTAGCAATTCGCTGGAGAAGCGGTAAACTGATGAAACTGTTTTCAAGTTTCCAGTAAGTGCACAATGGCTTTTTTTTTGGCCTTTTCAAGCTTTATTTTGACAGAGACAGCTGAAGAGTGACAGGAATGTGGGGAGAGAGAGATGGGGAATGACATGTGGGAAAGAGCCTCAGGTCGGATTCAAACCCTGGGCTTCCACAGCGAGGACGGCGCCTTCGCACATAGGGCGGCTGCTCTACCAACTGAGCTAAACGCCAGCCCCCCATTGGCTGTGTTTGAACCGTTTAATATAGTGCACTACACCAGGAGCTACATGCTGTACACAGTGTACTACATAGAAGTGCACTGACAGAAGGATCTGAATTCAGACACAGCATGTGTTGATGGATCCATGGTGCTGTCCATGGTGCTAAAGTAACAGACAGATTTGTAGCTGCACCTTTTTTTTTCTCTCAGTCAAGCCATTGTGTTAGTTTCAGCTTGGATCTATTCATAAACACTCAGTTCTCTACTGTATCATAGCCTATAACTCTACAGAGTTGTGTCACCTTATTATCAAAATGGCAAGTGAGCAATGTGTAGTCACAGAAGAGCGAGAGGATCAAAGAGGCTGCCTGCTGTCTGTAAAATTACCGTTAAATAATAAAACTATTTAGTTCATTTAAATTAACATTTGGCAACTAAACACACCTCGCTTTCACTGTTTGTATCCTCTGGTTAAAGAAGCCAGTGTGTAGTAATGTCATCATTGAACTATGATTAGGATGCATAGTGACTGCGTGGAAAGCTGATGTTATTATCATGTGAGATGTCAGTAAATGCATTGAAATGAATGTGTATCAATGAAAATGACTGTGTGCAATGTGTGTGCAAAAATAAAACAAAGTGACTGTGTGCGCACACTGATAAATGTCCTCACCAGTCCTTGAGAATTCAGTATTTTTGCAACAAACGTTGCTTTACTGTAACATGTTGGTGACATTTACATTTGTTGCTATATCTTCTCAAAATCTGTAAAAATCAATCAACTGTAGCAGCTCTAAAAGTGTGTGTCTGCATATAAAATGCTGTAAAAGTTTGAAAATGTTTCAAATATTGTGGCTGCAGTAAGCTTTAAGTTTAGCCCGCCATACTTTGTTCACTTGCTCAGATTTGGCCATTTTCCCGGTGTATGTTCTTCTAAACATGCTTCTACGTGTGTAAATATGCTACGTAGTTAATTAGTTTTGCTTTTGTCTGTTTTTACGACCGGCAGTTTGCACAGGGTATTTTATTTTGAAAATCCACCAGATTCTCTTTGCTTTTTCTTTGTCTGGTTTCTGCCCGCTCGAGATGCTCTGTGTAAATTGACAGTTTTTCTCTGAATGTTTCACTTTAGTGCCAAGTCGTTGTCTGTGCAAGTAGTAACACCACATATTTCTGGTGCTCCTTTTAAGGCATCACCTGATGTCTAGAATCACCTAAAAATGTGTCACTTCAGAATGAGCTTTTTGTATCCACAGACTGACATGGGACCACATCTCTCTGCCACACTTCGGAATGTGAAGCATTTCACATCAAACTGTGAAAAGTGGAAAAAAAAAAGCAGCTTACTATGTGCAGCATGAGGTAGTCACCCAGACCAGGCGCGCTGTCAATCCTGACCAGGATGCCGTCTTTCAGGGAGGTGCTGAAGCCGACGGTCAGCCTGTCCGTCCTGGTGCTCGGCCTCTCATTGGCTGGCCACCTGAACGTGATGAGGCCTCCTCCTTTGCCAAAGATGTACGTTGTTCCAGCTGAACAGGACAAGAGGAGGAATACGAAAACAAGCTCAGGACCACAGAACTCCAACATACATACTGAGTGACCAGGAGTGTAATATGAACATATGAAGGTCATATGAAGTTATGAATACAACACTTGTTTATCTTTAAGGTTGTAGGTTCATCACTATGAACAACACCTTTAAATGTGATCCAGGAGAGCCAGAATAACAACACTGTCAACAGACAGTGAGAATGAAAACACATTTTAGCAGAATTTTAGGGATTCGTTAATCATAACTTCAACCCGGTAAAAAATATGAATATGAATTGTCTCTCAGTAACAGCAGGAGGTGCTGTATGTTGATATTGATATGTCGTTAAAGTTTATTGCACGCTAGTATGAAGTCCATTACCCAAAATGTTGGGTTAACATCACCAGCCATTGATTACTGTCTATGCAGGGGCCAGAACTTCTGACATTGAGACAGGCCTGTGAGAAGTGGTGTAATGTAAGGAGAATCAGGGAACACATACACCAACAGCTTTACCGATGTCGTAATCCATGTTGGTACTAATACTGCAAGGATGTCAGTAAGAGATCACAAATAAAAGCTCTGTGTTCAAGACCTGAGATTTTGTTGGACGAGGAGAGATGGAGCTGAGCTGGAAGACGACACTCTCGATTTTTCAGTCCAACCCCGGGTAAGCCGGGGAAAATGGATGGATGGATGAAAATCTATAAGAATTTGTGAAAAGATTTGTGTGCTCTTCATGAAAGAACCTCTCTGATCTGTTGTGAATTATATGATATGGTACACTCCTGTTCTTAATAACTGTGAGCACTATTCCACAGTGAGCCGTAAATAGACTCAACTAAATTAAACACATCTGCCATTCAGTGACAAAAAGAGCTTTTTGGTTCAGAAAATATTCTGCCTCTTTGACTAAATGCCTTCAGATGTCGTGCTGTAACAGGAACATCTTTTCTTTGTCTATGTGAAAAACCTTTCTCACAATGACTTTGCTTTTCTCAGCATGGCTACAGCTTCACTGTCACTGCTCACTGTCGATCTGACTAATCCCAGTTGTCAGCTGAACCAGAACCAAACCCTCACCTACAGCTCTGTATGTGTGAGTGTCTGGCAGCATGTTCAGTCAGACCACACATTGATCCAGGAGACAAATGTGTGTTTGACTTACATGATCTTGAATTAGAACAGAGCTGGTGTGTTGAGTGAATACATGTGTATTTATCCGTCATATAAAGTAGAACATTATCAAGTGCAACAGCAACATTTGACGATGCATATTGTTGGAAGAGTCCTAATCCCCCTGGTACAACCTCTTGGTTAAACAATTTAATATCTGTTCTTCATTTAAAAAAAAAAAAAAACACAGTCAGAGGATCTGTGAAAAGATTTCATAGAACATGGGACGCCTTTCTCTCCTATGACAACTTTGATAGACTCTTAAATTTGATCAAAAACTTTTCTCTCCTTTCTGTTTTTGTTCTTGTGTGTGTTTTTATTATTATTATTATTATTATTATTATTATTATTATTATTATTAGTAGTAGTAGTAGTAGTATTAATTCTATTTTCCCTTTTATCTACCACATGAAGTGCACATTGCACACAGTAAGACAAGCCTGGGTGGCTGGGCTGGATGGTGAATCGGGGTGTCGGTTACATTGTATTTTGGATTTTATTACTTACAGTTAAGCTGTGTATTGTCAACATGTAACATGCTTGGAAGTTTGCACAATATATTTAAAATATTAAAAACTTGCAAGCTGCGGAAAAGACAATGTAATGCTCTTTCATGAAATTCAACTCAAAAAAGTAAAATAATAATAATAATCTGTAAAATAAGTGTTTCTCTGTACATTTATTGAAGCTGCAATACGCTGCCTCATCCACTCTCACAGCTCAGCGAGTGAGTCATGGAGCTCGTCACGTGTTGGCTGTCTCGCCATATGCTGCTCCGTATGACTGATGCTACGCTAGGAGGCACTGATGTTCATGTGTGTGTGTGCATGTGGAAGTTATTAGAATGTACCACGCACACACAAACACACTAAGTTTGCTTGTATCTGACATAAACAGGCTAGCTCATGCTAATAAGCATGGACACAATGGCCTGTACAGATTAGTGTCCTCGTGAGAACACTGCCTCCCCCTTTGAGCCTGCTGAAAATCTGTTAATTCATGTTCTGAAACAAAATGCCAATACTGTGTACCAATTTCAGCTGCATGTCCCAAAACTCACTATTCACCAACTGTGTGCCCACCTGAAAAAGCATGTCTTTGTCCCTGATGGCGTGGAGCACAATGCAGTTTCTGACACAGATTTTTTTTAATTTTTTTTTTTAGTTATGAATTTATTCAAAAAGCTGTTTCATTCCAGAGCAAATCTTTTTTTAACAAAGTCCACTGAAACATCGCCATGTCAGCACTGTAATAAACAACTTGAAGGCCAGTATAATCATGTCCATAGACAGCAACTTCAAAATGGTTCAATGTAATATTTCTATATTAGTAGTATTATTATAGTATCATATAGTGTGACAGTATTTCTAAAGTTACTGACATTATTTTATGTGATTTACTGTTTTTTTCTAACATTATCTTTGTTTTAATTTCCAGTGTTGTAATGTCTGCGTGTGCATCCTGTCCATCCTTCCATATTGTTCATTTTTAATGGTTAATTTTGATTCTGCGTCACTTTCTGCACTGTTCATGCTGATTGAATAGTAACCTAACCACTGCGGCTCCAAAACATGTCATGTAAAAACAGGTCATTTCACTACTTCACTTAATTATTGTCATTTGGATTATCGTGCATATTACTGCCATCTCATTTCATTCAAATTCATCTTAATCAGCTGACTACCTGGGGAATGAGTCTGAGAGGCTTCAAAGAAAGTCAAGTCACAAGTTTTTAGAGAGCCTAGTCAAAAGTTTTCTGCTCCATCAGTGCTCTCTTCTTTTTAATGAAAAATTAAGAATTTAATTTGTCATGAATGACTGAAGTTTTATACATCATACATCACATCATTTTGCTATGGATTGCTGCTGATTGTTCACAACATATTAGCAATTTAATGTTTTTCTTTGTCATTTTAAGGTAAATATTATTTGTACTTTTACATTCTAACTCTTCTGGATACAAATTCATCAAACGTTGTTCTTTACATCAAACAACATGCACAGACTTCTCTCTGTAGCATTGTCACTTTATTGAAGGTGTGTGACTGTAAAATGTAAAGTGCTACAAAACCTTGACTTAAATTTGAAGTTTGAATTATGATATTTTACTTAATGTCATCTGATTTTTACAGTTTTTGTTTGGCAGCTGCAGTACTTTGACGATTTTTAAAGGTTTTCTTTTTATTGTGTAGGATTTCTTATGTATTGTTTTGTCATTTATATCTTTATTTATATATAGTTTAATTTTAAGAGCTAAGAGAGCCAGGGGACATACATTTTTATTGCATTCAAATGTACAATTATTCTTTCAGTGTCTATAACAATAAACTTGATCTTAATAAGTACATATGTTTGTGAAAAATGGAGTCTGTCCAGATGTAACTGTGATGACGACACCACACCACACACATCACTGCACTTTCACTTTCTATATTTTTCATGTTTCATTTGAATTTGTGAGTGAGACACACACACACACACACACACACACACACACACACACCTGGCCACTCCAAGACAAAGTTTCCCGGAGAAGAATCATAATTGCAATAATCACATCACAGTGAGGATCATAAGGTGTCCGACTGCAATCACCGAAATGCTAATCTCTCCACAGCACATCATCACACATACACACACACACACACACACACACACACACACACACACACACACACTGCAAAAGCAACCAGAGAGATTTCTAGAAACAGATTTAGCATCACTGTGTGACCTCCGCCCACACATGTACGAGTATGGCAGCAAAGTAAAATTCTCTCCGAGGAGATTAAAAGATTTAAAAGTCCTGAAAATCACAAACACTCGACAACAACTCTGAAACAAACAAACTGCCCTCAAAATGACAGATCAATGAGTTAATGCAGCAGTTACCAAAATAAAAGCACACAAACGTCCAGGTGTTTTTACATCTGGAATGGTAACAGAGAACTCCATTACAGGCAGCATGTGAGTGAACAGTGAAAGAATTACAATGGCAACAGTAGAAATGTTTGGTTTTGTGTTTGTGTTGCTGTTTTCTGTTTCATTTTGAAATTCTCTCCTCTCCACATGTCTGTAACCACTCCCTGCCAGTTTTGATTGTCTGTCCCACCCTCATCATGTTCACACGTGTCCAGCTATCCTTCCCTCTGTAGTTTGTGTTCTGTTGTTTTACCTGCCAACTTGTATTTGTTCTATGTTCAAGTGTTTCAGCCATTCCTAGTTTTGTTTCCCAGTGTTACTTGGATTTCTCTTTTGGTTTTGGTCTGTGCCCTTGTACCCATTGTTTGATTATTAAATAAGTGAACTGCACCACTTCTGTCTCAGAGTCTGTATTTGGGTCCAGACCTGTGTATTCCCTGTTTCCCTGCTTGAAATGTGACAAGAAATATTAATGGAGTTGGCTGCAGAGTTTGGACTTGTAGTAAGTGTGTCTTATTTCTACAGTGTACAAGGACAAAATGTGTTTTCATGAGGCCATTATCAGAATATTCAAACAAAGCTTTGAAAATATCTTGAGGACAGCCTCTGTCCTTGCTTTAACCTTGTTTAAGTCCTCTTCATTGTTAGAAGGTCAAATGTTGTTATTTAATTATTACTAATTCTAAATAAATATATAAATTAATACTACAGTGTTATCTATGTAAAACTGAGCCATACAAGTGAAAGTCATATCTAAATGTCCAGCATTTTATACCTATCACATCATTTGACGCAGAGTTTTCAGTAGATTAATTCTTGTTTTGATCTTGGGGTGTCGCAGTGTCTACACCAAGTGGCATTGTGTGGCATCTTCTGGTCACAGGGTTGATTCCCACTGTGACTGGTTTCTGGCAAGGGGCAACCTCCGTGGCCAAGGTGCCAAAAAACTGTAATTCCTCAAGCGGCCACTTGAGGCTGGTTACAGAACATTACAACCATCATAAACGGCTGTAATAAGATGTCCAGAAATAAACATGTTTACATCCTGGTACAAAAATTGTTTTGGTCTCTATAGCTAATTTCCCAGTTCAGGACAACTGTACTGAATGTATTTTTTAACAGCATAGGACAAAAAACATGGTGGTGGCCAATGGCACATATTTTGAGCTTCAAAAGGGCGCTACAGAAGCCCGTGGGTGACGTCACACTTACATCATCTATTCTTTATTCTGTCGTTGGTGCACACAAGCTACATTTTGTCTGAAATAGAACTGTTAAGGAAAAGTAAGTCACACCACACTGCCTTATATGTAGAATAAGGAAGCACTTCCATATGATGATGGTGACATCGTGGACCAAACCATGGGCTGATGCCTGAGTCCCTGCTGCAGGAGTTTACTTGAGCTCTCAACTTTCATGAACAACACATTAATTCCCAAACAATACAGCCATCGACAGCCGAACTAACCTTTACTATTCAGTAGTCAGAGTCTGCAAATCTATAGCTAACCACTAGCTTGCTACAGTCCTTTCACTGAATGTTAGCAGAAAGTTCATAAATACAGCATGGGGAGGGATGTGCAGGGAAACACGTGCAGACGGATGTTTCTCCATGCTGTGCATGCAGAATGTGTCAGTGCTGAAACAATGAGCTGATTAATCCATTGGCAGGCAGAATACAATTCTTTAAAAATATTCTCTGTTGTAGACTAAATTAACAGTTAGTTGACAAAGTTAAACAATTAATCAGAAATTTAAAAATACTTTACAGTTTTGAGTCTCACTGTGTGGACATTTTAACATGGAGGCTTATGGAGGTTGAAACGTTCTGCAACCAGCCTCAAGTGGCCGCTCGAGGAACTGAATTTATTTAGCACTTGAATGATGAATGAATGAATGCCTTTTACTGTCACTATACGAATTGGCTTCATTTCGCAGCCACAGAGGATGCCGCCTGCCAGGAACCAGTCGAGGTGGAGATCAAACCATCGACCCTGTGATCAGAAGGTGACCCGCTGTACCACCTGAGCCACAGCCTCCTCCCCTAGTTTCCCTAAAAACATGATTTACAGAAGAGAAGTTAAACAGAATCAACCTAAACACTGTAATGAGACACATTTAGCACCAGTAACTGTCCACATGTCTCCACAGAGCACACTGCCCTATTAAAAGCTGTTTTACTATTGTAGGTTGAAATCAAGTGTTATTCATCCACAGCTCCTTCTATCTATGCTGCATACGTGATGGAACAAAACATCTTTTCATTGGTCAAGAAGATTCTAAATACTGACTATAGACAGAAGAGAACATGCACGTTGTATATATAGAAAAAAGTCAAATCATTGGTTTTGATTGGACAGCCGTTCATTCAGTCATTGTTCTTATTCGACTTTAAACTTTGGTGGGTAAGATCGTCACATCTGCTGCACGTCTGCCTGCACTGGTGTGCAGTGATGAAGACAATGTGAACGCCCTCACAGTTACACTGTGATGCCTTATTGTCATTTCCATCGTGTGTCAGCATCCCTCTGTATGTTTTGAAGCAATAAATGAGGCTATTTAATATTACACCTTACCCCCTCCTCCACTCAAACTGTGAAGCCCAGACCTGCTTTCAGAGAATACGCCGCTTACACCAGTTCCCTGATGGCAGTACACAGCTATTTTACAGCTTTGTACAAAAGTCTGTATGATTAAACACAGTTAGACTGAGGCACAAACAAACATGAGGACAAAAGAGGCGATCTTCTTGCTCATTTCAATCTCCTACAGAGCAGGTACTGGAACACAGACTATTGGATGATTATCTGACCTCCACTTACCATGACCCCCCCTCAGTGACGCTGGAGACCTGTATATAGAGATGGGTGGAGAGGAGCGGTGTCTAGTCACACGCAGGTGATGCTGCTCAGGGTGAGCGTACGGCGCTGCTGCTGCTGCTGCTCCCACCTGAGGTCTCACAGAGTTCAGTGACCTCCCTGACGGGGGCGCAGCGATACATCCCAGGATCAGCCACCCCATCCAGGCAGTCTGATAGAGGACAATAAGACCGAACGCTTGGCAGGAACCCCCTTTCATGAGACCCCGTGAAGGTGAAACACCCATAGGGCACATGATGGAAAGGATTGGAACAGATGCACCTGTTCTACTGAGAAACAGTCTCATGATTGAGAAAAGCCCAGACCAGCAGGCTGTCAGTCCCTGATGTTTTCAGACCCCTCCTACACATGCCGCTCAGTGGGTTGGGATTAGTCAACCATAGGAGAAAAAACTGAGACTGCTGGAGAAAAAACGAGGTCTAATTGAAAATCAAACAAACACACTCGCCCTCTGGTCTGCAGGTAACGAACGGACTCCTCCTGCTTCCCCCTCTGTGCAGGACTCGTGGCTCAGCTTGTGCAGCCATTTGCCAGCTCACTGGCAGCTCCTCATGCGCTCCACTCCACTCCACTCACTCCTCTGTCTCTCTGCCTATCGCTGTTTTCTCTCATGAAAAAGGGACTTCTACAAGCAATCTAACAAAGATAAAAAATCTCAAAGCCACGGGGAGAAGCTGACTGTCTGATCTCGTCAAACTTGCAGAGAAGTCCTGGAACAGAACGCTGTGTATATCCACGAGGAGCTCTTTCTGTCCACTTCTGCACGCTCCTCTTGTGTTTCTTTCAGTTTCACTTCTTGCATGTTTTAGAAGTATCCAATTCAAAATCACAGCAACAAGAAAGATCCTCTCTCCCTGCTTCGCCTCAGGTTCAGTGACAGACCATCCTTTTGATGTGCGCAAACATTTTTTTTTTTTTACCACACCACACTTCAACTGAAGACAGCAGCAATGATCTGGATCCCAGAGCAGCCAGAGAGAGTGAGAGAGGAAGGGAGAGGGAGGGAGGGAGAGAGGGGAGGAGAGAGATAGCAAGGTAAAAGAAAGGTGAAACATCGGTGGTGGGGGATGTGGAGGCAGACAGAAGGATAGAAATAAGCAGGCTGAAAGAATAGATGGATGAGCTGAAAGAGTGAGGACACGATTGCAAAGAGGGAGAATGTAGATGAAAGAAGTGAGAGTGCTTTCACTTTTACTTTTACACTGTTCAGTGCAAGTGTGCTTTGCCATAATGTTGGTTTAGACTGACAGAGGCGATGAAGAGAGGAACAGATTATCACAATTCTGTCCTCCAAAAATGTTGGTAGGGGTCCATATGCCAGCCTACACCCGTGCATTTACTCAGGAACTCTTACACACACTCAGTCCAAAACAAAATTTACTTTGCAAAAAATAAACTTACATTGGACGAGTAACAGAATCTGACAGAGCATGTCACTGCCTGAGACGAAAACTATGGTGGATATATTTCCATACATGAGCCAAGATAACTCTGGCAACACATTGGTTGAGTCAATATAAGTCCTCGAGTTCCCAGAATGTTGGGTTCATAAATAAGTGTGCAAAAGATGTGGAATGTTCTAAAAAGGATGTGTGTCCAAGAGTGGAGAAGGTTCAGGTTAGATTTCTAAAAATGGAGAAATGTTCTAGACAGACTAAGAGCTGGAAGGTTGTATGAGACTATTTAACAAATATATATACAAATCAGCTACAACGATATGACTACCTGCCTAATACCCACCAAAAATGCTACCAACTCCTGATACAGGCTGTGGCCATCTCACAACTAGAATACTCTAACAGACTTGTCACTTGATTCTATTTGAGTACTACTTATTGCTGCACTAACATGTCCTTGTCGCACTGTACACTGATTGTTTCCCTTTTTTTTGTACGTCACTTTGGATAAATTGACGTACAGCTAAATGACTAAATGTAAATGTGAAACAGTCCTGACCCATATGGACCTCTGAAGGTGTGCAGTGGCATGTGGCACCAAGACGTTAGCATCAAATCCTTTAAATCACTTAACTTGTGAGGTGGGACCTCCATTGATGGGACCTGTTCGTCCAGCATATCCCATAGATAGATCCCATAGAAACTACCCCAAAACCCCACTGGGCACATCTCTGTCACGTCGTGGCTGCGACGCTGTTTTGGTCCGTCCCGCACGCGACTTCAAACCCCACCGGGAGCATTTCAGAAGCGTTTAGCTCGTCAGACTTTGTTTACTTGCTCAGATTTGGTCATTTTCCTGGTTTATGTGCTTCTAAATATGCTTCTACATGTGTAAATAGGCTTATACGTGTGTAACTATGCTACATATTTAATTTGTTTTACTTTTGTCTGTTTTTACGAGTGGCAGTTTACACAGGGTATTTTATTTTGAAAATCCACTATGCTGTTTCTGTGTCTGGCTTCCTGTCAGCTCAAGGTGCTCTGTGTAAATTGATGCGGGCTGCTCGCGGAACCCGTCAAAAATACAGACACATATTTCACATGGAGCCAAGCCGAGGCCCGTTTCTGGGATGCTTCTGAACTGGACCGCGGCGGAACCGGTGGGGTTTGGAACGTTGACTAGAACGGCTGTATATCACTGCAGCAACCGCTGCGCACACGCAACGCTGCGTGCCCGGTGGAATTTGGGGGTAAGAAGTACAGTACAGGAGGACAGTCCAGGACTTGTCTGCTTCTCCAAACTAGGGGCTATAGTCTACTATAGATAACACACTGACTGTATCATAATAATAATACTAATGATAATAATAACAATGATAATAATAATAATAATAATAATAATAATAATAATAATAATAACAATAATAATAATAAACAATTCCTTAAATAGGACCTAATAAAAAAGCAACTGTACACTGTAAACCTTGTGCAACCTGGACCTAATTCTGTTCATGCCAATAAAGCTCATTTTCAATTTGAATTTGACAAGCACAGAGACTGAGTGGTAAAAAAACAGAAATCATTTTTAAAAAACTGAGAAATGTCTGAGGCAGAAAGAGAAAAACAGTGAAATCCAGAGACCACCAGGGAGCTGATGGCACAGTGATCTAAATGGAACTTCTTCTGATTCTTGCTTGTCTGCCTACAGTCACTTTAGTCAAATCATACGTTGCCTGTGGACACAAGTGTGCCTCAGAGGCTCCAAAAATAGTAAATTACCAAAGCTAAAAAGCTTAATGGCTGCTGATATTCCTGCCAGTAATAGAACAAGGACTAAAAATTAAATTAGGACAGTGTTTCTGTTGCTATTTCGAGGAAGCTTTTGTGACTGTTGCCAACAGAGCAGCAGCCACCAAATAAGGCAGAGCGGACCAGAAGCATTGCTGGTCAAAAATCTGGAGTGAATTCATTTCAGGTCTGATGTTTGTCTTTTTACAAATATTCAACACATCTTTTCTTGCAGTATGTAAGATAAAAACAGGTCTGTTGAGCATCCTCTCAGTGGAGGAAGAGCTTGCTCAGATGAGCAGCATGCAAATGACCTCACTATAGTTACTTCCAGCATTTGGATTCTTTTTGATTATTTCTTTAATACAAACCTTCTCAGTAAACATTCATGGTGAAACTGTAATTAGTCGTCTAACATATGTTATATTATAGGTTTTTTAGCACCATTAGACTTACTGTGTAAAATATCGTAGGCCTGTTGGAGAAGAAATTAAACATTCCTACACCCAGAGAGATTCTTAGCATTAATTCTGGTAATAACAATAAAGTGTGCAGTGCCACAACATGGGCAGACAGAGAAGCAAAGAAAAATAGCACGTCTACGCAGAGTGCAAAGCCAATAAGTTTTGAAGTTAAGTAACCCAGCAGAGAGCAAAATATGCTCATTTATCAACATGCTTGTTTTTTTAGTTTCTTTAATCCCTCACTGCAACACATCTGAATTCAAACTCTATACTATGAAGATGTCTGTTATCATAATATGTATTGATACATTTTATAAGTTAGTGTTAGTCTAATGGTAAATGGGCTGTACTTATGTCACACCTTTCTAGTCTTCTGACCACTCAAAGTACTTTTACACTACATATCTCGTTCACCCATTCACACACATTCACACACTGATGGCACAGCCTTCAGGAGCAATTTGGGGTTCAGTATCTTGCCCAAGGACACTTTGACATGCAGACTGGAGCCGGGGATCGATCATCTGATTAGGGGGTGCTCTAATCCCATAAAGTGATGAAGCGACTGCTCCCCAACTCAGAGTCTCAACTCCGTCCTGTCCTCCCACCACCAGCTGACACTGGCCCATCTCCAAACTCCTCCATCCATCTACTCATGCTCATCCCTCGACTGCCATCCCTTTGTCTCTTGACCCTCATTCATCCTACAGTACATCATGTTGATTTACCTTCGTCCACAAAATGCAGTATACCTGTCTACATCTATAACCATGTTGGTGTTAGTTAATAGTATATAAATATGTGGAGATGGAGAGTGGGAGAACAGGGCATGATTTTTGAATGATGTGGTCACTGAATGCATTTTGCGTGATCCAAATTGACTTAAGTCAACTCTTTCATCAGTATCACAAATGTTATGTTATGTTATGCAGTTACATTATAAACTGTAACATATTCAGTTGTTTATAACAAAGTAATAAAATATGTTATATTTCAAAAGAAAAATAAATCAAAAAGTTGAACAGTTTGAACTTTAAATATTTGTCTTTGCGCTGTCTTTAACTGAATAAAGGTTGAAAAGATCCTGATCTCATTTATGTTTCACACAGTGTCGTCCCAACTCTTTTGGAATCAAGGTTGTGGAACATCATTTTAACAAATGCTTGTGTAACAGACTGTTGCATCTGAAATGAACATTCCTGATTAAGTTATGTAAATCTGCCACTGTTCCATCAGTGTTAACATTTCCTTTTAAAATGGTGCTTTGATTGATTGTAAAATTGTAAGAGCTGCAAATTGAACTACAACCTCTTTTATTCACCATACAAATGTCAAAATTCAAGTCAAAGTTACAAACCTGCGGTGTAAACGTGAACGTGAAGTCAACTCTGACTAAAATACACATCAAATCACACAGATTTATATTCTGCTGGCCACTGACGGTGAGCTGAAGCTAACAATTTCAAGTCGTATGTAGAAACATATAAATTCACCCTCAGTACAGTTGTCATGAACGGGGAAATTAGCTATAGAGACCAAAACTGTTTTTTGTACCAGGCTGTAAACATGTTTATTTCTGCTGTCAAGTTTTTAACGTGGGGACTTATGGAGGTTGGCATGTTGTGTAGCCAGCCTCAAGTGGCCATTTTAAGGACTGCAGCGTTTGAAACTTTAGCATTGGCTTTACTTCACAGCAACGGAGGTATGGTAGGAACCAGTCACAGCTGCTGTCTATACAGCATTTTATGGCATAATAATGTTGATGCAGTTTGCATCACCTTCTATGAATATCAATGACTAATTTAACTGGTGGGCTTTTTGAAGATGACCTTCATCCGGATGTTGGGTGTATGATCTCTTCAGTCGCTGTGACATGACTCCTCAACTAAATCTATTCTGATTCCTGAGGAGTTGCTCAACTTCCCTGGCTGCAGCATGGAATACCTCTGACTCTTGTACAGCCTGAGGGGATAAAGTGTGGAAGCTGAATATAACATAGGCTACACAATCATCTGAAAACCACCATGTCACACACACTCCTGCTGCAGCATAACAAATGCTGCTGTACGTTCTTCACTGCTTATTTTTTTATGAGCATCTGTTGTAGTAAATCCACTTTTTTTTTTTTTCAAAAACTGTATATGGAAGTTGGCAATGTGAGAATCAATGGGAATTAAATAAAGAAAGAAATTGTTCAGCACCATTGCAAGATGTTGCATCACTCGATTTCACTTTGGTCAACTCACTTTGCTGCAGAGTGGTTGAAGTCATTCCATGACAGGAAGTATACAACCAGGCACATGCATGTGTTTTTATATTAATACATCTTTATTACTATAGTGTGTGTATCTGCGTGAATGCTCATGTGATTTGTTGGTCCAGTGTGTCAGATTTAGGCTGATCTATTTAAAGAATATGGCAGATATGGAATGTGATATTCAGAACTATGATTTCAGTAGTGTACAGTCGCTTTTTGATACTTTGGAATGAACCTTTCATGTCTACAGAAGCCACGGGATGTCTTCCACGGACATCCATGTTTCTACAGTAGGCCAAAATGGACAAACGAAACATTGGCTGTCAATAAGTGGTTCACATTTTTTGTGGGTTTTGCAGCCATCATAGTTTTTCCTTCACACAGATCTTCACACACCACCAGCTGCCACTAAATCCTCCTTTAAACTTACTGAATTTTTTTGAGGTGTACCTTTTTAAGGTTTCTAAAATTGTTAGCCAGAGCCTAACCCAGAGTGCCCACATTTTTATTTTTTTTAAAGATATTTTTTGGTGTTTTCAAGCTTTATTTTTGACAGAGACAGCTGAAGATTGACAGGAATGTGGGGAGAGAGAGATGGGGAATGACATGCAGCAAAGGGCCACAGGTTGGATTCGAACCCTGGGCCGCTGCTGAGCCTTCGTACATGGGGCTCTACCAACTGAGCTTATCGATATCCCGAATGCCCACATTTTACCAGAGCACGGGTGATTGTGTCTCTTGTATAAAAACTGCAGTTCCTCAAATGTCCACTTGAGGCTGGCAACAGAAAGAGTCACTCTCCATAAGCCCCCATGTTAAAACGTTGAACTTCACAGCAGAAATAAACATGTTTACAGCCTGGTACTAGTGCCGGTGGGTTTTTTTTAGCAACCAGGTTTTATTCAGCTTCCCTGAGCTCCACCGACGCTCCACGTCGTTGCACATTTTTAGAAAATCCAGGAGGCGGCAGAGGCCTCCACACTCTGAGCTTCACGACAGCTCTTCAGAAACCTGTGGGTGACGTCACAGATATGACATCCATATGTATTACTGATGCTTGAGGGTTTCCTACACACTGACTAAGCTGCCATTTTTGAGTTGGGAGTGAGAACGTGACTATATGCAGTACATTTTCTGTTTCTCTTGTCAAATGTCAAAATAGAAATTTCATTTTGACACCCTAATAAATAAATAAAAAGCCTCCACTGACTGTTTTTTCAAAGTAAGAGTAAGTAACAGGGGACATGCTAAATATGTGAATTCTCACAACAGTAATTCACCCTTCAAACTCATTACCAGCTTAGGATATCCATATCTATGCAGAATACTCTGTACATCTGTTTCTTGGTTTGTTTCTGTGACTTTTAAGATCATCACTGAAATTTAACTTACAATGAATGTGCACTATTTCTGCTGTCTGTTAGCCTGTCTTGTCTGCCCGAGCCTCATCCGTTCTGACTGAACCTAATTTGATCCCTGCGTGGTGCCACTGTCATGCTGTGCCTGAAATGAGGTGAGATGCTTGACCTGAATGACTGAGAGACAAGAATAAATGTAATTCACCTGAGCACGTTATGGAAGAGACATTTGGATCTGTTTTGGCTTTGCTGTTTCTATTCTGTACAAAGACCAATGCAATGGTCAGAGCTCCAAATGCGCCTCACGGGTTAAATAAGAACTGGTAAAACCATGGAGAGCAGCTGGAACGTCTTGTTTTACTGCCCTCTTTCAGCCTGACCACACCCAACATCACTGGTGGGTAATGAGTGGGCATGGTCACTGTCACCTGTAAACACACCCACCAGTGATGATGTCACCTGGGGTACACCTGTACATCACTGCAGCCAGATAAGAATCTTCTGCATGGATTATAAGTGCTTGACTTAATTATTAATATTGATTATTAATTAAAATTCAACTTAAAAGGAAAAACATCAAAATGCTTTAACAGAGCTTTGTGGTCCATTTTTAATTTCTGGTTCAGGTCTTCACATCTTTGGCTTCTGAAGCTTGTCGTACTTACAATGAATAAATCCTCTTCATCTAAACACAAATTGATTTTTTGTCAATGGGGGCAGGTTCCACCAGGAAAATGCTTATGGGCACTGAGCCTTTGTTGAGCTGCCTGGATAAAAGATTTATCTCTCTATGCTCTATGTGGTGTTGTTGCCTTAAATTAATTGCATGTTTGCGCCTGAAATCACAGTCACAGGTGTCATGTATTAAGTTAATGCTATGTGCAGGGAACCACTATTCTAAAATTGACATGTTGTGTGTACAACAGACACAGGTGCCAGTCACCTGGACCAGAGTTAAGCGTTACTTTTTTCTTCTGGTGGCTGGCTAAAGTGCTTCTTTGTACTGGCCTAAAAGCAGCTTTCACACCTGTGCTTTGTGCAGTATGAGCTGTGGTATTTATACATGAGCTGCTAGAGATGTTTGGGACAGAGAGATGGACAAATGTCCCCACTATCTCCCAACACAGGACGTATGCAGAAAGAACAGAAACTATCCATCCATTCATTCTCTTGTGCTTATCCGGGATCAGGTTACAGTGGCAGCAGGTTTAGACGACCTCCAGACGTCCTTCTCCCTACAACACATTCCAGCTCCTCCTGGGGGATCCTGAGGCGTTCCCAGGCTAGATGGGCTATGTAGTCCCTCCAGCGGGTTCTGAGTCTGCCCCGGGGTCTCCTCCCTGTTGGACGTGCCCGGAATACCTCCAAAGGGAGGCGCCCAGGGGGCATCCTAATCAGATGCCCAAACCACCTCAGCTGGCTCCTTTCAATGCTAAGGAACAGCGGCTCTAGTCCCAGCTCCCCCTGAGCTTTGGAAACAAACTAGCTAAATAATAATTAAAGCAAAAATGATGTAAGGTATTTGTTGTGTTTGGTCCTGCTAGCTGTGCACATGCCTTTGTTATGACTGTATTACTTTTGATCAAAAACTAGCAAGTAGGCCATTTTGCTGATACGCATAATACAGACTGGTCCAAACAGCAGGAAGCCCAGCTCAACATCTGTCTACGCAAAGCTCTCACTAGCGACTGAAGGTCAGTCCCAGATTTGCTCCTGTCTGGCAGCCTCTTGCTCTTCCATTGTCCTCTTTGCCTCTTTGTTTAACTATGCCCTGAAAAGCTCCTGAGCCCGGTAGTTACATAATGTTATTTTAATATTAAGTACGGATATGTGGCTTGTTATTGCAAGTAGATTTAATTTGACTCATTGGTGCTCCTAATCGCAGATAGAAACAGAAGTGCTGTCAGAGCAGCGTGGGGATAAGGTGTAAAGGTGGCTGCCACAGCAGTGATGATGCTGGACTTTTAACTGCCTTAACACCTACAACACAAAGGCAACGTTTATGGGAAAAAGATGATTGTGCTGTAATCTTAATATTGTTGTTCATTGCATGCCATTGCTGTGTTTGCTAGTTTGCCCTTAAAAATGTCATTTTCTTCCAGAATAGAAGCTCCTTTATTACAGTTTTCTCCCATCTTGCAGTTATTGTCTTATTATGACATTTGCTCTATCCATTCGTGTAATATGAAAATCAAAGTGTGAAACAGATTCAGCACTACAAGTAATAAGATGACAAACAGATAGTGAGCAGGCAAGCCTCCAATCTGATATCTGATGTCTATTTAAACACAACACACACGTGCCTGTACTCACGCATGGACAAGCATGTGAAGATCTTTTCTGCCTAACACACAAAACAGGATGAACATTAGCAGGTTCACTGGGTTTAATCTCCATATGCCTCTTATAATGAATTCAAAGGGAGTTCTGGGACGTCTGCTTACGTTTGCATGTCTACATTGACAGTCTGGGCAAATCACTCTATGTTCTCACAGAGACAGGCAAGCTGAGATCAATATAGACACAAAGGGGCCAGAAGAGGCCAGTTAAAAGATAAATCTGAACCAGTCTGACATCCACCATGGCGTATATTATGAAAGTAAACTGTCCTGAGTGTCAGTTCCTACATAGACAGATGTCGAACAGGCTTGCAGAGGTAGTAAAGTTGACTGAGCTCTTACTTTCCTCCTCTTCTTTCTGTCAGGTTTAAAAAGGAAAAATAAAACAATACACGTTAAATCAAGGTCTTTTGGCCCAGATCACAAGTCCTTAAGGCTCCGATACAGTCTAATCCTTATATTTGCATAGCTCCAGATGCAATCCTGATTAAATATGTAACTGAGACATGACACAACCAAATGTGGGTCGCCTTATTGCTAAAAAATAACAATCAGTTCATTAGAATACCTCTGGATTGGCCCCAATAGCAATACTTTAACTTGTTTGAGGACATCTCTGAAAAACCTTAAACGACCTTCTCTCTGACGTATGACAAGAAATGATATACCATTTATATTAAATTGCTTTCTATCTGACATCACGTTATAGCCTCACAACTAGCACAGCTAGAGCGAAATAATTTCTTAGTATAGCACCGTCACCTGCCTCTCTCTTCATCTCTCTACCCCCGACAGTGTCCATGGTTCTAACACACTCATCATAGGTGCACTGCCTCAACTGACCAGCTGACTTCTGAAGCTGAAATAAAATGAATACATTTATTCCTAATCAAAGGTGAAACTCATCTGGAACCATGTCATGAAATAAATCTGCAGCCTCTGATTCACCTCATTAAATCATGTGCAAATGACACAAGGCTGCTACAAAGTAACCCCACACACCTCTGCACACATCAGACAGGACGGTTTTAACTCTGCCGGGTAATGAGAAAGATGTCTGATAGCCGCTCCATAACACAAAATAATTCTCTTCATACTATGATAAGTCTGACAGTTTTTGCTTTACCTGGATAGTTTATAAAGCAGAGATTGTCCTTCATCACATACTTCGTGAAAGAAAAACAAATCACAACAATAGCTTTTAGAGGTTTTGGCCAAGAGGCAAACAAATCCCATGTTCAGCAGGTTTGAATGAAAGAATCTCAGTGAGGGCTGGGGATTATAGTTTTGTAGAGAAACTTAAGATACATTTGAAGATTAGCAGTTACACTGCGTCATCACATTCTTATTTTGACATGAAGCCTCTTTCAAATACTGTACATGGTGTTGGTGGTGCTGCAATTTATAACAACAATGAACTTCATAGTCAAGAGCAGGATCCCTGACAAGTTTGTTGAAGCCACACTGGGGTCATGTGACACTTGACTAGTTTGTATGAAAATGACTGGGAAGGGTTCTCTTTAATGTCGGCTAAACTGTATTGATTGCCTTCAAGTGTTCAAGTTTGAACTTTATTGTCACAGTTTCTGTCCACTTGTGAATTGACTGAGCTCAGCCCCCATTACCCTTCTCATATAGATAGAAGCCTTTTTGTACATATGGGACACAATTTTTGTCCATGTGGTTATATTGCCCAGATTGAATCCAGACATGAGCCTTCTTGTTCAGATCTAGTGTTTCTTATTGGTCCAGAGGGAATGCGTTGTTTTAAATGAGCCAAGAAGGGTCTGCTTTAATCCAGACAGAACGACTCATGTGTATGCAATTCACTCAGTTGCCCGAAATCTGTCTGTGCTGTCTGAATGGGAAACCCAGCAACCCCATAAAAGTTATTGCAAATGTACATTTATGAAGTTTTGTGTCCCATCAGACAAAAAAAACAAAAAAAAAACAAAAAAAACACGGGACACTTTTTGTCCATTTGGGGTGCAGCATTTAATAATTTGTCCAGTAATGGGAGTTGTGGGTCAACAGGAAGTCCCTTTCTCACTCTGTCCATTTAGTAAACCTATGTTCACCAGAGCTGGTACATGCCATACACTATTTAAAACACACATACTGTTTTTTTGCTGCAATTGGTTACCTACCAAAATAGAAATGTGATAAAAATTGCTTCCATAAAATATTTTGGTAAGTAGAGGAAATTTAGGAGGTCAGGGATTGAAGTTATTACTGACTAGACTTGAAGAACTGAAGCTGAGTCTCAACATGTCTGAACATTTTTGAAAGTTGAACTTGCTCCACATCATATAACATGACTCAGTAACTGAGACTTTAAATCACCGTTCATATGACCATCTTTTTTACGTATTGTAAAGCATAATATTTAAAAACATGGTTAATAGAGACATCCAGAACTGACTCTCAGAAACGGTTTTACATCCAGTCTGGGAATCTGTAAAATGTATCAGTATTGACAGTCATAAACTGATCCTCTCTCGGCACACACACACAAACATGGCAATCCATCCAATCGTTGTAGAGATAGTTTAGCCCTATTCAAAATGTTGGACTGACTAACTGACTCACAGTCATCCCAAGAGACATGAAAGGACGTGCTGTTGTCCCTGTCTTTCGTTTCATTGTAAACTGCCTTATGACCTGTAACATTTAGAATCTCACCTGTATGCACAGGTGCTCATGCTGTTGCATTAACTCAAAGTGCTGTCACTGCTCTACAGTGCAATTATGTCTTCTGTGGCTTGCCTTAACAAGTCTTGTGAAGGCTTGTTAAGGCAGACTCAAAGAAATTGAATCATCTATGGTGAAGCTTCACATTGATTGACAACTAATTTGCGGAACCATAATTTGAGCTTTTATCAACTTCTAATTGCAGCAGGTCAAACTAATCGTTGCCGTTGTGTTCAATCCGAAGTTCTGGACAGCATAGAACATTTAGTTAAATACCACAGTGATTGGATCGGGTGAGTTTAAGAAGTTTTTGTTCTTTTGTACTTTTAGATGTAGCAGAGACATCATAAGAGGAGGTGGCAAATTATAGCCAAGTGGACTCATGCATCTCCCAGGCCCTGTGTCACTCATACTGAGGAGAATAGAACCTGCCAAGATGTACATCCCACAACCATTCATAGCAAGAGGAATAAATTAGTAAGAACTTCTTCAAATGCTACTTTTCATCTTATCCATTGCTCCAGAAGTTTCTTTAAAGTGTGCAATCTCTGGGTCACTGCTCTCCCTCTCTTCAGCCTTTGCATTGCTGTAACTTTCTGATCATGGTGCCCTCATGGTACCCACAAGGCCTCTCTGTACTGAGAATCTTTCGCCCTATCACCACAGTATCTCTGGTAAACAAAGGCTGTGAAGAAGCACAGGATTATCCAAACAAGTGCTGTGGAAATTGATTTGGGCCACCGAACCATGGAGGCCTGATTCAGCCTCTCCGTGAGCCCTGGGAATTGACCACAGTGATTCAAGATAAAACCTAAGAGCAGAGGACAAACTGCATTAAAGCTGTGTTGCACGAAAGCTAACAGAAAATGGATTCACATACTCTATTTTATACTCAGTGCTTGTACTATTGCTCACAAGGTCTTTGTACTGTGTTGTAAGAGTAACAGAGAAAAAATGGTGTGTAATGGAGCAGGATTTCTATGGTTGCGAACCTGTATGTAGAGAGAATACTGTGAGCTGTGTTCTGTATACACAAAGAGGTTGGTTAAAACAGCAGATGAAACTGTGCAGACATACCACTAGCATACCAAACCACATTTTCTTTGTAAATTCAAAGATCATTTGTTTTGTTTTCTGGAGATTTGGATCCTCACATTTGCACTATTGTATCCTGTTAACATTGTCGTCTCCCGTTTGTTCTACATAGGACTCCACATAAACACATCCTGGCAGTGAAGGTATAGCAGGCAGACTGTAAACGCTGCAGGTGGTGCTTTCATGGAGCAGAGGAATGAATCAGAGTTAGGTTATAGAAAAAGTTTGGGGTAAAATCAAAACATTGGTCACTTTAAGATAAGTCTAAGCAGTGTTTTGGGATACCAGGCTGTTGGACAAATCAACTTTTGGTCCTGTGGGACACTTTTTGGAAGAATGGCATGGCACCATACAGTAAATGCCGCATCAAGTGATAATTTCTCAAATAAAATATTGCAAATATTTATTGTACAAGTAGAAGAGAAAATTACAGACAGGCCCAACAAAAAACAAAGTAACATTTGTACATCCAGGCCCAGATATGCTGTATCTTCCAACATCAATAGCCGCTGTGACAAAAATGTCCATACAGGTTGAGACTGGATTATTGAGCTATAGTCAAAGAGGGACACATAAGTGCTACCCATTTAGATGCATTTAAATATGTTTGGTCTCTGATATAATCAAGGATCCACAAATCTTAACAGATTTGCAGTAAGAATCAGATGTGGAGCTCTTAATCTCTTAAAAATAAAGACAGAAATCCGTATCATTGTCAGAGAGTCAACAGAGTCAGGAGGTTTTATCATATGGAGATCATGCATCTCTGTGAAGATTTCATGTCAATCCATCCACCATTTTGGTCAATGGACCATCAAACAGTGACATTTGTATCCCTACAGTTATGGCACTAGCATTGCTAATAATGTTAGTGTTATTCACATTAACATCTAAAGCAAGTTGTCAGTAATCAGACTAACAATGAAAGAAAAAATTACAACACACTGTTCTGACTTTACAGACAAGAAATGGCTACCACTTTGCATTCAGTCAGTGTTGGATGTTTTCTGTTCCCATGGAAGTGCATTTGCACCTGAGTTGATCACGCTTACTCATATTTACTCACCGTCAACAATTCAACGTGGAGTTTATCTGGATTATTCATTTCAAACAGGAGACATTTGGTAAAGAACTCATTGATGATTTAACAGTAACACTTTCTACAAAGACCACCTCTGTAGTGGAGGCTTTCATAGTAAATTATTATAATTATTATAATAAATTATTATAATAAATTCATAATGCTTCGTGACAATTCTTCTGATACATTACAGCAGATGTAGATGTGACTTATAATGAATTATAACTTGAAGTGTCTTATGGATGCTCTTGCATAATTATAAACTCAAGGTTGACACACTATGACTACATATACTCACTTGAACTCATAGTATGAGGTTGTTATTATTAAGTTATTATTGCATGTGTAAGTACATTTTGATGCATCTATAATATTGCATCTTCTTCGTCCTTGGTGTTAAGTTAAGTGTGATGCATCTCCATGCATTTAAAAGAATTTATGCTGCGTCATAACTGATTGTTTATTATGACAGATAATTAAAAGTAAAGTTTGTCTGCTTTAGGAATGGAACATTCTGGTCTTCTGAACATGTTTTATGACTTCATATAGAAAGCATTATGAGTGTTTATAAGTGATCATTGAGGAATAGTCTGTATTCCTGATCATGTATTGCTGCATTTCCAATGTGTGGTGATTTATTTATGTATAGTAATAGAACCATCACATCAAGCCAAGAGAGAAATGGGATGGAGGGAGAAGCTAGAAGTTGAAATGAATAGATTTTTATTTTATTCTAGTCACGAATATATAAATCTGTTTATTCCCTTTATTGCTGCATACTCAACATTCACAGTAGATATGTGCTTTCCATTGCACTTCTGCAATTCAAATGACAGACATGCCATGAATGTGTCCATTGAAAATGGAAACATAACAAAGAGCCAATCTGAATGTATTCATGATCTCGATTGTACAAATCAAGTGTTAAACCTTCTTAGTTTTTAGAAAAGCTAATTATATGTAATCATATTTTCAAGTTATTTCACTGCATTCTGTACATGTTGTAAATTAAGTGAACAGAGTTCAGATCATCTCTACTTGTGAGTCTGAGCTCACCACTGTCTAAAGGTCTCTGGCTTTGTTCATCAAAGAGTTTTTTTTTTTTTTTGCTCTGAGGTTTCATTTTTTCAAATGACATGTGTAATATGTACTGAATGTTGCAGGCTTTGTGCTTACATTTGGTTTTTTTTTTTTTTTTACTGAAACAGGCTGAAGGACGATCTGAGTCTCACACCTTGACTTTTGAAGACTGGGTCTATCATGAATGCAGTAAGTTTAGCCATAAGATGAAGCAACAAATGAGGAAAGACTTGGTTTAATCATACCAAGAATTACATTAATCAAATTCAAAATCAAATTTTGCACTTGAAGGCCCGGTGTGCTCGGGAGCTACAGTCATTTATGGTCTCTATTAGATTTTCATTTTGCCTCTGAGCACAGTTTGTAGAGTCTAATCAGACTAATGTTCAGTTCACTTTGAATTTTTGAGTACTTCAAGTAGTCGGCTGAACATCTGGGTTTTTCAGAAAGTGGTGGCTGCCAGTGAAACAGGTGCACACTGTGATAATGACAAACATAAAATGACACGCAGCTGTTGTTCTCGCGTTCTTCTGCCTTTATTTAAATTTTCAGCTGAGAATAGGCACCGCGATATGCTTTCTTGGAACAGAACTCACTACCAATAACAGATGTTTAGCTTATTACATGTATGTATAAAAAAATATGATTCTCATAGAAAGATTAGAAGTATTGTACCAGATTGAGCTGTGAGCTAATTTCCATCTGCAGTCTGTGGGCAAGTGGAAGAATTCACTTTTCTGTTCGCATTGCCTTCATGATTGTCTCTCTGCAGTGATTTATTTTTAGAGCTCGTGGAGTCAGACCAGGCTGAGGAGAAAGCATCATAAAGACTATTAAGACCATGACAGTAGTGAGGACAAAAATGAGCGATTGAAAATCTGTTCTTTAAAGAAAAACACCACAAACTAAAAAGGAACGGCTTTTAAAACCTTCCTGGAAAAATGCAGAACAAACGCCCAACTGTTCCTGTCAAAGGCATTCCACATCTTGAAATTATATACTCTGTTTTTGGTGAAGAAAAGTTGGTTTGTCTGGAATGTCCTTGGATGTGTCTGCACACGTGAGAAATAATAAGAGGTCGTCCTCTGCTATAAAAACGAGTTAATTCAGGACCGGTTTAAATCTCTGAGGTGGCTGTTGATACTAACACAACAGTTCCATTAAAGCAAAATTAAGCACCACAAAGACGGCGCCTCAGCAGAAATATACAGCGAGGCCTGTCACATTAACATAAAGCATGGTCCTCGGAAATTATTAGCCTCCGTAATCTCAGGAACACTCAGATGCAGCATTGCACTGTTCAAATGACCTGTCCAGCATGATGCATGGCTGTTTTTTCTGCCTCACCTACTGAAGAACGCCAGCTTCTTCTGCTGCCTCCACCCCCGACACCCGCTACTTTTTTTTATTTCCCGCTCTCTGGCTTTTTTACCTCTTGCACCAGATTTATGCAAGGCGTAGCAGTGAGGTGCAAAGCTTTCACAAACAACAGCCAAGCCAGACGGGCAAGGTGAAGGTCAACAAACACATTATCCTCCACTTATCAACAGCGTATTAACACAGCTCATTCCCGTCTTGCATTACACATAGACGACCCAGGTCGTATCAGCCTTTCCTTCTCCAACCTCGCCTATCTGCACCACCCAGGGAGGAAGAACCTGAGAACGATATAATGACATAAAGCTTTATCTCCTGTCCTACCCGTCCAATCACAAGGAGCGGGACTGGAGGGAGAGCTTGGCCTGGATTAAAGTTGAGGGGCTGCTGTGCATAAAGACACGGCTTTACGGCGTGCACTTGGAGCTAATGGTCAGGGTAGGGGTGTGGAGGTTGAGGGATCGATGGGAATGATCTAGCACGCAGCAGGACAGATATAAAGATCAGTGAAGGGGAAAATAGACTCTCTGTCACCCCGCCGATTGCTCTGATTGCCTGCCAGCCTGCTCACTTGTGACCAGATGGCCTGTCCCCATCAATGCCCAGCAAATACCTGTAAGACCCCCTGTAAAAATCTCTCTATTAAAACCATCAAAACACCAAAACTCAAAAACTGTAGGTGGCATTGGTGAAACCTTTTGAAGACTTTGCTGAAGATGTCAACGTGTAGTTGGTTAAGTACAAAATAATATCACATAGTCCCTACAGTTGTGTTTTTATCACACAGTAAGAGGTATTAAGATACTCAAATTGAGGCAACGATTCAAAAACTAAGTTCTACCGCTTATATTACACTGCATACATGAGAATATGTTGTCTAGACTTGAATGTATGAATTGTGTATAACAAGAGAAGGTTCTGAAAGTTAAGAGTTGAAGTCTAAGGAACAGTCGATGGAACCAGCACACATGCCAGCTATCAGTAATATACCTGTGAGTTTCCTGCTATGACATGTCAATATGCCTGCTCTGCAACCAGTCCATATACACCCATTATTTACACAGAGAAGCTATTAACCCTTTATAGGACACTCATTGAAATACTTTCAACCTGGAGTGTTATTGGTGGATATAAGAAGACATTTTTTCTTTTTGACTTTTTTAAAAGTTTCAGTTTTAGGCTGCAAATCAAAGTCAACGAAGTTACCATATACAGTCACTCACCCACCTAGGGTAAAAAAAAATCAAAAAATATTATATTTATTTCCAAATTAATAATCAGGCATGTCCATCGGAACTTATGACACTTATTTCAAAATATCACACACTTGATACAGTGCAAAAAATGTTAGGGTTAGAGCTAGAGTGGGATCCATTAAAGGCCATAGCAACACTACCTGTGACGTAGCCTGACATTCACTGATTGGCTGGAGAAAGTCACGTGATTCTGCTCCTTCATTGAGAGACATGGGGCACCATTTATAAAGCCCATGGAAGTGACCATATATGTTTCCTCACCCTATAAAGGGTTAAGAAAGAACTTCACTGTGATCATTTAAAAAAGTGTAAAACTAACTACAGTGCTCTTGTGCACTAAAAAAAAGGCCAATTCTGAGATTTCTTTCAAAATACTAAATATGTTGGAAAATAGTTGCTGAAAACACATGAAAAGACTTGAACTGAACAATATATTACTGCAATGTGAAGTTAGAGGTTCAAACTGTTTTTCACCAGTTTTCAGTCCAGGATTTTGTGGGCGGTCCTTAAAGGGTGGCTTGATGACACGCTGAGGCCACCCTGAGCATAACCCTGCACTCCTAGCAGAGAGACAGAGATGAATTCATCTCACTCAGTGTTAGTCATGTCATTTTCTGAACTCATCTGACACGTTTCAGTCGCTTCAAAATGGCTGCTTGACTGCTCCCACGAGTGGGCGTGGCTTCAGCACATTCAGAGGACACGCCCCCACAGTCCCTGAGCTGAGAATTCATTTTTACCTGATTTGGACACCTAATTTCATAAACATGTCAATATTTTTAATCATTCAAATTTGGCTGGCACATATTTATTCTTACTTCTTACACAGACTTTAAAGTAAATAAAACAGCATCACAGAGACTCAGAATGTCAACTGCATTGCTGAATCAGGCTTTAACATTTACTCCCAGACTCTGATTCTCATACACACTGCCAGCATTAGACCTGAAGGGTACAGTATTTGAGTATCTAAATATTTCTCAGTGAAGCATTTTTATCTCATTTGAGAGTTATGAAGTGTTTGACTCACTTAGGTAACATGTCTGAACCTCCGTAGTTTTTATGCTTACTTGCTCAAGTTCTGTTCATTAGCTTAGTTTACTAATAGGATATACAATAGGATGTGCAATAGGTCAGGTTTATTGTAAATATTGCGCTGTCTGCTGGACCACAAATTAAAGTTCTTAAAACATTTTGTAGCATACCAAATCATCATTTGTTGCTGAATGGTCGGCTTAGGCAGAGATCTCGAGCTAACTTCACTATCACTTTTTCAATCATCCCTCTTCAGTCTCATTTCCCTGCTCCCTCCCATTTCACTCTTCATTCCCTCTGCACATTAAGCCATAAAGTGGTCTCTGATCCATTAATCTAGTGTAGTATCGTAAGTAAAAAGAAAGATGAGTGCCCATTGATGGGATGTGTCTGAACCAAAGATATTAGATTTAGGTGAAGTTAGCACAAATCACCTTTTGAAGAATAATCTGCTCGACATCCCAGATTACACAGATCAGCAATGCTGCCGGTGGTGGTGGACCCTAAACATTGGTATTTTCTGATTTTATTAACTGGCCTTGCTTAATCTGCTGTATGCTGCTTTATGCATCAAGTCATGTCAAGTGGCATATTGTTGTAGAACAGTTAGTTCCAACCAAGTAATTTGATTGGACAAGAGACATGCTAGTAGTACTGATATAGAGCCAAACAGTACTGGGACTTACTGTACATGTATCCCCCGTTTTTACAGGTATTCCAGTAATTGTTACATTAAAGTTACATTATAGGTTGTCATCTATTTTAGAAAGTTTGTACCACAAAAATGAACATATTTCTACAAGTAATTCAAAAACACACAAAAGGGCAACTATTTACTGCACACTGCTGTTAGAAACTGAATAAAATCTGATCAGCCACTGTCAGTAATCAATACAGAACCATTAATCAAACCAATAACTAACAGCAGTCAACGCTAGACAACGCTATAATACTTATCTAGTGTTTCTGTAGCGTTGACAAAACGCTCAAAAATGAACATTTTAGCAGTTTGAATTCGACTGAAGCGCCAAACTCCTTTAAGAAATATGACATTTGAACACTTCATTACATTTCTGTAAAAATCTACAATACAAACACAAGATAAAGGACATCATGTGTCCACAGTCTGACTGCTAATTCAGCATCAATATAATTCATAGAGATTTTGGACTTTGTCGCCTCAAAACCTCAACAACTCTCTGCCAGTCTTTTGTTTAGCCATGATATTTTAGTCAGAGATGGAATGAGGCAAACTCACTAAAATAAGTGCTGGCTTGGGGATCAGATGCACGCCAAATTAACCACAGACTTGAAAACAGTTGTGTGTGTGCATGACAGAGTTTTTTTGGCCTTTGGCCACAACTCGAGGAATTGCCCGGTTTGCTGCTTCCTGTTTGGTGCTGAAGAGAGTGACCCCAGATATTTGCACACACAAAGTAGATAACAAGCTAGTGTTGAGGAAAATGTTTATGTGTTGCTTGGCAACTGTACAGTCCCAGTCCAGTTGTGGAACTATTTGTATTGGCAGAGCAAAATAAATGATTCAATAAACAAAACAAATATTTATATACATACATATTTCAGTTGAGGTCATGCTACTGTAACAATCAGAATGTGTGTGTTTCATAGGCCTACAACCACATCACACCTGTGCTGATATCCAGTACATCAGCACTCCTTCCTGTGTGTTATTGCTTCAGGCTGTGGAATGTCACTTTGCACTTCTCCTTGCAGTTGTTTTGAACACAGCGTCTTGGTTCAGGACCTTGGACAATTTACTAGAGTACCTGCCTCACCATTTCCAAACACATTTCATTTAGCAGTGGCCCATGCATTAAAGACACCATCTGTCAGGGCTCTGCCTCTTATCACTCTCTAAAGTGCAGGGAAACATTCTGGTATGGCAGTGGAAAGAGAAAAGTGGTAAGAGAAGAAGAAGAAGAAGGTCAGGGGTGGAAGAAGGAGTACTCTAAGACCTCTGAAAACCGACCTCCAACAGAAAATTTGACTTATTGTGGTACATTCAACAACCGGATGGTTAACGTAGTGGATTTGAAGCGGGAATGTTGTTAGTTCATAGTCAAAGCTTAAACTCCAAAGCTACTAAGGGTTCCATATCAAGATCCCTCTTACTCAGAGCATAGCTTGTGAGGAGAAGAGAGGTGCAGGGTTAACCTCAAATCAATAAACTCATACCAGGATTAAGTAATTTATTATTAGATGTATACGATTTATTTATTACTTTTTTATATTTATGCTTGAAGATGAGGTGAGGTCGAAGTGAGGTTTTTAAATGAATAATGAAGATAAAAATATAAAATCTAATAATCTCATAAAAATAATGTTTATGTGAATTGACTGCTGTTTTGGTAGCACTGATAGAGATGTTTTAGGAGTTCGAGCTGTCAAGAAGTCAAAAAGTATTTAATCCATTTTAAGATCTGTGGCTGAACATTCACATTCAGTCAGCTTTTATGTTAGCATGTTCACAACAATGTGCTATTGGCTTAACAAGTGCACTATAGCTAAAACATATTGAGAGCACAAGGCAGAGTACATTTGTACAAGACAGCTGAAAATATCACTTTTCTGATCATGTATGCTTAATAAACAGATTTGGTTCGACATTGTGCTCACTGCACTTGTGTCTTGTGTATAGATGGCATCAGCTTGTCAGCTGTGTTTGGTTGCAAATAAAGATGAACACTGTCAGACACAGAGCACAGAGCACAGGATTGCTGCATGGCTGACTATAAGCCTTTGTAAATTGAGTCTCAAAATGACCTCACGTAACTAGCTGTGAGGGAACAAAAGAGACAAAGGGCAGTGCAATGCAGAAAAATCTTGTTCCTGTCGCCTGACACTCATGCTGAGGTCGACTTTACTTTTGAACCAAATGCTGGTAAACCCTCCTCTACTGCTATCCAGGGTTATTGACTGTTCGGGAGATAAGGCTGTTAGCAGCAGGAGTGATGCGCCGTGCTGTGCAAGGATTTTATAACTGACCTATGACACACACTTTTTACTTCATTGCCTCTGTGGAAATGTGATGTTTTCATGGGCTTTGTGCAGCTGTCAACCAGATATGAGCAAGTAAATTAAAATAGTGCAAAACCAGAGGTTTCCTAACAGTGGTTCCGAGAGATCTAGAAAAGGTAAGACGGAAAAACAGCATCCTTATCCTCCACTGGTACAACGATAAATGTGTTGTGCAGCAACAACAACAGCTAACTTATTGAGGAAGATGATTGATCCGATGATTGATCATGGGTGTTTCTGTAGTGTTGACAGTCAGATTTGAGCAAGCTTTGTGTGCAAGACAGAACACATCAGCAAAGGGACAGAACACATCAGCAGAAATACATTCTCATAACCCATTGGCTATCAACGCTCTATCACCTGGCAACTTACAGGACTAAAAGTATCTGTTACTAACATCACTGGACGAAAATTCAACTTTGAATTATCCTTTTCTCAAAGATATCAACACAAATGTGTCTTTGTCATCATTCTCATGTATCAATACAGACTGCAGAGGAAGCCTTGGCCCGGATATTCATTATCCTTCCTCTGGAAACGTTGGCCATTGTCTCAATAGGCTAAATTGTCATCTGATAGGTTCTGAGACTACCTATTAAGAAACTGTTATTAATAATTGTTTTTGCCTGAAGCTGAAAATATTATTATTATTATTATTATTACTTATTATATTCCAACATGATATGTTCTGACTCGAGTTGTTATTTTGACGACACACCTTTCATTCTACAAAAAAGAGTACTAAGTAAAGACAACATTACTTTGTATGTATTTTGTATGATCCCCGGAACATCTGGAAAATATGAACAGTATAAGAAAACATCTTGAGTAGTACTTGTGCACTTAAATAAATATACTACACACTACTGCCCTGACAGAGGGACTATAATCAGAATAAATAGAAGACATTCAATCGTTTCAATCAATTGGGTCATATATCTTAAGTGCGCCATTTCTCTTTCCCTGTGCGTGCCCATAATGGATCCTCCACTTCACTTTCCATTCACAATGCCAAAGACAAATAACAAACGATTCCAGTCCAGTCCCACATGGATGGGACCCAGAACACTCAGAACACGTCGTATTTCCTGTGTTGTATTCAAATTCATTTTTCAGCAGCTGCCTGTCTCTCATGGGAGGTTATTTACTCTCTTATTGCACCACTCCATCTTTTGTCAGTCTCCTCATCATAAGCCCCGTGACAGATTCATGATGGATATGAGCTCCAAGCTCCAAGAGATATCCACCTTCAGCACACTTATTCCTTCAGACTTTCCATCAGCTTCCCACTACTGAGCAGAGGCTGCTCAGGAGACCAGTGCAGTGGATGACGAAGTTTAAAAAAAAAGTATATCACTTTAGTCGCTCATTTCATTCTGCCACTTTGCAGCTGTGAGACAATTTGTACCTTGCAGTATGAGACACGTAATATATAGTGTCTGTGTCCTGATGTATGGCAAGATTATGTCAGAAATTAGACTTCATAGAAAAACTCTTGAGATGAGATGAAGGATGAGCCAAAAGTCAACTACAGCAGGCGAGACAAGCTAGCTTTGACCACTGGCTGCTGGACAACTTCCACAGACGCAAGTTACATCACAACTACATGCCAATGCTGTCTGGGACAAACAGTTATCATTGAGAGAGGTCTATGTTGTGTTTCTTTCACTTTAATTATGATGGATTTCACATATGCATGGTGAATCCAGTTCATTTTTCCATAGACTCCCTGTAAAAAAATATTTGTATGTATCTCTCCTGTAATTTAAATCTGCTCCAACATAATGGGCTCTTCCTTGACCCATGCATAATCCTGCAGAAAAGCAAACCAGCACCAGCAAAAAACATCTCAAACACCTCTAAGGACTAGGTTATAATGAATTTAAACACCAACTACCACTAATGAAAAAAGTGAGTATATGGTGACATTTTGTTTATGCTGACTGTTGAACAGACTGTCTTTTCCCCAGCTTCTCTAAATATCCTGCATTCATCTGAAGTGAGATCATTGACCAGGCAATGGGCCTGCTAATGAGACATTTATTGGTATAGTTAATCAAATATCCCTGGATGATAGTTTACTGCAGGGCCCAGACACATTGGGCCATAGCAATGATGCAACCCTGTGTCAACAGACAGACAGCTGCCGCTTTCAAAGGAAGGTCTTAGAGGGCCTGTCTGCTACATGTCTGTGTACATGTGTTTGTACATGTCTGCTACATGTCTGTGTACATGTGTTTGTACATGTCTGCTACATGTCTGTGTACATGTGTTTGTACATGTCTGCTACATGTCTGTGTACATGTGTTTGTACATGTGTTTGTACATGTCTGCTACATGTCTGTGTACATGTGTTTGTACATGTCTGCTACATGTCTGTGTACATGTGTTTGTACATGTCTGCTACATGTCTGTGTACATGTGTTTGTACATGTGTTTGTACATGTCTGCTACATGTCTGTGTACATGTGTTTGTACATGTCTGTGTACATGTGTTTGTACATGTGTTTGTACATGTCTGTGTACATGTGTTTGTACATGTGTTTGTACATGTCTCTGTACATGTGTTTGTACATGTCTGCTACATGTCTGTGTACATGTGTTTGTACATGTGTTTGTACATGTCTGCTACATGTCTGTGTACATGTGTTTGTACATGTCTGTGTACATGTGTTTGTACATGTGTTTGTACATGTCTGTGTACATGTGTTTGTACATGTGTTTGTACATGTCTCTGTACATGTGTTTGTACATGTCTGCTACATGTCTGTGTACATGTCTGTGTACATGTCTACTACATGTTTGCTACATGTTTGCTACATGTCTGCTACATGTCTGCTACATGTCTGTGTACATGTCTGCTACATGTCTGTGTACATGTGTTTGTACATGTCTGTGTACATGTCTGTGTACATGTGTTTGTACATGTGTTTGTACATGTCTGCTACATGTGTTTGTACATGTGTTTGTACATGTCTGCTACATGTCTGTGTATATGTGTTTGTACATGTGTTTGTACATGTGTTTGTACATGTCTGTGTACATGTCTGCTACATGTCTGTGTACATGTGTTTGTACATGTGTTTGTACATGTCTGCTACATGTCTGTGTACATGTCTGCTACATGTCTGTGTACATGTGTTTGTACATGTCTGCTACATGTCTGTGTACATGTCTGCTACATGTGTTTGTACATGTGTTTGTACATGTCTGCTACATGTCTGTGTATACGTGTTTGTACATGTGTTTGTACATGTGTTTGTACATGTCTGCTACATGTCTGTGTATATGTGTTTGTACATGTGTTTGTACATGTCTGCTACATGTCTGTGTACATGTGTTTATACATGTCTGTGTACATGTGTTTATACATTATGGGGAGCATTTTATGCCAGCACACTATACTAAAAATGCGTGTACAGCGCCTGTGCGATGACATCAAACGTCTAACGTGCGCGTGTAAATTCCATTCACTTTCAATGTAGACGTCACGCAGACGCTGCACACGCGTTGTTGCGCATACGCCTACGTGACGGGTGAACTACGCCTCAAATACATGACATGAAGACCACGCGTGACTGTTAAGTACAATTCTACATGAGTGTACAGGCACACACTGTGATGCCTGTGCGCACGCTCGTCTCAATGTACAAATAATTATTTACTTTATGATGACGAATTTTGAGTTTAACAGCTGCTTCGCTTCACAATAACTCATAACTAGAAAAATTCATTTTCCCCGCTGTGCCACTGGCCCCACGACCTGCTGCTGCTGCTTTGGCGCACCGGCTCTTTGGTTTCTGTTCCTGATTTTATTTTAAATTATTTATTAAATAAGTAAAATAAAGTTGTGTGAAATTGAACCATCAGTCTCTTCATTGTTGAAACATAGCTAACTGTGACATACAACAAAATGTATGATCACATTTTTGTGTCACGTTTAGTATTTCAGGGGTATATTTGGTTCGACATCAGTGTAACATTTTCCAGAACTAGGTGCAGTATGGCGTTGGAAGCCAGCAGAGGGCAGTGTGAGGCCACCAATGTGTTTATGTGCGCGAGCGGTCCCGTTCTCTCATTCTGATGAGAGCAACTGAACTAAACGGCAGTTGGTTTTTATTGTTTCATTTATCCTACTTATAGGGTACTTTGACTGTTTACACGGCCCGTGCCCGGGAGGTGTTACATAAGGCTAAGATTTTGATGTAGCCTAAACAATAAGACCATATAACGGTGGGATCCTGCTGGAGTGGCGAAAAGCATTCAGACGTCTCGCTCCGTTTCCAGCGATGCAGCCGAAAATCAGCTGTAGCCTCTTCCAGTGTTAAATCAATGGGAGAGCGAGGCATCTGAATGCTTTCCTAGCTCTAGTGGGATTGAGCTGCATAGGTCATATGTTGGGTTAACGTTGGTCGGCCGTCTCCCCGATGTCTTGACGATTAGCTACCGATCTCCACAATAAATCTTAGCTATGTAGGGCAGACACCCGTTGCCCCAACGTCGGCAAGACCAAATTTGTTGTCTGGGTAGTAGCCTAATATCGTTCCATAAAGCAGAAATAAAGCAACATCTTTACTTTTTCCTAACACAGATCTAGATATATTCCGTAAAAATAGCAGGTAGTCGGACACACCTCATCCCCTTTCTTCCGCTATCAAAACCTGAGAAAAACATTTATTTTCTAGAGAGAAATGATTGAATAGAATGGTCTTAACATTAAACTATGGTATTTTGATCTGTCAAAGACACTTTCATGTTTTTGTGATGGGAAATATTAAAAAGCCTACATAGGCTAATTAAAAGAAAACCTCAGACGGAAAATAATTTGGGCAGTGGGTCTTCCGGTCTACTGGCCGGAATTAAATTGTATTTTAAAATTAAAATACATGAATAAAAACAATAATACACTCATTAAATATTGAGTTACTATCTCACCACCTGTTGTGACACTGTGTTAGTCTCGGTCGATAGTCTGTTATGTGTTGTCTGTGAAATGAAAGACCAAGGAGACGAAGGCAAGTACTTCCTTTAACCCAAACTCTTGTTTTTTATTAATTTTCTTAATCAGATTTTACTGTAGGCATTCACACGCTATAGACGTTAACGCGTGTGTCACTATTGTACTAAAGCCGACTTCTGACGCCTTAACGTGTGCAGTGTGACTGAAACAGCCTAAACTGTCACCTCTGTCTCTCTTGGTAATACATGGACTGCTTGAATTGTAAGGCGAAGCAGCTGTTAAACTCAAAATCCGTCATCATAAAGTAAATAATTATTTGTACATTGAGACGAGCGTGCGCACAGGCGTCCGCTGAGTTGACATGGCATGACACTTATCACCCGTCACCCTTCACTATTTGGTGTACTCAAAATACGCGTGCGTACAGGCACGCGAACGCGTATTTTTCAGTCTTTATGCAGGCGTAGGCGACGCGGTTAAGGCGTTTTAGTATAGTGTGCTGGCATAAAATGCCCCCCATAGGCTTTGTACATGTGTGTGTACATGTGTATGTACATGTGTACATGTGTGTGTTACGGTGGCTGTGTGACACTTTAAATGGAAAGAGCTTTAAGCAGTATTAGAGAGTAACTGTTCAAAGCCTGTGCTGATCTATAAGTAGACAAATGAAGGGTTAATGAAGTCTCAAAGAAATGCTTTTTTCCAAAAGAAAACAGAAAAGAGAAGAAGAAATGCTTTGAACTCTGCTTGACGCCCCTGCTCTTCATTTTAAGTGTGGAATGGATGGTTCACTGAAGTTTGAACGTTATACTCCTGTTTTTTTAACCTCAGTACACTTTAAACTAAGTGCTTGTCAGATCGTCACAGCGTATGAAAAATGTTTTTATTTGTGGGATTGGCTTGTTATTCCCACAGCTACTTTTATCCGTTTAGTGTGAACAAACGAGTGCAGCAACATGAAAGCCTGTGTGGGCCATTATCTCTGTTTGACCGATGCATGGTTGTTATGAAGTGTATGTATGTCATATGTAGGAGTGTGTGTATTGAAAGGAGCTTGCATGTGTACAGACTGTCCTGCAGCATCTGGCTTTTCGTCACCTGTGGTCAGTCTGCACCGGCCTCAAGCCTCAGATCTGCCTCGCTAATCTTTTCAGTTAAGCCTTCATTCTCTTGGACTTGCTACAAACTAGTTCAATCATCGCCCTCTTTCTAATTAAACACTTGGAGCTGCTTAAGGTTGATGAGTGCAGTAGATGCTGGTGATCGTGTGGAGCAGCTCTGGAGGACTATTGAATGAAATCATGCTGTACATCAACACCAGGCCTCCTGGAGCAAAATGATTAAGTTTCTTAAACTGCATACGTGTGTGTGTGTGTGTGTCAGCATGCAGTTCATTTTTGTCCTGAAGTCCCTCTAGGCATGAGATGTTAATGCTGCTCTGCCCTCTAGTGGTGAATAGTGTGTATGCATTCAAATCCCAATACTACCTTTGTCACTTTGTCTATAACGTTCAGTTTTTCTTCGTGCTCGCTGTGAATTGAATTATATTATTAATTATATCTTTGGATAATGTGTTTCATGATGCAGAAAGGTAGTGTGGAGAGGGGCGAGTGGGAAACTCAAGACAATGTTCTTCAGGGTGATACTTCAACTTCACATGCACCTTCTCAGCATTGTAATGCCATATACTGTGTATGCTATCCCATCCTTTCAGTTTAAATGTTGGATCTATGATAAATGTATTTGTCTTTATATCGTGTTTCTCTGGTCTACCCACAACACATTTCACATTTTTACACTTAATAACCAAAGCACTCATGGTAATGTCAAGCTCATTGGGAACTGAACCAGTGACCTCCAATTACTCCACCACCTGAGCCACAGCTGCCCTTTGTCTGCCCAGGTGGATTCGTTTTGGGCTCAGGTAAGCCACACAGGTATACTGTGTATTGTAGGGCTGACTGAGGCTCTCATTAATTCATTGAATAATGGCTTTGTGTCTACACTAACAGACTTTTCAAGTCAGTTCTTCAATGTGTGGACTTACGACAGAGGAGTAACGTCAAGGAGAGTTACCGTCAGCACCGAGTCTGAGAAAGAAAAGGTAGTTCTTCCTCTGTCGGAATCAATCCAAACAATCCAGCTGATGTGTGGCTTTGATGCTGCATCTCTGCATCATACCTTATACTACCTGTTAGTGTGATCTACACCCTGAGGAGGAGCCATTACTAAAGGTGATGAGGCCTTAGTGTAAGGCTGTACGAAGGCCGTGAAACCTTTAAACATGATGAACCTCCCATTCACACACAGCACTTTCCTTTGATGAACACATCAGAATAAACATTTTGTATGTTATGTCACTGGAGAATCTTGTGGATAAGGTTATATTGTGATGTTTGCAATAAGCATTAGTAATAACAGGTAATAAGGGCCTTGTGAGATTCTTATTAACATTTGTAATATGTTGATAAGCATCTTACCAAAATTATTAGTGTTAATAATAACATTGTCAACATGCTTATTGTAAGAGTATACAACACTTCTAAGAAATGTGTTAACAGTTTCAACAATGCTTATTAAGCCTAATAAATCATTTATCATGTATTTATTAACAGTGGTAGGAAATCATCATTTTGTTTATGTTCTCGATTAGTAAATCAGTAAATCAACAGTTTTTTGTAAGTGCTCACAAATGTGTTTTTGATGCTAGGTTTAAGACTTCACCAACACATCATCCACGGGTGCGGTGTAGGCTCCCAACAAATACGATTTCAAAACTTTTTGGAATCCTAACATAAATATTCTCTCTTAACATTAAATATCTTTGTTCTCATTTTCATTTGAAGCACTCACCACTGGCACTAAAGAAGTGTTTAGGAAGTGTGCTTTCACACTGAGATGATGTTGTGCACGCTGTGTGCAGCATCATGTATTTTATAGTGACATTAGTACTCACGGTCATTGCACTGTGTGCCGGTGTAGGAGGTCATGGAGCAGTCACAGGTGTAGTTCTCCCACTGCTGGATACAGATGCCCATGTTGGCACAGGAGTCCTCCTGACATGTGGTGCTAGGACCTGCAGAAGTCCAGACAACACACCCAGACATCCATCCAAAGCACACACACACAAACAGAAGACTGTGTTTAACACTAAGCAAACTTACTGATGGTTTAACTGGAATCAGTAAATAACTAAACTGAATCCAAACCCACGTAAAAGGGTGTAGAACTGACCACACACCTCCTCTTGACTGATTCTAAAATGTTTTTTCCTCTAAATGGATGAACGTGTTTAATTGTGACTAGTAGTTGATATAAATGAATATATATTTTTATCACTCATGTACAGAATGGGCCTTACACGTGAAAACACAACAGTGAGAGAGCAGGTTTTTCTAATGAGGAAAGCAGAGGTTGGACTGTATATTTGGAAGAATGATTTGTTGATGTTGAATACAAATCTTAAAATATCACATCATGTATTTCTCCAGTTATGTACTGTATGCTATGAGGAAAATGTCCCACAAAACGGACATGTGAATAGACTATTGTGTTTTCATGCAGTGGTATTTTGCCTAAAATTTCTGATCACTAATAAAAATACACAGAAAAATAAAACAACATAATCCATCTGTTGTGTTATATGATAGTGCTAAAATTATTTTATCAAACCTAATAAATGTTACTGTGGCACAATTATTCGACTGTCCCAAAGCTAACATCATCATTTCTATTTGATGTTAGGCAAAAGTTGACATTTGATTCCAAATCGCACACTGGAGTGTGTTCTTCACCAACTTTAATAAACTCTGTACTTTTTTCAAACCTATTCATTGTGAACACATGGTTATTCTAGACAGAGACATTTTTAGATTTTGTCACATCAAAGTGAACATTCCGTGTATAATATAGACTTTACGCATTTCATATCTTACTTGAGCTTGACATATCAAACTGAATTTAGCCATATTTAGGCTAAAATTTAACATCTGGAACAAACTGAAATGTTAGGATGGGCTGTGGTGAATTACATGCTGCATAACATGAGGCTGAAGGAATGAATGAGACATTCATGTTGACATTTTAATTCTCAATTATCCTACAATGAAGACACACACACTCTGTGAAATAGGCCTGTAAGCTGAACAGTAGCAAATGTTTCGTGTCACTTCAGTCAACAACATCATCACATTATTGTCTTCATACCTAAATAGTGATTTTTTTCCTAGTTTCAGACTCAATAATCACAGCTTTCAGTTGTGGTTATGTGGAATTTTTTAATTTTTTTAAATTTTATTTCTGCACACTTTAATGCTCATGTTTTTTTTTGTTTGTTTTTTTTGTTTTTTTTTAATATAAATCTGCCGTCAAAATAAACTACTTTGACTGAAATCAGGTGGATGTGCTGAGTGGAGACTTACCTGGTAAACATGTTGCAAGCTGTTCTGTTAAAGGAGCTGTTCAGGACCAAGTGAACTGATGATGAGTTGGAGGAGGGAATGGACTTACAGTGCAGGAATATCCTGCAGTGGGAACTCATTCTATTTCTGATGAGTTATCAGGTTCGTATCATGTTACTTCTGTTCTGTTAAATGTTTGCCAGCAGTCTAGTGTCTCCATCTAGTGGCAGCACAGCGTGTTGCAGCAACCTGAGCCACTCAGCTATAGAATCATTAATGGGCTTTGATAGGAGCGTAGCATTTGAATCAACACAAATCCAGTTTATGTGATGAAAGCTTGTAATGGAATGCAGACGGTACATGGTTATTGCTGATAGAATGACTAACTGATCATGATACATCTGCAAATGAAAAAGAAAAAATACAAGCACACATAAAAATGAGACATTAGAATGCCATGGACACAACCAACAGACTGTGATTGATGAGATTTTATTTTGAAAAATAAATTAATCAACCATTACTTTCTTGCAGTACATTCAGCACAGTGAAGAACATTTTTATTGACCCCATTCAGATTGTCACAGCGAGGAGGACATACAGTACACATAGTTATGTTCTACCACATTTATTCATCTAACATGGGGCTCTGTAAATTAAGGTTTAAAAAACAAACAAAAGAAACAACATACAGTACACTCTATGTCCAACTGAATGATATGGCAGGCATAAGAAAAAAACAGCTGCACAGAAAATGACTTCCATGCAAACAATAACAGGTTGTGGAATCTGGCCCAGAACCTTAAAGAGGATGACAAAAAACAACCACAAAAGAATGCACGACTTGCACAGGAAGATGGAAACATTTTGTCCACAGTGACATTTGCTCGCTCGTGCAAAATGTTTCAACTGCCCATTTTGATGTAGCTATGTGCATGAATAAATCAACTAATAAACAAATGAAAACTTAGGCAAGTTGGAGTCTGGAGTGTGTATGGCCTGATACAGATTTCCACTGTGCTGTGATGTCATGGTCAGGTGTTTTGTAAAAGTTTTGTATAGTTTTGCACTCCTCCAGTAATTGACCATTCACTAAAGCCCAACCCCAAACAACGATTGTCCAATAACAGCTTAACAGCCACAACTATGCACGCCTCTCTACCTACAGTAGTAACCTCTCTTTGAAGGCAAAACGTTAGGGCGTTAGTTAAGGTGTTTCAGCCAGTTATCCAGCCCAGTGCATATGACAGAAAAGTTATGCTTGTATTTTAATGAACTGTCTACACAGACTGCATTTAGCACACACTATTCGACATGTAAACATGAAACTGCTGCCAACATGATTGTGACCTAGACTCAACGTTGTACCTGAACACAACGACTGAAACTGCTGCATGCTGTGTAGACATTGTGTTAGCATATGTTTATGATTTATTATTATTATTATATTATTTTGTGGGTTTAAAAGGTTATGTTAGAATACGCCCCATTCAGGATTGACACATCCACTGCATGGAAGACAATGTTAGAACACCGGTTAGCAGCTCTGTCCTGCTTTGTATTGGGATTGGTGAAGTTTACCTGAGACAACTTTTGCCAAACTCAAAGGTTAGTCCTCATCCCCAAAGTCTGTGTATGATAGTGAAACATACAGCCTTAAAAATACTTAGCAAAAGTATTGTGTATTTTGACTGTAAACAGTTAAAGATTAGAGGTTTCATGTTGAAGAATAGTGCTATGTTACAAAGAAATTGTTTCATATAATAACTGCCCTTTAAGAGCTAGCTAGCTACCCTATAATACAAGAACAGTCATGGGTAAGGTCTTGATGCAGATTTTATTCATCAGGGATTGGTTAGCATTAGCCTAGGTCTCTCACCTATTAACCTGTCTGGGCTTATTTTGCAACAATTATTGGCTTGCTGTACAATATCCCTTAATTAACATGACTTTATGAAGACATCAAATGCATATTTAGAGTTTTAAACGAACTCACAGAGATAATGTGAGAAGCTACTTTTGTTCAGAGCTGTCTGAAGTCAAAGATCCATTATTTCAAAAGTGACTACAAACATACGTGCATTACAGCAATGGAAAGCTTGACAAGCATAGTAACAATAACTAAGGTTGGGTAGGACTTAGTGAAGGGTCAATTAATAGAGTTAGACTTTTGCCCCAAATGTGAATGTATCTCTGTACAATCAAACGGATGCATGTCTTTCTACCTAACACACCTGAACCAGACATAAGGAACTCTGTTGTACCTTCATGATAAAATTGTCACAAAAATTCAGAAAAATATGAACTTTACAAAAGTGTAAGAAATAAAAATGGAGCACCTGGCAGTATTCTTTGTCACTGCACTGGCAAAAACTGCTCTAATGGTGATTGTGACGGCACTGTCAGTGGGCGACCAATGTGGCCGATAACGTGTGGTAGTGTGGGTGAGAAGGTGTCTGATGTTTGGCCTGACTCAGTGTGTAAGTGAAGTAACAAATACAGTTAACAGGATAAAGGGACTTCCATATTGATGCAGAGCTGTGGAACTACTGTTTGCATTCAGCAGGAAGAAAGGGCTGCTGGAGCTGGAGTTGGACTTGAAGTTTGTGTTGTAGTAGTCTAAATCAGGCTGGGATTTGAGGGACGGTGTACCTTCGCATCCACGCTCAATCTGCCCGCTGCGAAACAAGGCGTCGTTGAGGAGATCCGGTAGACGACCGTTGAGGTCCACCGACGCCAAGCAGCCCTGGAAGCCTTCTCGGGAAGCCACCAGTTTAGGCAGATTGCCATACATGCCTGGACCCAGTCCTGCGATGAAGAGATCACCTGGGATGTGGAAAACACAGAGACTGTAGGATGAGGAAGATCTTTTTCAGGAAAGTACTGAACACATTCACACCTGGGAGCAACCACAGATCTGCTGGCCACTGAGCAGCTCCACTGGCGCAGTTGGGGCCTCAAAGGCAAATCAGTAGTGGTAATGACGATGGGGCAAGTTCTGCTTTTCATTTTCTCAATAGGCCTTTGTTATAAATTCTTTCCATAACACTTCATTTAGGTACACATATTAACCATCAAAAAAGTTGCTTATTAGCATGCATATTAGCAGCGTGTTGGCTGTTTATTAGTCAATATAAAGCACTCATGTTAAATGACATTGTAACAAGGGAAATCACTCAGAGTTTTGGTGTAATGTCACTTGCACACCTTTCAAGTCCAGGTTCTTGGCCCCATTGATGCTCTGACTAGTGGCTGTAGCATCTACTTTCAGCGTGTGGGTGTTGCTGTTGTCTCGGGTGATAGCCACATTGTGCCACTGGTTGTCATTCAGTGCCCTTTCACTTTTGCCCTTGATTAGGTTGGGCCCATTTCCAAGGTCAAAAACATAGTGGATGTATCTGCAAGAGAAGAAGTTATGAGAAGTTACAGAATGTTTCAGAAATCTTCAGCTTCCTGCCTTCAAAGCTATTCTTTCAAATGTTCATAACCAGTTTATGAACCAAGTTATGTTGATAACGCTGACATACTGTGCCAACGTAATGTATCAAGTCACTGCAGACACATTATCATTTAGACTTTTTAGTCCAGTCAGTCTTTGATGGCTTTGTATACCCATCATTTCCTGCAGGTGGAATTGTCTACCATACAACAATAGTCAAACAATCTCACCTGTTAGTATAATAAAATTAATTCTTAGTATATTTCTTAGATAATTATACTTAGGGTTTTGTTTAATGACAGTGCAAACATTAGCACAAGCATTTTGGAGAAGACCTTTGATGTCTCAATATGCAAAAACTTAACAAGCATCCTTTCAAAATAAAACGTACCCTTTAACCAGTTCCACAGCGATAAAATCATTGCCGTCTCCAGAGTTGAAGAGTATGAAGCCATCTGGGGAGGTGGTCTTGAACTGGAAGAAGAGGTGCATGGACGTATAGGCCTGTAGTGTGGCCAGGCTCAGATAGCTGCTCTTGGATTTGAAGGTGACAGGGTCGGCGATAATGGAGCGAACCCCAAAGCGGGCATTGAGCTCGCAGTAATCAATGTCACCATTCTTGCAGAGGTCGATGTAGAGCATGCCATTAAATCTGTGGAAGGGAAAGAAACAGGCAATTGAGAAGATTGTTGTATAATAAGAACTAATAGAAAAGAAGTCATAAGAAAAGTATGACTGCATATGGGAGACCATAACCCTAACTGATCTTGAGAGAATAAATCTGGCAGAAGAACTTCGACACACCACTGAATGTATTATGTATGTATGTGTGTATGTATATATATAGTGTGTATAAATTTGTATGTATATACAAAGCAACATGAGGACAAATTCTGTCTTGTGTCTTGTGTATGGACAAACGTCAGTCCAATACGGACTTGTTTAGGTCTCCACCACCTCCTGAAAAATATATCTGCCTCTTTAGCTGTTCAGTGTTTCAAACTCTTCACCAGCTGCTCACTAAATTTAGAGATAGAGGTTCTATAGTTGGTAATAATTATATGTGAAATTGTTACCTTGTCATTTATTTTATTGTTTTTATGACAGAAAGTGATGAGTGAAACTTTAAACATTCTGTATATAAATGAATAAAGTGAAGTGTTCTGAGTACCTAAGGCTCTGAAGATGACCAATGAAGCTGGATGGGATGCTGGAAACAAATCGACGCTCTGTCATGATGCCTGTTTCGATGTTGTGGAACTCCAGACGAGTGTGGTCACCCACCATTTGTCCTGAAGACGGGGAGGGTGCAGGGGATGGGTTGAAAAGAAAGACAAAAAACGAAAAGAAAAGAGAACACTGTCTGACACTAACACAAAAGGGCTGATTTAAGGAGAAAATTACATTAACAGTATTAGATGGATGCAAACTGTGTCTAATGGTTGTATATCTACATGCTTTCTTTGGAGCAGAATTACTGATACTGTCATTCTCTAAGGCAACACTGCCGCATGGTGTAAAACCAGTGACAAGGCAACGCTAAGAACATTTTCTTCAATCATGAACCGAGTTGATGCAGGTAAGTACCTTCTGCTACATCATCGTCAACCGTTAGCTTGTAGGTTTTGCCGCGGCGCACCACACGCACTGTATGCCATTCATTATCATTGAGCTTTTGCCCGGCATACAGGGTCTCCGGTCCCTTGCCTGAGAACAATGGTCAATCACAAAGTTAAAAACATCCTGAAGCTAAAACCAAACCTTTGTTTTCCCACCAGTCAGCCTGAAATGATTGGCAACGGTTCAACTTAGTAGTTTAAAATTCAGAATTGCTTTAAACGTAGTTTTCAGACTAGTTCTTATACCTTTGGGAAACAAAGGTTTGGTTTAGTCAGTGAAATAGACAGAAAATATACAAAATACTTCAGATCTGTAATTATCATAGAGTACACCTGACCACTGGGCTGCAAAATTGCAGAATCTCAACAATTTGAACAGAGAAAGGGCAACTACAGTAGGAGATTTGCTTTTACTCATCATAGGCATATAGAAATCATTTCCTTCCACTTCTTCCTGTCTGTCTCTTCATTGCTTTTTCATATCATGAAATACAAACCAAAAACATCACCAGTAACTTCAATCCAATATAATACAGTCCAATATAAAATGGCATTAGGCCTTCTTTCTAATGTATCCCTAGTCTTGATCCATGTTGTGACGAAACAGATTTGCTGACAGGAAATATGTGTACATGCATGCAAAGTCACACACACTAAAACATTTTTTTAGATTGGGAAACAAACGGTCATGGTCAAAGTACACCAACTTTGATGGTTGGTATGAGACAAAGTGCAGTGGGACTTGGTGTCGAGGTCACATTGTCAGTTTCGGTCAAGTTTGGACAGTGTCGGCAGATTTGTAGTGCCAATATGTTTGACTGTCTTGGTGACCAGTTGGGTCATTAGGGCAGATCATATGGGGCTACTGGTTGCAGTGTTTCATTGGTCCAAACAAACACAAGAAAAGTCACAGTTTGTGTGGCTTTAGGTGACTTTATGTGTACACCCACACAAAAAGCTAATGTAGTGTAATATTATGGGCTTTGTTATAAGTTTGTGTCATAATATTGCATGTTTTTTTAAACTTATAATTGCATGTTTAAGAACATACAATAGTATGTTTTTTTAGTAGCATTTTAGGCTAGGATTATTATCCTTTTAGTAGTAGAGTATGGGTATGAAGTGAAGATGTCAGCAACACACTTGTAGCCAAGAACCTCGAGAGGGGAGTTTGAGCACACAGCCAAGAGCCTCGAGGGTAGGTTTTTTGATCTCACAGCCAAGAGTCGCGCGATTATGGGTCCATAAAGGGGATGTATGACTCGCCATTATAAACCTTTAGTAGAGTGAATCCACAAGTGTGAAAAGTATATAATCATGGAAGTACTTATTGTTTTGTATGAGACTTTCTAAAAAGAGTGTAGCATGACAGGGGGAACTACATGGAGAAAATTCGGATAGAAGGCCTCCACAGTCGCGTGACTGTGGAGAGTTGAAATAAAGTTGAGCAATGTAGGGGCGGGTTGAGCACATGCTGTATCAGCGAATGTGATATATGCCATGTTAGCACGTTTAGAAAACCCAGCCCAAATAATTTGATTGGATACTGGAGAATCATGTGATTTTGATAGTATTATTTTATTGGAGGGAAATAAAAATGAGTGGTACCAACGTTGCGATTATACTATTATAAAAGATGATGTTTTGAGCTGAAAAAACGCTTTCCTTCATAAACGAAAACGGTTGTATTTTCTGTGAAGAGAATAAAACCTATGCTGCACTCAACTTTGACGCGCTCCGGAACCTTCCTTGAAGATAAGATTCGATTTATGAACAAAATGATGCAGGAGTCAGGACTTAGTCTCTAACTCATGATCCAGGCTTTTGACACACAACACTAACAAGAAATCACTCTTTCAGTTTCTTCTACAAGTTTCCATATAATACATACCCTATTGAAATGTCCGTCAAAATTCTTTCCTTTGACTTTATGGAAAAATGTGTTATACACAGTTATGCACAGATGGCAAAGCATCATTAACTTAATCAATTATTCAAATGTCCTGACTTTGAGGACAGGGCAGGAATTTCAGTGTTGTTTTATTGTGCTTTGGCACTTTGGTCAGCGCTTCACAAAGGTGCTTCCTCCATGGTACATTTGAAGAGTCACGAGTCTTGAAAAAGTTGTGGATTGGATTCTTCTTCTTATTTATTTACCTGGTCTCTATGTGTCCTTGTCCTTTCTGTATCTGTGAGCATATAAACTGAACTGAACTGAACAAACACTTCTCTTTTCCCTTTGCATCTCTTTTCCCTGCATCAACCTACAGAAATATTGCTAATGGCGAAAGACACAAAATTACTCTTCTGGGATTTTCAGCCTCTTGATCCGTAATTATTTATTATATATTCTGTTTATATAGAAATGACACTAAAAGGAAAATATCTCTGTAGCCTCATTAAGAGTAAAAGCAATTATTGTTATTTTATGAACACCTGACAACTGCTGCACAGCTGAGACACTACACACGATGTGAAAGCATTTAATCTCTTCAAATAGTGGGTACATTTTAATTTACATTTTAATGTAAAAATAAATGAAGAAATACAAAAAAAATCACAGTGCCACATAATAAATGTGTATCACCATGTTCCCACTTCAAAACACCACATTTTTGTGGCTGCACCATTGCACTACTGTTCAAATCTGACAGCTCGACCATATTCATATTCAATGTAAATATGGGAACATTTTCATGGTGATATAAAACAATGTAGAACTTTGCTTTCATTTCATTCAGAACGTGCCCAGGACTCATCTTTTCTCTCTGTTGGGGCTACATGGGCGTTACCTTCAGGTTAATGGGTTAATGGGTACTAGTGAAGTGCAACAAAGTTTTGAAGAGGATTTTAACATTCTCTGACATTGCTCTCAATACTGTATGTTGCCTTTTCTCCTCAGTGTAACAGCCACCTTATCAAATACTGTCCCATACTTTTACATTGTGGTAGATGTTTTGGTCTAATGGAATGTGGGCTCTTGAAGCATGAAGTACTGTCTCATGCACTACTCACCATTTTTTATTGGCATCCTATAATGGAATTTAGCTGTTATCCATACCAATTATTTATTATCTTTAACATTAATGAATGGAAGGAACTGTGTTAAACATTTGTATTTGAAAAAGGTTCAAGGTCAAGGTCATAAAGCCTGAGGAGATCGACCATAGTGTGCAGACAGTGTCAAACATCTAGAGAAGTAAAAGACTGTCCAAAAGAAGTGCCTCATTTACAACATTAAAGATGTTTTAGATTTTAGAATTGCTCTCTCTTTTTGCACTTGTTGTGGCGTCAAAGTAGAACTCAGCTACAACTACACCTTTGTATTTATTGCAAGAGTCATTTACTTTGATTTGTATTTTAAATGCATGTCATTTCTTCTGTATACAGTGCAAAAAGGTGTGAGAATAGTCTAAACTTTGAGAGAGCAGACCCTTCAGTAAAAAATAGAGCAAAGTGGTAGACTTAAAAAGAAGTTAGTTATGTCTAATAATTAAATAAATCAACACTGTCCATTGATTGAGGCTATTTCTGTTGGTCCCCGACCAACTGAGCAAACTCCACATGATAGGCTTAAAACACACTTCCTTTTAAAAAGAAACAACATCAACATACCATCAACATAGAGAGCAAAATGAAACTTGAGTGTTAACTTACTGGAGTTACAGTTTATCCTGATACAGTCTAGATGGGGAAGAATAAATGACAGATGAAATTGCATCCTTCAAGGTTACTGCTGCAGACATCCAAAAACAAAAAGTCCACCCTTCCGGGGACGCACACATGCAGGAAGGCAGCCATTTTATTCCTTTGGTATTTACATTTAACATTATGCCAAATTAGCATGAAATAAATGACAGATTTACAGAAATATTATTTAAATAGTAAATAAAATGATGCATGGGTTTATCAGTCATAGAAAGGTGCTGGTTTATAAAAACCTGTTTTTCTCGAGCTTGTGCTCCTTAGTTACCCACAGAACCAGAGTTCAATTGTATTAATTGTTAATACACAGTATTTACAGTAAAATGGCCACTTGTAGTACCAGCTACATGAGTTTTCCAACCCAACACTGACTGTTTGACTTTGGGTGTAAACAGTCAGATTCGAAAAGTCAAAGTCTCTGGCTCCAAAGCCTCCACACCAACAAGGTAGGTGCAGCCATCCATTTTAGAGCCACTGATCTTTGAAAAGTCTTAAAATACAGACTGCTATGCTTTGATTTGCTCTTAAAATAAGCAAAGTTGAATTTGTAAGACAGTAGTGTGACAGACAATGAGAATATGATGTATCTGAGGCCGGAATAACCGCTGTATGCAGCTGGAAAGACAGCGAGGGTTGGTCACCATGTGGCTGGTGGTTTCATGTGTCGTCAACCGCAACAGAAAAGTGGGAGCAAACAGCCACGATCCAATCAGCACCAGCACCATGCAGAGGCACAGGAACCCCAACCATCACATCTGGAGTACTATACTACACCTACATGTGTCACTAAACTAGATCAGAGGCTAGATCTGTGACCATGTACACTTTTACAAACATTCTGTGGAAAATGACACAGATTAACAAAAGCTGAGAAATCATATGAGAGCTGACCAATTAGAGCTGCATTTTGACTGAATTCTAGGGTATTATTTACATGAATTAACACAACCAGTGAAATACTTTTTCTAAATGTGACTAACTTCTACTAACATTGTTCAACATACTGTATATGGGAAATATAAATTGAGGTGTGTGACGCATTTGTCATTGTGGCATTCTTTACATGTTCTAATTGGAAGTGTTTGGAAATATTTGGGGTCGCAGCCAGCTGTAGGTTTTGCTGGGCTCTGTTCTCGGGCTGTTCGCCTGACGGGCCGCAGGCTTAAGGCCTTTGAAGGGGTGAATACCATCTTTTGACAAAGCATGATGGAATGATGGAGTTGACAGGGAGGAAACATAAAAACAAACAAACAAACAAACAAAAAAAAACACTAAAAAAGCATAGACTTCCATAAAAAGACACCATCATTAGCAACAAAAACAACCACCCAGAAGAACAAGAAGGTGACAGAGAAATGACTTGATGTCAGACAGAAATATTAGGTCACTGAGAAAGACAAGAAACGTTTCTTCTAATGTCCTGTTGAGGGATGGACTGAAGGTCAGTGGGCATACTCGGTGGAGATCACCTCTTAGAAAGTCTCAGCACACTTTTGTTCATTAAAAAGACTTTATTAGAGAGTAGACTTTTAAAGCCCAGTACCTCTACATCATAATGTGTATTTTGCTTATTGTGCTGTGACTGTCTCAAAAGTTCCATAAACAAGAATATGGATATGACTATGGTTTGTCTGTTTCAAAGATGGGCCAAAATGTTAACCATTGAAATAAAGTTATGATAAGTTAAGATGTTATCCATTAAATAGTTGTATTCAGTAAACAGTCCATGGTTATATGTGTGCATATATCGGATTAACACCCATGCAAAAGAAAAAAAGATAACTGTCTTATCTATGTTCTTAAGCAGGTAGAAAGAGAATCGAAAAAGAATTATTAGTGATGAGTAACTGATGAAAAGACTGTACACAAAAAGGTAGAGAGGAAAGAGGGTGAGAGAAGAGGTCGCTGCTCAACGGTAAACCGTCTCACGGTGAAGGTGTGGAGGCAGATGGGTGAGGGGGTGAGGGGGATGATGGGCATACGATACCTAGGTTGACCGTGAGTTTAACGCGACTCCCATCCAACTCCAGCCTGAGTGTGTCGGCTGAATCTCGGGAGGTGGTGGCCATGAGGAGGCCATACGCCCGCTGGGAACGAAAACGCAGGGAGACATCCTCAGCCTCAGTGTGCATGATGGTTGGCATCACCACCTTCATGTACATGCTGCCATCATAGGAGAGGATGGACGCCTCTGTGTGGGGAAAGTCGGGAGCATAGAGAGATGTTAGCCAGATTTTAAATAAGGTCGGAGTCAATGCAAATATTGTCAGTCAGGTCAGGTCAGTTTGTGGCTGGAATACAGGACTACTTGGTCACAGGTCCCTTCAAGACAAGACCGGGTCTTGGATCCATGTGTGTTCATGTTGCATCTTCCCAACAAGGGTTGACAAAAATGTTTTAAGCAATACAAACAAATTAGCAATAAAATCTGTGTACTTTTGATATTATCCAAAGTATGAAAGTCATCTGTTATTGATTAAGTATTGGACTCAATCTCAATGTTGTTCTCGCCTTCCCAAGTGGTCTACTGTGCTCTGCTGTATTATTAAGTATTTGTTTTGGTTTTTTTTAACAATTATTTTTTGGCCTTTTCAAGCTTTATTTGATAGAGACAGCTGAAAAGTGACAGGAAATGTGGGGAGGAAGAGACGGGGAATGACCCACAGGTCAGATTCGAACCCTGGGCTTCCGCAGCAAAGACTGAGCCTTTGCACATGGGGCGGCTGCTCTACCAACTGAGCTAAACACCACACTGAGTATCTGTTTTTTATTACTAGTATGAAAGTTGTGATTCATGAATATTCCCAACACATTTTTAGTGTGCAACCCTCTAATGCACACAAAGCCTGCATCTTTAGAGGCCCCTTTGCCCATGATGTAATCCAGCCTCGGTCAACACTGAACATGTGATTAGTTTAATGCCATCACGGATCAGTATCGCATCCTGACCTCTGAAATACAAATCACACTTTCTCTGGTTTGAGTTTTAATCCTCTCTCCCTTGTTCTCTCACCAGTGTGGCCTTCAGGTTACCGATATGTTCCCTTTTTGCAGTCCCACATACGTGGATGTCATCAACAACAGCTGCTGCACCATTATGGTCCTTGTACATCTCATTAATCAACAAAAACGAGCTAGACTCATCTAGCTCATGAAATGTGTATCTTGCAAAAACTGAGTTCACTTTTGGCATCGCAGACTACTTTGTGTAGTTTGTTTTAAGCACCTTGGATTCAGCTCCCATGTGTCTATACATAACATGATTTTGATCAACAAAAAGGAGCAATCATAAACTACTACCACTAGATGCCACTGAATCCTACACAGTGGTCCTTTATAAACCAAAAGTTTCAGATTTATGGGTCTCTTACAGAATATGTCACAAACTGAATATAATATTCATAACTGTGTTTACGTTCGTTTATTTCATTAGTAATTAAGGATAATAGTTAGTGTATAAACACCAGAAAATAAGAATCGTGTTTTTGTTACCTTAGAATGAGCCTTTTACATCTACAGACCTCTTTCATGGAGTCCATCATGTTCAACTGCCATGTTTCTACAGTAGCCCAGAATAAACAAACTAAGCACCAGCTCTAGATGGCCCTTTCAAATTTCACAGCCATTATTTGTCCTTCATGCCAGGAAAAGAGAGGGTGAAACAGTATGGTTGCAATTCAAGGAGGTTGTGACTTCAAACTCATGCAGGCTTGCTTTTGTGCATACAAGCAAACGCAACCGAATGAAACTAGCAGTAGAAGAAGGAGCGAGGTACTCTTAAAAAAGGCTGCTTCCACTGCCAACAACAGCTAATCCCTGCCAAAACATGAAATTATATTTGGTTCCAGGAGTTGTGAACGCCATCCCTCATGGCTGTGTTCAGTCCGTGTCCTCATCTGACTGCGAACTCTCGACACACTTTGTCTGTACTTAAGATCGGCTCTTACACCTTGCTGCACTCTGATTCTGCCCTGGCCTTTTCAAACATATTTGGATCTGTTAATAGTGCTGAGACTGAGGAAATCATAGAGTGCACAAACTGACGCACAAAAACACACACAGAACACACACACACAGAACACACAGCTTGTGACAGTTTCTAACATGTGCTCTGGTGTGCTGTGGATGAAACAGCAGTTAAAAGCTCCAGGAAATGCTAAGCACACCTTGACTTTGGATTGTTTTTGTGAAACATCAGTACCTTGTTTGCTCTGTCTACTACGTTTGCATAGGATCTGTAATCAACACTGAAATCTTTGGCGGGCTCTAGACCTCAAAGCATGTTTCTGACACTCACTTCTGTTTAATTGCATTTATAGCGCCATATCATAACAGAAGTTATCTCAGGGCACTTTTCATGCATTCAGTTACCGCTTGATTCGGGTTCACACTGTTCAGACTTTTTATAAGCAAACCAAGATGAGTATAAAGTTATACACTGATTACGTTGGTGTCATGGTGCGTCATCAGGACTCACATGGTGAAATCAAATTCCAGTGACTAACAGAAGTTTATGCAACACTTTAATGCTTCTGATGTGTATATTCTTTGATTATGAGCATTATTAGTACTATTAGACCAGTAAGTAGAGGAGAGGACATGAAGAGACACGATGAAAGGAGGCTTCTTGTAGTCTACGTGTACTGAGTAGGACAGGAGCAGTTTTTGACCTATTAATCAGAGGAAATAAGTGTTACTGAGGTTGATTTGCATGGATATATACATGGTTTATTCAGATTAATTAAGATTTTTTTTTTTTTGCTGGGTAAAATATAACCATATGCAAGGATAGTTGCTCATCAGTCCATTGTCATGTTTTGGACTTACTAATGCAGTACATATTTTTAATGTACGTGTGGACTGCAGGAAGGCCAGTCTAGTACCTGCACTCTTTTACTACTTAGCCCCGAAATCGTCTCGCTGAAATAAGCAATAACATCCCTGAAAGATTTGCTCTCTGGATGGTAGCACATGTTGCTCCAAGTCCTGTATGTACCTTTCAATATTAATGGTGGAGTCAATCATACTGGAGAAAGATAGTGGATTTTTGAGCCTTATTCCAACGTCCTCAAATGCTGTTATGAAACAAATATTTCAAAGTGGCCGTTCATGCTGGAAGATGAGACACAGTCAGCTCTCCTTCTCCAGTATGACTGCAACTTGCATTTGCAGTGATGAACTGTGTTTACCAGCCATGGTCTTCCACAGCCCTGTAATCATCTCCTTCATACATTTATGTCAGTTCATTTATGTTTTAATGCTGTGTTGCCTGAGAGCAACGCTGGTTTTCTTTTTTTTCTTTTTCCCCTTACATGCAGAGATTTCTCTGGATTCTTTGAATCATTTTTTGATATTTTATTATTATTAGATGGCGAAATTCTCAAATTAGCCACAAATTGTGTGTTAAGAAAAACTGTTTGATTGTTTGACTTTTTGCAGTCAGCCTTGCTTGAGAATAATGGAGCCTTGCCCCTTTCATACCCAGTCATGATACTATCTCCTGTTATTACCTGTGTAGTGTTTTAAACATAACTAAGACCAAGCCCTTTCAGTCCATAAGCTTTGTAATTACTTATGGAAGGTGTTGCCAACCAGCTGTATTATTTATTTTTTAGAATTCTGGGATATCTGCAGGTCAAATATTGGGACTTGGGTTAGTTGCAGTTAGTATATGGATTTCACATTTCATTGTAGACCTTTAGGAGCATAAAAACGATGCCCTGGTCTTGATCTTTGAGCATAGGATGTTTAAAGAGTAAGACTCTATTCCTCACCAGCAGTTATTTCTACTTCTGTTATCGTTCCTGTTACTGCCCAGTCTCTGTTCCACTTCTTACTCATCTTACTTTCATCCATAGCTGAAAAGCAGAGCTGGTTGCTGTTACTTTGCACTCTCTTGGTATCATTCTGAGGTGATTATTTGCCCTGTCACAATAACTTAATATGATAAATGAGCCAATAATGTGCTGAGACATTACGTGTCCTCTAAACGCCCTTTGTTCAGTTTTACTGCATGAAAAGGAAACTGCAGTTCTGCCAAGTGTCCACAGAGTGGAGACACAGCCCATCTGTCTGCTGGGAAACATCTGCGTGTAGGCAGAGCAGGAGGGAGGGAAAGGAGGAATGATGGATGGACCCAGGAGTCAAGGAAAGTAAAAGGAGGGTATGATGTGACTGGTACCTGATGAGTGATATTGAAAATAGATGTGTGCTGATAGAAACTGAGGAAGATGGGGAAACATAACAGAGTTAGTTATTATTATTATTTGGTGTGCGTAAGGCGCACTGGTTGCTATCTGTCTTGTGAGTGCTGATACAGACTTTTCTAACCTGCCACAACACATGCAAATGTGACACAGCTCGTCAGTGAGTGCTGCGCAGGAGTCTGAGGCATGCGCCTCAGCTTCGTCTCTGTGAAATGAACTCTCTGAGCTAGCACTGAGACAGCACTTCCAATCACCATGGCAACCTTTGATTGCAGCATGGGGAAACATAACTGATTGAGATTTGCTAATTAGTGCAGTTTGACAAACACTCACACAGAGACAGACAGACACACACGTGCATACCCTCGCACATAGTGCATCTCAGTGAATCGCAGGGGAATCTTCAAATTCTTTTCAGACCTACTTCACTGTGAAGTTCTACAATGACAGCATTCATCTACAACCATCACAAAACTTTTATTAGGCTTGTATCTTCCTGGCTGTGGCTGTGTGTAGAAATGATTGTTGTGTTGCCATTTCTAATGAATTACTAATTATAAAGGCTAATCTTCTATAACTACTTTTTAAGAGAGAGCAATTATTATTGGTAGAGTAATTCACTCAATGTTGCAGTTAGAATTAAATATTTTAATAGAAATTATTTTATAATGCACTTTAATGAACTCAGGGACAAATACTATGTACACTACATCCTGGGAACATGATACTAAATAGTTATTTGAAGAAACAATAGGATTCTTACAGAAGCTAAAAAAGGTTCCCCTCAGAATCACTATGAAGAACCACAGCTTCTAACTTTAGGGTGTATAATGATGGGTATAGTTAAGTATTGCATTACTGGAATTACTTAAGTTTCATTTCATCATCCCCTTTGAATTACTCTCTGTACAAAGAAAGGAGTGCCCTTCTTTTAGTTGTAACCTTGGTTAATACCACAAAAAGAGATATTTAAAGGTCCAGTGTGTAAGATTTGGGCCCTTTATTTTCAGTATATGGCAGACATGGAATATAATATTGTTTTCATGTATGATTAATAACCTCAAAATAATAATATTTTCATTTTTGTTACTTAAAAATGATCCTTTTATATCTACAGTAGGAGCGGGTCCTCTTCCATGGAGGCCGCCATGTTGAGACACTGTGTTTCTACAGCAGCCCAGAACAGACAAACTAAACACTGACTCTAGACAAAGCCTTTCAAGTGTTGTTTCTTCTTTACACTAGGAAGGCAAGGGTGATGTGAGGAGATTGCAATGCAGCGGTTACACCACTAGGTGCAAGTAAATCCTACACACTGGACCTTTAGAAAAACAACATGTGAGTTGAGTCTAAGATGTGAGATGTGTTTTGCTTGCTTCATTTGATTTCAAGGTGTGTTCTAAGCTGCATGCTAAGGAAAACTCTGTGAACAGTTTAGAAAAAGTGAACTTGGCGTAGAGAATTGTGGGTTAGCAACTCTAAACCTAAAGAAACCTGTAATCATCTGGTGCTTTTGAGAGGTAGTGAAATCATGTTAAACATCTAAACTTGTGTATCCTTCAAGCCGTTGGGACTAATCATGGAATAAATGTCTATTAATATAATGCAACATATATTTTATGTTCATGTTTTTTGTGCTATAGTAGTGTAAATGTCACTGTATGATATTTAATAAGTTCTCTTCTTTTTGCAGCACCTTTGCAAATAATATTGGCAAGCTGTGTAGTAGAGAAGCATCATTATTAGTGAATTATCTTGTTCCCACAACATTTCTGCACAATATGAATCTCAACAATATAATATTATAAAATATATATATTCCAATCTATGACTTAATGTCCCATAAGATGTAATATCCATGATGAAGTGACAAAATCAATATGAGCATATGTTTTTGGTTCACCTGTGGGTTCACATGCTGTTGTGTGTCTGGGTCCATGCTCAGCTGAACATGAAATAAACGGCCATGTTTGGTCACAGGGATGCCCGGGTCTCACGTTTAATTGACAAGGTGTCAGATTACAGCCCGGTGATATTTACACAATTTAAATTCTCATTACAGCTCTGAGCTAGGCTGTCAGATTAATTCTAACATGTCATATTTCTTGGATGTAACTGTGTGTGTTAGCGTGTTTGTGTATCTGTGTGTGTGTATGTAATGACGTGCATGTGAGATGGTCTCAATAAAGTGTGTCCAAAGGATTGATACACTTTTAACTGGCTGACCTTGCCACGTTAACACCAACCCAGAGGACTTGAATGCATTTTGTTTGGTATGAGGATACTCCAGACGTGAGAGCTGTTCACTTTTCCTGCTTTGATTTTTTGTGACTAAGCAGTAACAAATTCTCTAAAGTCTGTTTACACCTTTACATTGAAGATCAGGCAAAGCTGTGATACCTACAGATGTATATGTGAACGAAAAACCTGAAACAGGCTTCTATTGGACACAGGCCTTTATTTTAATAGTCCGTTTGTATCTTTGTATAATTGATCCGCTGCACTTAGAACTTGTTAATTCAAACTCAACACTTCATGTTTGCCTGTTGTCTGAAATCCAGAATAATGTACATTTCCACAGTGCTAATTCCATCAGCGTAACTACAGCCATGTCAGTTTCCTTCTGTGTTCAGACTGACACGACCCTTCATTGGAAACTTTTTGTGATTGGACCACCTGATCTGAATGAAATAATGCTAGAACTGACACTGTAGTGTTCAGGACAGAGCTAATAACAGCATCACTAATCCAAAGAAAAAGTAAAACCATGTTCCCTGGACATCAATCAATAGATGACCAATAAAATGTCTTCAGTTCAATAGTTACAGTCAGTAAGTAAGTAAATTGGGGACTGCAGTGCTAACCAGTGCACCACCGTGCTGCACATGAAGTGTCTTTTCTTGCCCAAAATATGTTTTTGAAGAATTCCATCATTATGCTGTAATCATGACACATATGGCTTTAATAAATACGACTTTGATTTGCATACCCATGTCTTTGTTATTGTTTATTGTCTATATTCTAGTTTTGAAGCTGGTAAGAACGGTTCAGATTTCTTGACACCTCTGCTGTTTGAGCCAAGTTCCAGTGATTATTTACAGTATAAGCGTGCCCTTCACTCCCCTATGAATCAATAGTAAGTAGACCAACAGGTGACTGCGCTCACGCCAAGAGTAAGAGGTGTGATATATTCCTGTACACCCCAATATATCCTCAACTCCATTACGTAACTAGTGATGTCTCAGTACCATGGCACTTTATCCTGCTGGACAAATTGGCTGAAGTCAGAGCCAAAGACAAATGGCAGGTAACACCATGCAGAACAGCAAACAACCACTGAGTAAACAACACCGGCGCCAAGATATAATGGCTGCTATGTCAAACATGCACACGTGCACTCACCTTCACTCACTCACTCACTCTCACACACACACACACACACACACACACACACACAGGTAGTTTTTTTGGGTTGTTTTTTTTTTGGCCTGGTCCTTAAATTGTCTTCATTTTCATATGATTCAAAAAATGGTCTAAAGGTCAATATTCACAAATATATATCTAAATATATAAATCCAAATAATAGTGTTAATTAAAAAGATATTACACAACCCTGACTGTCTTTGGTTCCTGATAATTATATTGCAATATTTCAATAAAATATCCCTTTCAAAATAATTTAAGAAATGTGCACCTCATATCAGATTGACCCACTGATGCCCTACAACTTTTCCTTTCAAAAGCAAAAATGAGATTCAGGATAAATTATTACCCAGCAGCACACTGGATGAAGAAAGGGAACAACTGCTACAGAGATATGATCAGGAAGCTGTTATTTGATATGCTAAAAAGCTAAAAAGCAGTAAGGGGGTTGATGGGATCGAGGATGTGGTAATAATTTTTTCACCTCTGATCAGTCTTTAATAAGCTGGAAACAATGACTGAAAACTGGTCAGAAGTGAGTGGCAGTGGGATGTAGGCTGTAGATCTGGCAGGCAGCTATGAAGATGATATGAGGATTGTCCCTTACCACAACAACAACCATCACAGTGCCCAAGATGTATCATCTACAATAACACATATCAATCTCAGTATCAGCTATACTACTACTACTTTCAAAAGTATAACAATAAATAACAAAGGGATGCACATGCTCAAGGCCTGTTTGTATTGACTCTGCTTTATGTTTAATATCAAAATATTTTTCACGTCGAGGAAGAGCCATCTTTTGCAGTATAGCTTGAACAGCTGTAAGTTACTCAGAATGTGCTCAGAAAGCACATTATCTCATGACACTGTCTCTTTGTCTACGCTGATTATGTGTAAAAACTGTGTATGCGATACATTAGTCATGCCTGCCTAACCATGTTATGGTACAGAACAACTGCATTGTATGTACAATATGCATAACACACTGCTGGAGAGTCACACAGCAGTCTAGGCTCCTACTGTACACTGACAATATCAAGCAGGAAATAGGGAGAATTAGGTATATGGTGGATGTGTGTGTGTGGGTGGATGTGTGTGTCCTGTGGGCTGCCTTGCTGGCAGTAGAAGATAATGGATTTGGACAACTCACAAATAAGGACATGACTAGCTCTCTCTGTATAGAAACAAGCTTACTCTTATTCTCTGTTTTATCTTGTTCCCTTCCAGTAACTCACTGTTCCCTCTCTCTGTTTTTCTCTTTAAGTAGATGAAAAAAAAAACCCATCTTGGACGAAATGATAAGACAACAAATGATAACAAAATTATCTTGAAACTAAACTTGGACACTCAGAGTTTGTATTTGTTCCTTCTTTTCATGCTTTCTGTCTCTGTCTGTGTGTCTGATTGACATTTTTAATGCTTTTGATCCGGTTACCTCATCCCTTGTGAGACCTAATCTAATCGTGAATCCTATCATCCCTGGAACAAATTTTCACAACTTAACGTCTCATTTTCTTGAGATAACAATATCTATTTTTGGTGCACAGTTCAGTCAGAGTCAGGAAAGATGGTCTGTGAAAAGAAGTACCAAAAACCTACATAATGCACCTGGTGGAATATGACATTGTATGTCAGAGCATAACTCCAACAGCTGCTCTTCTCCCTCACCAGTAAAACCACTTGTAGTTGTTGCAGCTGGTGCATAATGATCATTCAGCAGTGTCAGTGACAACATCAGTGTAGTAACTGCTCACTCGGTGCAATGAGGGGAAAGGTGGCTCTCTCGCTGCATCCACAAACAGTTTGTTTGTGTGAAGAAACTGAGGAGCTGAGGAGATGTCAGGATAGATGTGTAGCCTCCTTGGATCGATACGTCGGGTTGTTAAACTAATTGGATATGTCAGCCAGATTTGGCAAGTTCAGTATCCACTCCTGGTTGGAAGTAGCCTGATAGTCTGACTCCATTGCCATTCTGTTTTCACTTCATTATGGAGTCTGACGTCATGTCATTGTTATCAGTTAATGTTTAACTGCGTAGCTGCATAAATCTCATCCACACTGCAGCATCTCTGGCCTGGAAACAGGCGAGCTCCAAAGAAACCTGGCAATGTCAGGTTAGACATCTTTTCTACACTCTGACATCTCATTGCTTAGCTCACACCTTTGTTGGAATTTTTTTACCTTGAGGCAGCTGGAGGACTTGAAGGTGAAAGAACAATATGTCATAGCCAAAGTCGATAGAACAACAAAACTGTGGTCCTCTGAAAAAATGCTGTCTCTGCCGTTACCGCTCTGCGCACATTTACTAGGAATCAGTATATTCTTCAGTCTCTCTTTAAATATAAAACACATTAAGAAGTTTGATTAAAACTTGTCCTGATGTTCTTCCAGACACCTCTGGACACAGCATGTCAAGGCACTGACTATTGCAAAGAGTTCTATGGTTGGATTTGGTGGACAAAGCTGTGAATATGTCTTAGCAGTACTAAATAGGGGTGGATACCTGTCCACCACAATGTATTATACAGTCAGATCTCAATACAAAACCCACAGTTCAACTAACAATAAATGAGTCCTTATCTCAACAAAAAACTCCTCTCAGGGATCTCAGGAAGCAAACAAAAATACTCAGTTTGAGGCTCAATACTACTGTTAACCCCAGTGACCTCTAGTGTCTAATAGACAAGCTTAATGATTCTCAGGAATCTCTGGAGTTTTACCTCCCGTAGTCCAGCCAGTGTGCTACTGTTGGCTTCAGGGAATGGCCAGCCTGGGAACCAGACACTTCAATGGTAGATCCACAGAGTAATTAAGCTAGAGGACGGAGTTGGAGAATAAGTTGATTCTGAAGAACGGCTGAACTAAGAATAACAGAATGGTCAGCTTTTTGCCAAGGGCTGGCAAGCTAATCTATGACACTTTGGCTGAACTGGGACTTTTCCTCTGTTGAGAAGATACTAGTTTAAGACACTAGCATAGGTGGCATAGACTTGCAGAGTGTATGCACCAGTCCCTACAGCACGTCTCCTATTGGAGGCTGCACAGGTATTGGCCACTATCGGAGACAATTTTCTACAAAACAACATTCTTAAAACCTTCTATCAGTGCTGATTAATCGGCCAAACTGATTCATTTGTCAATCTCTAATAATAAACAAGCTTAAATCACATGAAGGGTTGGAGTAGTGGAGGGAGCAGTGGAAGCAGTGGAACCTTTCTGTTGTTAGCTAGTTAGCTCCACTGAGTTAGTTGTACTGCACATGCAGGGTGCTCAGAGCAGAGATAATGGTGGAAGATGAGAGACAGATTAATCTAAGAAGAGGAAAGGAGATAGTGACCAAGCAAGAGGCATCGGGACAAGATTAAATCACAGACTGGTTCTTAGCTATTGGTGAGAGCTTTCTGAAATATAATATATACAGCTGGGCCTCTTGCTGTTGTTAGTATTAGCTGGCTGCTATTTCATGTGTTGTTGCACTGATGTTTGGCTGTTAGCATAGTTGTCGACTAGTCAACTAGCTTTTGATATTAAGTTTATGACAGTGGTGTAAGAGCGAATGGCACTCTGAAACTGATGGGATCTCACAATGACACGATGCTAAACTTTTCTGAGTAGACATAGGTACAGCTTACTAAACAGTCTGTCTGTCTGTCTGTCTGTCTGTCTCCTGCTATATTCAGTCATTACAAAGCCTGCAGTCAGAACATCCTTTACTATTGCTGTGATGACTGTTTCTTCCAGTCCTCTGTCTGTATTCTTTGATATCATTGTCTTTGCCTTGGATATAGTTTCAGTATGTTCTATAGTTTATGCAAGAGAACAAAGCACGGGCACATCCAAAGACACACAGTTACCTCTCTCACAGGTGCGTGACCAGTAGCCAGTGCCAGTGCAGTCGCATATGAATCGATTCCAGCCTTCTTTGCAGACACCTCGGTTCTTACACGGGTAGCTTTCACACTGCTTGCCAGGTTGCTTGTTGCACGATGGTTTGATGCCAGCGCCATTTTGTGCCTCAGCAATCTGACGGATGTCCTTACTTCGACCATCAATGAAAAGGTCACGAATACAGCCCACATAACCGTAGTTGAGCATCGCTGTCCAGAGCTCGGTGGGCAAGATGAGGTTGGTCCGGTCAGTGGGAAGCCCACCCAAGTACATGTCGCCCTCCAGGTCCAGAATCTCGCTCTCACCACTGGCTGTGAACGGGGTCCTTCGGCTGTTTACAGAGATGGTGCCTGTGGTGGAGATTGAGGGAGTAGAGACAAGGTATAGAGCTGCACTGATAGAAGACGAAATGGTGAAGTCAGGAAGAAATCATACTCACTATTATTCATCCTGATCAGATAAGAAACTTTTTGGTGTACTTGTCAGTTCTTGTACTTACATTATTTGTAAATGTGTTTAAGAATATCTATCAATCTAAAGAAAGTCAACAAATTATTGGCAACAACTTCATAACAAGTTCTCCACAAAATTGATATGGTCCTGAAGTACTTCAAAATTTAAATGGAAGTGGAATTATGCAAAAGGGGTATTTAAATTATATTAGAGCTAATACAATTGGCTGTTTAACTTTAACTTCACTAACACAACTGACCTGAGCGTCCATCTCTCTGAATGTCCACATGATACCAAGCACCATCATTGACCTTTGTCTGAGTGGCCTTCACCTTGATGGTCCCTGAGCCCATGTCCAACAGCAGATACAGGCTGCCATCCAGCAGCTCTACTGCAAAGAAATCCACCTGGATGAGGGCAAAAGTACACATCAACAGGAATTATTATTCAATCATAGTCCTTTTTTTCTGAAAAAAAGGAAAATTAGATGTGGTTCTTTGATTTGTGGTAAATTTGCATGTGATTGTCAAAACAAAAGGTATTAGACCAGTGAGAACACCTGGGGAACATAACTAATGGAGTGGTCACAAGATCAATCTGAATGGATTACGAGTTGATTAACAAGATAAGACAAAGAAACATTTTGATACACAAATTGTTATTAAGAAACTACTACATGAACCCAGTTGCCTTTGACCTAATATTTGCATATATCACTGGACAGATAGACAGACCTTGGTGTTCTTCTGGCTGCGTGCAGCGTCTTTGCGCTCTTGTGGTTTGCCATGAGTGAAGAGAATAAGGCCGTTGGGCTCTGTCGTACGGAAATCGAAAGAGATGGATCCCATCCGCTTGGTGTTCCACTTGGGGAGGCTGATGTAGGCCTCAGGAGTCTCAAAAGAAATGGGATCCAAGGTGGCCACATTCTCACACTTGTAGGACACCTCACCCTGGATTTTCATCTTAGGGTCCACAATGCGAGCCAGGCGGGACAACTCAAGACGGATGTCATTGTTCTTATACACCACCTGTGATACACAGACAGCGATTAAGTTATTCATCAATTTAGGAAATGTCAAAGAAGATATTTACTCAGTACCTCTGGTAGCATTTTACAAAAACGTAAAAATAATTACAGTTTTTCTCCTGAAACAGTCAAAGCCCTGAAAATGCTCAGGCTTTTCAAGATGAATGCACTGTGTATCTGTGAATATGAACTTTAAATCAAGCCCACATATACCTACAAGTCTGTCTACTCAGACGTCATTGTAATACTTGACAATAACCACTTTATGGGATCAATATAGTCTGATGTAATATGATAAGTAGGCTAATGAACACAAGGCAGTGTAAATAATTAAATAATAAAGTAAATACAAATTTTATTCTGCTACTTAGCAATGGCCCTGGATGACATTATTACTTGGAACTAGCAGTGGGCTCCTAGGTTGGTTTTCCTTTTAATTCTAACACCCTGGAGTTATTGTGTGTACCACCTAGGTGTGAAGGAAACACAGATTTGATCAATATAAATTGAATAACAATGAAATGAATAAAAATGAATATTTGTCTTTTATAGTGCTGACACCATTCTTTGTGACCTCCCCATATCTAGCCAGCTAGTTGGTTTTTCAGGCAAAATAACATGCTACAAGAATGGCTTATTTAATGTGTTATCTTTAAATAGCAAGACACACCACTGACTATCATCTGAGGCTACTCATCACAGGTCTTCGGATTCTCCTGGTTTACTCTGTGATTTATCTGCAATTGATGTAACTTCACTGCCAAACTTTAAGATATTTCTGTACACAGCCAAGAATGGAAAATTAAGGTACTTCTTGTCAAAGTTGTGTGGACTTTTCACTTTTCTTGGTTGGAAGACAGCATAACTAAGGATGCAGTGTTTTGTGCAGACATTTCCCCAGCAAAGCTGATGGCCCATTTGCTTGAGATGGGTTTTTGGACTGGAAGCACCTATGGTAAGCATGTGAAAAAACAGCAGATGAGCAAGCCCCACTCTGTTTCACTGGATGAGTTTCAAGGCTAGAAGGCCAGCCAAACCGCAGGCCAGGGAAATGTGTTAAACCAAATGAAGCGTGATGCAATGTTTGCCATGCTATTCCTTTATTGAGAGGAATTGGGACCATCTAAAAGTAGTTTGGGATATTGTACTGTTGTGTGCCAAGCACGACATTCCCCTAAGTTAATACAGGGAAAATGCAGATGGTCCCAATAAGGGAAAATTTTATGTTACTCAAAGTAATATTAGTAGAAGTACTTGCTGAGTTTGCCAAAAGTAGGGCTTAAGGTCTCAGTCCCTGCAGACAAACAAGTTCCTATTTTTCTTGATACGGAAATGGTTTGAGTGATTTTGCCACTCAGAGTTTCCGCACAGTGTCACTCTCTGAGTGCATCAACCACGCTGAAGGACTGGAAGGGAAGTTTGTTTGGTTTAGAGACAATTCAGAATGTGATTTTGTGATGAAGCCAACAGAAACCATCTGAAACAACAAACAATCACTGTGATCACTATCACATCTAAATTAACGGCATTCATTGAATGCTGCTGGCTACTGGACTTCACTAACTCTTAAAACAACATTGTGAGAGCAGTTAGAGTGAACCAAAACTGTTAAGTTACTGGCCAGACAACTAAACAATGAGCTGTAACTCACTATAAAGCTCTATGGTGGGGAGCCAGAGATGCAGCTGATAATACTCACTACACTATGATCGTGCCCTTCCATATCATTGAACTGATACAGTGTTATAAAAAATATTGATTATGGTGCTGTCATTGTAACACTAGTGATAATACTCACTAAAATATATAAAATAAAAGGTAAACTGAAGAATACACTCTCTAGAAGAAGCACAACCTGCTGAGATAAAACTTGGTCAGACAGGCTGACAGACTGAAAGTGTTGAAACTGGAACTGGCTGCTCTCACGCCTCAAATGAAAACCAACACAAAAGCAAAATGAGAAGTGACTCTGTATGTTTTCCTTCAGTTAATTCAGAAGGCTGATATCAGGAACCCGAGAGCTGAATGCACTGTAAATTGTAGAGAACGTGCAAATTGACAAAATAGAAGCAAAATCTTTTTTTTTTTTTAAAGTTGTCAACATCAAATGTCAAACTCTGTGGCTGTGAAGTGAAGCTAACGTGGAAGTGTCAAAAACTGCGGTTCCTCAAACGTCCACCTGAGGCTCACTGCAGAACAGGTCAACCTTCGTAAGTCCCCGTGTTCAAATGTCCAACTTCACAGCAGAAATAAACATGTTTACAGCCTGGTACAAAAAAGAGTTTTGGTCTCTATAGCTAATTTCCCCGTTCATGACAACTGTACTGAGGGTGAATTTATATACAACTCACCTGTTCAAATGATATTAAGGCTTAAAGTTATGCAGGATTTTTAGATCAGCTGGGAAGTGGCTGTAGTAGGACTGCCAAGTTAGTTATGGCCAGAGCAACCATATTAAGCTTCACAACAGCTCTTCAGACACCTGTGGGGGGCGTCACAGAGAGTACGTCCAAATGTATGTATCTATGGACAATACATGTGCAGCAATGGAGCGATGTTTAGCTCAGTTGGTAGAGCAGCCGCTCCATGTGTGAAGGCTCAGTCCTTGCTGTGGAAGCCCAGGGTTTGAATCCGACCTATGGCTCTTTCCCGCATGTCATTCCCCATCTCTCTCTCCCCACATTCCTGTCACTCTTCAGCTGTCTCTATCAAATAAAGCTTGAAAAGGCCAAAAACACATTGCAAATAACAGTGACAGTGGAAATTTTCCAAGAAGACACTGAACATAGCTTGGACAGGTTTGTTGTTGTGACGTTTATGACTCATCTATTCATGTGTAGACTGCTTCTATCAGTCTTTTTTTTTCTAATTTTAATCAATGATTGAGGAGATTGTTGTCACCTGGTTCGAGATAATAAATTGACCACTCTACCTAAACTAAAACACAGGTTCCTCAGTCTCGGGCAAATCAGCTTCAATATATATTCAATATACAGCATATTCCATCAGAAAACACATGGTGAGATACACAGAAGAAAAATTGTTTGTGAAGACCATCAGATTTCAGATCTACTATTGCTCTGTCAGACAATCAAATGGTGTCCTTGTTTCCAGACATAACAAGACCGGCACTTCTGCTACTCTGTGAGAGCTCAGTGGGAAATCCACAAAACACCACTATCCAACTTTACTTCCATCTGGAACAACCCCAATTTTGCAACTAACAAGGAAACGCTTACCTTCCACACATTCATTGAAAAAAGATATTGCACATTGCATTTTTGGAATACCTGCATCTCAAATCTTTAAAACTTAACATTATGACCGCCTACCTTAATGTTCCACCATCAGGTTCAGAGTTCATTAACATTTCTGCCTTGAAAAAACTCAAAAGTATATAGAGTAATACCATAATCTGACAAAACACTAAAACACTATCCATACCATCAATGAAATGGTAACTGGACACATCCATTGATCCTAGTGATGACTTCTGGAACACAAACATGTCTTTGTTGCATCACCATTCCAGAACCTTGTTAGAACCTGACATCACAGGCTGCAGTTGGTGAACACAGACAGATACAGCTTCAGAGGTGAAATGCAGTTGGCCTGGACATTACATGGTTTTTATTTAGAAAGGAACATCTTCAACATGTCAGCCAAATTACTTTCAAAGAAAGAGAGGAGGACATCATGCAAAAATTAACGATGACAGTTACAAGAACGTCTGAACACTGACAGTAAGTCTAACAGTAAGTCTGATTGTTTAGCATTTATTTCATTGGATGTTTTTTTTTTTTTTTCAGATGTTGGTTAAATTAGCATGAGGTGTGATCACACAGGAACAAGAATCTGAACATTATTCAGATTATCCTGTTTATTCATCCAGACACTGAAACTGTTTTAAGAAGATCTTGTTAAGAAGATTTGAGAAGAGTCACTATGGACAGTAAGAACAATTGTGTGACCAACAGTCCTTTCATTATGAATATATATATATATATATATATATATATATATATATATATATATATATATATATATATATATATGTATATATATATATATATATATATATATATATATATATGTATCCTTTTTCTTTTTACCTTTTTATAAATTTAAATTACAACTTAGTTGGATTTCATTGATCTTGGTTTGCTAATACGGGACAGTAAAAAGCAATTAAATGTATTTTGGGGCACATTTTTATGCCTTTAATAAGCACAGTAGAGACATCACAGGAAATCGCGGAGAGAGAGAAGGAACAAAAGTGTGGGGCGATAGAACCAGAGATGTCAACTTCTCAAAAGAACCTGGAAAGATCACAAGGATTAAGGCGATTTCTTCTAAGCCTGAGCAGGAAGCGGAAGTGGAAGCTTTTGAGCCGATAACCCAAATCTCACTCAGGAATTTATCCCTTAAAACAGCGCTCCACCTAGATCTGACATCAGCTAAGAGAGTTAGTGACCCGTACATGTCTGTCTCGTCATCCTCCCTTTCTTTTAGACGGGACAGGAGCACAGCATCTTTACAGTCAAATCCCTGATTCACACCTGAGTCCTAACATACTCTTTTGGTCATGAATAATTTCCCTTGAGGGGCAGAAAATGAAGATTCCTCGTAGGTGCTTTGAAACAGAAGCAGATCAGACAACAGGGCAGCTTCTTACACTTGTTGTTTTTTTTATATTTCATTTATGTAATATATATATATATATATATATATATATCAATTTTTATATCAGGGCGAGTTAGTAAAAAGTAGAGTAACGCAGTTCAAGTAAATATAACTGATATTTAATATGTGGGCGAATGCTGGCTGTCTACATTTTTAGTTCTACTTTCAGACATGTGATGAAGCTGTCGCTCTGTCCGATAAAACATTTTGAAAATAATGGCAATAATAATAAAGTGAGTTATGTTGGGCCACAGTAATGATGGAAAACAAAGGAATGAAAAACACTAAGTGGCCAATCTTTTATCACAGCAGCCCTAAATGCTATCAATAACGGCGGGAGGACGGAGTCACGGAGGGGATGTGTAAATTGAAATCTGCTCAAGTGGAAAATTGAAGGGCCTTTTTTTTCTTTTTCTTTTTTTTTACCTCTAATTCTCTGGGCAGAAAAACACCCTCTGTCTGGCTATATTTTGGGCACATACATACACAAAACAAACACACCCTCTCCTCCATTTCACTCTCTTATATTAATGTCTCAGCTCTCTCTCGCTCCGCCTGGGGTTCTGTCTGAGTGTGCAGCGATGGCTGGGCTGCTAGATTGAGGGGCCTGGCTGAGATTATCGATAATCCACCAGCAGATTTGACAGTAAATCAACTCATCCCTTAAGGTGCTCGGGGATTGGACGGAAAATTGTCTTTTCCTCTTCTCTGCTCTCCTCTCACTCTCTTTCTTTGTTGCCTTTCCTTCTCCTCGTGTTACATCCATCCTCCATCCTCTCTCCATCTATCTCGTTCCCCCCACCTCTCTAAAAGAAGCCGCCCCTCCTTCTCATGCTCTGACTGAACATAAATACCCTGAGCCTCTCGAGCACCCCCACCGCTCTTTCTTCCAAAATAAAAGCCTAAATAAAAGACAACAGCAGAGAAGGCTTGAATTTCACTTGTCCCCAAAGGCCGACGTAGAAGTGATACAGTAAAAACCTGCAACTTTTTCAAATAACTAATAATAACATTAATAATATGTCTGCTACTACTAATCATAATAATTTCAGAAAAGAGGGCGATATAGTAAATAACATTTTATCTGTGATGTAGTCAAGTTATTGGGGGCTGAAAAATCTTCAGCTCAGCTTCTGTTTAAAAGCTGAGAAGCTTTTGTTCTTTGCACTCGATGGTGGAACCCAGAACAGCAACAGCAAACAAAACCTGTGCTGGGTTTTATCCAATCACCAAGCTCCTTTTTAGCTAGATTTAATACCAGAGAATTAAATGATTTCACCACTGCAGACAAATTTGTTTCAGTTTCTGCACGCTCCTGTCCTCTTGATTGTTTGGTGTAAGGTGGTCAGAAAACTCTTTTTCTCGTCTTGACGCTCTGATAAAATCAAACATGTTTAATATTGTCAGAGGTTTTCAGAGGTTCTCTTGGACTGTAGGAAAGGAGGAGAAATGAGTGAGAGCGTCTCTTCCACATGTCATCACATTTGTATCACGATCGAGTGGAGAAGTAAAAAAAATGAACAGAAATCACTGCAGACCTTGAAAACGCTCACACAAGGACAGCTGCTTGTTTCTGCTCCATTCTTTAACAGTTATTCTTCTTGTAAACTTCCACCAGGTGCATGATGGGACATTATGTCAAAATGGATCTAGTTGTAGTCTTCTTAAAACCCTGTGACTGTAGACACACTGTCTTTAGATGAGTCAGATCTTTTAAAATCCTTTTCTTTCTTTCTAGTGTATGGTCGGCATGAGCAGAAGTAATTACACTGTGATGAACCAAAAAGTGACAGGTCACGCCCATATGCATCAATAATTACACATTCAGGATTTTTAATCAGGATTTGATCTATTTATGATTAACGATTATAACTATACAGCTTCTGTTAGAGATGGAAACAAAATTTACTGTGGTAACTGTCCAGACATGGCTACACGTGGAAATGTCCATTTTTTGTTTTATTTCATATATCATATATCATGTCTTAGTTGGTCAACAAAGCTAATAATTATAATAATTTTAACATTTAAATATCAGATCTATACTGGATCGTAGCAAAAGTAAAAGTTTGATTGAAGTCTTATCTTTTGAGGTTTCTGTATCATGGTATGTTCAGTCATTAGTCTATATAAATTGTTTCTTTGTCAATACTGGAGCAAGAAAAAGCAACACATTTCATTTTTCTTTTAGACTGTGTATTCTAACAGTCCAGGACATGTGTGCAGCAAAAATGATGATCTGAAAATCATGTTGGCCTAAAACCAAACAAAACACGTCCCTTTGCAAGTAACGATAACAAAAATAAATAAATGAATAAGAAACTAGACTAGAAAAACCCTGAAAACACAAAAAGAAAATATCTATATTATCCCAAAAATGGAGCCAAACTAAAGTAAACAGGATGATGAGGACTTTATGCTGTTTTTGTTTTCTTGACAATGACTTGAAATAATGCAGCATTGTTACTAAAAACAGGCTGGTCCCTTTCATGGAGTAGGACTATGAGAATATGCTGCCAGAACGCGCACACACACACACACACACACACACACACACACACACAGCATTTGATGTGGACACTGTACATGTCTCCCCCTGTTACCTGCTTGCTGATAAAAGAGAGCATAAATCATATAAACTGTAGCTTTAGACTGGAAGGAGGAGGAGTGGGGGTATGGCATGGGGAGGGTGGGGGTGTGGAGCAGAAAACGGAGGGTGTAGCTGACATCTTGACAAGTCACTTTCAGGTCCCTGCCACCTCTGAACAATAATAGCAAAAGGGCCTTTCAACATGCAAAGGGAGCTTTATCAGCACGCTGCAGACGCAGGCTGCAGGTTAACATGAGAATGAAGCTTCAGCAGAGACTGATAGAGGCTGAGGGATACCCAACACACACATGGAATATCCATACATGCAGACACACAAATATGTGTGTGTTGTGTGTGATGGTGCCTGGAGGAGTGTGTATACTAATTTATGCCCCATGCCCCCTCCTTTTTTAGAAATGTCTTTAAAGCAGCCTGTGCTCTTAACGGTGACATGTCAGACTGCTCTGACACATTCAGCTCAAACTAAAATGGACCAGTCCTGTTTGCAAATTGTCAATTACTTTGTGCTGCTTGACTTCAGGGAGTAAATGTCTTCATGAAATCAACATTAGTCTCACAAGAGGTGTGGATTTCGTAATAATTACTGACCCACAGACGAGTAAGACAAACACGAGTCTGCATTTTGAGTATTATCATTGATTCCTTACACTCAGCTTGCAAACTTTGTTTTGTTTGTTTGTTTTTTAATAGTGTACAAATCTGTAAAATTATGTTACATTATCTGTAAATTATTTTGTAAATTATTGTCACTATATTGCCAGTAATTACAAATTACAGTTATTTCTATCGAAAATGTACATCTAACAATTGAATGTTTCCTTTGTATTTTATTATTGTTATTAGTAGCAGTTTTACATGTGTGCTTATGTACTATATGTAAGCCAATTTACAGATAATTTTACACATTACAGTAAAATAATAGTATTTCTCTGCAAAACCTTGACTGAAAATTTCAGTAAATTTATGGTTTTTGATATTAATATAAATTACTTATTTCAAATTTTATAGTTCTTGTTTATCAACTGATGCCATTTTTTAAATGTTTTTAGTTCCGATTTATTTTTTACAGTGTGCGCACACCCTGCACCACAGTGCTGAGTGCGAGTTTAAGTAACAGAGAGCAATTGAAAATGTCTGACAATGGCTAGATGATAGAAATCCATCACTGCATTATCTCCTCAGCCAGGCCTCCACGACACACACACACACACTCTTATCAGTGTGTGAGAATGAGTAATGTAACAAAATATGATGCAGGCTTGAAATTACCTTTTTTCAGATTGCCGGCCAACAGAGCTGCTAGATTTTAATGTTAGCGTCCACTCGGGACACTATCAAAGTGATTTAGCTTCACCTGAAGCAGCGGACATAAGCGGCAGAGACCTTTGTATTCTTGGTGCCGTATTGGAGGGGCTATAATGCAAAGTTTGTCCTGATGGTGGCGATGATGCAGGAAAGGCAATGCTGTGAGCGTCCATGTGTCCTTTTCTTATGCCAGAGGAAAGCTCATTAAATATAAAGGATTCATTTTCTGGAAAACATGAGATCTCAATATACAATCTTACACTACATGATTATTATAAGGAGGAAAAAACATCGATTTTGGTCATAGCAGACTGCAGCCTCCTGCTGGAGGGCTCAGAGAGTTTGTTTTTGGGTGGGAGGCACGGTCATCCACAATCTCTGGTGCACGCCTCAGGGTGATGCAGGACTACAGATCCTGAAGAGATGGAAGCCAATCACCTTGTCAACAGAGCAAACGACTCACTGCAGTCTGCCAACATCTTATTCCAGAAAAGTCTAACGTGAAGTTATCATTTAGCTGCATAATACATACCATCCAGCATGTGCTAAAGTGTTAGCACGGAGCCTAGAATCATATCGTAAAGGATACATGAGCGTTAGCCTGAATGCATCAGTGTTTGTCTGTTTGTGTGTGTGTGTTTAGGCACTGGCGGACACAAACATTTATCATCCCTAGATGTCTGTCTTGCCCATAAATCTCAGTGTCAGTGACAGTGTATAGAGTGTGTGTGTGTGTGTGTGTGTGGGTGGGTGGGTGCTGCATGTATGGCTGTTCTAAAGTGACTGTCAACCAGGTTACAAAGAAGAATTGACCAAATTCTGAACACAACACAAGGATGCCACTAACACCGCAGACTGTGTGTGTGAGACTTTTCACTCTGGCAACACACAAACACACACACACACTATGTGTCATACAACATATCTTTAAATTAAACAAGGTTGCAGGGTGGAAATATTGCCAATCAAAGGAGAAAAACATCCTTTAGCCCTCCTGTAGACACACGAGCAATGAGCACTTCACTGACATGTTGGTGTTGTAGTATTAACAGTCACATGGTCTTGCCATGAGGCGGTGTTTTGTGAGGCTTTTGCAGTGCATGGTTTTGCCCACAGGGTGGCATCATTCCCTCAGAACACACACAGCACAGGCCGGGCTCCTCCTTCAGTCAAGTCTAATGAAATCTGTGAAGGGATCCTCTGACTGAGCCTGATAGTGCTTTTATACACTGATGTGATTAATTAGATGAAGACAAGCTTTAATTTCGTGAGGTATAAAGGCATGTTGGTGAATGATGTGTGTGTGCGTGTGTGTAGGCAATGGTGTGCTGAGGGGCCCTATATTTTTGGGAAATCTTTTAATTAAGCAGGCACAGTGTAAGTGTTGGACTGATCCTCATGTGATGCTCTCGCTAATGCTAAGATGCTAATGACAGACAGCTCAGGACTGCTTATTACTTCAACGATCAAGATCAAGTCTGTCCTACATGTTTCCACTACGGTGGCCATGAAGTGCAAATCACAACTGCAAATCATAAAACACAACAACAAAACACAACAACAAATCATAAAACACAACAACAAATCAGAAAACACAACAACAAATCAGAAAACACAACAGCAAATCAAAAACACAACAGCAAATCAGAAAACACAATGACAAATTAGAAAACACAACAACAAACAAAAAACAGAACAACAAATAAAGAAAACAGAACAACAAATAAAAAAAAACAGAACAACAAATCAAAAAACACAACAACACATCAGAAAACACAACAACAAATCAGAAAACACAACAACAAATCAGAAAACACAACAACAAATCCAAAAACATAACAACAAATAAATAAAAAAAAACACAACAACAAATTAGAAAAGACAACAACCAAAGAGAAATGACATTAACCAAACCGGAAAAGGTAGGTACCCTCGTGCGACATGAATCGTTGCTGATTGGACTGGTTCGTCTTTTGAACCAGAAGGACATGGTTTACATGTTTTCAAAATATGAGCGTGACAACGTACACACTGCTATTAAAGAATATTTTTCAGTAGGGGCTGGCTCAATTCGTGGCAGTGGCAGCTAATAGTGGCCATTATTGTATTAGACTCGATGGAAGTAACATTTCCATCATGTGATTTCTGCATTAATTTGCATTGATTTAATTAATCTCTCAACATCTGTCTCAACCGCTGCCAGTGTCTGGGACAGCTGCCACTGACATGCCACTGTGCATGTGTGTGTGTGTGTGAGAGGTAGGCAACTAAATAAAGTGTGAAACACATTGTTAATTTAAAGAATAAATATGTGAATGGTTGCTAGATTTGTGTTTCTCCTGTCACTTTGGAGAATGGAATGCTTAACTCTGATTAAAAAGTTCCTTCAAAAGTGCAATGTTTTGTGTTGTTTGTGGGGTAATTTGTTTTCACTTAATTCATCTATAAAAACTTGGCCGAACATGACCATCAAAAGTGTGCAGAAACAGCACTTATGATAGGATATGACACTTTATGACATAAGTGGTATGAATTGAATGCTTTAAGTGTTATAACATTACCTTTTATGCTGAAACATTTTAGGTTGATTTTAAGATGGGATATTTAAATTAGCTTCCATACCTGACAACCCATTGGGGCGTCAACTCAGACACCAAAGGGGTAACTGCCCCATACACCGACAACTGCCATGGCACACACAGTGGCAACTGCGCCACACAGTGGCAGCAGTTGAGAGATTAATTACAGTTTTTTTTCCAGTTGCTAACACACTGAGAATGAGAGGGGGAGGAAGAGTGAGAGGTAGGGGTAGAGCAGTGTTGTCTGATTATTTTCCTTTCCTCTTTATTTTTTTAATTTCTGCACATTTTCTGTAATTGTATTTTTCAGATTACTGTTTTGTGAGCATATTTTAGTTCACTCCAATGTAAATATGCTGTGCATATGTTGCAATGACTTCTTTGGTGAAAAATAAAATATATATTTTAATAGCACGTGTGTGTATCTGCAAATATTTCTGTGCATGTGAACAATCTGAAGAATTCTCTACAGTTTGAACTATGTTAGTATGATGGCAAAGCATACTAAAGATGAGAGTGCTTTTCATTATGCCCAACAGTGTGTAGTTGGTTAGACAAAAATCTGTAATACGAATGAAGTGTGTGCCCTCTGCTGCAAAAGTTTGATTTTGGTTGCAGTGCTTCATTTTGCGGGATATATGAGGTATTTTGCAGTTTGGGTGTGTGGTTTGGTGAATTGTGTTAGTATTTTGATAAATCCAGCCTAGTTTGCAAAATTGTGTTTAAGAAATTGGAAAAAACTGTAAGAAAACCATGAAAATTAATGCAGAAATCACGTAATGGAAATGCTACTGCCAGCGAGTGAAATACAACTCTGACGACTGTTTTATAAAATAAAAATAAAAAACAGATGCCCATAACAGCAGCAGTTGCCGTGACAGCCAGTGGCAGCTTCCCCAGACACCGCTAAGGCAGTGGCAGCTGCCAGAGAAACCGGCAACTGCTGCGGCAGGTCAGTGGTCAGGTGAGGCTGCGGAAGTGCCACTACTAGCTGCTGCTGTCACGAATTGAGCCAGCCCCTACTGCAAAATATTCTTTAAAAGCAGAGCGTACATTGTCACTGGCAGGGCTCATATTTTGAAAACATATAAACCATGTCCTTCCGGTTCAAAGGACAGACCAGTCCAATCAGCAATGAGTCATGTCGCCTGAGGGTACGTACCTTTTCCGGTTTGGTTAATGTCGTTGTCATTTCTCTTTTGTGTGTTTTCTGATTTGTTGTTGTGTTTTCTGTTTTGTCATTGTGTTTCTTGATTTGTTGTTGTGTTTTCTAATTTGTTGTTGTGTTTTTTGATTTGTTGTTGTGTTTTCTGTTTTGTCATAGTGTTTCTTGATTTGTCGTTGTGTTTTCTAATTTGTTGTTGTGCTTTCTGATTTGCCGTTGTGATTTGCACTTCATGGCCACCGTATTCCACAGAGCACAGCAGCCTCATCAAAGCTAGTTTACTGTTTTAGATTAAAATCCAGGTTGATATTTATCTGACACTGACGTGCGTGCATCGGTCTGACTCGTTTCTCTTAGTTTAGTTTAATTATTGCAGGAAACATCATCAGAGTCAAGTCAGAGGAGCAGGAGAATGTTGCAATTGCAATCATTTCATTTACTATCAGAATCACGTTTAATGCCAAGTAGGTTTGCACTTACAAGAAATTTGACCTGGTGTAGTTGGCGCAGAATAAACATTAAGTAAAAAATAAAAATAATAAATTAATAATATAAACAATATAAATATATATATATATACAATATCCTCTAAAAACGAAGGAGCTGTAGTGAAACTAGATTATACTTTTGTTTTTTCCAGATCTCAAATTCATTATGTTTTATTTCGAGAAAACAAAGTTTCGTGATCTTGAGGTCTCGAAAAAATGATCCCGTTATTTCATCAAGTGGACAACAATGTTGCTCTTTGTCTGCCACATGTATAAATGGAATGTTAATAGATTTTTAAGCATAGCTACAGAAGTATGATCAGTAAACTTTACTTTACTTTGCCTTTCTGTGTGGAGTTTGCAAACTCATGTCTGTGTGAGGTTAATCTGTGACTCTAAAATGTCTATAGGTGTGAATGTGAGTGTGAATGGTTATTTCTGTGTGCCCTGTCCAGGTGTACCCCACCTCTCACCCAACGTCAGCTGGGATTGGCTCCAGCCTACCACGACCCTGATTAGAATAAGTGTTTTTGGAAAAGGGATGGGAGAAATTATTTCTACTGATCGATGACTGTGTATGCAGTTTCAGCTGTTGCTGGCAGTCAAAATGAAGCTGGACTGAAATACTTCTTAGATCGTTTAGTCTACAACAACATTTTACACGTGCATATGTTTGGTGAATATAATGTAGCTGTACAATAAATATAGTAGAGTTAAAAACACAATATTTCTCTGGAGAGTATATAGTAGGATTATGACATTAGGATCAATTAATGTTCATGAAAGTCAATTGTTGCAGCAAATAACGTCTGGCAAACCTTTTTAAAATGTTGTGGAAGCTAAATCAGAAAGGATACTAATGTATGGCACAAATGCTTAGCGTTGTGAAGCTGTCCTGTATATCTTACAGGCACAGCAAGAAGGCTCCATATTAGTGGCTGATGGAGGTGTAATGACAATGACAATTATAGCAATTATGTGTTATTGTAGGCCATTATGTATTTTGTAGGTTCTGAGATGTAGGCTTTTTTCTGTAATTGCTGGCTTATGAAAGGCATAATAATCATGGGCCAGCCAGTCACAGGGGCTACCAAGGGCGACCAGTACTTGGTGCCATGGCAACAAAACATTTATCCATAACGCTGCTCTATGGATGGTGAGGACAAGAGCACTGGCAACAGGCAAATTAGCCCTAATGGCAGGGAGTGGAGGATGAGAGGGTGCTGGACAGCAGACAGCAGACGGAGGGAGAGCTGGTGGGTGCTGCAGATCTGTGGGTGGGTCTGTGACTAGGAGGTGGGCAGAATGTGTGTGTGTGTGTGTGTGTGTGTGTGTGTGTGTGTGTGTGTGTGTGACTGTATGAGGAAGAAGGTATGATGGGTTTGCAACAAATGTGCATATATGAATGTGTGAGTGTTTCATTCGATGCTGTTCGATGTGTTTTGTGACACGTGTGTGTGACAGAAATGAATATAAAAAGATGATGAAGATGATCTCAGAGAGATATCTCCATACCACTGGACATGCTAAATCTACCCCCTTCTACAACTGCCACTTGATTCCATGTGAGTCATACTGCACTAACATGTCTGTGTCTCACACTGTACACTGATTGTTTGAAGTCACTTTGGATAAAAGCATCAACTAAATGACTAAATGTGAATGTGAATCTAAGTGTCCAGGATGAATTCCATAATTCTGCTTATAAATATGGCAAAACACAAAAATATGGCAACCACGTGACCGATGGTCGGGCCAGCTCTCTGCATCGTAGTTCACTGTCATCGGCGTGTGAGTGTGTTGATGAAAGGTGAATAAGGTGAATGGATAAAAGCTTGATATAAATGTAGCAGTTTACTTTACTGGAAACTCTGTAAATGACAAAGATAACCAGAAAACATTTTCTCCATAAAATATGATCCAGTTTCACCAATATCAGTCAAATAGTTGGTGGTGTGCGACTTCTCACTGTAACATACTCCTCATGGGTGATCAGTCCCGGAGCCCAAAGTTACATAGTGTGAGAACAGATGTACAAATGACAGAGACACCATTCACCTGATTACAAGTCAGTGTAGCATCAGCAGGATTTCAAATCATTTTACTTATTTTAAGTTATTCTATAGAAGAAAAGTTAGATAATAGAGATTTTTATATGTTTCCTATGTTACTCACGTTCCATTGTGGCTAATGTAGATGTGACGTTTGTCAAGAAAAAATGAAGAAAAAAAGATGATGTCTGTGGTTCTTCTGATCAGGTTTGATCCAACTGTCCATCATGATTCTGACAATATCAGAAAACGTTTTAAAGCTGCTGAGTGAAAAATGCCTTTGTCAGAAAATGTATTTTCACTGCTGTTGAAAAAAACACAAAAACTCATCATTGATTAATCATTGTTGGGTAAAAATGTATTCTCAGTCAAGTCGAATATGAACTGCTGATGAAATCCTGCTCTTTACACAAATTCACTGTTATACATTCAGTATGTGCTGTTAATAAACGAGCAGCAAACATTTATGTTTTTAAAAAAAATGATAAATGCATGTGTGACATATGCTGCAGCAGCGCTACTGTTTTCATTTCCTTGTTTTCATTTCCATGTGCCGTGCTGCTTGATTTGCAGATTACAGAGTTAAAAATAAATAACAATAATAAATCACAGTTCTGTACTGTGTGTGTGTGTGCGTGTGTGTGTGTGTGTGTGTGTGTGTGTGTGTGTGTGTGTGTGCGTGCGTGTGTGTACTAAGCCCACATGTCTGATATTTGTTGTGGTACCACCTTTATGCTTGATATCTCTGTATTTCATCATGACGAAATAAAAGATTCAGATCTAATGTGCAGGTCTGAGTGTGTGTGTGTGTTTCTATTTGTATGTGGGAGCGTGCGTGTGTGTGTGTGTCTGGGGGTGGGTTGTACAGGGAATCGCAAACCTGCCCAGCATAACACAGAGCAGGAAGTGTGCCAGAAGGAGATTGAATGGCCACTTTGCCACTTCCTCCCTCTCCCTGCAGCCCATATGACACTGTGTGTACTGTGTGTGCATGTGTACAGTGTGTGTGTGTGTGTATTTGTAACTAGCTCCAGTCAGGTGCTAAGATATGACATCATCAGCTTGAGGGAATTATTTGTGTGTGTGCATGGGTTTGCTTTCACACCCTGAGAATTGTTTTGTTGAGGCTGCACTTAAATTTAATGACACATATGTAGCTGAAGCAAACGGGTTAATACTTACTGACCCTTCCTAACTGCAAATACATGAATAATAAAATATTTATTATTCTGAATTATAATTGACGTTCCTTCTTTGCTTGTGAGATGGTGCATGGGAACATTTGAACCACTGATGTATTTAAAGTAGTTGGTGTGTAATTTGAAGCTGGAACAAAGTAAGGGGTTAAGTGTCAACCACTGAAAAGAGTTGAAGTGTCAACTGAAGAGTTGGCGATGGAAGCGGTATGACACATGTGACAATAGAGTGAAAATGCTCAGAGCAGTTCACATTTGTCACCACTGAACATCTGCAGTTGAAGTATGAAATTTGCATGCCTCTGCTGGCTTGCCTTCTTCCCATAATGCACTCTGGTGCCATGTGCTCCCCAGGTAAGCGAGGCGTATGCACCCTGCCAATTGTGATGTGAGAGAGAACGTGATTGTGCTCGTGGCCACCAATCAGTTCATCACCAGAGTGGCACGGGGAGCACTATAACATTTCAACTCTTATGTAAGGAAGCCAAATTTCAACTTCTATGTCACTGCTTTGTTTTTATAACAATCCACTGTGCAGTACCTGCCCAGCCCAGCACCAAAAGGCCGACAGGCAAGCTAAGTGATTAGACTGAGGACACCCACTTTGTCTAGTGTACAGAAACACGACTCCTGTGAGATGATAATGTGTCTGCCTGTTTGGTAGGCAGTGAGTGTCTGACAGCTTGTTTTGGAGTTCTTTTGACCCCTGGAGCCTGCTTACACCTTCGTGCATCTTGGGTGATCCGACCACAAGCTTACAGTTCTAAGGAATTTAGTTTACACTTGGCATTAGAATGTGTCTCCAGTGACTACTTCCCTGATCGGATCTCACTTCTCCGCTCTATATACAAATAAGCACATAAATCATTTGCAAAGTCCAAAAACATTCTGTTGGACAGGGTGTTTATCACACAAAGACATAAATAATGTAATGTATAATGTATTTGCCAAATTTGTCATAGACAGTGTTTCATAATGTTCATGAAGTTAATCTTAACTCATTAACCCAACAACTCACAAAATGATGAGACTTTTTGAAGGCGTCTGGGGACTTTCTCCACCAAGAAATAACTGTAACGCAACCGGCCCCAGCCGTCCACCAATGGGCTTGGCTCTGCTCGAGGTTTCTGTCTGTTAAAAGGAAGTTTTTCCTCGCCACCTTTGCCAAGTGCTTGCTTATGAATTGACACTATATAAATAAAATTGAATTCAAATTGAATTAAAAGTAGCTGATATTTGTTACTGTTTACTGTATTTGTAAAATTTGACATGTTTACCATCAATAGAACATTGTCCTCGTTTGTAAATTTAGTGTAAATGGTGTTGAAACTGTGTGTTTAAACCAAGCACAACCACCGTGGCTGTGAAGCGAAGCCAACACAAAAGTACCAAAAACTGCAGTTCCTCAAACGTCCACTTGAGGCTGTCTACAGAAGTCTCCATAAGTCCCCATGTTAAAACTTCACAGCAGAAATAAACATGTTTACAGCCTGGTACAAAAAAACAGTTTTGGTCTCTATAGCTAATTTCCCGTTCATGACAACTGTACTGAGGGTGAATTTATATACAACTCACCTGTTCAAATGATATTAAGGCTTAAAGTTATGCAGGATTAACAGTGTGGTCACTTTGATTGACAGCTAGGTGCCATCATAAGTGGCTTGTGTGCAATCAGACTTCATTAGTGAGATAACTTTTGTTCTGATATGGCGCTATATAAATAAAATTGAATTGAATTGAATTCAGCCCACCTCAGCTCCACCCATGCTCCATGTCTTTGCCCATTTTTTTTAGATAAGCTGGGAGGTGATGGAGGCAGGACTGCCATGACGGAGACGCCAAGAGCCACCACACTCTTCACAACATGTGGGTGACGTCACAAAGACTTTGATTGTTCGAACTCAGAGTAACCACGGTAATTCAGTGAACCAAATGGAAGTCAGACAGCGTGTTTCATGTTTTTACAGGACATCACTGTCACCTTGGCCTTGGTTTGAGTGATCTGGTCACAGTTCATCTTGGTGGTCGTTTAAACTTGTATTCAGGTCCACTCACTTGTGATCCATGTTAATAACTGGTGCGATCAGTGCAGGACCACATGTCACTCAGACAAACAGTAAACAGGTACTTTACCTCCTTGAGACAGCCCATGAAGTTGTTGCTGACTGGAGATCCAGGCAGGTCAGCAGTGCTGGGGCTTCCACCAACATAGAAGAAGTCATCAGAGCCCAGCATGGTGTAGTCTTCCTGGGTGTAGCCGGTGGTGGTCAGAATCCCATCCACTGATATTGTCACCTGACAATGAGGAGTGAACAGTGAGGGGTGGAAATAAAATTGTGTTTTTCTTACACTTGAAGAATAGAAGGTGACCTACAGTGCCATTTTAGAACTCACTCTGTCTCTGTGTGAGCTATAAATCTGAGTCCTGGTGATGCTTTAACAGTGTTAGGAATGAGACAGGACAGATATAAAGAAAATCTGCCAGCCCACAATTTTCTTTACTTGCGATGTGAGTTAGTAGATTCTATTTGTGGGAGTCTATTGAGAGGTATGAGTGGTTAGTAAAATGTCAAAACAAAGATTGGGTGAATTAAAATCCAGAAACTGACAAACATAAAGCACTAGTAATGCACAAACCATCTTTAGTTTTATCTGAACATATTTTGTGTCTAAATAAGTGAGTGAACTAATAAATACTGTAACATGTAGCATGCTGGAGCATGCTACAGACAAAAAAACACCCACAAACCATGAGAGAAGAGGGAGGAGGAGTTGCTGTCACACCACACAGAACAGAATGCAAACACGCAGGACACGGAGTACAGAAGCACACTGCAGGGAATGTCTTTGACATTTTTATACATTTATTCAAGCACTGTACTTTGTGCTTTTTCTGACGCCTACACTGAGTGGTTACTCTACAGATAAAAACACACAAACACAAAATTTACTGTGGAAACTGGGAAGACGTGGCTACACAATAAAATCAACATCATGACTTACTAAGTGGACAAACACATAAAGAATACTTTCCATCAAATAGTCAATGCTAAAGGCTAACATTTCCCATACTACATACATTTCCAACAAATTCCCTCCATTGTTTTGATTGATATCGTATACAAGTCTTTCCAATCTTCTGCTGATGTATCACTTTCCAGTTCTTTTCCCCATTTCTCTTTATTTTTATTTATTTCACTTTATTATCTGAAAGATTTTCTTGATTTGAATCTGGCATTGTATTAAATATTTCCCAAACGTTTTAATGTAAAGTAACTTCTTACCTGTAAACATTTACTAATTAATAACTAGTATGTGTGTGTTTTCTAAGTAAGTGAGCATAACCTCTTACTATTTCTATCTATTTGAAATATAATCATTTAAACGTTCACTGTTTATTTTAATTGGTTATAGTACTGTAAATACACTGGCTCTGCCGTGTATGTTTGGATGACCCTGTTGATATTGTTATCTTTTTTTTTTTGTCTGTACTGATCCATTCAGCTTCTGTTTTTCCTTTCATCAACTTCATCATTGTAACAATTTATGTTGTATAAAATAACTTCGTGAATTTTGACTCTATTTCTACCTTTTGCCTCATTTTGTCTACTGCCAACTCTCAACATATAAAACAAATAAAAGGGCGCAATTTGTTTTGGTCTTCAACCAGGGGTCCACGACGGTAATGGTGACTGTGAGAGTGCAGATAATTGAGAAACTACAAACAGTGGAGGCATTTGCACTCCAATTATCAGTGGACATGTCCAAAAACGCACAGCTCCTGGCACTGAATAACCAATAATAATTATGCATGAACTTTTTTATTAATCATAAACACATATAGGCTAATAAACCAGTATATAAATATGGTAATAAGGTAAAATAAAAGTTGAATAAAGTAAATATAAAAGTTATTATAAGCCAGGCTAAAAATGTGAAACATTGTAAAAAGAAATTAATTACATGTGGGGGGTTTGTCTCTCGTCCAAGGGGTCCTTAGGCTGAAAAAGGTTGAAGACCCCTGCTGTAGACAGTTTATGGTTTATTTTTAAATTGGATTACTTAAATGTTTTTCATAACCATTAATTAAATTTCCAGTTCAGAATGTGTCTGTATCAAAAATGATCTTAGATTTCTAACCTTCTGTTTTAGAGGTGCCTTCCTGGAAACTCGACAAACTGGCAATCCCTTGTGACTAACGACTAAAAAAAGGATGCTAAGATTAACACAGCCTCATGCTTTGACCAAATCAAACATTTTAAGGGATTTGTGCTTAGGAAATAATAAATAAATAAAATAAATTCTGCTGTGGACTTTAGCCTTAGGAGTTAAAACGTTGAAGTTTGATGCAACAGTAATAACTATTCACTAACACTGGATACACAGTATACACTAATGCTATTGTACTGTGGCCCATGTTGTAATGGAACTTAAACTTCTATGTTTAAATATTGAACAAGTATTCAAGATAAGATTCCAGGACTTCCTATATCAGTTAGAATCCTGTTTCTTTGCAGTTTGTGCCATGAGAGGCCAAGAAACAGACAAATGGGTGAGATGGCTCAGCTAAAGCATTCACCTGCTGCTTCGCTTAACTAAGAGCTGAACTGAAACCACATACCCGAACCCTCTTCATGTTTCAGCATCACAGGTCTGCAGGCAAAACCAGACCAGGACCTCTCTTAACCTTTAGTCATTTTATTTTTTATTGTTTTACAAGTTACACAAGCGTCTTTTCTTAAGCTTCTTTTCCCATCCAGTGTTCTCCTCCAATGTGGCTTGCCTCATATTTTGTAAATGAAAATGATAGTTTAGTGGACACAATTGTTCAGAAAGATTTCCAGTCAGGATTGTATCTTTCTCCTCTGGTTGTAGTACACCTCTGCCAGTTTCCACAGTATCATCACCAAACAACATTTAACAGGAAATTCTGGACTGAAGCAGATTTCGTAAAACCCTCAAGAAGCAAAAGTTATGGCAACAGAATAAAAGGAGATTAAAGAGGAAAGCCAAAAAGCAACATCAGCGAATGAACCAGGTGAATGTTAGAACGACAAGAAAAGTAAAACAGAAAGAGAACGAGGAGAAGTACACAGCAAACCAAAAATAAAATAAAATAAAATGACAATGAAAATGATATCTACCATACAATGGAGTGTGTTTACCATAGCGAATCCAATGCCTGTTTGCTTTGAAGAAAGATGGAGTAGGTGAGAAACGAATTTACAGAAGTGAACAGATGTAGACTGGAGTAAATCAAATGAAAAGCAAATGATGAAAAGTACACGTTAGTAAAAAAAATGATAATTGAATGATTTAATTTAATTCCATGAGTCATGATTTCTAAGAAAAGTTCCAGGACAGATAAAGGTAGACGTCAACAGTTGGAAATAGAGTTAGGTATTTTAAAATAAATCAGGACAGACTTGTCTTTGTTTCCCAAAAGCATCCAAAATGAAATGTGTTATAACTCTGAGAATCATTTAAAAAAGATTTAAAAGTTCTGTTGTAGAGAAGTACCGGAACAATCAAGAAATATTAAATGGAGTCTTACCAGGTAAAATAAACCAGATAAAATACAACTCTTCTTTTTAATCTTCTGTTTTTTGCCCACCGCTTGCAAAGCTGCTTTTATTAAAACCAGTTGGTGTCCACAGTGCAGTGTAGATGTAAAAACCTCTTTAGGAACAACGGTGTGGGATTTGTTAAACTCTGATCACCGATTTCACCAGTTAAAATGACAAACGTTGCTGGCAGCAGGTCACGTCGGCAGTCTCTAATTGCTCTGTGACTAACCTGATAGCAGGCCAAAATGAAACTTGCCTGTCGGGTTTGTGTGTCTGTACTTCTGTAACACTGCTGTACACTCACAGGATCACATCACATCAACTTCACAGGTCTCATTCTCCATGTTAAACTTTCATCATCAGATCAATAGTTTTACTTAGCCAATAGTCACCTAATCCTATGAATCCTATGAGAGCTCAGAGCAGAGCTCCATTGTTGTCCAAAAACGACATCAATGAGCCCACACTGTTGCACTGGTGCATGCTACTTTCATTACCTTGAACACACACACTGTAGTTTATTTTGACTCAGTTCCATCTACACTACACGGCTGCCAGAAATACTAAATAGATTGTGTATCCGTTTGTCACTGAGAATATGCTCCAGAAAACTATTTTATGTATTCACTAAGATGCTCAGCTGAAAATACTAGTGAGCCTCATGGGTTTACTAAAGGGGTAACTCGTGGTTCTGTTTTGGGTCCCCTACTTTTTTCTCTTCACACAAAATATCATTGACTCATATAACCTTTTCTACCACAGCTATGCAGATGACTCTCAAATATTCCTTGCCTTTGTCCCTGATCTGAAACCAAGGTGGCAGCATGAATGTCTGAGAATCTCGTTACAAAACTCTTAGTGGATGTCCACCTGTTCTGTAGATTCATTCCCATTCACATCATCAGGAGAATACATCTGTTCCTTACACAAAAAATGACACAGGTTCTCCAGTTTCTTGTCATCTCATGCTTAGACTACTGCAACATGCTCCTGGCTGGTGTACCTGCATGTGCCAACCAACCACCACAGTTCATCCAGAAAGACAAGCTCTTTCACACTACAGCCTACACTACAGAGTTAATATTTTTGCTGCTTTGCTGTGGCTTCACATTAAAAGTACTCATCTGACAATAAAGAGTGTTGATCTGTGAATAAGGGACAATTCAGCCCAAACCAGGCACTTCAGCCAAACTGTAGGTTTTCTCATTCATTTTAATGGGGGGAGTTGGTTTAGGTTGCAGCAGTGTGGGCTGAAGGATATGCTGGAAAAATTGCAGTGATGGAGAAGTTGAAACAGAATCAACTTCTAGAGAGACGTAACCCTACCTCACGCTGTGGTGGCCTCAACTGTCAGTCTGAAATGTCACTGAAACTGAGGCTATCCAGGTGGAGTTCAATGACTAAACGATACTCTCCCTGTTGTGTTCTGGATTGGTTTGCAAAATAGTGGCAGTGGGTTCTTTTGGTTTGTGGCCGATGCTTTGGGAAAGAGAGACAGTAATGGTCGAGTGATATAGACAGTCAATGAGAGAGAAGCAGCATCAGTAAAATGACTGTTTCTCAGTGGTTACATTCATCGTGAAGAAATAAAAACCCATACTGCCTCTCAACCCTGTCGCTAATCACTGCAATGCCAAATGGAACGGAAAAGGCGAAACAGTAACAGTTAGCTGTTTGATGAAGAACTGCAAACAAGAGGCTGCACACCTCCAACTCCTCAGCACCTATTGCTTTAACTGTCACCACCTCTTCTGTGGAAAACTACTTGCGTCATGTGCAGCATAAGATCAGATTGCATTACAATTATTTTTTAATGACTTTTTATTAAAACGTGAGTTTGTTTGGCTGCACTGTAAGCAGATACACCAGCTGCTCCTCTGTTGTAATTTGGACAAAATAGCAGTTCACTGTTTAACCACTTTCTGTAACCAACAGCTATTACCAAATCAACCAGGACTGAAATGTTAGGTATTACAGTCAACTTAAAGTCTTTTTAAGTTACCTTGTATATTTCCTGACTTTTAATTTGCACATATAAAACCTGTAAACCAGAGGGTTCTACTCAAAGAGGGTTGGTGTAACAGTTTGTGTATTTACATATCTAGACATGCAGGCTGGTGAGAAATTGTACAGCTGAATTGAGATCAGTCTTGGGTAATCAACAGAGGTCTTGGATGACTGGAGCCTCACCCTCTGATCACCCCTAAAATGTCTGTCCACAGACAGATATGGGGAGGAAGAGATAATGGAAAAAGAGGAAAGAAGCAGCCTTCTGACACCAGAAAGAGCTGAGATGACAGGCAGTGAGAAGACCTGGAAATTGGTGTTCCTCCAGTTAAAATAAATACACATATAATTTAGTTAATTTCCCAAAAGGCAAATCAAGTTTAAAGTAAACTGTATCATACAAGAAACATTTTTCTGTGGTTTCAGCTGCAATTAACTGCTTTGAACAATGGTGGCTTCAAATAGCTGTTAAACTAAAATTGCTACATTTCATTGGAAGTGAGTCGGTGAATTCACGAATGTTTGCAAAGTAAATCTCCACAGGGCTTCGAGCTTTAAGTTGATGATGCACAAATTTGCACTACTGACCAACCAACAATTTTGTGTTGATCTTTGAGGAAAGGGTTATCCAAAACAAAGGAAGCTATCATATGGCCATCATCCAACAGAGGTGGGTTGCAGTTTGCAAGCCAGCAAGTTTAGAAGGCTGTAGTGGCTGGCTAACACCGTCCTACTGGCTAGCTAGCATGTTGCAACTCAAGATTTTCACATAATACACTCTCTGTGCCTTACCTGACGAAGGTTGCGGGTCACTTTGACATCATGCCAAGAGTTGTCGTTGAACTTTCCATTGACCGGTTCCACGATGGCCTCAAAGGCTCCAGAGCCCAGGTTGATGACGAGGGAAACAGCACCGTCCTTCAGCGCCAGGTTGACGTAGTCAGCTGACTTGCCGGTGTGAAGGATAAGGCCATTGCGCTGCCACGTCTTGAAGGAGAGCGTGATCTCGTCGCTGCTGCTCTGGATGGGGTTCTGGGAGAGATCGTAGCAGAAATACTCAGAGCCACGGAAAGTGGCCACATTCTCTTCCCTTGCTGTGGTGAGAAAAAAAGAAGAGGAAAAGGTGTTGGGAACAGTTCTTCAGTCACCAGGCAGCATGATTTAAATTAGAGATAAAAGTCCAGAAGTTTCCGTTTCCTCTTCAATCTTTTTGGTGTAACTCAAGGTCAGGTCAAGTTTAAGTCTAAAATGCAGTCTCAAGTCTTTTGGTCTGTGAATGCTGGCATTTAAACGTAAATGGTAAATGGACTGTACTTATATAGCACCTTTCTAGCCTTCCGACCACTCAAAGCGCTTTTACACTACATATCTCATTCACCCATTCACACACATTCTGCATTATCTGCCATGCAAGATGCCAACTGCTCATCAGTTTGAGGAGCTAACCATTCATACACATTCACACACCGATGGCGCAGCCTTCAGGGGCAATTTGGGGTTCAGTATCTTTCCCAAGGACACTTCGACGTGCAGATTGGAGGAGCCAGGGATCAAAGCGCCAATCATCTGATTAGTGGACGACCCGCTCTACCTCCGAGCCACAGCCGCCCAGCCGAGCCACAGCCGCCTGTACGTGTTTCTTTTTATTATTTTATTTAAGATGCTGAAGGTTTTTCATTTAAAAGGCCTATATATGTATTCAATGTCATTCCTGAATTGGTTTTGCTTTGACATCGCTAGTCTTCAGGCAGTCTAAGACTCTGGTCCGTTACTGTGGTTGAACCAGGTCTATATTGTATACTGGGTGGAAAAAAAAAGGTTCATGAGGTCAAATAAGACCACTTATGATCAAGATTGAAAGCATACTTTTAGTTGAGTAACATAAGTATTAACCAAGTGATAATCGCTACATAATTTAAGACGTCCCTGACTGACAAATAAATAGAGTCACCCTGTCCAGAAAATAAGAACCTTCAGATGTATTCAACATGTGACGGAGAAGAATTCAAGCAAAAGGGAGAAGTAAAGGGGAGCGCAGATAGCTATCATCTAACAACATCAAAGGCCTAATCTTGCCAGTGAAATTGCCATTTCCTGTCAAATAGCCGGCTTGTGACAGGGGTTATGCTCGTGATGAGACAGAGAGGAGAAAAAATGGGAGGGAAGCCACAGAGAGAAGCCAGCACGGAGTGGATATGTGTTCTTGGTGGAAGAGAGAGAGGGGAGAAACAAGGAAGCCCTGACAGAAAGAGAGGGAAAGGCCCAGCAGAGTCAGCTGAGTCGTTATCTGAGAGATCATCTTCAATTAACTCAATGTCACAGCCAAAAAAAAAAGCTTGACTGGCAGCTCAGCCACAACACGGCGCAATGTGTCAGCCACCAAGACGCTTACGAGGATCTGCATGAGTGCAGCTTTCATGTGCTCTGCAACGGAGCCCCACCCCCACCCACCGCTGCAAAAGAGGAAAAAAGAATGAAACAAAATGGCCACGGCTTTCATCTCCTTAACACAGACACCTCGGGCATCACTTCCTCAATGAAGACTCATCCCACACAGCAGACCACTCCAACATGTCATGTGGGAGTTGTTCTTGAGCCTTTGAAAGTAAAATTTGGAAATGAATTGATGGTTGAGTCACATGCTCTTATCATTTGTTATTAGTCACATTGCGAATGAGCAAACACACCTCCCTAAAAGTACAACATAGGCCAGGGTGAGAGACTAGTGTCCAGGTCTAAATCTTCTACAATGGTGGACTAAAGGTACCAGCAACAGTTTAATCCAAAACCATTGGTACAGGTACTTTCTAAGCATGTGCTGACCAAAGCTAAGCTGTTTTTGCCCGTGGTCGTGTAGGACTGCAGATTTCAATTATAGGCTACGTATCTCAGAAACCAGATCTCAGCCAAACTCCCTACGGAGAGCGTCCACACTCCTTCGAACAACACCCTGACATCTTATCTCACTGTTGGTACAGCAACCTGACATGCAGGCAGTCTAAGTCTCCAAACACCTCCAGTGATAGGACAATGATCAATTATTAATTAACAGGGATGTTACCTTTTCTCACCAGCTCTTTAATACATAACGAATTGAGCAACACACTTGGGTTGGAAGGATATTCCGGTGGCCTGGAGAAGACTCCGTAAATGCAAAATAAAATAGGTTAGTCCAAGTGAAAGCAATGCGAGGCAGCTGCAGTCACTCAGAACTGTACACCATCAGCTTAGAACAAGATGGTCTTTACCTGTCTTTGCATGTGATTGGTTACAAAGGACAATACAATGTTCAGAAATAGTACAAGAGGAAAGGCTGAGCTGAGTGGGAGGACATTAAAAGGAGAAAATCCTGGAAGGAAAGTGAAGAAGAAGAAGAAGAAGAAGAAGCTCCATTATACACTTTACACCCACATAGGCCCAAAATACAGACAAGGAAGTGCAGCTAAATGCTTCAAAATGACACAAGCAAGACATGGTGTTTTACTACCAGCATGTCACATCACAACTCCCCTTCCTGACTTCATTCTGTGATTTAAAAAATAAATGCCATGGACACTTCATGATGCTGTGTTGGAAAGCAGATGTGTAGCTGGAAGCAGATATTAGAGATATCAGAGCTGTGAGGAAATGCCATGTGCAAAACAATATATTCTGAATATTTATAAACTATTTTAGATTTTGTGAAGCAGTGTTTGTGAAAAAAAATATTTTCCTGAGCTGATGTTTGATTCCTGACCTGATTTCTGGTCGCAGTCCGGCCCAGCATGGGATTGGGGGCTGAGTGCCGGCTGTTTGGTTAAACGTATCATTCTTACTGCAACTATTGAGCATCCTTTTCAAAAGAGGATAAAACTGTTTGATGATTGCGGAGGTAACGTCTAAAGCATGGAGACCGTTTCCACTGACATTAGTTTAATGACTAGCACTGTTGGCTATAGAATGTCATATTGCACAGCCTATTGATACAAGTTTGATAATAATAAGTCATTTAATTTATTCATTTACCAACTTTCTAAAACAACATCAACAAAAGACATGTTCTCATTGAGAGCCTAAAGCATGCTACTTTCCTGGTTTCACTAGGGGCATTCCTATGGATGTATGCAACTACACCCTTAAAAATAAAGGTTTAAGGTAAAACCTAAACTGGTTCTTCATGGTGATGCCATAGGGGAAGCTTTTTTTAATTATGCAATGAACCTTTTACCTATCGGTTCTTCAAAGAACCATTCATTATCAAGTTCTTCTCAGAATTTAGTAAACAAGAATATCACCCTTACTAATAATTTCTACACACAAAAGTGCTGCAATTGTGACTTTGTGAAAGAACTATATTATTGCATTCAGTTCCCCAAAGAAGAAAAGAAAGAACCTTAACAGTTCAGTGTGTTAGATTTATCCGGCTAACTATATGGGGATAACTCTGTTTTCAATAGTTTAGAATCACCATGTTGAACTGTCATGTTTCTACAGTAGCCCATAACAGACAAAGCAAATACTAGCTTGAAATAGGGCCTCAAGTTTGAGATCAGTTTCGCAATTAACGTAGTTTCTCCTTCAACCCGAGGTGGTTGCAGTCAGCAACTACACCACTAGATGTCTCTAAATCCTCCACACTGCTCCTTTAAACAGTAAAAGAAGGGTTCTTTAAAAAAAATGAAATAGAACAGACAACAAATGCAAAAGTCTTCTCTCCTTCTTTTGTTCATTCCATCTTAACACATCGACCAATTTTTCTAAACAAACTCACGACATCTTAATTGATCAACTCCTCCTCCTCTTCTCATGTTTCTGTTCTCTTTGTGGCTGATGATGCTGTAGTCACACACAACCTTTTGTGAGCTTTCCTACTACAAGTTTAAGCTAACGCTATCATGCGCTCCTTGACAACCCCTCCATCAGTATTTTTTTATGTTGACCCAAAATCCAAATCACTTTAAGGAAACATTGGTTGGTTTGCTGGTTTTAAACTGCCTGTTGGAACAGGAAACATGGAAGAGTCCATGTTTCCTGTTTTCATGTCTTATTTTCGCTTTTTGGAGCACGCTTTTCTCTGACTCACTTATTCCTGTGTGTGTGTGTGTGTGTGAGAGAGAAATACAGGAAGGAGGATTGTGACCTGCAGCACTTTATAATTTCTATCTCTCACACACATGCACACACACACACACACACACACACACACACACACACACACACACCACTCCCTTACATCCATATCACACTCGCGCCATTTTAGTTGCATACATTGGCCTGCAGTGCTTCATAACAGAGCAACAATGCACGTAGTGAAAGCAGGAAAATAGCATGTTTTTGGCCCACAGGGCAAACACGAGGAAACGACTCAATCTGCTGGAAAATCATAAAAACTAAATTTTTGAAGCCAGAGCTCTAGATTGCAAGCCTGATATAATAAAATACATTTATGCTCTGATAGTCATGGGATAAAAAAAATGCTACTTTGAATGGGTTTAAAGCAACGTCCTGTCTCTGCTGAGCCCGGCTATGTCACCTGCTCGCCCAGCTCTGGTTCTGGCGCCCAAGCTGGTGTGGCTCCTCGTCTGCAAGAGTATTTCATGTGGAAAAGTACCTGATAAATATTCTTTGGTGTGTGTACATTGGCCTGTAAGCAAAGAAACTTTAAAGTGTTAAATCTGAGAAAGGAGTCTGGTGTTGAAGTGAAAGAATGAGAACGTTTAGCTGAACGCAGCCAAAGAGGAGATGGAGATTTGTTATATCTGAGAAATAAAATAAAATATGTAAACCTATGTGACTTTGAAATATTCTAATTAACTCCCAACATTAATATAACCTTAATTACATCCATAAAATACACAAATATTATCGGGGACCCACTCAAAGGAGCACCTGTGGTCCTGGGGTCTCAATTAACTGAAAATCTTCAGTTCCACAAACAAGCAGTTCAAAAGTCTGCTCATTTCAATGTGTTGTTGGAGCTAAAGTAATAAATATTACTGTACAATGACATTGTCAATGAAGTCACATCCACTGGACAACATCGACATAAAGCACGACTACAGAGAAATAAATATATTTCCATCTCATCTTTTGGGCTGCCAGACTCAAACCGCATCTTGTCTCTAACATGGCTTCCCTAATGTGAGTGAGCATCCCCGCCTCTCTCTCCATCTACAGCCCACTGTGAGGAAAAAGCAGCTTTATCTGTGTGCAAGAGGAATCACGCTAGTTCATCCCTGAGGAAGTCTACCTGCAGGGCTGCAATAAGAACACTGGCCTGCTTCAGATGGCAGACGTATGGAGAGAAGATAAACTAAGAAAAGGCAGAAATTCAGCAGAAAAACATTTCATAGTAATATCATCAGGTTTTAACTTGTCTTTGTTATGCTCTATAAACTAAATCCAAACATGCAATATGAGAATATAACACTTCTGTATTATATGATGAGCTGTGATATACAGAAAGAAAAATCCAATACAAGATTACAATCACCCAGAGAGGTAGTCAGAGCCATTCAGTTGAAATATGGAATGGTAATGAATTGAGAATGAATAGAACTTCTTTATGACCGAAATGAGGATGAAGCGAGGAGATGGTTATCAACCCATAATGGTTTTAATGGCATCCGTAAGCCGCTCCATTTGGAGGTCTGGGTTTGATAGATGAGCTTGGATGAGTCCTGCGAGGGGTCATCCATAAAAATGTCACAGGGAGACATGGCATAAGGAAAAGTTATGGCCGCAGTAAATCTCCCTCATATTTGGAAGGTGAGGGGACGCTGTTTGCTCGGTGTGGGAGAGAACCGAACCCGTGCACGTTTCTACAACTTCTCAGCAGCTGCTATGAATTATGATGGAGTTTCTTTCCCCACTTAAAACTTTGCTGTTGTTATTTTTTTCTTCTAAATATTCTGGTTTGTCTCATCAGTTTCCAGAATATTCACAGAAGGTTCTCAGTACTCGAGATCAGTCTCAAGACCACTTTTTGAAGGTCTCGGTCTCAGAATCAATGGCATTTTTACTCATCTCGTCTCGGTCTCAGACAAAGAGGACTCAGGATTTTATTTGAAGACCAGTCAAGACCACAACTGTGCTGATATCACAAGTGTTACCCATTGACCACCTTACAATGTCTAATTTGTCCCACCACAACTTCATAATAAACTGAAAAGGTGATCATCAACTTAAGTTGTTTGTTAAAATAAGAAGGAGAATTAATAAAAATTGAATGACTAAATGTGCCTCTGCATTGACTGATTTCTTATCATCATTACTGTGACTGGAGGTAAAATTTCCTGCTTCAAATGAAACTAACTTGACTCATTTCTAATTTGAAATATTGTCACTGTTAATAGCTGCCATCCTTCACACACACTCACTAGAAAGTGATGTGTGCTGTCTTGTGTGTGTCCAGGAAGAGACGTCAGCCAAACCTACTGTAATAAAAATCAGATTTCCTAAACCACAAAGTAAAACAGTGTCCAAAAGTGTCGGTCTGATGAACTCTGGTCTTGGTCTTGACTTGCTCTCAGTTTAGGTCTTGACTACAGCACTGTTCTTAAGGTAACTGCTATTACTGCTGCATGTTGTACATGTTGATTCTGGATTGTACAACTGACAAGCAGAGCTTCCTCTGAAATACAGAGGTGTGGAGGATTAACTGAATCACGTTTAAACGTTCTGTAGTGTTGTTTATTTCACACAGATTAAAATGACGTGTCAACTATGACTCATAGTTGTCGTTTAAAATCCTGAACTGAGTTCCAACACATGACTCATTCACCTTCATGTCTTCTATTTTTTTTTGAATGAGCTGCCAAACAAAATACAGGTAGTTTGACTTGGGTGGAGGAACTTCACAGCCCCATCAAAAAATGAAGGTGCAACTTAAGTTCTGCCTGACATTGTTACCTTTCTTCCCAATGTGTGCAACTTTCTGTTATTTTTGTAATTCATTTTTAACCAAGCAGCCAGTGAAGTGAAGCCAACACAGAAGTACCAAACACTGCGGTTCCTCAAATGTCTACTTGAGGCTGGTTCCAGAAGTGAGTCAGTCTCCATAAGTCCCCATGTTAAAATGTCCAACTTCACAGCAGAAATAAACATGTTTACAGCCTGGTACAACAAACAGTTTTGGTCTCTATAGCTAATTTCCCCGTTCATGACAACTGTACTGAGGGTGAATTTATATACAACTCACCTGTTCAAATGATATTAAGGCTTAAAGTTATGCAGAATTAACGACATGGCTGCTTTGATTGACAGGTGGGTGCCATCATAGGTGGCTTGTTTGAGTACCCAGGCATCATTCGGCCCGCTTTAGCTCAACCCACGCTCCATGAATTTGCCCATTTTGGGATTAGGAACGAGGCAGGACTGTCAAGATGCCGATGGTCAGAGTGACCACACTGAACTTCACAACAGCTCTTTAGAAACCTGCCGGTGACATCGCGGATACTACATTCATGTTTCATACAGGTTTTAACTCATTCAGAAATTGCAAACAGATATGTCCAGTTCTCTGTTTCCCCAAAAAACACGAGTATGTTTAATCACAACACACTGCTGTACTCTTCTCTCCTGAGAGAGGACTTGATACGAAAACTTTCTTAACTCATGTCACTGCTTTATCAGTTATGGCAACAGTATAACCAGACCTCTCCACACTTGCTGCTGGAGAGTGACACTGACTCAAATGTATTCATATGTGTCCAACACAGAGTTGAATGCACATCAGTTAGTCTGCGTTACAGAAGTCTAGGCTGGAAGATGGCTGTGTCCTCAGTATGCTGCATGCATTTTTGAAACTATGATAATTCTCTTTCTGTGTCCAGGCCCTTTACCTCAAGAAGTGAGGGAGCGGGGTCAGGCCTTATGGGTAATAAACACATTGTGCAGCAACAACACGTATCTAGAAAGTTGATTAGATGATGCCCAACTCTGGCACTATCAGGGGGGTAAGGTCACCCTGAAAGACATCATTTCATAATATCTATCAAAGTAAATGTATATTTTATGTTAAACAAGATAAAACTATAAAATAGTGTCATGTATATGACTGACAGGCAGCCAGAGCATAATGAAGACCACATCTATAGAGCGTTATGGGGGCATTTATAGTGAATTATAATGCAGTCATATCGGTTTATGACTCATCAACACACATAATGCTTTCTGATGCTGGGGTTCTACACTGTGGACAAGTCACCAGCTCATCATAGAGACAAACAATCATTCACACTCACACTCACACTTACAGACAATTTAGAGTCACCGATTAACCTGTTAAGGTGTTTGACTGTGGGAGGCAGCCGGAGAGAACCCATGCAGACACAGGGAGAACCAGGAACCTTCTTGCTGTGAGGTGACAGTGCTAACCGCTGCATCACCGTGACGCCCTAATTCATGCTTCATCATAAGATTTTATTGTTGGTGTAAAGTAAAAATGCCATGAATTATATAACTAATAATATGTTGAGAAGAAATACATTGACATTGTGTTCTGATGATTGTTTCTTACAGTAGTTTATTCTCTGGGTCATAAAGGACTCCATCAGTGGTAGGATGAGGGTTCAAACATTTGTGTGTGTGTAATCTAATCCAGTTCAATATCTTGCAGTGACTGTAAGACTTATGACTAGTGAGAAATTAATAATTCTACACTTGATCTTTGCTTATTTTGTCATTAGACTGCTTTACAGTTTGGCCAATGTCCCCTGTTAGTTCAAATACTTTAGAACTCCTCGTCAGCTCAGATATTAGAGCAGAGTCCAGACGTGTCGGCTTCACAGGCTGTTTCAGGTCTGACAACCTTAAGTGACTATTAAGTGTGGCTATGATAAATGAATAATATGGATTGTTTTGTCTAAATCATTAATGTTATGACAGGCCTCAGTGGCACCTGTGTAATGGCTGTAGTCTGAATATGAATCCACAATAAATAAGTCATTGGCTCATGCATAACTGAGTGACATCATGATTTATGATGATGCAATAGATCGGCGGGACCTGCGCAACAGTGGAAGTCAGATGAGCGCCAATTTAAGAGAGAAGAATGACGCATTTTAGATCCATTATTTTATGTCGAGAAGTTCTTCAGCGAGAAACAGAGGGAGAACAATGGCATTCTGGGTAGAAAACTGGCCATTATGACTGCAAACATTCACTGGCTTCAAAATGACCAGTTAAAAATAAATAATACAATATTAACCATTACTTTAAGTGATTTTCTTTCTACATTCTGTCTCTTTCTTGAGGGGTGGGGCTCTGATAAGAAGATCTGAGGAGTCTAGACATTCAACATATTCAAACAAATCTTAAAATTAAATTCTATATTTTACTGATCAAAGTAATAGCATCGCCTTTTTCCTGCATTCTAAACTACCTGCAGGCAAGACTGGGTTACTTTCATTAAGCTAAAATATTAATAGATGACTATAAGAAATATGAATTAATATGAATCAAATCAGACCCCACTTTTTATCTCTCACAAAATCAACCTAAAACACAGTAATGACACATTTGGCATGGTTTCTGAAGACATGCGGCTGGTTCTGAGCCTCAACTCTCCTGTTTCTGTCCACCTCAGTTGGTCAGTATCAGTATCAGGCTGTCCTACATGTTTGATTACACACTGGTCTAATCAAAGCATTTTACTATTTTGCAATTACATGAGCAGAATTCATGTTAATGCTCGTCTGACACAGACACTGTGCTGCATCAGTCTGACTCAGAGATCACAGAGCTCATCGTCTATCTTTGAATCAAAACCCAAAGTGTTATTTATCCAAAGCTCTCCTCCTTCTGTCTATCCTACATACATGATGGGACAAACATCTTTTCATTGGACAGTGGTGATAGGATAGGATAGGACAGGATTAACAAGTCAGTGTATCAATATGTTTCATCTTTAAAATGATTAGATGATCTTCATCTCCCATGTTGTTGCTTTAAAGCTGTTCACTTTGGCGTGTTTAAGACAGTCTTAAGAAGAGGACTTTGCCACCTCACCTCACACTTCTGATAATGACTTATAAAACCTGAACAAATGAAGGAAGAACACATGCACACACACATGCATACATACACCTGACGGAGGCGTGATCTGGCATGAGCTCAGGTGAAAGCATTTAGAAACTCCTGGGTAGACCATCTGTTGGCTTCATTCAATCGACAGAGAGCAAGGCAATATTCATATTCAACCCCAGAATCTATCTATCTATCTATCTATCTATCTATCTATCTATCTATCTATCTATCTATCTATCTATCTATCTATCTATCTATCTATCTATGAAATCAGTTAACCGAGGTGAAACTGCTGCATTGTTAAAAAGCTAAAGTGTTGGTGAATATTCTGGTGGAGGAGGGGGAGAGAAAGAGCAGCAGAGTGAGGATGCATTATCCTGGGTGGTGTTGAATATGAATGTGATTGCTGGATTATCCCTTTCTCTCAGGGTAGGGACTGTAAATTAGAACAGAGTGAGACACTGAGTGAGACACCATCGGCATATTGAATGGTGCCGTTCGCCCACACCATCAAAGAAGAGGACTCAGGCAGCCAGTCGGAGTGGACAGACCGGAAAGGCACAAAATGGCTTCCTTGTTCATCCATTTGTAGTTTTCGAGACTATAGCTGATGTGATTTCTACTCTGACGTTTGTGTGGAATCTAATGGAAATGTTCAGAGGGTGATGGCCTTCTATATGTTTTTATAAAGTACATAAGACATAACCACATCATATGCTATTGCAGCAGATGGTTCTGTTAAAGTGGCACTGCACTGGTTTTACACATGTGCTATCCAGCTGATGAATAGTTGGACAAAGTCTTTTATGACTAAATTACCATAATTACATTATTTTGTTTGAGACTCCATTAAAAAATGCAAATGTCGGAGTTGAAAGAAGTGATTGCATTTCAGGGAAGATTGATTCCCATGATGGGGATGATCGTATCCAGTGTTTTTGAAGCTTGACTTGAAGCTTGAACCTGTAGCACTGTAGTTTGTGCTGTGGACAAATCTCCAGAAATCTATCCTGCAGATTCAGCTGTATAATTCTGATTATTCAGTGCAATAACAAAAAGTGTCTATAATGAGTGACAGCACAGCAAAGAACAATGAGGCTATTTTCAATGAAAAAAACTAAACATATGATGTGTTAGTCATCCTATCAGTAATTCCTCCTTCCCATACTCGGCCTGAGACTACTAAAGATATAAATGTTTCAAAAATATGTCCATAGATTTAAACAAAAAGGAAAAGGCTCTAATTCATGCAACAGCTGGCCACTGTAGGTTTTAACAGAAAGCAGGAGAAAGGTGTACATTTGTTAGGGTCTATTTTCATTGGTAGATTAATACACATTTGGTTCTCTATTGCATATAATGGCCATGTATGTGGGACAGAGTAAATAAAATAAATAATTTGACTATTTTCTGTGAGTATGGAGACCAACACAAAAGGTGATCATGCAGAGGTCCTCCATGAAGAATCTTGAAAAGTGATCTGGAGCTGTAGACAACTTTTGGCCTTTGACCTTTATACCTTACATATCTTCTATGTTCACAGTACATAGAAGATATGAAAAGAAAACAACAGTCACAGTCTAATAATGTATTTTCATGGTTCAGGGAGAGCCTAGTTTTTACTTGAGGCGCCTGGATCTTACCCTCAATGAGTGATAGGTTAAACTACACGTGTCACTGATTATGTTGAACTAAAGCGAACATTTTCACCTCAGATAACAAGAAAGAAAGACGTCAATACCAAATGACTTCTTATAAGGTTTTATTTTTGGTGTGTGGAGGAGGAACATGTAGGACAGCCTTGATATTGATAGTTTAGAGATACCAACTGAGGTGGACAGAAACAGTAAAGTCGGAACCACCCACACATTGTTAGAACCATGCAAACCTATTCCACAGGCCTCTGTCACAGGATGAGTAAAATAGATGACTCTTTCCAAATGTGTGGTCACATGATCAATTTTGTGCCAATTACACCGAAACCCCACTGCACACGTCTCTGGAGAGTCGCACAAGCGCCTGCACATGACTTCAAACCCCACCAGGAGCGTTTCAGAAGCGTTTAGCCAACCAGATTTTGTTTACTTGCTCAGATTTAGTCATTTTCCTGGTTTATGTTCTTCTAAACATGCTTCTACATGTGTAAATATGCTACATAGTTAATTAGTTTTGCGTTTGTCTGTTTATACGACCGGCAGTTTGCACAGGGTATTTTATTTTGAAAATCCATTGGTTTCTCTTTGCTTTTTCTGTGTCTGGCTTCCACCCGCTCGAGCTGCTCTGTGTAAATTCGCATCAAGCATCAAAAATAGAACAGACGCGTAATTCGGTGGGGTTTGATACCCTGACTAGAATAGCCACGTATTACTCGCGATGACGCGGCGATGACGTGGCGATCACGCAACGCTGGATGGACCCGGTGGGGTTTGAATGTTACACTTTCCTAGAAACAAATGGTGGCTCAACTTTCTTATTATGCTAAAATCACCCATTGAGTAATTTCACACTTCTAAACACAGAGTTTGGTACCATCATATAGACATAAATGAAGAGGTCATCCATTATTAGCTCAGCTATTCTTTCCTTCCCTCTCGGTCAGTCTTTCTCCCCTCAGATGAAAATGATTCCTTTCTGTCCGAGCTGCACGTCATACCACCAAACCCACAGAAACTGGCCCTGCCAATCAGCTGTCCTGTACTGTGATTTCATAGCCAGCTAATTAGCCAGTTCCTTGTTCTCATCTTTTCAATTACGAGTTCACAACTGTAGCAAAGGTAAAGGGATGGTGGTAGTGTGTGACGACGAGAGGGTAAGATACAAAGATCCAAAAAAGTTAAGTGCTGCCGCTGATCTGGTACATATAGAGGAGGTCTAACTTGGTTGGGTGGGTGGGCAATGAAACTGGGTTCAGCAGCCTCTTGAACACATGAACACAGCCAGTCCGGGGCACCGGCAGTCAAAGGCCATTCTGACGACACAAATACAAGATTGATGTACAGCCATTCAGACCAGGACTCACAGAAGAAATGTGTGCTGAGAAGCACAAGTGTTTGGTTGGATGTTATGTGCCTAAAGGCAAGAGCAGAGTGTGTTAGGATACTCGCTAATCCCAGTGAACACTGCTGGACCAGTACCAAACCAAGTATAAACAAAAATGGTTGTAGTCTTCGTGACGTCACCCACAGGTTTCTGAAGAGCTGTTTTGAAGCTCAGTGTGGTGGCTCTGGTTGTCTCCATCTTGGCAGTCCTCAGTACTCTGCGGCCTCGTTACTAATCCAAAAATGGGCAAGGACGTGGAGCGTGGGTGGCACTGAGGGTGGGCCAAATGAAGCCTGGGTGTTCAAGTAAGCTACCTGTGCCGCTTACACCGAAGCACGACCTCCAAAACCAACAGAGGACAGTTTTTCTGATAGAGAATCCAGTGCAGAGACTTGATTTACAGCAGGTCTGACGAGGACCGACTGATAGTGAACATACAGTACTGATGTTTATTTGGCTTCTTATTTATTTTTTATTTTCTCTAAATTTCTAGAATTGTCAATGCCATGATCAAGGTACAATTTGACAAGGACATGTTAGTGCAGCAATAAGTACTACTCACACAGAATGAAGTGACAGTTGTAGAGAGGGATAGATTTATCATGTCCAGTTGTTAGTAGTGTTGGAGAGGAGGTACTCTGTGAAGAGCTAGAGGTCTTCAGGAGGTTTTTAAAGGTAGAGAGGGACGCCCTGAACTGGTAGGACATTCCACCAACAGGGAACAAGAGATGAGAAAAGTTTGGATTGAAGTTTGAAAGTTCACTATATGGTCTATCATATTGGTAGTGCCTAATTTTTTCTGCTCTAAAATCAGAATTGGTCTAGAAAACAACATATTAGTCAGGCTCTGATTAGTTTTAAGAAGTTTTATGCACACTATGTTTAATAATGTTTATTGATTTCCTTCTTAACCCTCTGATGTATCTCATGTAACTCAGAAGCAAAACTACATGAACCACAGAATACAATTACAGATTTTTCAGTGTTTGAGCATTGTTATAATGACAAAAACAAAGTTCATGCAGACATTTTAATGCACACATTTAAATAGACTATTATATCTTTAAAAGGATATAATTATGTTTGTCTGTGGGATTGTCGTTAGTTGGAAAGTCAAATTGAGACACTAATAAGACAGATAAAAGTTGGAGCAGTCACACACATCAACACAAGGAGCTGAGGAACATTCCTCATCCAGAGAGAACTGCAGCTTTACTCAGCTCTGCAACGGATGATGTTGATGTAGATCAGCAATGTGGCCAGCATTCTGTACACACACACACACACACACACACACAGGTGTGGACACACACCAAAGAAGTTATTACACGCCCCAGTGAGTGCATTATGATCTCACACCTACTACATGGTGCTCATATGGCAAAAAAAGAAAAGATGCTACGAAGCAGAAGATGGAGGAGATAACTGCACGCGCTAAATTAAGCCTGAGATGTCAGCATAGACAGAGATGCCTCGTGCATAATGTGCACACACACACACACACACACACACACACACACACACACACACACACACACACACACACACAGGGATTATAGAAAGTCAGAGAATATGGTTTAAACAACTGATAGTTCCGCAACTAACTACATGTATCACTTTACATGTGTTCTAACAACTGTTTTAATCAAGGCAATAACTAACAGCCATCAACATCGGACAACTTTATCATACCTAACATACTTATCATGTTTCTGTAACGTTGATAAAACGTTACAAAATAAACATTTTAGTTTGAATTCTAAAGCTCCAAACACCAAACTCCCTTTAAGAAATATGACATTTGAACGATTCCTTACATTTACGTAAAAACACATCACTCTACTAACACAGTATAAAGGATATGGGTCATATGTCGACAATTCTATTGTCAACTCAGCATCAATATAATCCATAAACTGTGTTTCTGTACAAACTTTACATTTGAGATTTTGGATTCACTTCAACAACTCAAGAACTCGCGGCCAGCATTATTTATGTGGGACTCATTCTATAGGAATAAGTCAAATCATTTAAAAAATTTCTCACTAATATAAGTGATTGGTTGGTAGATCACATGCCAGAATAAACACCCAATGTGAAAACACGATTAATTCAAATTGACTGAAGCGTTTTTGTCAAATCCTGGACCCTGAAGTGACAGTGGATCTAGAGTTTCTAATCCCACGATGAAATCACCATCTGAAGAGGTTTTTAGCTTTTTGCTTTGGACCTTTTTTGACCTTTTGGTTATGTAGTTTAGCATAGTCATTACTTTTTAAGCTTTAATGTTAGTGAGGCTCTTAAAATAGCAACATTCATACATTGCTGTTAAATCATCATGTAAACGCTGCAGTACATAGTGCCTGCTAGCGGGGCCTTGGACTTTTAGTCTGGAAAGGCTGTTGATGATCATAGTGTGATGATCTGTGGTAAAGACCAAGCATCTCTACTGTGAATCACCATAATGGGTGATCCGACTATCAGCATCTGGATGGGAAAATAAACAGATAGAATGTGAGGGAATACAAAATAAAAGGAGGAAGTAAAAAAGAATAAATCCTCAGGCCTCTCTGCTCTGAATAGACTGTAATCTAAAGGAAGGCAGGTTGCTGGAGGATGGCTGAAGGAGACAGAAGCACAAGGAAAGGGGATGAAGGGAGGGGCTGAGTAAGCTATGGTGGTGGTGGGAGGGGGGACTAGGAAAGATAATCATCAGTAATTTCAGCGAGCTAGCGGATTTCCATTTGTTTGGTGGCTTGACCAATGGTGCGTTGAGATGTCTGCACCGAACGGTGGTGTGGAAACAGAGGGGGGGATGGAGCCGCTGAGGCATTAGCTCTGAGAGAGAACAGGAAGAGGTGCCATTTTGTCGGCATCGAGAAAGTGGAGGCTGAGCTTTTCAGACAATGCCTTCTTCACTTGCACACACAGATAACGACTGATAGACTGAGTTTGAGATCAGTGTCCACTGATACTGGATGTCAGCGGTCTCTGAGAGGGGCCATGTCCTGCTCAGCAAAAATACCAACACTGACACCATCATTTCATCCACAAGAGATCTCTCAGTGAGTGCTAACTATTCACAACACAGACAACATAACTTTAGGTACGATAACTAACATAGCCACGTAACTTAAAAGAAGTCAACATTGAGTTCTGGTTTCATATGGGACACGCATTTTGTATGACCCATCTGTGGCTCGGACGGTAGTCTGGGTTCTCCACGAATCAGATGATCAGTGGTTCGACCCACTGGCCTCGAGTCTGCATGGGCCAGATACTAAACCCTAAATTGCTGCCAAAGGTGTGTGAGTGTGATTCTCTTCTGTCTGATGAGCAGTTGGCACCATGCATGGCAGCCATTGCCATCAGTGTATGAAAGTGTGAATGAGTGAATGAGATATGTAGTGTAAAAGCACTTGAAGTGGTCAGAAGACTGGAAAGGCGCTATATAAGGAGTCCATTTACCATGTACCATCCCTGCTCTATATGCAGAGGAATTTGGAGGGTTTAGCTAACCCAGCAGAACTCAACAGCTCTGCACATTCCTGCCACCTTCAGGTCAAACAATAACTACCTCACAGCTTATCCTATCACACATAGATTTCCGGAGCGCCATTCTGAAGCTCAAAATATGCGCCCACCTGTCAATCAAAGTGGCCACACTCTCAATTCTGCATAACTTTAAGTCTTAATATCATTTGAACAGGTGAGCTGTATATAAAGTCACCCTCAGTACAGTTGTCATGAACGGGGAAATTAGCTATAGAGACCAAAACTGTTTTTTGTACCAGGCTGTAAACATGTTTATTTCTGCTGTGAAGTTGGACATTTTAACATGGGGACTTATGGAGGTTGAAATGTTCCATTTTTTCTCCATTTGAGTTGATTCATTCACTGCATGGTGTCCTGTGCATATGTTACAAATACATCTCTGAATCTTAAATCAAAACAAGTCAGTGTAAACATCTACAGTATATAAGCCTTAGCCTAAATTAATCGTGTGTGTGTGTGTGTTTGTGTGTGACAGGATGTGCAAGTGCCTGCATATGCACATGAGGCATCCATGTGTACACTGTCTGTACATTCACATGTGCACGTCTTCCCACATATGCGGAAGTGAAGGATGATCCCATCCACTCGTACAGACTCACACACGCACACACACAGACGGCCATAACTCTCTGAAGCATGACAGTGAGGTTGGCTTTGTCCCTGGGGCTTTTTCATTTACTGCCCAACATAATGCCACATCCCCAAACCCCCCTATCCCCATCCCAGACACACACACACACACACACACACACACACACGCACACACACACACACACCCTTATTGGCTATTATCTGGGCTGTCGGAGCCTGTGTTGATACCTAATGAAGGGCCACGCCTGCCATTTCTCAGCTGACGGTCACCATGGTTACCGGAGAACAGAAGAGGAGGAGGAGGAAAGAGAGGAAGGAGGAGGGAATGAGTGTATTTAAAGGAGAAAAAAAGTGAAATCTGACGGAGAGAACGAGAGCGGAGGATGAGAGGCGGTTGAATGCAAAATCAGATTTGACTGTTTGTTAAAGAAAACACAAAAACATTTTCTTGAAATGACTTTTCCTGAAGACTGCTGCATCTGCTGCAGCGAGAAATGCTGCTGATTCATGTCTGAACCACCAATTACCACCCAAATGAAATAAATGATAAAGGCGTTCAAGAAATATGGTGGTTATTATGGTCATATTGTTACTGCAGCACCATCTGTTTGTAGACATGTAGCAAATGCCACATATATGTATTTTTTGTATGTAGAGCATTAGCAAGTTTGGTTGCAATCAAATGTAGCATTGAGGAAAACATTAAGTTCATTAGGCCACGTCTCCAAATTTGTTAAAAAATTACAGACACACAGTAAGTAATGTCAAAAAGCAAATTCATAAAACTCTGTCGAATCTGCTAATAAATGGAACTCACTGTACAAAAGTATTTCTTCTACTCCTTCTATGGTTCATGGAACAAAAATGTTATTAACCAAGCACATGGCATCACTGAACACAGCTCAGCACATCTCCAGGTATGATGGCTTTAGCATTTATAGTATTTAAGATATTGATAAATATATGAACACCTCTATAGACAGCCATTCAAAAAGCATAGTTCTTACAAGGTTTTCAGACATGAACAGACACATGAATAGAATTTTTTAAATTTGTAACAATCATAAATACTTAATAAGCTGTTTTTTGGACAGATTTAGTGTTTTCTTCTCATTGTTCTATGAGCTCTCGTTTTTTTTTACTATGTACTTTTTAATGCAATATTAGGCTATTTAGCCAAGAGTGAAGGCTCTATCAGTACGGCTTGTTTTCAGATCACTTCATCCTGTGAGTTTATATCTTAAATAATAATCCAAACAATGTCCTTCACATATCTTCACATTCACATCGCCCCGCTTTATAAAATAATTTACTTTAAAGATTACAATTTAATTACAATTTACAATTTTCAGAGATTTCTATCTTATCTGAAAGATCCACTCTGAAGATTTAGGAATATAACAGAAATGGAATATAATAATTATAACTATGTTTTCATTAGTGTATAATAAATAAATAATAAGAGTTTCTGTTACATTAGAATAAGACGTTTATATCTACAGACACAGTGGGTCCACCATGTTGAACCACCATGCCCAGAAAAAGACAAACTCAACATTGGCTATAGATTGGGCCTTTTGCCTCTTTTACTGCCGTGGTTTTTTCTTCAGGCTAGAAACTCAAGGGTGAAACAAGGAGGTTGGAATCAACAACAACGTTAGAAGCCACTAAATCCCACACATCAGCCCTTTAACCCTAACCAAAGGGTTTTACGTTGGCTAAACAGAGCCATTCAATTCATCATACTTTTACTGTTCTATACTCTTTTTTATGCTGAAAAGGGAAATTGTAATTTTACCGTTTACATTAGATTTAGATATAAATAAAGTATTTGAATTATGATATTTTACTGATTGATTTCACACTTTTTGTTTGACAGCCACTGCTTCCAGTCATCTGTTGTTGTTTTTTTACAGTGTAGGAAATCACCTTTACTTTCTATTTGTTCTTGAACATCTGTGGCACTTCCTCGCTTGTTATCTTCACTGCAGTTATTGAAAAGATTTATTTGCCTCTAACTCTTTTCTCTCACTCTTTTTCTGTTCGTCTCTCTGACATGTTACTCTTTGTCTCTCTTGTACAGTAAACATTTCCCTCCAGCTCCTCTTCCACTGTCACTCACCATTCCTTTTTGATTCCTAATCATTGTCATCTGATGGATGCTTTGTCCTTTACCTCAAAGACATAATTGCGTTTTGAGAGGGACAGATGACACAAGGCCAAATTAATCACAACACTAAACTCATTTCTGAAGGACAGTTGTAAGGTGGCGGGCAATGATTCCACACACCGTCTCCGAGCAGGAGTGTACGTCTCCAGCAATGAGATGTGGCAGGGCTAATACCGCATGCACACTGTGACCTAATGAGGAGACGGTGCTGGGGTCGGAGTGATGAGATGCCTGTCAGCCTCCACATTAGAAGTGCAGCTTCTGAGCAGCAACAGACTCTGTCAGTGTGTGTGTGTGTGTGTGTGCTGCCAAAATAAAGTCTCAAAGCCTGAAAAAAAGAATCTGATCTGCTTTCATTTATTAACTAAAATGTTCACGCACAAATGATTAACGTTTCCATGTCCACTCAGACTTCTCTTTCTTCTTGTGTATTTATTGTCATTTTCACTTTTTGTAGAGTTTCTTTGTGATTTCTAAGGCGACTAAAAAACTATTTTTGTTTATTTTATTTTTTTAACTTGCAGTGAAGAACTGAGTCCAGTTTGAGAAAATCTCGCTGGGGAAAACCTGCTGTTGTGATGAGATTAGGACATGAACAGAAAATGTGATTTACTCGACATTTCACCAAAGGTGAGGATGAACCTTCAGCAAAAACACAACTGCAAACATTTGCCTTTTTATTACCTTGTTTATGTACACACACACACACACACACACACACACACGTAGGCCTTTGTGTCAGCGGGAAGCTGACAGAGGCCGGAGGGTTGGAGGGGGGGTATGACGGGTTGAGGAAAATAGTAAGTGATTTTGGATCGTAGCAGGGAAGCCCATCAGTCACACACACATGGGAGCCACACACACACACACACACACACACACACACACACAATGGGCCTTCCTGAGGCTAAGTGGCGTTAACCTCTTTCTCTCATGGGGCCCAGACAAAAGCCCCAGAGGAGCGCTAATAATCACCTCTATATCGGCCCCTCCCCTCCTCACAACACGCCGGCTCCAGCCGTCATGACCAGGCTCCACAGTGGTACAGTGTCATATGAGGAAACAAAATGTTATCACAACACAACACAATCTCAGGTTCTTTTGTTAAATGAATTCTGAAAATCTGAAAAAATAATTAGAACCTGCTTTGGAAATATGTGACGTAAAATCAGATTTCTAACAACAGATATGGTGAAATAAGGTTGGATCTAGGTCAAGTATTAAACGAACTTAAGAAATGATGTTGACAAATTTAACTATTTGGTGAGTTTGGTGTGTGCGCCCCTTCAAACTGGACATGGATGTCAGTGTGCTTTGTACATGCAAAGGTCTTTGAGTGTCACTTCATGTGTCCCTCTCTGACTGGCTGTCAGCTGATTGGTTCCTACGTCACACATCCTCCTGTTTAAGAAATTCCAGCAGTCTGACAGCAGCATCTCTGTTCTGTCCTCAACCTGCAAACCTTTATCCTCTGTGTGTTTCTTAGATCATTGTCGCTCTGTGAGATTTAGTCAGGCCCGGCGCTCTGGTTGTATCTGTGTAAATGAAGCTGTAGGGGTGAGCTGCCATTTTGTATTTCTCCCCCTGTTTTAGGGGGAATATGGAATTTAATATCACTGAGCAACTAAAATGACATGGTTAATGGTCAGAGAGACTTCCTGTCCTCCTCTCTGCTACTGAAAGAGGACAGGCCTCCACATCACCACAAGAGGTTTGACTCAACCAACCTGATCTTCATTAAGACACACAACACCACAGACACACATTTATCACCTGTACCGTGTGTGTGTGTGTGTGAGAGATACTCACAAACAATATGATATAACATGATGATATATGAAGCCTGCTGTGTGTGTTCCTGTGCATGTGTGTGTGTGTGTGTACAGAAGGCCACTGAACAGCTGAGGGTGGGGGCGGTATTGAAGTGGGAATCACTGGTGTGTAACGGCACACACGCTCCTCCTTGATTGGCTTGGTTTTCACCCGCACCACCCCAACCAACCCCACCCCACCCCAGGCATCTTTTTTCCCCCCTCTCTATTTTCCTGCTTTTATTTCACTCCTCTGCTGTCTGTCCTTTTACTCGGAGAGAAGAGAGAGACGAAAAACACGAGAAGGAGGAGGGAAAGGAGCTGGTCATTTTTTGAAAACAAAAACAAAAGACAAAACAAGACACACTAGATGACAAAATGTAAATTAGGATGACTAGTAATGACATATGAAGTGGTAAATGTGATGCGTCATCACACAGTGTGAATCACTGCAGCTTAAAGTGCCATTTTAAGTTATTTGATTTGATTATTTTATACCTTTACATAATAAAACACGGAGCCCTGCACATGAATAGTAAGATGAATCCTGATTGAATAAAGATGAAAGTGAAAAAAAGTGGTAAGACGGAGGAAAAGGAAGTAATCTGAAGGGGCGGGACGCGAGGGATGGGGGACGGGGGTTGGGGGGAGGTGAGAGTGCAGGATCTGGAGGGACAGAGATAACAGCTCCCTCTCCCTCCCTCTCCGTCTCTCTCTGAGTTGTCATGTGAGTGGCGTGTCACAGTGTGCGACTGGCCAAAGGAGATAGGGCGAGAGCCCACCACAGTAATCTGCTCTGCAAACACACACACGCGCCCACACACACACATGCATACCCTGATATCCACAAAAACAGACCTTATCAATGATCGAATTTACTCAGCCGAGGTGTTCATCAAAACCTGCGCGCTCAGTAAACTTCCACTATTAATCCAACAAAGCACCGTTTGAGAAATGAGCTCTGCAGCTGTATGTGTGACTGTTTGTGTTGAACATTTTCTACCTTTTTACCTTCTACTACTTTTTTCAGCTAAAAAAACAAACAATGTAAGTGTGTATTTAGTATTGTTGGTGATCGATTCAGGTCCAAATCTTGATACTGTAAGGTTAGGGTTGATTCTGTTCCACAAAACGCCTGATTTTGGAGAAAGGTGAAGTATATGGTGACAGCTTTCATCACCAATCAATCCTCCTTCCTCGTCTCCTCCTATAAAAAAAATGTCACATGACTCTGCAGATTGTGGCCCTTGTAATTTCATACACACACCTTCACACTGACATTGAAAGCGTTGGTGCCAAGGTGCTGGTCTACCCATCTGAAGCATTTCAGGATGCAGGTTCTTGCTCATCCACATGTGGACAGAAGGCACCAGAAAAGCAACAACTGGTCGCTGTGATTAATGCACAATCTGGTCTTCTTCCTGAGCCACAGCCACATCGCTGTTACCTGCAGGATGAGGGTGAACACAGGGAACCTATGCTGCTTCATCACAGAGGCTGGTTCTCATCAACATCTTCCTGGTGGGACATCAAAACTGACTTCTAGATCATAGATTCATAGAATGATGGTACAAAGTCAGGTGCAAAGAATGGTGTGCATTTTTGCCACACTAGCAGCAGGGCCTGGAAATAATACATTTGTTTTTCTTCAGTGGTTCTTGCTTGTTTCAGGGAGTAAGATCTGTATTGAAATGTTTTACATGCAAGTCTGTGGATTTTACAGATTTGTACTTATAAGTGTCCACATCCACAATTCTTAGTCTGAGAATCCGCTCTAGATCTTAACCACCCTTGAAAATGGTTATTTAGAATCCATAACAATACATTGTGACATGTCACAACAACAACACCAAGAGAGACAATTGTGATGGCTAGACAACATCTCCAAAACTGTAGCTCTTGTGGGGTGTTCCTGGTCTGCAGTGGTCAGTACTTGTCACAGTGGTCCAAGGAAGGAAAAGCAGTAAACCAGTGACAGGGTCATGGACAGACAAGGCTCATTGATGCATGTGTGGAGTAAAGGCTGGTCTGTGTGGTCCAATCCAAAAGACCAGCTGAAAAAGTCCATGCTGGTTCTGATAGAAAGGTGTCAGAACACACAGTGCATCGCAGTTTGTTGCATATGTGGCTGCTTGGCCGCAGACCAGTCAGGGTGTCCATGCTGACCCCTGTCCACTGCTGAAAGCACCAACAACGGGCATGTGAGCATCAGAACTGGACCACTGGAGCAATAGAAGAAGGCGGCCTGTTCTATGAGTTTTCTTTCAGATAATATGTGGCCAGGTGTGTGTGTGTGTGTGTCGATTACTTGGGGAACACATGGCACCAGGATGCACTATGGTTGGTCCAGTGGAGTCCATGCCTTGACAGGTCAGGACTGTTTTGGCAGCAGAAGGGGATCTACACAATATTAGGCATGTGGTTTTATTTTATTTATTTTTTTATAAATAATTTTGTAGCTTGGTATACATGCTATAAAATAAAATGACATGACACAATGATGCTGTCACAGTATGTTCATGAGAGCCAAGACTGCAAGTGGATTTGGATTCAGCCTTTTTCTTCAGTCTGCTGTTCATGAGGTCAAACACATGTTCACCTGTACTCGGATCAGTTGACTTTGTGACTTTGGTCACAAATATTTCACCTTTTGGGGATTATAAACTCTCAGTGTTGCGCTTGCTTTGACTACATGATTAGAATTATTGACTTTTTGAAAAGAAATGAATGTGTTATTTTGACTGATAATAAATATGCAACTCTGTGATACAACTCAAGTGTAGATGTAATGTCTGAATGTCCATATAGCATGAAAGATTAAACATATCTAAAAAAAAAAGATGACTGTAGGTCAGTGGATGCACAGACAATCTACAACTCTGAAAAGGAGGATAGGGAAGATAAACTGCAGATGAATCAGTCACATGAAAAAAAATGAAATAAAAATGAGCAAAATGTAATATTATTGCAGCATATGCTGTATGTTTGTATGAGGAGGCCATGAAATGTTCTGCTGAGTGGAAATGGTGTAATGTTTATGTCAAGGGTGAACTGTGAAGTCATGGGAACTGTCCTCATCATGGGTATCAAAAATAACAAATACATTTCGTTAAATACACAAGCGAAGAAAAAATAAGTGTTCCACATATAGTGAAAGTTCATTCTTGACTGTTTAGTTTGACAAAATAACGTTGACTCAAGAACTATAGTGTGTCCTATTGTTGGTTTTTGGATGGGAGTTAGAAGACCAAAATTCCATTTCTTGGGAAATGTGATAATATCCAAGGCAGCTCCAGTTGCTGATGGAGACCATAAGATGTGGCTGAAATCTCAGAAGACAAACAACAACAACAAAAACCTGGTGACCTTGAGTTAACATTATTTTGCAAAATAACAGAATTTCATTATAAATTTGGAAATTTGAGGAAATGTCTCTAAATTTATGCAAACCCTGGTTGCATGATGAACCACTAAGAAATACAGTCATCAGACAGGACTCAACCAGACTACAGCAAAGTAGAATAGATTAGATGGAAATAGAGTGATGTGTGATTCCTACTGCTACTGAAGACAGGTAACAGTAATGAAGTCGGACTGGGATCAATGGACTTCTTTAAAACGACTGAGAACACTGCCACTGCAAGTATGGGAACACTCCCAAACACACACACACACACACACACACACACACACACACACACACACACTCAGAGCTTCATCAGGCTCATAATTGCATCAGCCTAGGAGTGGGGGGTAGTGGGGGTTAGCACTGATTACAATTAGGCTTATTTGGCTTGGCCTGCATGCTTTCATCAACCTTAGCAGCCCAATCAACCCCACAACACACACACACACACACACACACACACACACACACACACACACCTACTATGTTCCCAGCAGCGTATACATGAAGACAATGGTAGCACAACCGCAACAGACATCCCGAGTAACCCCAGACCTCCTTCACTACACACACACACACACACACACACACACTACACTACAAAAGTACAGTCAGTCCTGCAGCTTTGTGACATGCAGATAATGTCTGGACAGCGTCGCCCCCGCCACTGATCCCTGACCGCGGGCCTTGACACAAGATGAAGACACTGATACAGTCAAGAGAGGTCCCACTGAGGACAGAATAATGGGAGTACAATGAAGTGGGCTTGTTCTGTGATGACAATGGCTGAAGTTACCTGTCTGTCACATACAATGCGAGTCCAGAATATACACTAGAGTGTGAAGCCTGGTTTTCCCCACCACAGAGGGAAACTAACTAGAAAAGAATCAGATCAAAACAAAGAATGAAGTGCTCATTTGACAGAGAAGGGCCATTTCAACTGGTGGCATATAGCGGTGTTGTTACTGATGTCAGTGTTTTTTTGGAGTCAGTGTATTTAGTTATTTATTTATTGTACTAACACTGATCAATATGTAGTTCAGCTTTGACTCACTCCTTAAGTTTTGCCACATCTGTCAGGATGCTTATCATACTGACAAACTGCTAAAATCAGTGTCATTATGGATGAGAAATGTCTGTCTTTTACAGCCAAACATCATTTGCCAGTGCCACAACAGTGGAGGACATATTATGACATTTCAACTCTTCTTCTTTGTTTGTAGATTTTCTATAGAGTATATTCATCAACATACTATGCTATAATATCAGAAAACAGCTGTTCTTGACAGTTACTCTAAACTGTAGGCACACCACCCAAATAAAGTGTTATCTAATAATACTTTAGTAGTCTAAATATTTCTTAAATATTTATTAAAACCTTATCAATACTCTGAATATAATCGTGTTAAGCAATTACAGAACCACAATTTTGACATATCATCCAGATGAATATCATGCTGCTGGTTCCACAGCATTCACCTTTACAGTCAAAAGCGTTGAATACATCTAGAAATACAATTAACAACTGTTTTGCCTGATCTCTTCTTAAGTTATCTTACATCTGTCAGGATGTTTACTTCATACTGACAAACTGCTATAATCAATGTCAAGTGTGTCTTTTACAGCCAAAAATCACCTACCAGTGCCCCAACAGGGAAGGACACGGTCCATTATGTATGAGGATCTTGAAGAAACATTAGCAAGACTGCAGAGATACAGTAGGAGTACTAGAAGAGCGCCATGATACCAATCATGTGCGAATTAAGATTAAAATCAGACCACATATAAATGATGTATGTCCATTACAGATTTCAATCGAAAGAATGAACATTTCTTCATTATCTAATCACTGCTGGCAGTTCAATGTTGCCTTTTTAACCCAGACTAATTAGTAGATAATAGTAATCTTATCGAGAAATACCACTGTCACTATAATATCGAGGAACTAATCTATGAAAAACACATTAACTGCACAAACACATGTGCACTTTGCACATCCATGTGACTCGTTCACATTGAACTCATGTCCATGCTCACGGATACAGCATCCCACCTCTATCAGGAAAAAAAGCAACTCTATTAGAAGCCAGCAAACATAGCGCAACCAGACATGGAGAGCCTATCCATCACTCGCCTCCCTCCGCAAATGAGTGTTGTTATTGTACTCAGGAGAGTGCAGAAATCTCAGCCCCTCAGGAAAGCTTTTCACTCAAATGGGAGGAAGATACTGGCAATAGGGGAGGAAACATAAGGGCATTAGATGAGCCATTTGTTCTCACTCCCTGAAAGAAAGCAAGAAATATGCAGCATGTTTTCAGAACATTATAGCAGCTTCTTTTATAATAAATAATCTTCACAGATGGGAAATTCGAAAACCCGCTAGCACCACTTAGAGGCTGCTATGTTGATTACAAAGTAAAAGTGCTGAATTGAACAATCATCTTGAAGACACTGTGGTCTTAGAGCCAAAGCGGTGTTAGAAAAAAAAATACAGTTTTGAAAAGCTTTGTTTTTATGTCATTATGTAACAGGTTTCATTTATTGTGGTCCTCCAAAATTACAATATCTAGTGCGATAAGTAGACATTTTCCTGACCTTTCACCTCTATGGCTAAAGTTGCTCTGCTCAATAACTTTATATAAACAATGGATCAAATGAGTATGTGTGAGGTGAAAAAGTGTCATTTGTAGTGATGAAGGCACGCAGGATAACTGTTTTGGTTTTGCGGTATCAATTATTATCAACCCTGTTTCCAGAAGTAGCAGGCATATGGGCTAAAATATGTGCCACCAGAAACTGAATTTGAATAATTTATATTTGAATTAGAATTTTTGAGAACTGAATGTTCAGTTCCGAGTTTTTCAATGCAATGATTCAAATTGAACAATACAAATTCAAATTATGTGATTCAAATTCAGTTTTTTAATGCAATTATTCAAGTTAAGAAATTCAAATTCAAATATAAATGATTCAAATTCAGTTTCTGGTGGCACATATTTCAGCCCATACAGGCAGCTGTTTTCAGTGAAAAGGCTCTGATAAACCTACTGCAAACTATATGCCCAGCACCTGTGTGTGACAGGACAGATCTTTGCTAAGCTATTAACTGCTAATTGCTATTAGTAGAAACCACCATGATATTTTATAATATCATTTACAGAGACCCAACATTAGCGACCATGAGCGAGCACTTGGCGACACTGGTGATGAGACGCAAAAGCTTCAAGCAGAGAAAGGCCCATCAATTCCACCTTTGATGCTCAGTGATGACCATTGTCACTTGGTGATACTCTTAACTAAAAAAGGTCAGCCGTCAGGAATATGTAAACATAGGTTGTTTAAAATGTTTGAACAAATGAATTACTCTCTTGTATATGTGTGGAAGAACAGATTGATATACAGTAATGTACAGTACTGCAAAATGTGTAAGAAGTTTTCTCCAAGTCAAAGGACACAGAGATACAGATCACACTCTCATTCTACGCTGACCTCTGAGAAAATAAAGCCTTCACAGCTTTTGAGGCATCAAAGCCAGTGTCTCACTGCAATAAGCATTCTGCATGAGACATAATGGACTTCTCTTATCTGAGCCTATAAATGTTAAAAAGCTTAGTGGGCCTGGTGCAAAGCCCTGAGGTATGTTAGGGGGGAAAAAAGCAATCTTATTTCCTATAACAGCACACAGTGCAAATATTTTCCACTCATCTTCCTCTCTGGGAATTTGCATTAACTTAAAGGCTGAGGGGAACATTTAGTAGTATGAATTATGCTGACGGGGAATTACATGAGACGGGGTAATCGAGGAGTGAGATCAATCAGTGATAGGCATTCACCTCCTACAAACAGTATGTTCAGCCAGCCAGACGTGGTGTGTATATCTGCTTAGCCTCCCTCCATCTGATAGCACCAACGTTTTAATTTGCCAGGGCCATAATGCTGAAAGATCGGAGGAGGTCACCTTCAAAACTGAAACATTGCTTTTCCAGTTTCTCTCTTCATTTCACATTTACGAAACTGATAATTCCTCTCCAGGGGAGAATGGTTTCAATAGCGGCCAGTCATACTTTAAGAATATCAAAGAGCAGGGCAACACTAAAGCATTTCTCTCTTCAAAAAGACCAGTATTTCTCCGTCATGACTTTATGATTGCTGCAGTTATAGTCCGGCAAATGCGATCGGGTGATCATTGGAACTCAGCCATGTGGAACAATGCGAAAGCTGAAAAAGATGAGGAAGGCACACTCTGACTGTCAAGTATTGAGCAAAGAAGAAAATGTATGCAGACCTAACTTTGGTGCATCGGCAGTGACTGAGGCAGCTTTCACTGTCTGCTGACCACACCCTCAGTGGAAATGAACTATAGCTGAAAGACATCAAGACAGCAAATGTTCCTTTTTCACTCTCACTGAGAACTGAAGACACTCCAAGATTCGATTCAGTTCTTCATCTCTCCACTGATACAATCATAATCCCCTCAATAACATATTCATAGATCTCTATCCAGACAAGGTATGTTTAAAAAGTCTGTTATGAACTTGCGAATACATTGGGGCACATTTTGTGCAGAATATATTGAGTTCCAATATAGCACTCATCAAACTGGGGAGTGTTACATAATTCTACACAGCTTAACCAACGAGCCTCTTGGCAGATATATAATAGGTGCAGAGCAAATATGTGGATCAGCTATGGGATGATAATGAATCCATTTCTTAGAGCACATCAAAGCCTTTCCAAGTGGAGCTGTTACAGCCAGCAAATTCAGATGTGAACACATGCCATGGGGTTGGGTGTATACTGCACAGAAGAAGGAGATGGTCATGGTGAACCTGCAGCGTTCAGAAAAAGATGGTTGTTTAGATGGTGGTCGAAGTCAAAGAGATTCATAAGCAAATTGCAAACTGGTTGTATATTATGACTTATAAGTTATAAGGACTGATTGATCAAGGAACTTTGTCTCAGTCATGACCAATGCTGGATTTTTGGGGCCAATGTCAATATTAGATTGAAAATTGATTGAAAAATTCCCATACTGATACATCACCTGATTTATATATAAACCCCCCTTTGTAATAATGCCCCAAACTTGGTTATCAAACACTTGACAAAGCTCTATAATGGTGGCAGGAAACTTTACATTTATATTTTGATTTACTCATTTAGCTGACACTTTTATCCAAAGTGACTTACAAAAAAGGGAAACAATCAGGGTACAGTGTGACAAGGACATGGTAGTGCAGCAATAAGTACTACTCACATAGAATCAAGTGACAGTTTTCATGTCATCAAACTGGTTACTTGTGATTTAGCATGTTCGGTTGTTCGGTTTTTGTTGTTGGTAGTGTTCCTCTCTGAAGAGATGGAGGTCTTCAGGAGGTTTTTAAAGGTAGAGAGGGACGCCCTGATCTGGTAGGAACTGATAGGATGTTCCACCAACAGGGAACAACAGACGAAGAAAGTTTGGATTGCTCTGAGCGTACAGGTGGCCAGGCATCGTTCATTGGAGGAGGTAACATAGCCTATAACTGTATACGGGCATGCAGGTAGGTGGGTGCAGAACCGGGGACTACTTTGTAGACAAGCATTAGCAATTTTGGTTTAATGTGGGCTGCTACAGGTAGCCAGTGGAGCTCGATGAGCAGCAGGGTAACGTGAACTTTTGGTTTGACTGAAAACCAGATGCACTGCTGCATTCTGGATCAACTATATTTTAACAGATCTCAATTATCCAGAGCATTTTCTGCAATATATTCTGTGAAAAAAAAATCATATACACTGATACTGATATATCTGTGATTGGCTGACCAATGTATCAGTCAAACTCTTTCATGCATAGAGCGCCAAATACAATCTATCAATCTTTGATTCTACATGTGTAGTTACTTTGCTCTGGTTTATGTTTATTTGCAGACAGTTCAATCTGGGGAAGGAAATGGGGGAGGACAGTGATTCACTCTGATGTTCTCCTGGTAGGACTCACTGCTGGTCTGACCACAGATCTTAAGCCTGATTTATACTTCTGCATTGAATTGATGCTATCGGTATGGCATAGGTATGCTGTAGCCTTATACCCTACAGCAAAGCTTGACATGCACCTCTGGACTCTATACTAGCATTTTGCATCTTATGAGGGGTAAAGAGTTCCAGAGCTGGGGAGCAGAGCTGCTGAAAGCTCTGCTCCCCATGGTGGTGAGATGGCGGAGGGGACAGTCAGGTGAATGGAGGAGGAAGATCTGAGGGACCGAGGGGGAGCAGCAACATGGAGAAGATACGAGAGATATGGTGGTGCAAGGTTATGGATGGCTTTGAATGTGAGCAAAAGGATTTTGTAATTGATGCAGGATTTGACTGGGAGCCAGTGGAGCTGTTGCAGGACAAGAGTGATGTGGTGGATGGAAGGGGTTCTAGTAATGATCTAGCTGAATTCTGGACCAGTTGGAGTGTATGGAGAGATTTGTGGGTCAGGCCAAGGAGGAGGGAGTTGCAGTAGTCCAGGCGGGAGGTGACGAGGCTATGAACCAGGATGGCAGTGGTATAAGGAGTAAGGGAGGGACGGAGGCGGTTGATGTTGCATAGGTGGAAATAGGCGGACCGGGTGATGTTGTTGATGTGAGACTGAAAAGAGAGTGTGCTGTCGAGGATGACACCCAGACTCTTAACCTGTGGGGAGGGGGAAATGGAGCAATTGTCGATGTCAATAGAGAAACTGTCGGTTTTGGATAATGTTGATTTGGTGCCAATCAGGAGAACCTCAGTTTTGTCACTGTTCAGTTTATGTAGATTTGAGGTGAACCAGGATTTTATTTCTGTCAAGCAGTCAGTAAGGGAGGAGGGTGGGAGGTTGGAGGTGGGTTTGCTGGCGAGGTAGAGCTGGGTGTCATCCGCGTAGCAGTGGAAATTTATGCTATATTTGCGGAAGATATTACCAAGGGGGAGGAGATAAATGATGAAGAGGAGGGGCCCCAGGACAGAGCCCTGGGGCACACCTGAAGCGACAGAGGAAGGCTGAGATATGAAAGTTTTAAGCTGAATGAACTGGATGTGGCATGACAGGTAAGATTTGAACTAGTTTAGAGGAGTCTGAGTGATACCAATGGAAGAAAGTCTATTGATGAGGGTGGTGTGACAGATGGTGTCAAATGCTGCAGTCAGGTCAAGGAGGATGAGGATGGAGAGTAAACCAGAATCAGCTGCCATGAGAAGATCGTTGGTGATTTTAATGAGGGCCGTTTCTGTACTATGGAGGGAGCGAAAACCAGATTGGAACTGTTCATACAGGTTGTTGTTGGATAGATGAGCGTTGAGTTGAGTTGCGACTGTTTTCTCGAGGATTTTGGAAATGAAAGGCAGATTGGAGATTGGACGTAGATTATTGAAGTTGGTGGGGTCAGCACCAGGTTTTTTTCAGAATTGGGGTTATTGCAGCAGTTTTGAATGGGGTAGGAACAGTTCCAGTGGTGAGAGAGGAGTGGATGATGGCAGAGATGAGAGGGACCAGAGAAGGGAGACAGGCTTTAACTATGGGGAGAGGGTCCAGCTGACAGGTAGATGGCTTAGACTTGTGGGTGAGATCTGATATTTCTGAGGTGGTGGGGAGCTGGAAAGAGGAAAAAGAGTGGGTAGGAGGAGGAAGTTCAGAAATGATACCGGGGGTGAATTGTGAACTGAGATGCTGATGGATCTTACGGATTTTTTTCATCAAAAAATGACATGAGGGAGTTGAGCACAGATGGGATGGTAGAGAGTCCGGGGCTTGGGTAATATTCTTATTTAATGAAAACAGTGATTTGGTGTTACCTTCATGTGAACAGATTAAACCGGTGTAGTAATTGGATTTTGTTTGGGTGATACAGTCCTTGTAGTGCAGCATGTGATTTTTGTAAATGTCTTTGTGAACAGTGAGTCCAGTTTTTCGGTGGAGCCACTCAAGTTGCCTGCCTTTGGCTTTCATGAGCTGAATTTCGGGCGTAAACCAGGGAGCAGAACGGAGGAAGGAAACAGACCTGGTTTTTAGCGAAGCAAGGAAGTTGAGTATGTGATGAAGTCCAGTGTTGTAGTGTGAAACCAGTTCTTCGGGGGTGGTTAAATTGTGAATGTCCATGAGGGGGTAAATACTGGAGGAAAGAGAGTCTAAGTTGATGTCCTTAATGTTGCGGAAAGAGATAAGACGGGGGAGCTTAGTGACGGAAAGAGGGAATCTTACATTAAATGAGAGGAGGAAATGGTCAGTAATCGGGAGTTCATCGGCTGTATGGTCGGAAGGAGAGACACCGGATCAGCAGATTAAGTCCAAGATGTGACCCTTAGAATGAGTGGGAACATCAGTATACTGTTGGAATCCAAAACTGTCCAGGCAAGATGTAAAGTCTTTGGTAAGAGGGTTATTAATATTGTCCATGTGAATGTTGAAATCTCCCAGCACTATATTATTTGATGAGAGGGTGGACAGGTGTGTGAGCAGAGCAGCAAAGTCATTTAGAAAGTCGTTATTAGGTTTTGGGGGATGGTAAACAGTTGTAATGATGGTGGGAGTAGGTCCAGACAGTATACACACGGTGGATTCGAAGGAGGAGAAGGTAGGAACAGACACCAGCGAGACTTTCCACTTCTCGCGGTGAATTATCGCGAGACCTCCTCCACGGCCGGTGTCACAGGGTTGACAGATGTAAACAAACCCCAGAGGAGTGGATTCATTAAGTTGACAAAAGTTGTTGGGCTGTTGCCAAGTCTTGGTTAAGCAGAGAAAGTCTAACTTACGGTCGGTGAGGAGATTCTGGATGAGATGTCCTTTGCTCGTGAGTGAGCGGATGTTGAGCAGACCGAAGTTGACAGTGGTGTTGTCACATCTGGCAGGTGTGTTAGCCGACCGGGCTAGGCAGGGTAGCACACTGTGGTCAACAACCCGGCCGGTGTTACGTGGGGGGCGACGAGAAGTGGACCAGATGGACTTTATTGTTTTCAAGGTGTCTTCATGGATGTTCCGGCGAGACCCATGGTGGATGTATCTTCGGCGGGGCAGGAAAGTTGTAGTAGTATCCGAGTGGAGACGCAGCCGGAGAAGCTCAGCAGTGGAGTACTGGAGCAGACCCGTCACGGGTTGGTGAATAAGTGACAGGAGAGACCAGAGAAGCACGGACCAGATATGTATCCTGCCGGTTAGCATAGTGGGCGAGGACTCAGGTACCTTGGAGCAGGTGAGCAGAGGCAGAAGCAGATGGGACTCAGTAGCCGGAGCAAGACAGGTGGGTGAGTGATAGTCCATATACCCACGCAGGAGTATTGGTTAGATCGCCAATCTTTTGCTGAAATATACGATGATTAAGTGTGCCAGCTGAGAACAATCGCACAGTCCATAGGTCGCGAGACCAAAGGACAACTTAAAAGTTTAAAAGAAAGTTGCACCAGCGTTCACTCAGCAGTCATGCATGATGTGATGTGTCGTCTTCATGCAGTCAGAAAGGCAGCTTTAGTTTCAGCTGCTGCCCAGTGAGCTCTTTATTTTTTACGGCTGCTCCCCAAACACTCATGAAAGACCATTTCCTTCAAATGTAGCCAGCTTGAGCAGGATTCAGTGCTGTGTAGTCCTCACTGACTGAAGGCCATTAAAATCCCATTAAAACACCATTTTATTCTGAAGAATACATTGGCTATACATAGACACATGGTTAAACAGAGCACCGCTGTCACACACATAAAGGCAAAGGTGTGTGTGAACAGAATGTTGGAGGAACTGAAGATAATGTACATACACAGTCATGCTTATTTTAAACGGGGCAGGTCTTTTGTTGCTGTCTGTCTCTTTTTCTATTAGGCTTTCAAAGTATGAATGAACACACACCATGAAATATCACCTCAAAAGAACACACCAACCCAAACGCACCATGCAGCACAGCCAGACAGAAGATTAAGCACAGGTTTCTGAGGGATCCCGCAGTGTGATGGAATGTGAGTCATCCTCTAAATTACTCAGATATTTTGTTTTCCAGACTGGCAGGGAAGAAGAGGTGCTTGTTTTTTCACCTCCTCCCTTGGATGGTTGTGCTCCATTGGGTTTGTGTTCATGTGGCTCCCATATTGGCCTTTTAGGGATTCAGCACAACATGTCCACCTCTGAGTGTGATTTGGGATTAGGGGAAGTTGAGAATATGTTTGTAATTTTATCTTTTAAATTACATCTGCAGGCTCTTCTGTCCACACCTGCAGCCTGAGAGGAGCACAATGTTCATCTGCATCTGCATCGGAGCTGAACCAGAGTCTGTGTGGAGCAGGAAATCAGTGAACCATCACCCCTGTATGATGAGGGCCAACTTTTCTGAAGGGATGTTTGGATGTTTAGATTTTTACTGTGCTGTATGTACAGCAACCCTAACCCTGCTCCTGTTAAAAGACTCAAACTCTGTTGGCTCTACTTCAGGCATAGAGCATTTAAAATGATAAAATAGTCTCAGTTCCACCCATAGGGCAACTACTGTATGTCAGCAGATAGAGTTGTCATCGCAGGGTGGGTTGTTCGATGCAGTGACTGTCTGGTGTATTGTAGCATTATGAAGTACACAAAAACTAAATGCAAACAGGGACGGATCATCAACACGCATCATCAGTACAGCACTGTTTTTTTGTTTTAAAATACTGTGTTCCATTTGATGCAGAATGTACATGCACAGACAAATATTTACAGTTATTGTTAGGTACTGACCTCTAGTAGGGAGCACTAGAAAGATAGACAATCTGCATAGGTGGAGGTCAGAGTGGATGGGTCAAATATCTTGGACTTTCACCCAGGAGGCCACTTTTTGTGTTCCATCCATGCGTCCGTCCATCCATTCATGGCTCTACTCCAAGCTCACTTCGGATATCTAAGCTCCTCACCCTAAGGCTAAGCCCAGCCACCCTACAATGGAAACTTCATTTGACTGTTTGCGTTCCGATCTCATTCTTTCAGTCACTACGCAAAGCTCATGACCATATATGAGGGTATGAGGGCTGGAAAACATCCAGTACAATTGTTCAGTGTCCAATGAAACCAAAAGTCAACATTGACTTATTTGAACTTCAGCCTAACCAAACTGCAACCATTTCACGTTCACTAGTGTTTATTATTGTTGATGAAGATCCTGTGACTTGTGCTGATGTCATTTCTCCAACGGCCATGTCGTTTTGGCCCTCCTCAGCAAATGACTTCTGTTATTCTGTTATTTGTCATTTTCAGTCACGTTTCTAACATACGCTGATCACATTTTAAACAAGAAAGGGAAGATGAGGGAATACTTCAGGACAATTCAATTTTAATTATTGATTAGATCCATTTGTTATTTCAATTAATGCCTTCAGTATGAAAAAAGCCAGACTTTAGTTTTTTCATCTTCAAACTGGTTACTTGTGAGTTTTGAAATGATTCTCATATTTGACTGCTTGTTTTTAAAGCCTCAATGAATACAAAGTATATGGAAAGTGTCATGAGATAAGTCTTGTTTTATGTATTTCAACTTCATTGGCAAGAAATCATGTTTTGCCATCACTATTTTGGCATGGTGGATGGGTCTACTACACTTCATAGTATTAATGTACTGTTTAGAACAAAACAAAAATAATTACTTTTTTAGCTTTAGTGGTGCACATGTGTAATGTTGCTGAATGGCACCAACTGTGAGTCACACAACATTGACCATGAGGATGAATGGGACTTTTGATTCTGAAGCCAGCTACCGTAAATAGCTCCTCCCACTTTACCACTCTGCCTGTTATTGGCTGACACAGCCGTCAATCAAGAAAAAGTTACCGATCTCACTGCGGTGCCGTCAAACTGTCTTGCATTATATTGACAGGTGTTTCTATTATTGTGTTGATCAAACATGGCGACCATTTGAACACGGAGAATCTGAGATAGATAGAAAAAAGACTGCAAATAAACAAGGTGTAAAACAGAATTAACAGAGGATAAAAGATGAAGGAATATAGGGAGAGAGAGAGAGACAGAGAGAGAGAGAGAGAGCTGTATCCCAAAGTGGGAAAGATGAATGATGGAGTATAAATGAAATGTCATTCCCAGTAATGGGAAAAAGTCCCTGGCAGAAAGCAGGTCACTTAAATTGCAAAAGATATACTTAAGCAGTGTTGCCTGGAGCACAGTGCGCTTTGACAAAACTGTTAACATTAACTTTCCAAAAATCAAAATGAATGGAGGGGAGGAGAGGGAAATAAAAATGCATTGCTTTCTGTCTGTGACCTGTGCAGACTGTTGGCCACCGTCCCCCCGATGGTATCAGCACTGGCAAATAGAGTGCTTATGGGCGCGACACACATACACACAATCAAGAAAGCATCCATGCAAACAGACACCTTTGCAAATATGCTCTCTCTCATGCATATCATATATCATCTGTTTGTACACGTGGCTCTGCAGCTAAATGGAGTCCAGCAGCTGTACAGTGTTTGTGCTTCCTTTTAACGACCATCTCAATAGTTTCTTCACTGCAATAGTCACATCCGCCATGAGTGAAACAAAACAAAACAAAAAAACAATACAGCCTCTGAACACAGAGCGCACTCTTTGAAATACACACTGCCCCTGGCAGAAATCAATAGGAGGAGGATAAAATGCACTTCCATTTAATTAAGATAACCAGCACATTCTCACTCATAATCTCTCTCTCTTTCCTCCATCTCTCTCTCTCTCTCTCTCTCTCTCCGTCTTTCTTTCTGTGCTGCTACCCGTGTCACTCCCCTCTGGGGATGGTGAGAAATGTTGTCGGTTGGAATCTGGATTTAATCGTTTCCCAGATCGACGCCATGTTTTTCTTCCCCCAAGGCATGTTCTCCCCCCCACACACACACACAACCTCCTCTTTCAAATGTCGTCTAGGGAGTGTTCTGCAGCTGAAATGTGTTTGCTCTGGGGCAAGTGGACTATTGGGGTTGACGTCTTCAGCCGAACGGGTTACAATTCATCGTACAGGGTGTGTGTGCGACAATGCAGCAGTGCTCTCGTGGACTCGTTCAGCTGCATTTTGGAGCGACTAGCTCAGAGTGCTGCTGCAGACTGTGGTTTGAACATCATGCTATGGATGAGGCAGGATGTATTTTCAAAAATAAAAATTCTTTATAGTTTGCTGTTGATGCGATTTGGAGTTTTAACGTCTAAGAACTGCTGTGAGAGATCTTTTTCCTCGTGGCCGTTAACTCAGCTCCTCAGAACATTATGTCACGTTTAAATTTACATTTCTGTCAAATAGAGCACATGCAGACCACGTTTTTTTTTTTTTGGCGTTGAATATGTGTCCACACAATTAACAAAAAATCTAATTAATTACATCCTTTGTGATTAGTCTGAAAGAATACAAAGCAGTTGTGCAGTGTGCAATGTTCAGTGGCATACAGTGTGAATGGAATCATGCAGCGTGATTAATCTGCATTCATTTTTTTTCCAGAATGAGTGAATTGAAATGAATGAGTTATTTTAACTGATTCCATACATGTCTATGTTTTTGTTTTTTTATTTATTTTTTCGGTTGCATTACAAGCTCTGTGGCTAGCATGTCGTCTTACTAATGCCTGAGCCAATTCAAACTGGACATTGAAAAAAAGAGAATTTTACAGTTTCCGTTCTTTTATAGTTGAGACATGTTCAGCGGTAACAATATAAAAACACTTCAGACTGAAGTCATTCAGCCAGCTGAATGTTACACCAAAATTGTTACATTTAGTTTATGAAATGCATTATAATGTGCATTTATATGCATAAACTGTAAAAGTAAAATATCACAATTCAAATGTTACTATAAAACTATAAATTTACTTTATATTTGATTTTTAGTCTAGGTTTTACAGAGAAATGCTGTTTTTTTTAATTTTCCTCGACATGTTATGAGTTTGAATGTAAAAGTACACATTCATCAATATTAATTAATATTAAGGAAAAACTAAAATTATTTGTATGGACATAAACTTTAATATAATAAGCCACACTTTTAATTGCAGATCATTATTGTAATTTTACATGAATGTGTACATATGTAAGAAAGCAGGAAAACATAACAATATTATAAATAACAGTAATTTTATACAAAATGAAATAGCTGTAATTTGTCATTATTGACATAATAATTAATTTGGTTATTAATTTACAGATAATGTCTTTTATTTTATAATACAATTTTAAAATAACTTCAGACAATATTTATAATTTCATAGAGTTCATGTAAACAGCATATCCTGTTTTTATATTCCATAGTTAGACAAATGTAGCATTTTCAATGAAGACATGTTGGATATGCTGATAGTATTATGGGAGCATTCTTTGGACTTTAGCAGAGTTTGCAAACACAAAGTCAGTGAATCCAATAATGAATTATTATGAGAAAAATGAGCCCATCTACAGTTCCTCTACAGTATTACCTGATCTCTGTAACAGTGTACAAAACAACCCAGCAGAAGGCCTCATGTGTCACATGAGGCACAGAGCAGTGATATCATCCTGATGGACTTTATATTATTCTGTACTTTTGTTCAGCTAACACCTGAGAAAAAAAGACATCTCTTTAGCTGCTAAACGTCTGAATTTCTGCACTATCTAGCTGAGAGCGAGATGCTTTCACAACTGCAGATACATCTAAATGTATATAATAATAAAAATATGTATTAAGCTTTCTCGTAATGCAGCCCTCTAAAAAGAATAACAAACTAGTACCTGAACTTTTTGAGAAGGCACAAATCATTTTTCTGCACTTGTTGTATGAGATTCAGAGTGTCTTGTTATGTTTCTGGATGTGGCTCCGTGTGGACTTCAATGTGGGTCATGTTATTTCTGGTGGCACCTTGTTGAAGAGATGGAGTAGACCCTGCTAAAGAAGCACTTTAGGCCCACGGGATAACACACACACACACACACACACACACACACACACACACACACACAGGAGTACATTCCCAGGTAAAGTGTATACAGCAGGCTCCAAAATTAGATACTCCCAGGTAAGGACACATACACATACACACACACACACACACACACACACACATGCTACAGCTGATAGATGGTGTAATTCTCCAGCCTTTTGAAAAGTCATTGCTTTGATCATGGCCTGGTTGCCACACATATGCCGCACACACACACACACACACACACACACACACTGTACAACCACATATTCACAGAAAATAAACACTTTTCTTTTGTGTGTGTGTGTGTTTAAACATAAAACCATTGTAAGTGTAGTTTCAACAGTGCTGCCAAGGAGAAAACAGTCCTGCATGTGTCAGTGATGAATTGTAAATCAATAATGAGGCCGTTTCACTCTTTATTGCGTTCACGTCTAATTAAAGTTAAAGGAGAAAAGCCATGGTGAGCGATTTACTGGACTCTTCGGTGTAAACAGGTCTGACCACGTTTAGACCAACAATTCTGTAAATAAATCATTTTCCTTGGAAAATGTCTTGTAGGGAACTAAATATAACTGAAATAAAACATACTATTATTTTATAAAATGGGGAATCAGCAAATGTTAATGTTTCTTTTAGTGTGGTCATATTTTCGGAGGATTAGAGTTGTGTTGGGTAGATTTGAACTCATGAGGCTAATCAGACAGGATCCAGCACCGAGGTGAAAATTCAGGTTTTTTATTCTTTTGAGTGAGTGTCGTCCATTTTTGGCTGCGGTAGAGAAGTTGAGCCGGATCCAACTTTTGGAAAAAATGCAGCCTGACATCATGCTGCAGCCGCCAATCAGATGGTCAGACCGGTTAAACCGCCACAGTCTCTGAAGCTAAGACTATCCAGGTGGATTCATGGACTCAACTCTGATACTCTACCTGTTGTGTTCGGGCTTTGTTTATTTCATGTACCCAGCTGTGGTAAATATGGACAGCCGTGCATGTGTATTTGTTATGATTACATTACTTATGATCTAAAAACTATTGGCTTCATGAGCCACTAAAAGCCAGTCTAAGATTAATTCTTGTATATCAGCCTCCTCTGCAGTAATTCTCATTCTTCTTACGGTATCCGCTTACCTGACTCCAGTTCTGGTACCCATTCCAGCGTTGCTCTGAAAACCTCTTTTGCCTCTTGGTCCAAAACAATTCCCCTGGTGGTGGTACTGAGCTACCATTAGCTAACAGCAGCTACAGTTGGCAGCAGTTTACTGTCCATCAGGAAACTCTAAATCACAGAGTTGAGGCAGATGTGCAAGTTGAAGTTTTTGATGGGCTACTGATCTCGTCATTTATATTTTTGATAGAATATTAATGAAACGATCATTAGCTGAAATTATGTTATTTTTAGTTAAAAATATTTCTGGGAAAGACAACAGGACAATCTGAACACCACAACATTCTTCACTTCAATACCACCTTCCAACCTTCCAACGCTCACTGCTTCAAAACTCTCAGTACTGTACGTTTCTTCCAGTGGACGGTGTTGGCAGATGAGCCCAGAGCTGTCAAACTCTACATGGTAATGAATAACCAGGCCTGTGGAGATTATCATACCTGGTGTTTACACAGCCAGAGTGAACTTTGGATCAATTACATCTGCATGCTGCCCTCTCCATCACTGACTCTGCCAAGCTGGAATGTTAGCCAAAAGCTAAATGCAAAGTGAAGCAAATGACTTGTGATATGGTGGAGGTGGCACAGATGGACTGGAAAGACCTGAAGATCATGTATCAGATACACACACACAATTCAAAAATCGCATATACCTAAAATATTACAATTATTAGCTGTCCAATGAAAACCACATATCTCCAACTTTGACAATGACTGTGACTTTTCTTTCTAAATATAGAACATGCATGTTCTCTTGCATCTACAGTCAGCATTTAGAATCTTATTGACCAATGAAAAGATGTCTGTACCAACCGAGGTCGCTCAGAACCACCCACACGTCGAGTGAGCCATTTATTTTAAAATGCATGCATATCCCATACCCACTTTCAATCCACATAAATCCATTTCAAGTATTAAATGGTTCACTGATTACTGTATAAACATTTTCATTTCTGGTGCTAAATGTGTGTCATTACAGAGTTTTAGGTGCATTCTGTGAGAATTTTACAACTCCTTAAATTTTTTTTAACTCCTTAAAAATATTAATTTTGGACATACGTGTTTTTTATCTGACAGCAACAATTTGTTGGTTGATGAGTAGAGATGATGTCAAGATGTTAGAAGAGTCAAAGATATGTTTAAATGAATTTATTTCCATCACGACAAGGTGCTGTAACCATCTATTTGTAATAATCTATTTTACAATATGTAAATCAATATAGAAAACGGCCTAAAAATACCCTAAATGAAATGAACTTTACCACTGAGCTAGCTCCACCTGATTGGTCCATGCATCCAAAAGCAACTGGAGGAGCAACAAAGTCAATCAATGGTGAAATCTACGACAAAATGTTATAAATCTCCATGAACAAGAGGTTTAAATTAGAAACACACGCACCTGCGTCATCAACCAAATCCCACTGACTTGAGTATGTGTCAGCGTGTGTGTGTGTGTGTGTGTGTGTGTGTGTGTGTGTGTGTGTGTGTGTGTGTGTGTGTGTGTGTGTGTGAGAGAGAGACAGAGAGAGAGAGAGGTTGTTGGTGGTTAGAAGCAGAGAATTCCCAGGGCTCATCATCTCCTGATTATCAATGTCTCCTCAAGGTTAGCAAGACTCCACAGCTCTGTAGAGCAATGAAACCTGATTAGCTGATTAGCATACTACTTCCATAATGTCACCACAATTCATTACCCATTGAGTGAGTTCATCGTCTCTCCACAGGAAACATTGATCCTTCCCTCTACACACACACACACACACTCTGTGTGTGTTGTGTTTGGATGTATGCAATGTGCACACAACTGCTACTTCACATCATGGAGGCATGAGGAGAGGCAGGAACGAAGAGGAATTTTGTGGATGTGAAAACGTGATGGAGGAAGTGACGATAATCCGTCTGCTGAACTTCACCTGGCAAAGCGCCTTATTGAAAAAAAAACCCAACAGACTGGGATTACTGTTGACACCAGGCGTTACACACTTGGCCACATCAGGGTGTTTTTTTCTGGCCGTGAGAACCAGCGACCTGGCTCTGCTCACAAGAACTCAGAAGAAAATGCACGGGGTTTTGTTAAAATCCTCTGTGGAGAGACAATGTTAAAGTCTACAGAATAAATCGGAGGTGAGGAAACTTCGTACAACTCAGCTGCTTGTTTTGTACGCCTCTCCAGGGTGATACACAGATAACATAAAAGATTAGTCACTGTCAACATTAAACGTGTTTGATCTGATCTTCATGAGAACTGGCAGTAACATGATTTGTAGATTTACATATCAGACACTATATGAATGTCTGCCAACTGTCAACACAAATGGACAAAGATTGGAACAGGGCTGTTCCAGCTTCGTCCTCTTCAGTAGTCATCATGACCAAATCATATTCATTGCAAATTCTTTCTAAATGTTTTGGCAAATATCATTGACTGAATTGCTTAAGGCTGTGGAGGACATCTCACAGGCTTCATGGTAAGCGTCATAGTCTCTAACCACCACATTTTTTCAGTCAGAGTTCAAGGATATGACGTCAGTGTTGCTACATTGAAGGATCAACAAGCTCTGGACCACATTACTGTGCTGCTTTTTGCATTTGGATACATGATGGACAGTAGAAGCGCCAGTGAGGGGTTAGACTTTGGAACTCCAGTCCAGCTGAAAGCTTAATCTACAACAACTGTTGCCTCTGTTGGTTAACAATAGCAACTGTGCATAAAAGCTCCTATATACAGCATGAACAGCAATCTTTCAGGTTGACACACATTGATTTCTCAGGAAAGCCATATTGCCTTCTTGACACCCCGTCAGTAGGAAAACTGGAAAAACTGTTAAAAACATGGTGTCGCACAACACAAGATGTATTGTGGGTTCATGTGTCTTGTTTAGTGCACTATTACTGAATAATCAAATGTTATTCTTAACGTTCATGTTTCATTTGAAATCACTCGAGTGAGGACAACATGAGAGGCTGCCAGATGTGTATTCTGCACACAACAGCCGAATCAGTTGGTGGGATGACCCTGTTAAAAAACGTCATCTCAATCTGCGTCAGAGTGCACAACATCAGTTTAGAGGCAAACTGTGTTGGATGTGGGATGAATCATAGCAGCATTATGAAACATGCAAGCAGAGAACTCTGTCTGTGGTGCTGTGTTTTGAAAATGCAGCAAAGTAAAAATGTAAAAAGTTCTTGTTGGGCACATTGTACCTTTGTCATTGTTATGTCATTTATTTGTTTCATAAAAATTATAAATTAAACAATGAAATCAGCCCAAGATATGTATTAATGTCAACATCCCTCTGTGTTCAGAGGCACTGTTAGTGAAGTTCTATTGGTAAACCTTAAAATTCTGAAGCTAAGACAAAATAAATTAAGGAGGAAGAAGAAGAGCGGCCGCCCCGGGAGGACGTGGAAACAAATGAGTGTGATTTGTCAGTGCTCCGCTCTCTCTGTTTTGTCTGGGTCTGTTGTTTTTGTTGCCACTGCTGTTTTTTGGCATATGATGTCTGCCAGCACGGGGCATAGCATAGTATGGGACTGCATGAACAGCACCGCTTGCCAAGAGTGGTTTGGTCTGAATCACATGACGAGGTGTTAGTCTGTTGTATTTTTTGCGTCCCTCCTGTTATATTTAGATTGTATATTCATACTTTATGCCGCTCACAGTGTATCACATATAGAAAGTTGCTGAATAGAAAGCTGTCTATGTCAACATGTCCATGCAAACGTCCACTGTTGCAAATAAACTTTTTTTTTTTTTTATATCTATCATGATCATTTTTCACACCCAACAGTTATTGGGACAGAGAGTACTAAGCTTCGACTGAGCATGGTGATCTGCTTCTGTGACCAGATGGTAGTGAAGTGTAGAGACTGGGTCGAGGGGTGGATGACATCATATGTTACAGTACACACTGTATGGAAAAATCTGATGTTAAACTCAGAGCTGTTGTATCGCAACCTGAACTGCAACTGATTATTCACCCTGGCTGGATTACTGCACCTGCCTCAGGAAGGCGTCTCTGGACCGTCTACAATACACTGGCTTCCCATTGAGTTCAGGATTCACTGGCATCACATATAGAGCTGTGCAGCGTCAGACACCAACATATATCTCTGATCTGGTCCAACTGTACAAGTAGGTCACTTAGATCTTCTGACCATGGCTTATTGGTGGTGGTGAAAACAGGAGGTGATCATGCTTTTGAAGTGGAGTAGATTTATGTTCTGTGGAAAACTAAAATTATGGATATTATCTGTAAATGAACAACATTTTTATTAGAATTAAGCCAGTAATAACAAATTACAGTTATTTCTCCTTTATGCACAGAAAGATTACATTATCTTTAGATGGTACTGTATTTTCGGTTTTCTTGAATTCCATATAAACATATGTAAAATGATAATAGTCATCTGTAATTTAATACATGGATTTTTATATAAATGTTCATGTCCAGTCCTTTGTGGGTTGTCTAGTGGGTTGTTGGTTCGATTCCCAGTCAAGTCAAAGTGTTACTTAGGCAAGATACTGAATGAACCCCAAATTGCTCCTGATGCCTGTGACGTAAATGTGTGATCTTCAGTGTGAGCACTTTGGACAGGAAGCAATGTATCCTGATGAGCGTTTGGCACCTCGCACGTCAGCCTCTGCCATCAGTGTGTGAATGAGTGTGTGAATGAGTGAGTGGATCAAGAAGGCACTATATAAATACAAGTCCATTTAGCATCTAGCACTAACCCTTTTAATTTACTGTTAACAAACAGCTTTTATTTTGACTTATTTTTTCTAATTTGTAGGTGGGTCCAAACACAAATCATGTGCCAGTTTTTTTTTAAGAATTCAGGTACATGCTCACAATATTATGTTATTTTGTAGTGAGCTAAACTTATAAATGATGATGATGTCAGAAAAAAAGTAAATAAATAATAAAAATACATAAATAAACTAAGACAATTTATAATAACTTGTGGCAAACAGACTTGTGGATTTAGATGAGTCTATTGCAATAAACTCATTTAAATCTATTGTTTTATGTTTTTGTTTTTTTTACAACATAATCCAAATACTGACACACCTTTATTTCTTTGGCAATGGTGGCATAATAATATAATATTTTGCTCATCAGCTTAACTCCTAAAACCTTTTCATGCAGCAACAGAACTAGACTAAAATACCTCAGGGCTTCTAACACAATCATAGAGGAAATAAAATATCAGTAAATACCCAGCTATCAAATACATGAAATAAATCTAACTCCTGTTTCTTTCCCTACTAAAGTCCTAATATCCCACATTCTATTCCTTCCAAGCAAACAACCGTCCTCCAACAAAAATCAAAACAGTCATTTGTAGCAGCCTTGCTTTGTTCTCATGCACCTGATCAAACCAATGAGGCCAAAGCCTCTCCAGGGTTCACGAGAACTGCATTTCACCTTGATTCGACATGCCTCCGAGGCACACCCATCCACCCACCACCCCCCTCTGTCACTGATGCTGGGCTATCCCGCCTCCATGTCTGGCTCACTTACCAGCACTCAGTCAAGCGGAGAAAACACAACTGTCCAAGCAACCTGACCACCAACCCCCAACATGTCTGTTTACTCCTCCACCCTAAAACCATCATGACATGACTGATCCAGTCATGAGAAGGTTCACTGGATTTCCTGCTTTGCTTTACAGGCCAATTTCTGTTACTATTGGATGGACCTCTAGCAGTAGGGTTTAAAGAATAGAATGAAATAAAATACATAGTTCAGGGATGTTGATCTGAGTTTAAAGCATGAAAAATAAGGTTACATATTTCATCATTTCTGTATGTTTTGATAATTTCTCCTACCTAAAAAAAGAAGAAAGAAATAAGAGCCTTTCTCTAACTAAAGCCATTGTTGGCAGCTGTAAGGATTCAGGACACACATTCATTTATCTCCATTCAAACAAATACATTTATATTTGTTCAAAAAAGCCACTGCGTATGCGCCAACATGTATGGGAGCCAACATGTAGGTACATGGAGGTCTTTGAGGTGCTGAGGCGAGATGAACATTTAGATCTGCAATGCCATGACAAATGCAAATCATAGGTGTATTTAAAGTAAAAGGGAGGTGGACAAGATCACATTAAGACAGCGAGTATGAACTGAGTGAAGGTAATGAAAAATGGATAAGATGATTTTAGAAAGAGGAGAGAGGTCAGGTAAAGGCAGAAAATGAGTAATCAGAGAGTGAATGAGCAGTGGAAAATGAAGAAGACAACAGAGACGGCAGGGGAAGTCAGAGCACTGACAGAGATAACAGAAGCAGAGCGGCAGGTGGAGCAGGAAAATATTAAGAGAGAGAAATAAAAAAATGTAAATGGGGAGAGAAGCTTTCTGTTTGAGCCCATGACAGTGAAAAGCAACTCCTCGACGACACAGACACAGTTTCCTATTATCCACTTCTCTCTCTATCTGCCGCCCTGCCACCAGTGAGCCGCCATGCAAATAGAGCCAGAATGGAGCTTCTTGTCTGCCTAACAGGAGACGACAGGGAGAATGATGCCTAATAATGTCCATCTCGCTCAGGGATTAGACACAGCAACAACGAAGAGAGACAGGTGGTGGGGGGAGAGGAATCTCCAGGAGCTTTTAAGAGCTTTGTTCTCTGAATGGGGGAAGCCATTACAGGTGTACACAGCAGGCTGCAGCTTCTTAAGGCAAACACCCAAAGACATAATTCTACTAGCACCCGCAGAGGACCTTTAAATTCCACACTGCCGTGCCAACACTTATATTTCTCTTTGTATAAGTCTACACTTGATCAGGTAGATCACAATTATAGTTTCAATTGTTAATCATAGAGATGAGAGAGCTGTGAAATAAAGGCAACACAGAAGTGTGAAAAACTGTAGTTCCTCAAACGTCCACTTGAGACGTCCACTTGTTACAGAACATTTCAGTTTCCATAAGTCCCCATGTTAAAATGTCCAACTTCACAGCAGAAATAAACATGTTTACAGCCTGGTACAAAAAACAGTTTTGGTCTCTATAGCTAATTTCCCCGTTCATGACAACTGTACTGAGGGTGACTCTTTATACAAATCACCTGTTCAAATGATATTAAGGCTTAAAGTTATGCAGAATTAACAGCATGACAGCTGACCCCTCCCACCCAGAAATAAAAATGTTGAGACACTTCCTGCGGAGCATCAGGACCAAAACCTCACGCCACAAGAACATTTTTTTTCCCCCGACTGCCACTGACCTCATCAGCAAGACCCAGGACCCCAGACCACACATTACAGTAATGTTGGGTCTATGACTCTACCTGATTTTCATCTACCTTCAAGTCCGTTTCATCAGTTTCAGTCTCAGGGCAGTTATTTTGTTTGATTAATTAACTTTCAATGATTGGCTAAATGCCCTAACTTTTTTTTACAAGTTTCATCACACAAAACATGATTCTCTCATGGATCACGGGTACGTCTAGATCGGGGATTGTGGTTCCACCTGCTGTTGTGGTCCTGCTTGACATCCACTACAATTACTTGTTTTATTATTGTTATATTACTATAGTTAGTTAGTCTTTCTCTAAACTCAGCCGATTGCGTCACCATGAGCTGGGTTCTGCTCGAGGTTTCTGTCTCTTAAAGGAACTTTTTCCTTGTCACTGTTGCCAAGTGTTTGCTCATGGAGGGAACTGTTGAGTCTCTGTAAATAATATTGTGAAGAGTACAGTCTAGACCTGCTCTGTATGGAAAGCGTCATGAGATAACTTCTCTCATGATTTATTGATATATAAATGAACTTAAATTGCGTTGTCCTGAGAACAAACAGGCTTTAGTTAATGGATTATAGAGTTTAAAACAATGCTTGTCAGTTCTTTTGCCAAAAGAGATCCCGTCCTGTCATGGCTTCCATCAGCCTGTAGCAAGAATGAATTAAATGCTGTCATGTGAACTGAGTTTATGTAAACATCAGCCATGAGTGGAAACCCTGATTTACTGTGAAACACGGTGGAGAGGCTTCTTCTTCTGAAAACTGATCCACAGTGACTGCTGTTTACTTTGCATTACAAGACTGTCTCACAGCGTCCCTGTATACACTGTACAACAAATTACAGCACACACACACACACACACACACACACACACACACACACACACACACAGTAAGAAAACACAAAGCAACACTCTTTTTTTTTCTTTCTCCTTCAATTAAGGTTGGCTTAATTACTCGCTTAATCCAGCACCCTTGGTGAGAAACCATTACAGAAGAGACACTGAACACAGACAAGTAAACACATTAGAGCTCTCAAACACTCACAGAGCGAGCGACGCTTTTCATAGAGGCGGAAAAGGAAAGATTTCGAAAAAGCTGTACCTTTGCTTTTAGCTAGAGGAGCAGGAGGAGGCGCAGACAGAACAGAGGACCCACAGCCGAGAGAGCCGGACAGGGAGGAGGAGGAAGAAGAAGAGGAGACGTAAGTTCAAATTCTAGCAGACAGCAAACATATCAATGTATACTTTATATATGAATACATGTCATGAGGATAAATCAATGTACAGCAGGAAACTATAATGTAACTGTACATCACAAAACATTTAAAACATGCGACCACATCAGGTGTTAAAAGACCTCTGAATGCCACAGCAACACTACACACAAAGAACTACACACAAAGCCAGAGAGCACCAACTACAGGCCTCGATCTACTGTTACTTCTGTTAGTTTTAAAGGACTAGTGTGTAGGATTTAGTGCCGACCCCTCACCTCACCCTCTCCTTCCTAGAATGAAAGGAGGACTATGGTGGCAGCAAAATTCACAAAAAACATTAAAGGTCCTATCTGGGGCCAGTGTTTGTCTCTTCTGGGCTACTGTAAACATGGTTTCCACCCTGCATCAGATACAAAAGGCTCATTGTGAAGTAACAGAATTCTGATTTTCAGAAGGTTATGCACTAATGAAAACATACTTATGGATATTATTTCATTATTTCATATTCTGCTTTTTTGTTGCACACTGGACTTTAAATATTTCATTTAAAGGAATCTCATGCTGCATTCATGCATCATCAATATAATGGGAAGAACAGCATTGGTCATATCGATCTTTAGTTATATCAACTTGCGTAATACAAAATTTCTACTTACTTACTACATATAAACGCCTGCATTTAAATATCCAGAGTGTCCAATTTAGGAGGCTGTATTTACAGAATATAGTATACTATACTATACTAGGTAAATATCCTAAGTATATTTTCATTAGTGTATAATCACCTGAAAATAAGAAAATAAGAATAACAACATCAACATCTACACAGGGATTTTTTTTTTTTTTTTTGTGCATGTTTCATAACCACCATAGTTTATCCTTCTAGACGGACTGGGTGAGGTGAGGTGTTGAAATCAGCAACTGCACTGCTAGATCCACCTTAATCTACACACACACTGCTCCTTTAATATCTTGTGGTTATTTTTTCATCCTATAAAAAAAAATATATTGAAACAAATATATAAGAATGGTGAGCTACACTGACTTTAACACTGACACTTTATTTTGTCAAAGCACACATTTTGCTGAAATGACAGAAGATAAAGGAGGTAAAAGGTTGTTTGTTTATGTACAATTTTAATTTGACATGTAACCAAACAGTAGTGAAGTATCACAAAATGAAAACTAAGTCATAATTACCATAATTACATAACTTACACATTATGTCAATTTGATAACACGTCTGACAATAATGTTTTTCTCATGAGGTGCTGCAACTCTACATTACGTAAGGTTAAGCTAGTTACCTGTTAACAATACTGTAAGCAGACGCCACTTATTCTCTATGACTGCATTTGACCTACCTGTTTTGTTCTTGTTTATTTTTTGAATAAATTACCATGTTGCTTTATCAAATGTATATTTTTAATTTATATGGAAAGCAGAGATAAATGAAGCTTTAGCACAGCAAACTGTTGTTATCTCACTGGCTAGCTTTAATTCAAAACAGCTCTCGTGCTTCATCAGGTCAACAAGTCAGATCATCTTCACACTGTTTTGATCAAATGTGTAGTTACTGCGTTTTGGCTTTGTGATGAAATCAGGATAATAAGGTCACAATGTATATAAAACCATGCACTTTCATATATATTCCACAGCAACACCACACTAAAATCACAAACCAAACAGACGTGATGAGGAAGAGGAAAACAGAAGCATACCTTGTTCTGCCATCATATGTGCAAGGCCTTGAGAAGAAGAGGGATAAAAGAAAGGGAAGGGACAGAGTGAAAAAGAACACTTGTTTCAATACTCTTTGGTATTGTGATGATACATGTTTTTTCCGAGGGGGGAAAGCATGACATCAGAACACACTAACACACAAAGCTTCCTGTGTCTGAGCAGGAGGCTTCTTTAGAAGATAGTAGAAGTGATAGAACACATTTAAGTTTTGATCTCTACCAACTCTGTCTGTTACCTGCTCCACTATGTTCACCAGCTAGTCTCTAATTGTGTCTCTCTGAAACCATAGCCGTTAAGTTAAAGGCTGGAGAGCTAAACAAACTCATAAAACTGCATGTTCAGGTGATAGCACTCTGCAGGTTTGATTTGTCATTTGACACATTGTTAATCTCTATTAACAGATATCTGCACTGGCGAGGGACGTTGTTTTGATCACGGAAGCCATGGATGTATAAAGAGAACTAGTTACAGTGTTGGTGGCAGGGCTCTGTTCATTCTTATGAAAGCCTCAGTGAAGCATGAAGCCAAAAAAGTTGAATTTTCTGGCATAAAATGAGCTGAGTCATCTGAATTACACCACATTGTGGGGCCCATAGGGCATGCTCGCTAGAGATTTTTACTGGCCAAACAGCAAACTTTTTGGATTTCAAGCTCATCTATACTTTCTGAATGTTGTCAGAACAAATGGATCAAATTCTGATGTTTTGCAGCAGCTTCTTTCATAATCTAAGCTTGTGCATCACGTTATGGATGCCATTATCCATCCAAATATCTGCTGGCAGCACCAGAAGCCTTAAACATGGGCTGTCACCCCCAGAGGCTGAATTGTTGTGATGATAGCTGCTGTGTTTCGAGATGGCTACATTATTGCAACAGTATCAATTGTAAATTTTATTTACTGACTCATTTAGTAAAACATGCTTATAAAATTGTGTTAAATGTTTAATTTATAATACAATTCAATCAGTTGTTCAGCTGTAATAGGTGTTAAAGCTGACATTTTTAATTACAGCAACTAATAAAATCAGAATAGAAAAAAACTCTTTTACACTTGACTGAGGTGGGAGAGTTGAGCTGTATCAATGTATATTAATGGAACATACTGTACATCCTGGAACCAAGCACTAATATTGAGATAACAGTATGCATTTATTTGAATTTTCCTTTAACAACAGCAAATCATTTATATGATCTGTTGAATTCAATTATATTTATTTATATTATAGTTACAGTGGCTTTAATAGTTGCTCACCAGCTGTCAGATTTTAAGTTAATATTTCTCTGAAGATCAAACTGCGAGAAAAGAATATCTGTTTCTTAGTAATCTATTACAGTGAACAAGATGCTATCTTCACTTTTGTCATAGTTACGTCATGGTAATGTAGTGTTTCAGTTACGAGCAGCGTAAGCTTAATTATAGTTTTTTTTAATTTAATGGTGAATCTACGTTATTCTGCACATATATACCGTGTCAATATCTAGTATATATACTGTAGCTACAGCCTGTTTTTTGTTACATCTACAGTATATTTGCTTTAGCACATGACTTTACTGTTCTTTCTTTATTAGCAGTTTTTTTTTTAAATATTATTATCAGTATTAATAAAGTTTAATATTACCAATATAGTCATTCAGTAAGCTATGTTGAAGCTGGAACAGTTCACCAGCAGCTTCGCCTTGCAGAATCACCAAGCTCATAATTTGTTTTGCCCTAGCCTGTCTGTAAAATCTGCAGCTATACAAATAACTGTTGCCATATTTAACTGTCATGTTCTGTTTCATTCAGACTCACCTGGCATATTGTTGATGACCTCTGGAACAGAAGGAAACAAAGAAGACAAGCAAACAAAGGCAGCATTAGAAACACTCTTACTTCTTGCATGTTGACTGTCATGCAAATGATAATACACTTCATGGTCCATACAGAGGGCCGGCAGTGGGCACGGCCATGTGTATGTCCTTACAACACAGAAGAGTTAAACCATTAGTCAGACCTTTGAGACAACATTCAGAGAGAACTGTCCAGTGTGACAAAAAAGACAGCTCTTTCCTCCACGTGTGACACACACAAACTTTTAGTCTTTTTATCACGTTGGTAGGTGATGTTGTGAAATCATAAAGACATACAAATACAACTGAAAACGCAAAATAAAATAAGATGAAGTTTAAGTCACTTTAAGTGACTTGTGACCTTTGCTGAAGTCCAGAGGGAGGACAGAAATGACAAGCAGACAGGTTCAAAGCTCAGCCTTCCACTCCCTAGAGGCTGAAATGTTGTTACCATACTGATGATTTTGCTTTTCTTAGACCCACTGTGTAATGGGGCAAACGTCTAAAGTTTAATAAAACTCCATACTAACCCTGGGGACAATGAACATCCACAGCAAAACTCTTGGAACACCTTTTTAGTGGTAGTCAAGTGGAAATTGTGACCCGAGGGAGGCACAAGATAAAAGGTCTGGTGTCAAAGAAATGCTCCTACAAAGATAGTTATTAGACTACAAATTTCACCCTCCACTTTCAAACAAAGCAAAAACACATTTGTCCTGTGGTGGTGGCAGGGGACTGAAAAACACAGTCAGGACTCATCTTCTGGGAACCATGAATAATGATCACAAATTATGGCTATTACATGTGTTATTTTTGAGGGAATTTTCTATTCCAGCATATCTCAGGTTACACGGGTCAAGCAAATGTATTGAGGTCACTGTAGGGACATTGTTAAACCTTAGATTGTTTTGGAGACACTGACTTCTCTGTTCTCCACACAGAGCAGCTGTATGTATGTGTTTAGGAAAGTTGTGTTTCTGGTCATTACTATGGTAACTGAGGTCAGAGGGGGCTGTCTCACTCCATAGACACAATTGACAGGTACATGATGTTAGAAGCCTGTACAGACTCAGATGTTGGACCACTAAGGGTAAACATATTTCCTTGTTTGTAGACTAATGAACATTAATGGACAGAGTAGTTGTGTCACTGTCCTGAGGGCACATAGACGAGCCAGAGAGGACAGCTTCTTCAGAACTGAGGTGGCATCATGTCATGACAAGTGTCCTGATAAATCCTCCATTCTCCATGGCCGAGCCTCAAGGAACCTTTCAGCATAAGACATCTTGGACTCCTGTGCACTTTTTCTGAACTGACTGGGCTGACCATTGATGAATAGAATTCTCCACAACATTATGGAGGTTGAGAACATATCTTGCCCAGCCGTGTCACTTCAACCATGGCAACATAAGAAAAATCAGGCCTTAACTAACTCAACATGCTACCCAACTCCTGATACAGGCTGTGGTCATCTCCAACTAGATTACTGTAACGCCCTCCTAACGGGCCTGTGGTTCTGCACCCACCTAATTGAATGCCCTTATACAGGCATATGTTTTTCTTTTTTTCTTCTGTTGTTCCCTGTTGGTGGAACACACTACCAGTTTTTAGCATGGGAGTGTCCCTCTCTATCTTTAAAAACCTCCTGAAGACCTCCAGCTCTTCAGAGAGGACCTCCTCTCCAACACTACCAACAACTGGACATGATAAATCTATCCCCCTCTACAACTGTCACTATGTGAGTAGTACTTGTTGCTGCACTAACATGTCCTTGTCACACTGTACACTGTTATTTCCCTTTTTGTAAGTCACTTTGGATCAAAGTGTCAGCTGAATGACTAAAATCTGCAAATCTTTCCAAATCCTGGAAGGCTGTCTTTTCAAAGTCGCTAACACTCAGACAATGTCACATTCATCACTGGCCTTCTTTGATTATTGGAACATATGTGGCCTTATTTGGTCAGGCCACTCACAGAGGTGAAGTGGCTGCAAAATGAAGTAAAAGGTAATTGACTTGAGATGCATTAAATGTTCTTAGTGGAGACTAATTGGACATGTTAGCGGTTAATGTGAACACAAGCAGATGGAAGTCAATCAGATATGCATTAGATATTAATTCAGTTTAAACTAAGGACTTGTGTCAGCTGTGCTGGAATGAGTTGGTCAAATGGTCATCTGGGAGAGGAAGCCTGCTATGTGTGTGTAGGTGTGTGTGTGTGTGTGTGTGTGTGTGTGTGTGTGTGTGTGTGTGTGTGTGTGTGTGTGTGCTTGTTAGGATAATCCTGCTAAAGCCTCAATTCCTCTGTGTCCTTTCTGAAGCTGTTGATTCATTGAGATTTCCATAGTGTTGAACTCGACACTCAAATGCCAACAGAAAAGAAACACTATTGATGGAAGAAGATTAGGGCAGATTAAGTCTGTATGCACACACACACACATACACATACACACACACAGGCTTGTATTGCTGTCTTTCAGTTTTAAACTTTCAGTGACAACATTTCTGCATTCAAAGGACTATTTGCAGATTCAGACTGGGATTTGAGGTTCAGGTTATAGTTCATGTTTAGGTTTAGTTGCGATGGTTAGGGCTAAGAGCTATGCATTATGTCAGTCAGTGTATACACAAGATTAGAGAGACAAATGTGTGTTTTCCTGGGGGGAGTCATGACATGGCTGGTCTAGTTTATCATAAAGACTCGAGGTAGGGGGAGAACAGCTAGCCTAGCTCTCAGACCTTCTGAGGTCGTAATCAGACCCAATCAGTCGTCATGGTGATTAGGGTTGTGCAGCAGTGTGTGAAGAAAATAACATTTTATTTCTCTGATTCACTTCTTTCTTTCTACCAGCGTTTCCTCTACTAACTTTCTTTCTCCTAAATATAAAACATATTTTTAGAGGTTTTGGGGAGAGTTATGTTCTGGAAATATTGGATGACTGGAAGATTCTGCAGAATTCAGGATTAACAGGATTAATGGTCCATGCAAACATTTTTTTCATTGTCAAGACAATCAAAGTATGCTCAAGTTCAGGGACTATATACTGGGCTTTTAAACTGAGCTTAAAAAAATAAAACTACTTGTTTGAGGTTATGGGAAGATTGTGATAATGGTTGAACCAAAGTACGTTGACTGTTGCAGTCTCCTGTTTCAAAAATGCTTCTCACATCCCAAGAGATCTTGCAGCACTATGACAAAGGCGGTCTTGTGAAGGTTCTCAGTCGTCCAGGTGATCTTTCTTTAGAAGGGTTAAATCTGGGGCAACTGGAGGTGGTTATTGATCCATGAAGGCATTTCACCTCTCATCCAAGAGTTCTGAGCCTCAATTGTCCTTCCTAACACTGTAATCATCTATGCAACCACATATTTCTTTCTGTACCAGACTATATCAGGATCTGTATCCAACATTTTTCAAAAGGTATTTTTTAGTAAGAGCATTCTCCTTTATATATTTCTATCTCAACATAGTGTCTTCATCCTTGAGCGTGAATTCATGGACTCTTTCAGATCATTTCTGATTGGTTCTTCACAGCAGCAACCCACATGTGAGGATCATGCTGTCCAGAGTGGGATTAAGTCAATGTAATTAAGGTTCTATGAATAAAAATGTTTGAAGAACTGAAGGTGAGAAGAGAAACAACCTCACGGATCTACAATCTACAAGTCCACTTACCCCAGATTCACCTCTTCTCAAGTATGACAAAGGCACGACACTTGAAACATATGTTCATGTCTATATACTCATATATTCCACCTTTAAAAACCTCCTGAAGACCCAGGTCTTCACAGAGTACCTCTTCTCCAACACTACCAACAACTGGACATGATAAATCTATCTCCCTCTACAACTGTCACTTGATTCTATGTGAGTAGTACTTGTTGCTGCACTAACATGTCCTTGTCACACTGTACCTTGATTGTTTCCCTTTTTTTGTAAGTCACTTTGGATAGAAGTGTCAGCTGAATGCCTGAATGTAAATGTATTTGCTATCATTTTCCTGCTGAGGTCAAGTTGCCATGTTCAGACTAAAGGCCCTTTATGGTGCAGCGACAGAAGGGATACGTACTTCCAATAACTTGAGAGAGCATGGATGAAAAGAACAGGGAGAGAACAGATTAACAGATTCATCTTTCAGTTCTCTCTCCTGCTCCAGTTTGACTTTCTCACTAATCTATCATTCAAAGCTCAGTCTCTCTCTGCTGATGATCAGCTGTATTCAGTTGCCTCCCTCCTGCTCTATCATTATTTTGTTCTCTATCTTGACCTACTTCTTTTGACAATTGACTTCCCTCGTGTTGTGCCATGAGGCTTTTGTGCGTGTGTGTGTGAACAGAGAGTGTATGTGTGTGTGTGTGTGTGTGAGAGAGAGAGAGAGAGAGAGAGAGAGAGAGAGAGGCAAGCAAACACATACATATTTAATAAGGTACCAGTCAACAAACCAATCAAACACTCACAGGTACAATTCCCAGTGGCAGGCTTGCAAGCATTTAACTCAATCCAATTACTGTATCAGGGGGCTCGAAACATTTTTTGTCTGTGTCATGAGTGAAACAAATCTATGTCCTCCAGCTCTTCTCAGACTAAAAATACAATCCAAACAGATCGCCATTCTTTTGAGGTGACTCACCGGTGCTTTGACAAAACTTATTCATTCACCAGTGGACACATAATGTAGGATATGAGTAGTAGGGTATGAGAGTATGACTCTTTTTTAATTCAATACCCCAAAGGTGAGGTGAGGATAGCGGGGGGGGGATTAGAGCTCAAAGTGGATTACTTAAAGGGATGATTCATGATGTGTTGGATAAAGTGGGAGAGCGCGGCGATTAATGAGGAATTTCAAATACTGCCTTCTTTCATCACTGCTGGCTTAAAACTTATTGTTTTCTGCATGTTATTAACATGGAAGGTAAACCAGTACATGGAAAGTACACACACACACACACACACACACACACACACATAATTCCCACAGGATAAAGGATTGAGTCATTACAGTGCTGAGTGCTTGATTATTACTGCTTTCATCATCATCATTGTAACAGCCATAACCTCCTCGCTGACCGATTTCCCCAGCAGCCATGTTTCATGTTGATATGAACATACGGGCGGCTGGAGAAACAACCAGGGAGGGCTGCTGAGGCCATCTGCTCATGTTGGGGTGTCACGAGCATACAGCTGGTAGACTGACAGCAGTGACAGTGCTGAGACTTGTTAGAGTGGGAAGCACAGATTGAAAGAGGTTGTGTTGTTGGGTAGTTTCTGCATGACAGACAGGTGCTGTGAAAATGAAAGGAGTTAAAGAATTTGGATTTAAGGAAGTGGGGTTACGCTGGGTTAGGTGCCGGTTAGTTACTCTGTGTTGTGTGTTGTGTTGTGTGACTTTGGCGTTACTTGCTGCAGATCGAGGCAGTGATAGAGCAGCAACTCCCATGTTCTGCAGTGTAAAACCACTGTTTTTCCTAACCATGCCACAGCCATGATGCCATGATGCTGTTTTGGTCCGATCTCCATGCGACCTCAAACCCCACCAGGAGCACTTCAGAAGCATTTAGCCCGCCACACATTTATGTGCTTTTAAGCATGCTTCTAAATATGTAAATATGCTAAGCAGTTGGAAGCAGTGGAATTTGGCCGTTAGGCTTCAGTTTCCTGTCGCAAAGGGCCGTTTGACAGCTATCTACTGTCAACAACCCGTGGACTACATAAATACCTACAACCCTACTTTAAAAAATTCAAACTAACCCTTTAGTGACTTTGAAATAAAGAAGAAATAGCCGTGTCATTTTCTACCTCAGTCCAATCACTGTGGTTGGTTGTGATATTATTTTTTTTTAAAACAATGTTTTATTCAACAATGTTTGTTCCTATTAACTAGCAACAGAACAATACTTTACCTGAGGCACATGCATTGATCATAGGATCAAATTATTTCTCAACATAACAGAAAATAGTCTTATTATTATATTTCTGTACATAACATCATCAGAGAAAGACAGAAGCTACCATTCAGTTCGGGCTGTGCCGGGCTGGATTTAAATGTTCATTAAATTGCTTTAAGGTAAACAGCCTAATCTGGAGCTTTGTCACTGGCTTTTTCTCACATCATCAATTCTACTTATTGAACTCTGCAATTCCGCTGCTTTCTCGCTCCTTCCGATCTCATCAATTAATCATTGATTAAAGAAAGCAGGAGTTCACCATCTCGTTTGCAGTGGTGTTAATCAGATATAGATAAACTGCTAGCATATACAGCAGTGTACCCGACAAAGAGCACTCTAATTTACAGGGACAAAAAGACAAAGACTAAAATGATGTTTCTTCTTATTCTGTCTAAAGAAAAATGACAGCTGACTTTCATTACGCACTATAAAATTCATTCGTCCTGTGGTCTCACATCGAGACATCATAGGTCCACTTATAAATCTTGTGTACGTCCATTAGCATTGACTTATCCACCTCCATTAAACCAGTTAGGATTCCCTGGAAGCTAATGCTATTTATTAGCTGTCAACACTTTGGAAAGTGCGCCAAAATGGTTCTTTCTTTGTACAATCACTTCAAACTGCACACAGTCAATCACAAATGAAACTAAATGTACAATCATTCGTAGTGTCAGTGTGAACTGTCTGTCATGGCTGCCATTAAATTGTGTCTGAAATTATAATCTCTGCCCGAGGTCCCGCCCCCAGGCTGTGATTGGATAGTTGTGCATATTATTGTCAGGTTGAAGCTGCTCTCTGCGGGACAACACTGAAACACAATTCTAAATTTTCAGAAAAATAGTTAATAGCACTTTATTAATATGAACTACACAGAGAACCAGGATTTATTTATACAGATCTGATCATACTTTATTAAGATGTCTCTTTGTTTGATCTGCTTCATGTTAATTCAAACTCAACAATTCACCTCTAATTAAAAACAATGACTATAATAATGTGCATCTGCACAGCAGACATTTCACTGCTGAGAACACTTCTCTAAGAACTAACATTTAAATGTGTTTAAAGGCCGAACACACACCAGAACTGTGCACAACGCTTTGTTATACAGGATTTAACCACTCTGGAATGTCACCATGGTGGCAACCATTTTATCTAACAGTAGAAGTACACCATTCACATTATATTCACATCACCATCAGGAATATGCGCGAGCATGCATGTGACTGGTTTTGCCGGATGACGTTCCATTGTCATCAGAGTCATTTGCCTCGGCACCCCCGCTGTGTTTATGTCTTTTAATTTGAAATATCTGTAGGAAGTGCTGAGTTTAATTGAAGGTTACTAAAAATGGCAAAGTAGAAGTGATTGGAGTTAATTAATAGATGAAAACAGTAGTACAAGTGTTAACAGGAGAGTAGTAGTATTAGTAGCAGTAGTGTGTGCATATATAAAATTCATATGCTAAATATACTGCCAAATAAATCCAGACAGACAGACTGAGAGCGATTTTTTAACTTTGTGTTTGATATAAATCTGTTGGTGAAACAATTGGAATACATCAGAATGTGTGTTAGATAGTTCATACACAGCCTGTCAGTCTGGCCATATGTACCCTGAAAAATACACAGTCGTAGGTTCATGTCATATTCTCTCCCTAATGTATTCAGCCAATCCGCCTCTGCCAGCCTCATTAAGTGTTATTTATCCCTTAACAATCAACAATCCAAATTCTCTCAGTGCTGCTCGACTTCCCCGCTTCTGCTCACCTATCTCTGTCTCGCAGGAGGCAGCCCGGGCAGACAGGCGAGATAGGGAGAGCCAGACGTAAATCAACACTGGGAACTGGTCCCAACATGGAGGCTGTAAATCAAGGTTGGGAAAAAGGCGGCCTATCAACCTACAAGGGTCGCCGGTGCCTCACTGAGTCACGCATCACAGCGCCGGGGATGCTGGAGGATGGTGAGGCTGTGTGTGTGTGTGTGTGTGTGTGTTGTGGGGAGAGAATGAGAAAGGATGCAAAGAGTGGGAAGATATTGTATGTAGAGATGCCTATAGATGTGTACAATTAAAGGCCTGTGTAAAAAATATATGAAAGGAATGTCTGCCAGATTTACAAACTTTATTTTTGGTGTTTTATTAATTTTTTTCCCATTATTTCCTGTGGATATTCATGGTCCCCAGAGGATGATGCCTAATTATTTTACGGCCCTGAGGTCAAAAATCCTTTTGCTCTACGATATTAGGCTTGTTAAGTGTCACGGGAAAGAAGCAGCGGCCCCACATGACGCAACAAAGGCCACAAATTTCTTCGCAGCTTGCAGCAAACTGTACAGCCCCAACCATAGCTTGAACATAGATGATTCACGCCCCGCATGGGATGAATTTAATGCTTTTAGTAAGAGTAAAACAAAGATTAAATGTGTGGTCTGACTGGAACGTTCCTGGACATATTCATGCTTCTCGGAGTACAAAGCATTTGGACATTCAATGACTCACCTTCCTGGAGTCAAACTTTCCACTTAAAGGACCACCTGCCAAAATGTACTGAACACACTGATATGACATTTAATCTCTGCAGAGGATGAACTTTGTTGGATTGCAGTGGCTCTGGTTGTGTTTTCATTCACAACACCTTCAGGATAGACTTGACATTTTTAGCCCCAGTAATGGTGAGACCAAGCAAAGCAAAACCATCAGTATGGCACTCCGTCGAACACCTTTGTAACAGTTTTAGACTTTTAGGCCTTCACAGTGGTGTGGTGTCATGTGTTGGCAGGAAGAGCAGGAGCAACGACGCTGAAAAGAGCTGATTAAATCCAAGCAGCAACCTCTGCAGCTGAGAAGTGAAGCCAATGCGGAAGTGCCAAAAAAAACTGTAATTCCTCAAGTGGCTACATGTCAAAATAATGAGAAATGAGTTGCAGCCCTGTTCCTGACACACCCGTTTCAGGATTGACATGCCTTGTCTGCCTGCCGACACACACTACTGTGAAAGTAGAAGCCTCGGCCTTATTCTGCTTCTCTGATGTCGTACATACAAAAGGTTATGAAGCTAAATTAGATCTGTGATGTTGTTCGTAAAGAGTAAAAAGAAATAAAGAGAAAGAATGAGACCCATCGTGCAGGTTATCAGAGTAAAATAACAAAACTGCAGACGGGAAACAGAGGACTGATGAGAGATGAACTGATGGACAGGATAAAAGCAGGTGATTAGCAACTAGACCTCAGACCATGTGATGCTTCAAACACAACTCTGTATGACTAATACTCAGAGGTCAGTATAGAGGAAGTGTGGCTCCTCCTCTCAGCTGCAGCCAGTCCTCCACCCACCTGATGTCGTGACAAAACACCAGCCGTGCTCGCACGATTTCTTTCATACTTTACACATCGGCAAGTCTTCACTGTTCTGTGCTGGAAAAACAACAAAAAAACTGAAGCCCAAACCCTCTGAGCGGTCTGCGTCAGGTAAAATGCCGCCCGGTCAATCAGCTGAGCAGCGACACCAACCCCCTCCAGCCCCACTCCACCCACCCCGCCCAACCCCATCAGCTCCTTTATTTCAAACGCCAGCAGAGATAGATGAAAAAGCTAATCTTTAAATTCCAGATTCCCCCAGCCTTTTGTCTGCGTACAGAGGGGGTTTGGAGTCGGGCCAAATGGGATGTAAATTCTATATTTGCAGAGAGGTAAAGACGAGTCAAAGTTAGAGCAGAGAAAAAAACAGCAGAACATATATATTAAAACAAACCTGATCTGAATGAATTAAATGCGGCAAAAAGAGACTTTCTTATCTAAGCGTTATTGATTATCTCATGAGCAGTCACATTATTGTGTACTCCTCAGCTGGAGCTGCTGCTTTGGAAAGCCTAAAGAATGTGCATTGATTGTGAATAATTACATGCATGACAAGAGGTTTTTTTTCTCTCTCTCTGTCTCTGTCTCTCTCTCTCAGAGCACAGAGAAAAAAATCAAGGTGCCTGAATCCATTTCCTGTGCTGACTGCATGTTCACCAATTACCAGAAGAAAAACAGGCATTACCACAGAATGTTCCGCACTCGCAGGAAATCCAAGTGTCTACATATAGCAAGCAAGAGTGGCTTTTATTTTGGTGGGGGGAAATGAGTAAAGGGCTTTCTTTTAATAGGAATCAATTTTGTTGTGGGGACAGCCAGCTGTAGAGCGACTGAAACACAGCTCTGGCAAAATTGTCAGTACAAAAGGACATGATATAAACACCTGCCATCTCGTGTTTGGGTGAAGAAGCAGGGGGCTCAGGAGGCCCTATTCTCTCTATAGGCACCCTTATCACTGCCTGCAGGACTGATGCCATTAACCTGCGCCTCACTGGATAACCGTGCTTAGATTAGCTTTCTGATTTTAACCACTCTCTCTCTCACACACACACATGTATAAGGATAATAGCAATCACTTGGAAAGCCAAGCAAGCCCACAAAGTCAAACAGCCTCAGAGCCCATGATACCTGATGGAATAACAGAAACAATCCTGAGAGAGGAGAGTTAAAAAGACTTGTGAAGAACACTGAAACCTTCAAGGTCATGATAACATTTCTGTAAGGTCATTGTGGAACACCACCTATTGAAGCCATCTTGATTGATTGACTTAGCTGGCGTTGGTCCCAGACCTTTGAATTACTGACCACATCTAGACGTGGGCTCTGAGGCATTTTTGGCATCATGGCTTCAGTTGGAATTACAATAATAAAACATTTTCAATGGTCAGACTCCAAAAAGAAATTTAAACTTAAAGTAAATAAGACACAGCTGCTGTTACCTTCACTGCAGAAGCGGCCCTTGTATTCTGTTTTGGAGCAGTCACAGACCGGTTCTCCATCCACCACTGAGCATGTACCACCATTCTCACACGGGTTCACGGTGCACCACCCTTCTGACTCCAGGGGCACCTTAAGGCTTCCCAGGAACAGGGGCTGGGAGATGCCATATTTGAGGTCTGTAATTGTGCCCCTTAAGGGCTGCATGTTTCGCACCGTAGGAAGTGTGAGCGCACCGCTGCGGATATCCTGAGGCACTCCACCCAGGAACAGGTCGCTGACTATTTTCATGAACAGACGCTGAGGCCGCACCTCATCTGCTTTGGCCTGGCCGTCCAGTATGAGCACAGTGCGCAGGTTATACCTGCTCAGGGTGGCAAAGTGCCAGCTGCTGTCATCCACCCGTCTGTCGGACACCACTGTGGTCTCGGCGCAGTCGATGCTGAAGCGCAGCTGCAGTCGGCCCTCCACCACTGCCAGCTGCAGAAAGTCACAGAAGCCTCCATCGTCGAAGTACAGCAGCAGCGCCTCCGAGGCGTCTGTCTTGAACTGGAAGCTGAGGTCACCGCGGGTGCTGGCGTCCCAGCGGAGGTAGCGTGCCCACTGACCTGACGTGCCTAAAAATTCCAGTCCCAGACATGTGCTGAGGAACATTTGCAGCCTGATAGAAAAACCTACAAGATCCATAGCTGCGAAAAAATGTATTAATCCAACAAGGTGTGTGAGGGGAAATCAATAGGATGTAAATCTTTAGAGTGGTTTAGTGGAATTGAAACGATCCACAATTTATCCACAATATGTATATAATATGTATATATTAAGATAAATATTTCTTATAAAAATATGTTTTTAAAAGGGGAAGGGCAGCAGTGGGAGAACAGTCGTTGTGGTTAACAGTCTTAAGGTCGATCACATGAGTGAATTGTCCAGTTGGAATGGAGGAAATGTCTTCCTCCAGAGGGTTAAAGAGAGGACCGGCAGAGGGACAGAGGAGGAGGAGGAGGTTTTAATGTGTGTTTTTTTTTACACTTCAGAACAGATGCTATCAAGACTCGTGGAGTTCGGTCTGATGGAATGGACTTCTCTGGCTATCAGGGCGAGTAGATTTTCCTCCTTCATGTTGTCCACTGTGAAACAGAGCTGACAAGGGATCCGCCGGCCACTCTCGGTTCCATCACTGTCAGGAAAGAAGAGATACAGAGAGTTACAACAAGTCCGTCAGCATTGATTTCACTGCAGCTAATACAACAGCACACATCCTGGAAACTGTACAGATGACACGTGACATGTACAGTATGTGTACAACCGAAAAAACACATTCATAAATCAGGAAGGCGCCCTAAGAGAAGAGAAGTCATCAAGAAAGAAAGAGGTGTCACTCCTGTTGCGATTGTGTTTTAATGTTACTTCACACCGCCGGGCACTTTAACTCATAATGATGTATATCAGTTCACTGTATTTGTGTATCGAAAATCTTAGTGTTAAAAAAAAAAAAAATCTTAATCTGCAGATGTAGTAGAGTGGAAATATAAAGTAAATATTCCGAGAAAGTACAAGTACCTTGTAAATATGATCAACAAATAAAATATGATGCATAATTATCCAGCAGTCTATCAAGAAAATAAAGAAACTTGAAGTGGTAGAACTAGTTCAGGTTTCCTTATCCATAGTCTGTGTGTAACCTGCAGTAGACAGTGGTCAGTTTGCAGAAGCAGACAGAGGTATACACTATATTAAGAACATTTTTACTGCTTTCTCTCAGACATCAGACTGAAATCTTGGCCTTTTAAAATTTTCAAAAATGTGGGTATGTGTTTTTTTTGGTTTGTTTGTAGTTGTATATGAATATATATATAATTGTATATGAAAGTACTATGGCTAGTGTAAAAGGAAAAGGCAGTCTAACAGCGAGGTAAAGTGGTGAAAATATTCTAATTATAGTCTACATGTAGACTGATGCTGATTTTTTTTCCAGGTGTCCTGCTGACCCTGTCCACTTCAGTGCATACCTCTCTTTCTGTTAGGACTTCTGTCTGCTTCTCCAAACTCAAACATACTGACCGCTAAGTCAAAGTCCACCATACAACCCCACTTCAAAAAAAAAACAAAAAAAACAGAGCTATCCCTTTAAGTATTTTAAGAGTGGTATTAGTATTATTATTATTCTACCACTGCCAACCACACCAACATTCTTAGAGTAAAACTATGGTACCGTGAAAATCCAATAACTGAGTTTGCAGAGGGACCCAAAACTATTACACCAACCACTGAGATCAAACTACAAAACAATATGTAGAGAAGCTTAAGGGAATAAAATGTTAGTTAGATTCCATAAATCTTACACACTGGACCTTTAAGTCAGTCAACTATGGCAGTGTTTCTGTATTAGTTGTACTGGCACTTATCCACCAGTGTGAAATGAAAACTCTCCACAGGTTCCAAACACCCCAGATTTACCAGAAAAACTTGAAAAGGACATGATGTGTCCTCCCAGGCAGCGAGGTCCAGTTCACACAAAATACATGTGGGCCTTCATTGTAATGAAGACAATATGTGACAAATCAAATCAAGAATTAAATTAAATCAAATCAAATTTTATTTGTATAGCCCAAATTCACAAAACACATTTGCCTCTGAGGGCTTTACAATCTGTACAGGGACTGACACACTCTGTCCTTAGACCCTCGGTTCGAGTGGGGAAAAACTTGAAAAACACACACCATTTCTTCCAGAGAGGAGCAGGTTGACCTTATTTTAGTGGACTGTTCACATGTACTGTACTGTTGGCAGCCACCAATCCTAATTAAAAGTGTGTGTGATATTGATGCATTCTCGCCTCCTCCACAAAGGTTGTTCAGAGTTATCAGTCATCTACTGCGTAAATTAGCCTCATTATTCTCATGGCAGTGCACGACTATCAGTCAGCCAGGCAGACAGCCTTTATCTGATGACCAGACTGAAGAGACAGCTTTCTGCATACAAACACAAGAAGGTACTGGTGCTATATCTAGTTACTAAATATTTCAAGTTTCATATTTGACTCACAAAATGTTCTTTCTAAGCATATCATTAAATTATGCCTTTCATATCCTCTCCACAAAACTAAAAACTACTAAGGATACTAGAGAAAGATGGCTGCCTTGTTCAAATATTGGATGACATGACATGCATATTTGAAGGTTCAGTGTGTCAGATTCAGGAGGCTCAATTTACAGAATAAGGCAGACACAAAATATAATATCCATAAGTATCAATGTATATTAAAAGTACATTTCTGCCATGTTCTAGCCCAGAATCAAATTAATAGTATATAAAAGTAATTTAAGGAAAGGTTGCATCTTAACAAGTCACCTTTGATTCTGAAAAAAACTTTCCAAAATAAGAAAGTGATTCATTTTTACATGTTGCAGAGGTTCCACTACATCCAGCAGAGTTTATATTATACTAGCTTTGGTCTAACAGTGGGTTCTCCATCAGGGCTCACTCATATTAAAAAGCTAAAATGTGAAACTGTAGCTTTCTAACTTCATACTGAGCTAAACGGTCAGTTGTTCATAAAATTGAGATATAGCAATGACACAAGTGTTAGCATTCACCGAAATGTAGTCTTTACAGCACGGAAAACACATGCATGATCACCAGCAACTATAAGCATTCCTCCTCAGTCGTCAGTCCCCATTTTATTTTAGTTTTTTTAAATTGAAATGACAAAATGTATTAGCCAGTGCAGTGAAAGAACTTAGTATCATGTGTTTACAGTACAATGTTTCAGTGGGACCATGCCAAGCTAGCCATGCAAGCTAGATGTGAGTATCATTACTATTACATTTTTTGAATTAAATTTTATTTATATAGCACCAAAGTAGGTATAGACTGCACTCTAATATTATTTACAGAGACCCAACAATTCCCACCATGGGCAAGCTCTTGTCGACAGTGTCAAGGAAAAAAAATATTTTAAGAATAATAATCATAACTAGAAAGAGTATCTTGAAAATCAGAGGGATCAGTTCATTAGTTCATTATGTTATATATTGGCAGTCACCAAGAACCCAGAAGAAACCTGTAGCAGTTGCTGGTGACAGCATATCAGGGAGGTGGATGTTCCTGTGGGGATACAGTACATGTTCTGAGGAGTCAATAATCTGCTGCTGTCAAAGACAAAGTGTTGTGAGGGGCTACAACGTGCTGGATCAGCACTGACGGCTACTGAAACACACCCTTCTAAATTACTAATATACACTTACAGTGTACAGTGCACGATTTTTTAGAAAGCAAGAGTGAAACTATTATCTGGACACAGACTGGAAGTTTTTGCCAATATTGTAAGGTTTGTGAAAAGATGCTTCAATACAACATTGTGTTTACATTGGGCTAATCTCCACATGGGGACCAAGGACCCCTCCCCCCAATGCTGTCAGAATCATTATAGGTACAAGCTAATACTTTTCTGTGTTTAATTGAACTTGCTCACTTGAGGCAGCATTCATTGCACTAGGGTAGTGCTGGAGGCAAAAGAGGCAGACAGAAAGTAGACAGATCCAGGTTCAAGGTGAAGCAACACACATAACATTGTTGGCAGAATGTTGCATGTCGTATTGAAGTCGATTATTTTAGAGTTTGTCCAGGACGAGAAAAAAAGTTGGCTCGCCAAAAAGAGGGTGGCTAGCAGCCAGCCTCCACGTCACCAGCTGTTGTCCAGACGCCTCTGCCTCTCTGTGGGTTTCTTCACTAAAACTAACATTAGTGATCCTGAATAATAGTATAGTATCAGTACAGTATCATGAAGCTAGTTAGCACCTATCTCTGTTAACACTGTGGTTTCCAGCTACAAGCAGAAGAGGCAAGCTGTTCCCTGCTACGTTAAGAGCCTCATTATCAAAACCATGAATGAATCATTGAGATGAGAGAGAATGGTCAGGTGGTCGAACCCACAGGAAAAATCAGTTACAGTGACAATTAAAACAGTTAACTCAGACTGTTATTATGATGTCAAGCCCTGTTAAAACCAGTAATGGGATGCCACAGGGATCGATTCTTGGTCTATTGACATTATATAAATAATAAAACTAAGAACTTGGTATTCTGACTATTCTCCCAGCAAGTCAATTTTATAAAACTATTGTTCACTCAACTTTTATCTCAATTACAGAGTTATCCTGGACTGTCACACTCCCCGTCATTATCATTACATCAGCTAAACCCTGTTTATCATAATATATATCACGCTTCAACACTAATGACAAATTGGATGGAATACCTTACAACAAGCTCTACTGTTAAAAAGTCCAGTCTACTATTTATTGTCTGATCTAGGTCTTCTCAGTCCACAATTCAATAACTTGTTCTACCATATGCACATACTGATATAATGCATCTTTTAAACAGCTCTGAAGCTAACCTGACTGTGTTGATGAATCCATGCTGCTGTCCGTGGTGCTGAAGTAACAGACAGATTTGTGCCTTTTTTTTCTCTCAGTTCCACTCTTCTGACAGTTTTGTCTTGAATCTACAATATTCTCTAAACGTAATACTATAAATACTCCGTTCTATACTTACTTATAAAGTAATATACTCAGATTATTCAGTAGCATGATGCTGGAAATACATCTGCACTCCTCCATAAAACAACATTTTACTTCAGATACACTTTCTACCAGAAGGTTAGAGCCATCCCTCCTGTTAGAAATGAACAAATCACCAACTGGTTGTGTGATTATGAAAGTTTGGAGTTCTCAGGTCCCTCTTGAAAAATGTTTAAATACAAATATATGTATATTTTTTATCAGATATTTATTTATTCCAATTAAATGCAACTGCAGTGTAACCCAAGCAACCTACAACCTAAAACTTCCATGCAATAACATTTTTTATAATTTAGAAATGTTGTTTGAGAGTTCAACGTCCATGAATTAGAACAGGCTGAGAACATGTTTTAATATCCGCATTAGTCACACAGGGTCATCCCCCACACACCACTTGTAAACAGCTGGTGATTGATGGTCGGTGATCCTCTTCCTGCCTCATGATTTATGTGTTTTCTTCCACAGGTGGTAGTCTTCATAGTTAAACTGTTTCCTTACTGTCTGTTTTTATGATCAGGAGTCTGCACAGGGTGTTTTATTTTGAAAACTGACCAGATTCTCTGTACTGTGTCTGACTTCCTGCCAGCTTGATCTGCTCTGAGATGCTTGGCGTGACTGGCTGCGGCTTCCGACAGCCGCTTCCGAAGCGCGCTACAGCACTTCTGGTGGAGTCACAAGCAGTGTCTAGAAAGGCTGCAATCAGCTGCAGCGGCTGGAACACACTGCTGCCGTGTCCGGTGGAATGAAACTGTCAGAGGAATGACATAATCAAGACAAGGTTGTGACTATGGAGCAAACACAATGTATTGTCCATTACTAGAGATAAGGACTGCTTAACAAAAGGCTTACAGTGCTGGCTCACACTATATGTGACATTGTGACTGCCATCAGCAGGACATTCAGTAAAGTCACTGAGTGTCGTTTAGACATGATGTGGTCAGAATGGGAGAGAACAGACTAACAGACTGATGCTCTTCCATGAGAGAGCTTCTCCAGATGCACACAATGAATGCCACCTTAAAATGACAAGCACAATGAATGCCACCTTAAATAGCATTCACACGTCAGAATGATTAGTTCTCTTTGCTGACCAGACTCAACATCTGTTGTACGTCAGTAGCTTTACGTTCAACTCATGAACACAGCTTCACTGTTACTGCAGAACTCTCCAGCAACATCAGCAGAAATAAAGTTGCTGTGTACTGTGTACATCTCATCACAGAGGTGACGAATGACGACGTTTAATTTGGTATCAAACATAAGGCGTCACCAGTCAGAAAGAAACCAGCTTGAAAATTAAAAAGTCATTATGACACATCACTCAGTCATCACTTTGTCTGCTTTATTCCAAACTAAATACCTGCAACATGCTGAGCACTGAATCAAACTATTACTGTTACATACTATATAATAATTTGATTAAATTCAGATAGCACAGCACAGGCTGCAGATATGAATGATTTTAAACAGCCATTAAACAGCCACAGACAGCTTTATTATTATTATTATTGATAAAATGATGTGACTTTTTCATGTGGGGTTGTCTATAACAGGATACAGCAGTAGAATCTGATCGTTCTCAACAAAATAAAAAAATGCAAAAAGAGCTTCATTTTATTTTCATTTTGTCTGCAGTTGAATGTCTGTAATTATAGTCACATATATTCTCTGCACCAGCCAACATTTCAGCCATGAGATTTCTTTATTCTGAGCTGTTATCAGGCCTCAGCAGGGCCTCTCCACTGAGCTACTTATCAAGCTTAAACAAGAGATATCAGCCAATCAATGCTGCTCAGCTCTGACATCACAGAGCTTCTTCCTTAAACGTGGCTCCTGTCTATACTGAATTATGTATATGATTATCATATATATTATTTATTGATTTTTGCAGAAATACTGTGTTTTATATTTGATTCATTTAGTGCCATTTCTTAAAATACTCTTTAGAAACTTTCTGACGCTCCATAATGTGTCAAATATTATCTGTCATTTATTTATTATTAGTTATTATTTAAAAGAAGTTGATCCTTTACTTTTTTTGTTGTTCTCATTTTCTCCCAGCTGTCTGTGTTGATCTATTTTAAATCCTGCCTTAAAAATAATAATCAGTATTTTTGTGAATTTGCTGCTTCACACGTGGCTTACTGTGCTACAGTACCTTCACACTGAAGAGCATAAATTCTGTACACTGTGTAATGTGGACTTGTTCTGGCATCATTTCCAGTTTGCTACAACGTGTGTGTGTGTGTGTGTGTGTGTTTGTCTTTTGTTGCAGTGCGGGGAGCGTCAGGGGTTAAAAGGCTAAACGGCATGGATCATTGTTCTCTGTGAAAGGCTCCTTTGACGAACCCCACAGGGACGAGTCCACATACACACACTGACAAAAGGCAGCGGCACTCTGGATCCTATTAACAACCACATGGACTGAGATGGAGGGTGTGTGTGTGTGTGTGTGTGTGTGTGTGTAAATGCAAATAAAAGCAGCCCACCGGTAGGCCCCTTGGGTTTAAATGGATGTCACTTGCTAGTAATTTTACAGCAGGTGCCCTGATCACACACTCATCGCACAAACATAAACACACACACACACACAATATCGTTGTCCAGACACAGCTCGCAGATAATATCTCAAAGGACAGGCTGCATTTTTTCTTTTGGTATCGCTCAGCGTGAGGCCTTCCAAACATGCACACACACACACACACACACACACTGAAGCCGCCGTTTAAACCTCACAATACATTCAAAGAGGTGCCATTTTCTTTTTTTGCCCGTCTTCACCGCTGCAGTGGTACAATCCAAAATCATTTGACCACGACCGAGCAGCCTGACAGAGGAGGAGGAGACGGCAGAAGGAAAGATGAGTGGAAACAGAGATGGAGGAGAGGAAGAGAGCGACAGAGACAGAGGGAGCGATGTTCCACCTCATCCACTCCCACTCATGCATCTCATGAAACACCCTGACACTACTCTTCTTCCTCTCTCTTCATCACGTTGCAAACACACACACACACTGCGAGACAGCCGTGAAGCTTTCTAGGATCAGCATTCACCCTCCATCTTAGGCTGATATCATCTGTTTGAGCTGATTCCATCTAAAGAACCTCAGAACAACAGTCTCATCATGCAGTTTATATATGTGTATCATATTATCCATACGCAGTGTGTGATCTATAAAATGTCTGGATCATTTTTCTAGTAAGATAAATTACAGACAGGAATGTCAAGCTGTCATGATCACTAATTTGTAACAATGCCAACAATGGCCTCGTCCACAGAGAAACAGTGCTAAACTGGTACCAGTTCATGACTGTTGGACAAATGTTACGTTTATGTAACGCTACAGAAACAGCTAAAAAACATTCATATCATTTAATATATTAAACGAAAATGCTTGTTATTTCTTCAAAAAAAACAAATAAAATAACTTAACTAATAACTAATACTTTTCACATCTTTTCAGGTCATGTCTTCATTTTTTGCACAATATTATGGTGAGTATATCAATAAGAGCATTGAAAGGGATAGTGTCAACTAACCAGGATCAATAAAAATCTGATGATATCCAACCTGATCCACAGATATTTCATTTAAGAGACAGATGCCACAGTATATACATTAACATTTGTGACTGTACAAATATATATTGTCTCATTAAAGGACACATGGTTAGTTAGTGAGGAAGAACGGATTCTGCAGAATGGGTTTCATCGGAGCTGCTCACTAAAACATATTTAGCTGATCAGTCTCGATGAAATCGTTGTTGAAATCTTCACCACCTTCACCGTCTCTCTTTTCACTGAACGCGGTGGATTTTAAAGACAGGATGACATTCATCAGCAGACAGACAGAACACTGCAGAGGCCGACTTATCAATTCAAATCAGGAGCTCATTTAAATAAATCTAAGCAGTCAAATTTAAATCTTAAAAATATTTCAGGAATTCTTGTTTTTTTCTAAATCAGACCTCTTTTTAAAATAATTCAGTTTTCTTTCATTTTAAACAGACGAATAAAAAGTAGCAAAATGTAAAAAGGGAGGATGAGTTAGTGAGGATGGAGGGTGTGTGTGTGTGTGTGTGTGTGTGTGGGTGGGTGGGAGCGTGTGTTATTTTGGCGTTGGCTTGGCGGCGGGTGCAGCGTGGGCACCGTGTTGTTATCCAGCTACTCTGCAGGCAGGACACGCCTTCTCTGGGCTCTGTGGTTCTGCTGCAGCACCCTTCACGGCATTACATCACCCCGTTAGAAAGCACCCAGCACCCCACAAACGCCTGCATATACACACCGCACACACACACACACACACACACACGATGCCTGCACCATACAGACATATAGATACACACCTTACCAGTAACAGATAACGGATGACTGTAGGCCTGCACACAAATTACTGCAGATACACACAGAAATATTACACATGGCTCAGCCTGAATACACACCTCTCCTCTGTCCACACACACAAACACACACACACACACCACTACACAATCCTCCAGCGAACACACCCACAAATACCTCTCCTTTCCCCTCCATCATCATCATCATCATCATCACCACCACCAGCAGCAGCAGTTTATATAACATCTCTGTCTCTCATGGTGCGTTGACTTTTGTTATTTTAACGTGATTTGCGCGTTTTTTTTTCTCTCGACTCTGATTGGTCCATCAGCAGAAATTAAACGTAAAAAAATAGGAGCCTGCACGTGCGTTCTAAGGCCTGAATAAATCGGATTTATTACAACAAAAAGCAGCATTTTTGTTTCAGTCTCTTATTTTTCAGACCGTTTATAGATCAGACAGTGTATAGTTTATAGCTCAGTAAAGACACACACCTTTAAAAAAAATAAAGAAGAAGAAGAAGGAGGTGGAGGAGCAGGGGGAGAGGGGGTGTGAGCTCCGTCGGAAGACCAAATCAAAGAAAAAAAAAAGAGCATTCTGTAAAATCCTGCGTAATATTTGACTCTCCCCGCCCAGAGGGATTAGTGTTACCTTGAGAGCCCTTGGCTTTTTGCGCCTGATTTGTCAGCGCAGTTAATCGGCTGCCAACCAGAAAAAAAAAAAAAAAGCAGGACAGCCAAATTACCCAAAACAGCCTCCATCCTCCCCCCACGACAAACCCCCAACACAGTCTGAAAAACTGGGGAGGACGGAGAGGGAAGGAAAATTCAATCCAAAGGGGTGTTTTTTTTTTGTTGCTGTTGTTTTCGTTCATGGAGGCGAAAGAAGGATTTTATCTCTAAAATAATATTTATGTTTATATTTACTGAATGCAACAAAAACAAATCAAATCAAAAATGATTTCAGTAGTCGAGAGGACAAATCAAACCTCAGATGATCACACTCTCTCTGGTGTCTCCACGTTGATGTGGGTGAAGCAGGTGATGTAGCACCTTTGGGCCCTTTGCAGGGAAAAGAGACGCAGTAGTTGGCTGGGTCACGCCCATTTCTCAAGCTCCATTTTTTCCTTTTTATATATTAATATATATATATATTTTAAAAAGCCTGATTAGGAATTCCCTCCGCATAAGAGCACAAGAATCATCTAATCCTATTAACTCTTCAAATCCGACACATGGAAACGTGCGCTGCAGACACGAAGAGAAAACACACAATAGTCTTCTCTTTTTCTTTTTTTTTTTTTTTGCTTTTCCGCAGCAGCTCAGACTTCACATCACTTGTGTTTATTTTCATATTTCACACTCAGGCCTGCAGTGAAGCTTCACACACACCACACTGAGGCCTGGCTGCTTCTTTTTGCAGCAGGTTGTGGGTTTTGATGGCGCACTGCACAAGGCCTCCTATACATCTTTTTTTTTTCTTTCCCCGCAATGAAAATTGAGAAAACGTGCAGTAGAAATGGGACATCCTGCATCGTCGCAGTGAAAGTCCAATTAAAACAATCCTCTCTGAAATTAGAGGATGAAGATTTTCAGGCTGCAACCACAAAAGCAGGCCCGGACTCTTATGTTTTTTAAAAAAAAAAAAATGGATTCATGAAGGAGAGAGGGGAAAAAGTTGTCAGCATGAAATGCAGTTTATCAGCAGCGGAGCAGTCAACGCTCCCTGCGGACGCCATTTGATCCACGAGGGAACCGAAATAATCCAAATCACTAAAACATGATTTTATTCCCTCCTCACGTGGAAAAACCATTCCAACATCACGTTTTAAAAAGAGCTCACAGTCTGATTTTATTTATTTTGATATTTCTAAAATGAAAAAAAATCATATTTTGATGCTTGTTCATTAAAAAAAAAAACGCAAATCTTTTAATATCACGCATTCACGAGGCGCAGAAATCACTCCATCCCGCGCGTAAAAACCAGCTGGATTTATCATTTTAATTATTTTTGGATATAAACACAGGGACGTAGAGGGGGGGATAATGGAGGAATGTTGTCGAGGTGTGCAGCCCGCCGGCGCGCGCTCTCTCCGTCTCCGTGAACGCAAGAAGGTCACGTATCAAACTGCGTGTCACACACAACGCTCGAGTTACATCAAAAAAATATATATATATATATGCATCTATATTTAAAGAGTTTATTAGGCGCGTGTGTTGGGCGGAGAGGGTGGAGGGTGGTGGACAGAAGGGGGGGGGGCGTGCGCGGCGTGTCAGGGCGCATTTGTTTTACATTTTAACATGAAGCCGCAGACGAGAACAATGCGTGGACACCGGACACCTGGCGTTCACGTAATTTATTATTCATCAGCATAAAAAAACAACAAGAGGCAGGAAATCCTGCAGGTTTAAGTCTGTTTTTAAGGGTCGACGCTCTTCATGTTTGATGCGCACGCAGGTTTAAGGCTACATTAGTGAGGTGTAATAATAAAAAAAGGTATTTCATATAGTAAACATCGCCTCAGGGGAGCGGGGAGGACGTTTGTAATTCTACACCCGCCTGTCACCGTGTCTCTGTCTCCATCGGGGGAATTTGGAGGCCAACATGGGAGAAATTCCCATTTTTTGAATCCCACAAACGCCGCCGAGCCTCTCACCTGCCTCTGGGCTCGCCATATTCACAGTTCCGGTGCGCACAAACTGGAAAAAGTCAGAAAAAAAAGTAGCAAGTTCCAAAATACCTGTGCGTCAGGAGTCCAAACTCTTTCTGCCTCATATTTCCTCTGGAAGCTTCTCCTGTTTCTGCCCCATCACCATAAATTCAGGAGGGTTTTCTACGCGCACAAGCACCGTGAACAGGTTGGAATAAAAAAAAGACGACGCTACTGACCTTAGTTAAACAGACCATCAAGAGTATCCAACTGCTAAAATCCAGCTGTAAACTCCACACAGGCGCAGTTCTGTTTTAAATCCAGCCTTTCTGTTCAAAGCAGCAGCAGTGTTTCCGTTTTGCTGTCGGTGCTGGCGCGGAGGGGTTGGTGAGCCACCAGGCGGTACCGGGCTGAGGGGTTTATCGCTCCTCACAGGTGCGTCGAGCACGGTGCATCATACGTAGAAAAACCGCTGTTAAAGCTCGGTGCGACTTGCAGCGGCTGCAGGCAAGAGGCGCACGCGCGCGCACACACGTACCCCCACACACACACACCCATCCATGCGCGCAAAGGCGCACGCACACACGCGCGCGCCACTCGGGTCCGCCCTCTACTCAGCACCAGCACACGACATTTAAAGGTGTACAGGCTCGAAAGAGGGGTCGACACACACACACACACGGGCGCGCGTGGCTGTATGTATGCTTCAGTGCCCTTCAGGCTCGTATTAAAATAAATAAAAGGGGTTCCCGCGGTTTGCACGTGAGGATCAGCAGGTTCGGTTGTTTGGCACCATCATCTATCACCGTGACTCAGTTCATCCTCACATTCTGAGACTGTTTGTGAAGTTTAAACATGATTATGTGGCCAAAGCTGCAGTCGACTGAAGTGTGTTGGTGTTTTTCATGAAGCCATTTGGATAAAAGGGCCACCAGGATACTAATTATAGCAATAATACTAATAATACTACTACTAATTATAATAATAGAAATGGAGGATGAAGATGCAGGGACCTCATCACTTTCAGTTGTCTGAGTTGTGGAATGGAAGAGAAGCATCACGTCATCCTCTGTCCTTTCTCCCAATCAGCTTCTTCACACAGACACATGTGATCTGTGTACAATGGAGATGACATTTCACACATAATCTAATTAATGTACAGCACAGGGCTCAGCACAGACAAGGTTCAGCCTTACACGAATTGGGATCAAGGAGAAGTCTGAGGAAGGAGAAAGGAAATGGAGAGCGTGTGGAGCTCAAAGGGCCCCTCAACCACGACGACAGCTCTCCATCCTGGAGACTTTTTTACCTATTTCAGGTTTGGTGATGTTTAGACTAAAGACTAAAAACACTGAATGATCATGATCATGGTTATAAGAAACTGTCATTGACATCTAGTAAAAGAAACACTTTGTATGATGTGTTGTGCTAACTGAATGCAGAACAAACAGACAGTATAAAACATGGACGTGGTCTCCATGACGTCACCCACAGGTTTCTGAAGTTCACTGTGGTGGCTCTGGTCGTCTCCATCTTGGCAGTCTCCTCCTAACTAATCCAAGATTGTGCAAAGACGTGGAGCTTGGGTGGAGCTGAAAGCGAACCTGTGAGTTAAAAAAAAAAAAACTGCAGTTCCTCAAACGTCCACTTGAGGCTGGCTACAGAACGAGTCAGTCTCCATAAGCCCCCATGTTAAAATGTCCAACTTCAAAGCTGTAGCCACACTGGCTTCACTTCACAACCGCAGAGGTTGCCACATGGAGAGCCCAGTGTAATAATAAGATTGCTGTCATCTTTGACTGTAGTGACCAATGACCAGTCAGAGTGTTATAACTGATGATGAGCATGTCTTCTTTCAAGTTGTCTCCACCCGTCCTCCTTCACACGGCACTTCCATTTCAATAGCACAGCTGTTGTCATCTAAAGTTACTTTGATATCTTTATTACAGCTGGGAACAATGTTAAAACTGTCTACAGTATAATCTGTTTAACAACAGCTCAGTCATGTGTTCCCATATCAGTTCCACACTTTTCAGCTTTCAGATGGAAACAGGCATTAGACACTGGAGAGTGACTGATGCACCTTCATCTTCACGTAATCCTGAGGCTCATTTCATGAAGAGCAAACTATTATGAATGAAAGTGGTACAGTCAAAAACAAGTCAGGGTCTTCCTGCTTCAAAAGTGCAGATCTCTGAGGAAGTTTGTCTGACCAGGATTCTACATTTAGATTCTACTGCTAAGAGTGCTGCTATGAACTCCATTCATCAAGCTGTTACAGTAGCAGGTAGCTGATAAACTATCTCTCTAACATTTTCTATCTCTGACATAATTACTATTGTAGGCAACATCATCATTACAATAAAAATGTCTCTTCATACCCTCACTTCATTTAGAAGAAGTGATTTGATTGGTCAGCAGTTGGCCTGCTGACAGGTTTTGATCTGATAACCTGGCCATGAACAAGACCCCAAGTGACGGAAAAATGACAGGACGATGGTAAAATGACGTGACTGGCGGAATGGTACAGCGTCATCAGTAATGCAGACATTGTACTGGATCGTTGTGGAGAAGAGGGAGCTGAGCCAGAAGACAAAGCTCTTGATTTTCCAGCCTACCTAGATTCCAACCCTCACCTATAGCCACAAGCTTTTGGTAGTGACAGAACATCTGACATCTGTAGGGTGGCTGGGCTCGGAGTAGAGCTGCTGCTGCTTTGCGTTAAAAGGAGCCAGCTGAGGGCATCTGGGCATCTGAATAGGATGCCTCCTGGAATGGAAACCATGGGCAATTTTTAATCAAGTTATCCCAATTAGATAAGAATGATCTTTTGGTTTCTTTGAGTACTGTTACTTTCTTGTACGTAAATTTCAGCCTCAGAGAGCAAAAACCGTAGCAGCCGATAGAAAGATAGAGAGACCGAGGATGGGAGCTTGTTCCACAGAAACAAACACAGTGGAGAGAGCAGGAACACACATAACATAAGACTCCATGGATGTATTGCCTCAATGCATGCTGGCTGAATACCTAAAGCACCTATAGTACTGCATGTGATTGCAATCACATGATCATCATATACATAATCATATGAATGCTGATGATGGTTTCAACTCTCTCATTTTGCATTTATTTCAAAATAAGAGCACACTTATTCCACATAAATTCATCCAGGATTAACAAACCAAACTGCTTTCAAAGAATCAAATCATCTGGGAATCATCATGATTATTTTAGCATGGTAACAACATGTCTTCATGTTGAAATATTATCATTATGTAATCAGCGTGTTTTCATCACTGCAGAGTCATTTTGTTCAACACCATGCTCTGTGATGTTTCCAATGCTGCTGCACTTTCATTTCTTTTCATTGGAGTGAATGTGTTTAGAGTACAAGTGATGTTGGGTTGGTGGAAGATGAGACTTTTTAGTCATAAACATAAATCTGCTATTAAAATGAAGCCTTGACCATGCAGTTCATCATTTAATGAGTTTTTGTCACACTGTATCTTCTGAAACCACCTGTCAGAATATTAAATCGCTTCTTAAACTATATTTGGTTCAGTTCTTTTTTAGGAGACAAACTTTTACTTTGTTGTGTTTTTATCATAAATATGAGACTTCCGAAAATTAAACTGTGGTAATTACATCAAGAACCACAAAAGTCCAGACTCGTGTCCTTAAAACAGAATTCCTGTTTTAAGCAACATAAGAAAGAAACATTGAACTTCAGTAACAAGGTATTTAATTTCTGTTCCTACACCATATGTCAACATGCTGGTTCATCATATGGTTCTGCTGAGAAAAGTGATGTAGTTGTCTAAAATATACCAACACTTGGGATGCAGCACATGAACTCTATTTGTAGATTCAACCACCAACACGACCTCTGATTTTTGTCTGACATGAAGATGGAAACCAAAGAAGAGAAATGTCTCACTAGAAGTGTGTGGTAGTGTCTCCATCCACAGATGCCCTGCAGCCCCTTTGCCTGCATTTCCTCATTTTGTTGTGCTTGGGATGTTTCCTCCAGCCAATCACAGTATACAGGATGTGAGGTCAGGACAACGTCTCCATCTTTCTCTGTCTGTGTCACAGACGTGAAAAGAGATTCAGGTTTTTGTGTGTGTTTGACCCTTTGTCTCAGTGTGTACAGGAAGGACATTTATGATTGTTTTGGGTTCATTGGAATATGTTTGAAGGGAGAGACTAAATAAATAAAAGTTTGATGAACTGATATTTGTCATCCATTTATGTCTTTTCCCATAAAAAAAAGAAAAAAAGAAAAAAGCTGATATAAATTTACAGTGATCTTAATAAAACGATTGACAGTGTGTGACTTTTTATATATGTATTTCATATATTACACACACACACTTGGTGGAAGCGCCCATGTGTGCTGGACATGATGAAAAGGAGAGGTACAATGATCGGACACTGAAATGACAGCTGACAGCAGCAGAGAAAGGAACACTTTTAAAGTCTGACAGCAGCGATATGACTAGCTCACAGAGGTTCTGATTGGTTTAACTAAAAGAGTAAAAGCCTGCAGTCAGCTGACTGAGTTGAAAGTACAGAGAGAGAAAGGGGAAGCTATAATGTTGATAGAGTAAACAGAGATTCCTGAACTTCTGCTAAGCCACATGGTAGCTAACCAACAAAGGCCACAAAATTTGGCTAAAAGAACAATGTGGGCATACGCGTGACGTCACCCACAGGTTTCTAAAGAACAGTTTTGAAGCTAAAAAATCTGTGGCTCTGGCCACCACCATGTTGGCTGTCCTGCCTCTTCCACCTCCCGGCTAATCTAAAAATCAGCAAAGACATGGATGATCAACGGACCGGAGGTGGGACGAATGACGCCTGTTCAAACAAGCCATCTGTAACAGTGCCAGCCTGTCACTCAAAGTGTCTGTGCTTTTAATTCTGCATAACTGTAAACCTTAATATAATTTGAACTGGTGAGTTTACCATCAGTACAGTCCGACCACGACAAACGGGGAAATTAGCTATAGAGACCAAACAGTTTTTTGTACCAGGCTGTTTATTTCTGCTGTGAAGTTGGACATTTTAATGCGGGTCTTATGGAGGTTGGAATTATGTGTATCCAGCCTCTGGTGGCTGTTTAAGGAATTACAGTTTTTGGAACTTCTGTGTTGGCTTCATTTCCTAGCCAGAGTGCTTGACTATGTGATGAGATTTCTTTGTCATACTGCAGTAAAGAGGGCATCTTCACACTAACCCAGATGATGTCATCAGTATCTCTAAGTCCCCATGTTGAAATGTCCAACTTCACAGCAGAAATAAACATGTTTACAGCCTGGTACAACAAACAGTTTTAAATATTCTGTTTTCTGTACTTTAAAAAACAAAAACATCACAAATTAACGACAAAGAGCGAAGGTTTTGGCACCCAGACTTCATTCAGATTGCCTCAGGTCCACCAACAATCCACACGTCTTTGTCCATTTGTAGAGGCAGGACTGCCAAGCTGGCGGTGACCAGAGCCACCACACACTGAGCTTTACATCTGCTCTTCAGAAACCTGTGAGGGACGTTATGGATACGACTTATATTCTTTATACTGTTTATGCATTTTAGTCTTCTGAACACTCAAAGTGTTTAATGTGACATGTCAAATTCACCCATTTACACACATCTTCATATACTAATGGTTGAGGCTGCCATGCAAGGTGCCAACTGTTCATCAGAAATAAACTTATTCCATTCACAAAGACACACACCAGTGGCACAGCCTCAGCCTCCAGGAGCAATTTGGGATTCGGTATCTTGCCCAAGGACACTTCGATATGCAGACTGGAGGACCTGTGGATCGAACAATCTTCTGATTAGTGCAAGACTTACTCTACCTGACATGCCAACCATGGTTTCAACAGAGGAGGGACCCAGTGGTGTAGTGTATGGGACACACACATAACCTATATAAAAATACACACAGCTATGCAACAAGATAACTTTCACTTTAGCAATTTGTTTCACTCAAACTGAAATTGGGTTTGGTCTGCTGGTTTGTGAACAGTACAATAATGCTAACCTTCCGAAGTATTTTGATGCAGTTATTCACACTTGTACTTCTGACAGCTACAAAAGCACCTCCGGACTGCATCCTTTCATCTGATGATTCCAAGCACTGCCCCTCAACCCACAGACACACACAGGGCCTACCAGAGAGTTAGCCAGGTGCAGTTACACTTGGATGGATGTCATTACAAGTATAGGTTAACATTATTTTACCTTGACAGAGTTGGAAAAAGGCTGCATCGACCTTTACTGGGTCAGGCAAAATGTTAAATGTTAAAATGCTCACAGTTGACCAGCGGTAATTTCTACATTTGTTACACTGTGGACAAACTTCTACCTTTGGTGGGGTGTGTGAGGCCTTTCTGCTGTTTTTGACTATTTCTGTCACAGTTGTGACTGCAAGGCCACTTTCAGTGCAAAATGTTTGAGAGCTTTGAAGAGCGCAGTAAAACAGAGAGGCTGAGAGGACTGGTTACAATACACATGGAGAATGGTCAAGCAAAGAAGTTGAACCAGGAGCAGATTGTTGAGGACTTTGTGGTACACAAGGCTCAGAGAATAACATTCAGACATGTGGGTACAATAGCTACAGAGAGCTTAGCTTCAACAACCACTGCGTTGCCAAGCTACACAGTCTGTAAAACCTGTACAGTTCTCTTAGCTGTAATCTGAGTATTTGTGGCTGCAGCTGCTGCTAAGTTTATTGTGTTCATATATACAAGTGGCCAGATATTGTAGAGGAGGATATGGATGGGGGACTGAAGGCAGGGTATCGGGATCCAGTGGCAGCAGCAGGAGTGAGTGTTTGTAATGGAGAAGGGTGACCGGCGTTAGCTGGTAAGAATGAGAGGAAGAGTGGGATGGCAGGAGTATCCGGGAGGCTGGACGACAAGCAGGAGGGCTGGCATGCAGGTGATGATCCTGAGAGCTCAGTATCACAAAACAGGTACAGGTACAAAAGCACCAGGAATATAGACTGAGTGAGCTCTATAAACAGATATCTTGCCTACTGATTCTGAAGATAGTTCCGTTCCAGGCAATACTGACCAACTGCATTATGAGTGGGCAATGTTTGCAACAAAAGCAAAAAGGTTAGAAGGGGTAAAGGTAGAACACAGTGGAATTTCTGAACACATCAGCTGTTGTCTGACAACGATTTAGCTTTTTTATTAGCTTTTTAAAAACATTTGCTTTTCCATATTTCCAGATATCTGTTCATAGAGATTAGCAGAAATTAGTTTTTTTTTCTCATCATTCTTTCATATCAAGTTGCTAATCAGCCTGCAGAGGAAGTCTTACATATCTGTTATTTGTTTTCTGAATAATCGCCAGCTGCACCAGAAGCCCAGAAACATTGGCAGTTGCCCCCAGAGGCTAAATTGTCATCAGAGATTGTCCTTGGAGAGCACCACTGAGGATGAAACAGCAATCTGGCCAAGAATGGTTGAAGAGCAGGGGTGGATATACTGCATTGGTGATGCAGACAGGTGTTCAGAGCCAGGAGCCAATATTTTTAATTAACCAGACACATCATCAGATCAGATCCCTCCAAGAGCTGAAAGAAAGCTCATATGTTCCCCTAGTCGGGTTAATTGTGTTAAACCGACTCATGAACACTCTGCATGAGTAGGAGCATCTCCTGTTTCATGTTGGTGTTCATGTCAACATGCAACAGTGAACACAACAGCTGTGTATAGCTTAGAAGGGCATGCCAGTGTTTTTGATCTGTCATGTGTCCTCCACCCAGATCTGGTCTACACCCACATGTCTACTCATTTGTCTTGAAAACTGCATCTGTTGTTTATTAAACTCTGTTGCCCTTAACTGACCAGAGGTAATTACTGTGTTGTGGAATGACACACGCTTGGTGGTGGGTGTGCATTGTCATCAGCAGATGGTCCTCATGAAGAAGGTCCTTATGTATTTCTGTGAAATGTGTTGAACTGAGCATTCAACATCCAATGTGTTTGATCATTGACATATCACTTCTGGTCAAAAATTTGACAACTTTGGTAACAGCCAAACACAAAGCAAGTGCAACAGCCGTAGACATAGCAGCCAGCTAATATTACTTACTTACTATTATTAATTACTTAAGCTCTCGCCAAACACTAAAAGTCAGTCCCAGATTTACTCTTGTACAGCAGCTTCTTGCTTGATCACTCTTTCTTTTTCTCTTTTCAGCTTCCTCCATAGTAGTTCATGGAGGTATACCTTGAATTGTTTTTCATATTTAAAATTACATTCCATATTAATACAACTAGATCCAATGTCCATACAAAAATATGGATTATTGCAGCTCATTAACTAAAAAAATGCAAAATGCTGAAATTTACAGTATCTCCTCTCCAATACTGCCTTTTCTCCTCATACACACACACACACACACACACACACACACACACACACACACACGTCTCTTCACCTCATTCATGTATATCTCAAATCTTGTGTGATTAGCTCATTATTTGCTCTGTCACCATGAGCACACTGTAGCCTTCCAGTGAGCGCTGTCTCCTGTTATCTTCCAGGCTGATACGCCTGCTAATAAGCTTGTTGTGGCACTTCCTCTCTGCTTTTATGGCCTTTATCTCTCCTCAAACACTTCCAGGTTTCTCACTCTTCTTCCACTGGATAATTTATTAAAGCTCTGGCATGTCATTTTGTCTGCTTCACAGGTTACATTTTGTTCAAGGCATGGTGTTTTTTTGTTAATTATGAAAGTAACTCAAAAAAGGGTATTTGGGAAAAGTTTTTGAAAGCCAACATTTACATTTCAACTTGAAATGCTAATGGAAAATAATTTTCAACTTTTCAAAAAATAAATGGGACCATTTTTCATGTGGTCTATTGCTTGGTGATGACATCATCATCACAGCACATGAAGCTGAGGAAGCAGAACTTTCCAGACATTTACAAACCTGTATCTAAATCACTCAGGGGATAAACAAACTGGACTCAACATCAGACAGAAACACTGTGGAGCCAACATACAAAAGGCATCTCCTAGGCCTGTTCTGTAGAATGCAACTGGAAGTCTTTGTCACGTAACATATTACCAAATACTTGAACACTACCTTAATTTCTATCTCATCCCCTTTTCAATCACACCTATAAACACAAAATTAGTTTCTATGCTGATGACATACTGCTCTACATCTCAAATCTTTGCCACGTCCTGTCTGATATTCTAAAGAACCACTTCAGCAAAATCAAAGCTTGTTCTAAAAACTGGACATGTCAGAAATTCAACCTCTTGAACACTGAAATGCTCTGGACAGAAACATTTATGTTAAATTCATCAACCATATTAAATATTTAGGTATCCATGTTTCATCATTTGAAATAACTTTTGTATCTAAATTCTACACCTTCAGGATTATCTAAATAGATGTAATATTCTACATTATAAGATGAATTGCAACCATAATTAAAAAAGTAACCCAAAATCCAAATGCTTTCTACATCTGTAATTCGGGGTCTTATGTACACAATAGTATGCTGGAAATTTAGTTTAAAATGGGTGTGGTTATGCTGGGACATTTATTATGAAATTAATTTTGTGAACTAATCATAAAAAAACCGCTGCTCTTACTCAATCTGTTTCAAAGCCAGTCAAGACTAAAGAAATGAAGAAGAAAAGACGTCACCATATTTAGCAATAACTGTAGAGAAAATAAACATTCTTCCATCTGTTTTCCTTCTTAACAATAGAAAAAATACAACCTTAATGAACTCAACATTCTCTTTTACCTAACTATGATTAGTTTAAATGCGCTTAGTAAAAATATAAAAAGTATAAAAGTAAAAGTAAAGTAAAAGAATGAAAGAATAAAAATATAAAACTCACTAAATTGTTGGTTAGTCTTTCCATTGTTCCAACAATGACCAACTCTGGTCTGGTCAATATAAATTCTCAATTCATCAAGTTAGATGTGAAAATATTCTGATAAAATGACTGTTTTTGTTATGTCTGGTGACTTTGAGGAGAGCGTAAATAACAGTTTCAGTTCCCTGTTTGTCAGCAAAGTACAGCAGTGAAAATATTCTAAAATATTCTAAATATAACGTACACTTAAACTGGTATGGATTTTTTTTAGATGAATGCTTTTGCTGTTGCCTCCAGTTTGCAACAGTATATCGTAGCATATTATACATTCATACACACTTACTTTTATACCTACTTTTACACAAAGATATTTTCATACATACTTTAATACATGCATAGCTTTATATATTATTTCATACACACATACTTTTATACACATATTTTCATACATACATGCATACTCTAATATGTACTTTTGTACTCATGCTTTTACACATACTTTTATGCACACATACTTTTTTTACATACATATTCTTATGCATTTTTATACAGTATATACACTTTAATACACACATACTTTTAAATACAATTGTTTACACATGCTTTTATACGTTCTTGTGAGCTCACATATTTTCATAGATACATTCAGGAACAAATACTATTATACATACTTTTATACAGACATTGATACTTATTTTGATGTACATACTTTATACATACTTTCATACATTTACACATACTGCACACATGCTCTTATATATACTTTCTTTCACACATACTTTTTTACACAAACATACTTCATACATATTTTCATTAACACATACTTTAATACCAACATACTTTTATATACACACATATACAGGTTTTAGTAGATTTTGGTCTTTTATGCACAAATATTATACATACTTGAGGAACAGATACTTTTATACATTCTTTTACACAAACATACTTTGATACATACTTTTAAACATACATACTTTATTCATTAACACATACTTTATGCATATATTTTGATACATACTTTAATGAAGACATATTTTTATACATACTTTCATACATTCATACTTTTATAGCGTTTAATACACATACTTTAATACCAACATACTTTTATATACACACATACAGGTTTTAATGGATTTTGGACTGTTATGCACAGATATTTTCATACATACTCCAGGAACACATACTTTTATGCATACATTTGTACACAAAAATAATTTACACATATTTGTATGCACATATTTTCATCCGTACTTTATTGAAGGCATACTTTGATACATACTGTTATACATGCATACTTTGATACATACTTTCTTACACATACTTTCATTAACACATACTTTTATATAAAAATACATATACAGGTTTAAATAGATTTTGGACTTTTATGCACAAACATTTCCATACATACTTTCATACACACATACTTTATACATACCTTTATACATAGAAACCTTTATGCATACTTTTATGCACACATACCTTTATATGTACTTCTATGCTCACATATTTCCATACAGACTTTTAGGAACATATTATTTTATACATACTTTTATGCACACATACTTTATTACACACATACTTTATTCTATACAATTTTATACACAATGCTCAACATCACACTCAGCTCTACAGCACTTTGTTCCTCCTGTCCTTACTGAGCGCCAAGACATTGCTTCTTAAAGCAATTGCACTATAAATAGAGACAACATCCAGAGTATTATTTGAGAAAATATTCCTGAAAAATAATTCCACAAAATGAATGCTACTAAAATGTTGAATTACTGAAAACCTTACCAGTGATTTGGACTTTCTTCTTGTACATCTTCATCTGCTTTTACAGCATATTCTCCTCTCTCCCCTGAAAATAATCTTGCTGAAATGTCTGAGATGTGTTTTTTTTTCTAAATGACAACCAAGTCTCGCCCAGTCCAACTGCATTTCATTTCTGAAGCTGTGTCTGTCTGTGTTCACCAACTGCAGCCTATGATGTAAGGTTCTAACAGGGTTCTAGAACAGTGATGCAACAAAGGTATGGAAGGTCCTACAGAACTCTGTGAGACACACCCACAGTTTGCAGCCTGATACTTCCAGTTCTACCTGCCTAGATTTTCACACGTGTAACAGCCTTGTAAGTACTCCTTGGTGAGTACTTGTATCAGAACTTCCTTCCTCTCACTTACTTCCAAAATGTGTAGTTGAGCATAGGATCCGTCTTCTGATTTCTCTATGTTCACCAAGTGCAGCCTGTGATGTAAAGTTCTAACAAGGTTCTCGAATGGTGATGTAACAAAGCCATGAAAGGTCCTACAGAACTCTGTGAGACACATACATTTTGCAAGAGGATCCTTTCAACCTTGCTTGCCTTAGTTCTCACACAGGTTTAACCGTCATTGTAGGAGTCCTCGGTGAGTACCAGCTCATAAACCATCAACCTCATCAAGCACTTCCAAAGTGTGTTTATGAGACACAGTATTGAAGGCCTTTGCAAAGTCAATGAACACCACACTTAGTGCCTTTTCTTCCATTTTGTCATTTATGCACTTGACAAGCCTCAGTCAATTGTTCATTCAAAACACCCAAGAAAGCCCTTTGGCCCTTTTAAAATGGATAGCAACTTCTGATCATTCATGATCAATGTTATTCGACTTCCCTTGAGGCACTTAGCGCAATACAAAATTGTATTTCACGCCTCTGCCTCCAGACCATACCCCAAACAGGTCTTAACCACAGGGTTTTAGGAAGAGTGGTATCTCCAGGCCTTGGATGTCATTCATACTTGTAGTTGAAACACCAGCAGACTTCTCTGTGGTTGGTTAGACCTCAGATGGTGACTAAGTTGATTTGTTTTTCCCAGCAAGAATCCATCTTGTTGCACTTTCTATATATCTTGTATATTGTCTACACAATTTTAAATTCAAATTTTCTCATTTTGAGCCAGATCTGTCTTTCCAAACTGTCCTGATCACTGTCTTCTTCCAGAGCTCCATAGTCAGATCCCAAACATACAGCTATGTACCTGGGACAGGTACTCAAAGGTATTCTCTAACCTACGTCTCCAAACCTAACTCCAAACAGATTTTTACCATTTCAAATATGGCTTTTGAAGGATTTGGGATCTTTAATGCCTGAAAGCCATTCACTCCTATAGTTTAAACAGCAGAGAAATTGTCTGTCGACCTTTCCTTCTTAAGCTTTCTGCATTTCTCTCATGACATGCCACTATGCCACATAGGATTACCCTACAATTGCGTTAGGCCTCCATCCCAGACTCATGTGCCTGAGCAACAAAAAAGTCTCCTACAGATGAAGTGCAGCTTCTTTGGCCATAGCCAAATGAAGCTTGAACCCTCTCAAACCCACTAAAACCGATCACCAATCACGTTTGTGAGGTAATTTCCTTCCTTCAGTCCCTGTCCCAACTTAAACCATTAGCAACTGTATGCAGCCACTGTTAGACCCAACGACAGAGGGAGGTCTGTATATGATTCCAATAGTCATATTAACTCTGTTATTTTAACAAAAGGCATAATGTTCATAATGTGTTGGTTTAACATTAGGGGTAATTAGCTCAGATACCAGATACCAAGCCGTGCTTCAGACAATGTAATATTTGGATTATGTTGGACTACCAATGCATGTAGTAAAAGACTTGATAATATTCAGATGAATAATATTTAAACCTTCAGTTAGGTCAATAATGTAGAGGCCATTAATATTTCTCACAAAGGTCTGTCTGCATTAAAGACTCAACAAAATGAAACCATTGGGCAAATGGTACAAGGACAGTAGTAATGAAATCAATTAGCCTAACAGTAAGCAACAGCTGAGTAACTGGAAATACAACAGTACAGTTTTATGATAACCAGATGCAAACAAACAGATACATTTGACCAATATTCCAGCGAGATAAACAGGAATAAATCAGTCAATGAATAAAGAGATAAATGATAAGAAAGACACTGTATCAAGCTTTGTCAACATAACATCAGCAGACAACATGCTAGCAAAGCTGACATCCATCATGAACAGCTCCTCTCACCTCTTGCATGAGACTGTGGAGGTCTTACACAGCTCCTTCAGAAACAGACTGCTACTCCCACCATGTACTGCGGGTCCTCCATTCATGATTTTTTCTATATATTTCTTACTTGTGAATAATTTATTATCAACCTTGTGTGTGAAAAGTGAATTTCTCCGGTGTGGGATCATTAAAGTCTATCTTATCTTATCTTATCTTATACCTAAATGACTGAAAATATTAATTGCCAATGACTTCCAAAACGACATACAAGACAAGACCATCATAGTCATGTGGTTAATATTGTGAAAGTCACAATTTGATCAGGTTTAGGCACCAAAAACTACCAGGTTTAGACTTTTTTGTACTAACGGCACCTGACTCCTTCTCTGTTCCCATAGTAATTACTACAGCCACAGGAGGGTGCCACCTAGTAAACGCGTTGGTCATAATAAGCATGACTTAAATGGCAAAACGATGACAACATTTTGGGGCATATGATGGAAAGATGCTGTTGTGGGTGAAAAATCACTGACCGTGTTGAACCGTATGATACAATTTCTCCCTATATTCTAAAGATGAACCCTTCCCTACAACAATGCCTTGGGGGTGAAAAATAAGCAGTTTTGTGTTCCACAATATAGCTTATCACACCCTAAAAAACACAATTCATTTTGGGGGTTTTTCACAGTGCTGCACATAACATTTTACATACATTTATAGTATATGAGGCCTATAATGGATCTCAGCTCTACTAAATCTATCCCTGGTAGTGTTTAAGTGGTTGCCATACACACTGATTATTCTGTCACTTCAAAGGAAAGAGAAACCAATGACCCTCACACTTCCCAAAGTACGTGCATCTCAAAAGCCATTTCCATCTATTGGATCTACAGCTTTATAGCTTTCTTAGCACCTGTAGAGAGCAGTCACGATAAAGCAGGAAGCAGGTTTTCAATGTAATAAAAATGGACATGTTTTCTGTGACCTCATTACAGTGTGACACTCAGAGGCCATGTTTTAACAACATGGCCATGGTGTGAGAGTAAAGGCTGTACTATACCTGTCACATGCAAACGACACATGAACACATACACAAAGACCTATGTTACATGCATCACAGATATTGATGTGACGAATTCTTAATTGAGTATGCTAAAACAGTGAGACCTTTACAGGAAAGACAGGACAGTTCCTAGAACATCTTAGCCTCTATAATTAATTATTATTTACAGGGCACATGATGGGAGATGTAGCTTTTTTCAGCTTTTTGCTCAGATGCTGTATTGATTTCAAATATACTATCCTATGGTGGCTGTTAAGTGCAAAACAAAATTACAAAATTCAAAACACTTTTACAAACTCTGAAACACTTTTACAAACACTGAAACAAATTTACAAACACTGAAACCAATTTACAAACTCTGAAACAAATTTACAAACTCTGAAACTAATTTACATTTTAGAAAACAAATTTACAAGGACAAAATCCTAACGGAAAGGGAATGTACCAAAGCCGGATCTGACCCGGAAGTGATGTGAGTGTTTGGTCTGAAAATACTGTACGGAGTGAGTAGTGTTGTGTGGTTTGTATGGAGGTTAGTGATGTTTTGTCCGTTTTGTGGAAACCATTTGAGCCTGTTACCGCGGTTTTGCATTTCGTGTGGACGGTCTCTGGAGTTTTTAAAGGACATGGACCAGACAAAAGGACCAGATATGCTGCATTATTGCACACAGTATTTTAATGAGGGACACTCATACGATGTAATCGTGGACATGATGTCAAAGTTACATGGTACCATCAGCTTGCGGACTTTAAAAGTATACTCAGTCAAGCAGGATTGTACCACAGAAAGGATTATTCCTCTCCAAATGCCATAATTAATGCCATCAGGTTGGAACTTCGTGGACCTGGACAACTGTTTGGCTACCGAACAATGCGGCAGGTACTCAAACAAAAGTACAACCTTCGAGTGAGGAGAGATGATGTGATGAATTTGCTCCAGGAGCTTAACCCTTGAGGGAGCGAGAGGAGAGCACGCAGAAGGTTCATTAGAAGAACCTACCATTCAATGGGACCGAACTATATGTGGCATGCTGATGGTTATGATAAACTTAAACCATTCGGTCTGGCCCTTTCAGGATGCATAGATGGATTTTCACGTAAAGTACTGTGGCTTGAATGTGGACCAACAAATCATAATCCAAGGATGATCGCTCACAATTTCCTGTCATGTGTGCGAAACCTTAGTGTCATCCCCATGAGACTGAGAACTGATTGCGGCACGGAGAACGGCATTATGGCTGCGATTCAGTGTACCCTACGTCACCATCACCATGACTACTACTCTGGAGCGTCCAGCCACATGTATGGCTCATCCACTAATAACCAGTGCATTGAGTCCTGGTGGTCCACATTCAGAAAGGGAAGGTAAGTGGCCTTCATAAAGTAATTTTATATTTAAATATATGTACGTATATATATGTACCTCCGAGATGCAGGATACTTCAACAGGAGTCATGAGCATCAGTGCCTATTGAGATTTTGCTATGGTGATGTTCTTCAGAAGGACTTGGATGAGTGTGTGAGACTGTGGAACAGTCACAGGATTCGCACTTCCAGAACAGCGTCAGTGCCCAATGAACTGTACTACTTACCACACAGGTAAAACTTTGATGACAGATTGAGACCTCCTTGTTTCTGTCTTATTTTAAACTTAAATGTAAGTAAATGCTGTTAGGTCTTCTATAGATTTGGCTCCAGAGACTGTGGATTTGAAATTGAACACGCTGAATTGGATGGCTTTCCTGAGGCAAGCCTATCAATAGCTACATGTGGGGACCCAAACATGCAGGAGTACTTGGACTTTGCTATGGAGCGCAATCAACTACAGAAGCCAGAAAACTGGGAGTCTGCAACAGGACTGTACATGAAGCTAAAAGAAATTGCTCAGCTATAAAACAATCAAAAAGTTAGTAGCCAAGTGCTTGCACATTGAGGCTTTTATTTTCTTCCTGCTATTTTTTTCAGAGTGATTAAGATGTTTTTTTTTATATGCCCTGAAATCTGATTTGTAGTGGTGGAACACCGCCGTCTATGTCTGAATGTCACCCACAGTTTTTTGGCGAAATAAATTAATCAAATACTAGCAAAGTAATGCATATTTATTACATTTTTGTAAGTACAAAAAACAAAACTTCTTGGCCTTGTTTTGTTTACTTTGCCTAAAATAGAATGGCCAAAATGTTAACTGTGAGAAAAAACATGGGAATGGACAGTCATCCAGGAACTCTATTCTTGGTGATGGTTCCAATCCAGATGGGGGAAGTGAAATCAGTCCAGTTGCAAACATCAAAACATCTTCCACAGACACAGCAGCCTCACCTTCTGCAAAGAAAAAATGTTCAGCGCCGTGGCAATGTGTTTTCTCAACTAGTTATGAAAAATATGAGTGATTTACAAACCTTCACATTCAAGGAGATAGTCTGCCCAGTAGCCCAAAGTTTGACTTTCTTTAAGTCTCCTGTTACTCCCTGGTGGACTGAGGTCAGGTTTGAAGAGTCTCTCAAGTTCAAGAGCAGTTAGCCCCTTTTCAGAGTGGGTCAGGACAGGGGACACCAAAGCAGGGTGTTGCTGTAGTGACCTCCTAAACAAATATACATTTGAAAATTGGTTGTGTGTTAATCATAACTGATCTAAAGAATCCCATGTCTTGCTTTGCACATAGCACGACTGGAATGACACAGAGGGCAGGGTGGCTTGAGCACTTTTAGACTGGTTTATACAAGGATGTATATCTGTAGTATACCTGATATTTGATGTCTGTCTCTCCTTTCCCTGTCTTGTGCCAAAGAGGGAGACCATGAGGCATTCTTACATAAAATCCAAAAAAAATCCCATCATTACAAATACGATATTAGCTGTCAATTACAGATGAGTTGCAGTCAATAATATACCAGTGGAGGTAGTCTGATACGATTTCTTTCTTTGCTTCAACAGTAGCCACATGTCTCAGACAACCTGCTGTCTGTAACATTGTGCTGTGCCTCATGGTACATTCTCGCAGAGCATCAACTGAAGCAGCAGTCTCAATCTGAAAAACATAAAAAGGAATATAAACACTCAAGTCAATAACTTTATGTATTATTATTCCAAATACAGTCAAAAGTTTGGACAGACTCTCATTTAAGTATATGCTAAAGAGTGTCCAAACTTTTGATTGTTACTGTACATAGCATAGTGCACTATAACAAAACAATAAATGAAGCTAATTCTGTGTATTTGATTAAGGAAAAAACATTTGTTTCAAAACACTGCTGAGACTATGTAATACTCTGCTATACCACACTGCAGCCTTATGCTATTCTCACCTCTTGCAAAGCTTTCCCTATTTCTTCATCAGTTACTGAATTAACTGTTGAAGCTTTGAATGAAGGCTGGCCAGCAAGATAATGTACAAGATCTTCTGACAGGAAATGGGGTGCTGGACCTCCATACAGAATTGACACTGCAATCATCTTTCCTGCCAGGTAGTACTCATCCTCCCTAACAGCTGTGAATGAAGTCATATTGCAAAATCAAAACATATAATGTATTATATACACTATAATGTATTAAGATGAAAATCAAGTTTTTGAAAAATAGTTCAAGCAACAAAGTATATGTCATGTGATATATATGGTTATTGATCATTAACCATTAGTATAGTACACATCTAACCGTATGCATACCATTTGCATTGTAAAGAACCGATGTCCTTCTGGTCCATCAAAAATGGGCCGGTCTTTCAGATGTTTCATTAATACAGTTAAAAACTCTTGCCTTGGGCCACCTGTGCCAATTCCTTCTTCTAAAACACCAGCATCATCAGTAAATTTGACCAGCATGTCACAGGTTTCAGAGTATGTTGTAAGCTTAAATCCCAAACATTAGCCCTTGAGATGTTGAACCTGCTGACTCTTTCATAATCAATGGGATGTGATAGGTTGGCAATAATGTCAGGTAGTGTAATGTTCATCTCCTCCCTGTAATGACAAAAAAGTGACCTAATTAGTGGATTTGCTACTTTTACGAAAACATTTTTAAACACCAGAAAAATTGTACAGAGAAAAAACTGGGATGCCACAGATAATAGCTCAGTTTACATTGGTGTGTGTTGTAAACTCTTCAAATTGACTGCGACCAACTCCTCGTCCTCTTCCTCAGCACATGGTGCATACAGGTCTGTGTATTTACTGTTGGAAAATTCATTCACATGTTAAAACATCTTAACAAAACATTTTTCTTTTCTGTGTAATCAATTAATTAAAATTAACTGAGTCACCATCGTTTTTTATTTATCTGTAGCAAGCATATTACTATCTGAAAAACTAATTAAAACGTCTAAAACAACACAACATAGAGAGCAAGAAACATGGCTGGAAACAGGCTGTCACAGTCTGCCTTAATACCTGTCCAGGTTGAACTGTGCTTGAATTCCCAGGAGCATCTCTGAAACACAATACAGTTGATAAAATGATTACCTTTATATATGGAGTTTTGAGAAACATTTAGAGGTAGGGGGAAGATTTATAAATAAGAGATTATTTTGTTATAAATCACATTACATGTATGATATTTTCTACTTCATGATCACCAGAGCAAATGCTCTCAGCTAATCACATCACACACAACTTAAAGATTAATGACTTCTTTTGTAAAAATTAGTACTTACCCTTCATCTTCAGGTTTGCGACTGGGTGTACTTTGATATTGACCAGAACATGGATTTAATGCTTTAATGCTCAAATATATATCTAATGAATAAATAAATAAATGATAAATCAAAAAAGAAAAAAAGTAATTTAAATTTAAAAAAAAATTATTAAAAAATTAACATACCACAGTGTCAGCCCGATTGAATTGAGCTGTGCTCCTGGATGTGATCACAATAGGACATATGGTCCTTCATCCATGTCCTTATTAAATGTTGTCATTTTCTGCACAGCTTGTTTCAGCAGATCAGGTGCTGCTACTTCTGGGTGTTTTCCCTCTTAAAGGTTTTTAATCCTTTCCGTGTGGCACCATCAATCTTATGTTTATCTAGTAAAACAGAAAGATGTAATTAATCTCACACACACACATATATATATAGCATTGCAAAATTGTATTAAACGGCCAAGGCAACTTACCTGGAGTTTTTTTTTTTTTTTCTTGTTTATGTCTTTCTTTCGGCCCACAGTTAAAAGACTAAGCAAGTCGTTCTTTGGACTTGGTGCTTCTGTACTCCATGAACTGCTTATATGATGGGCATGGTTGTTCTGCTGGAATGAACAGAGTTCAAGTAGAAAGTTAGCAGCAGCTCAAACAATCACCAATAACAAGAAGTGCATATTAACTAAACACACTGATATTCTGTCATGGCTGGAATTAGATTGACTGTGTAGCGAAATAAACTGAAACGGTAACTGCACTTTTATTCACTGCATGTCTGACAATGGCTTCAGATAGCTAGCGCTATGCTGCACTTACTTTGTTTAGCATTTTCCGGCTGCTTAGCTGTCCCCTGTGCGCTTGGTCCTTCCGTCTGGTCCATGTCCTTTAAAAACTCCAGAGACCGTCCACACGAAATGCAAAACCGCGGTAACAGGCTCAAATGGTTTCCACAAAACGGGCAAAACATCATTAACCTCCATACAAACCACACAACACTACTCACTCTGTACAGTAAAATAGTAAAACAGTAAAATGTAAATTTGTTTGAGCATTTGTAAAAGTGTTTCAATTTTTGTAATTTTGTTTTGCACTTACCAGCCACCGTACTGTCCTACAAAGGAAAAGTAAACACATGAATATGAGGAAAATGCCTTTAAATTTTTAGACTGCCCAGCCAATATTGATGGGGGTCATGGATTCATGTAATGTCTCCTTAGTAAGATTTTTTATGGACAAGAGCCATGACCACTGATCTGACCTACAGTATGACCCCCCAAAAATGCAGATACTGCACTGAAAATTTAGACTCACCAATTAACCTATTTCGAGGGTTCAACTTACAGAATGTGGAAGAACTGAAATATGATGGTAACACCAGGTGCTTGTTTTCCGGTGTTGTGTATCGCAAAATTGAACAAATTTAATTTAATAAAACATTTAACCAAACTTAAAAAAAAAAAAAAAAGAATTGAAATATAATATTCATAGCTATAGTGTATAATCACCTGAAAAAAGGCACAAAAATGCTACCACAGAACGAAAAATAAGAGCTCGAGAGACATACATACATATAGAACTACATGCAAGTATGGCAAGCAAGCAGGACATGAAGTTAGCAGCAGCATAAAGAGTGTATAGTGCTCACGAGTATATTACATTACCATGACAGCAAGTGGACATCATATGCATCACAGCTGGGCACAGGAAAGACCATTCAGATACTGAGCAAGATAGCCAAACTTTACCAGGGAGTAAATGAAAGTAAAAGTCTCGGCCCTGATGACATTGGAGGTCATATACTTCAACAGTTGCCAGACATATTCTGTATTATTTGCCCATGGTCACTACAGCTCCATAGGGTCTTGACGGATGTTGTGTTGGCCACAAGCAAATATAGACCTGCTTCAGTTGCTTAACAGTTCAAGCAGGGGGTTTGATGATGCAACAGCCACTCTTTTAAATACAATTTTGGCGCATGTAGAGGGCAGTAAGACTTTTTTTTTTTCTTCAGCATTCACAACATTGATCCTGGCCTGATATGCTGGCTAATGGACTTCCTCACGGAAAGGTCACAACGTGTGAAGGACAAGTTTTATCAGATGTTCTTTTATTCTCCACTGGATTACCCCAAGGGTGCATCCTCTCACCTCTTTTAGCTATTTGATATACTAATGGTGCCAAAGCCAACATGTTAGATGCTATACCCTTAAGTTCGACAGCGATTCTGTCATTGTGTCTCTTCTCATGACCCTGATCATGACTCTAGTGGCGGAATTGATGTACTGGGTCAAGATGTCTTTCTTGGACATTAATGTGTCCAAAATGAATAGATGACAATAGATTTTTAGAGACAATCCTATGGTCATCTCCCCTGTTGTGATTAACGATTAGGTTGTTGAGTTTGTGCAGCAGTACAAATATGTTGGCACTGTAATGTGATGGCAAGCTGACCTCCAGCTTCATATAGATGTTGTGTATAAGATCAGCGCATGTATTTTTATTAAAAGCCTTCAAGCTGTAATGTCGGTAACACCTTCATGAAAATGTTTTGTTCCTGTTTCAATGAGTCCTGACATTTCTCGTTAGCTGGTACAGGTGCTCATCCTCAGAAAGAGGAACAGTTTACAGCGTATTACTAAAGGCACAACCCTCCATGACCTTTCATAGCTGTGAAAGGTGAGGTCTTTGAAGAAGGCCCAGTCTAGTCTGGCCCAGCTAACTCCCGTTTTTGGGGATCAAGTTGCTTACACTGGGCCTCAGATATGATCTGGACTAGGGGTCAGATATGGCTCTTTTGATGACTGCATCCAGCTCGCAGACGGGAGAAAGTACGCCGGTACGGTCCGGTACCGCGTACCACTAAAAGATTCAGTGGCAGTACACAGTACCAGGAAGATGAGAGAGCGGCTGCCTGCTATAAAGCCCTCATTCAGAACCAGTCACGGCCGCACTCTGGGTCAGAAAATAGATCCAATAGCAACATGCAGTCTTCCTTTTAACTCATTCCGAATTGTTTCTGAACTGTCCGTGCTGTGTTTTAGTTCATGCTGGACGGAGCCTTGGCTGGGCATCTCCCTCTCTCCCTCCCCTCGGAGAGAGCCCGGTGGTCTCCTCTGCGCCCAGCCTTCCAAACGTGTACCACACGTTTAATGTCTTTACGTTCGTTGCAAAATGTCCCAATTAAAATCAGTAGGAGAGTAAGCAGTTGTGTTTCGTGTTATTTTGTTCAATTTTAACGATACAGAACAGCTCGGAAAAGAAACTGCTTATGAGCTAACGACCGGAGAGTTCACTCAGCAGTACGTGAGTGCGCATGCGCGTCTACATCCGAAACACAGCGGTTGCTATGGTGATCGGTGCATGATCGGGACCATGCAGCACCAGAAGTCGCATTAATGTTAAGAAGTATTTTATTTATTATTGGTTAGCTTCAGTATAACAACATTATTAAAAAGAATAAATCCAGAGACTTATTATACTCTAAAATTGTTGGTACTTACTTAAAAATGCACACATTTATTTGTATTGTATTGTATTTGTATTCATTGTTTAAAAATATTATATGGCTCTCATGGAAATATATTTTAAAATATGTGGCTTTCATGGCTCTCTCAGCCAAAAAGGTTCCCGACCCCTGATCTGGACTCTGGACTGGTAGACTTAAAAACTCATTTGTTCCTGCTGTCACTGGCCTTTTAAATAATGTTATCATTGGCTTCTGGCAAAATACTTCTTTGTAAGATACAGTATATATGTGGTTCCTTGCTCCAAGCTTGTCGGCAGTCGTCTCTCCTCACTTCATATTCATAATGATGGCTAAACGTGGCCGCAGTAGATGAACAAGCTATTCTATGACCCAGTGCCCCTACCATTTGCACCACCGGCAGGACAAATATAAGAACTGAATCGGTACTCGTGAGGCTCTTAGAGTAGCAAAATGACCAGAATATTGTTTATTCCATCCAACACAATACACAGAATGTGAATGTGTTTGTTTTAGTCCTGTGATGGACTGGCAGCCTGTTCAAGTTTTCTGGACATAAATCATGAATAGAAATGAGCGAATAGTGAAAATGGACAGATGATGGATTCAGTCTGCTGTTCAAATGCTAAGTTGATTCAATTTATTGCAGTGAAAATGTCTTCATATAGATTTGTCTCTCTCTCACACACACTCCCTTTCCAGTCCTATCTCCTATTTCAATTATCTAACCACATGCTGTACATGTACATGCTGACGCATCTATAGCTACAAACTGAGCCGTTACATAAACTCAGAGCTCTGAGTGGATCTTTCTGGAGGATGGAAACATCTTTGCTAAAGAATAGTTGCCCTTAGAGAGACAGATATTTTACAGCAGGGGATGGAGCACTGAGGGACAGCGATGGTAATAAAGATAACGTGAAATAAAGAGAGAGGAAGGGAGTGGGTGAATTCATTAGGATTTTTACTGCCCTCAAACAGATTATATCCTAAGGGCACAGGGGCAGGGAGTGTTTGCCACCAAAGTGCTATTGATCACATCACTGTGTTATCTTCTCCACCTCAGAGTATATAAGTCATGCCTGCCCGCAGGAAGTATTAGAGTGTGTGTTTAGATGTGTGGGTGTTGCGACGGGTACCAGCTACTTGTGTGTGTGTTGAAGCACATATCGACAGAAGCAGCTTGACATGCCAATGACCTGCAGTGTCAAGTTATTGAGCTAGTCCATAATGCAGAGTGATTACGCAGCAATGTTAATTCACTCCATTAAGTCCAACACTAAGTGTCACCCTGGACACACACACACAACCTTACAAAGGCTCTGAGCTTACTCAAGTCAGACACTGAACCCTGCTGAGAATGAGCATTTCTTTATACAAGACACATTGTCAGTGTGTTAATGAACTCTGAGGAGAGGTAAGCAGTACAGACACCTGCAGCTGGATTACTAATCTATTATCCACCATGCTCCATCAAAGAGATCTCTTGGCATTTTTTAAATAACAAACTAATGTACTATACAAACAGTAAGTATAATGAAGTATAGTACGTGGGTTCATAATAAGCTACAACACTTTACAAGTTATGTTTAGCCTAGTTACAGAAATAACCTTATGGTAACCGTAAATTACCATTGTTAACTATAAAACCCTCCGAGAATCACCATCTGTGGAAATAGCTCCTGGACCTCTCAAGACAAATTACACCAAGGTGAGGGGCAGACTATGAGTCACACAGACCACACATGAATCATCTAAGAAAGAGCTGTAGCATTTTGCCTGGAACAGGAAAACTGGGGCACTCTGCGTGAGCCATACCTTGGAGGTGAGCCTCTATTGGCCAGGTCTTGATCTATTGGCCTAGGTTGAGCGTAGCTAGAAAGAACTGCTTGGATCCATCAAGCATGGGTTCACCACCCACAGAGATGGACATTGGACCTGGGTCGTTTCCAGCCAGGCCGCAGGCAAAGACCAGGGTCTCAGGTCTTGCAGACCTGTTCTAGGGATGTGGTGTGTTACCCCTCTGGAAGGAACAAGAGGTAATGTGGGAGGTATACTAACTAGATATAGTTAGCCTCACTTCTATGCATAGCAATGGGTCTGCAGGTAGGCTGGACTGCTTTATCTGTGGTTTGGTGAACTGTGGTTTGTGTCTATGTACTAAAAAACAGAGTATCTGGTCTTCTGGATATACCACCTAGAGACTCTATAGTTCTCTGGGGGAAATTTCAACGCTAACAGGGAGAATGATGGCAGGGTTGATTGGGCCTCTCCAATCTGAACACGAGTGGTGCTTTTTCATTTGACATTTATATGATCAAGTTCAGTACCAAAACACCTTGGGCCAAAGATCAATGACCAATTTTGTGGTCTTCATATCTGCAGTTGTATGTTTTGAACACTCAGGTGTAGAGAGTACTAGAGCTGTCATCTGATGGTCACCTGATGGTAAGTTGGATCAAGTGGCAGGGTAAACTGCCAGGCATCCTGGTGAAGCCAAACCTGTAGTGAGGGTAAACAGAGAACTAAGCCCTCTGTCCCTCTGAGATACTTAACTCCCACCTTGGGAAGAATTTCTTATGTATCCTGGGCTGTAATCAGATTGGGGCAAGTTCAAAGTCTCAATTGTTCAGAAGGTTGGCGGGCCTGAACCCATCAGTGGATTCCAGTAGTGAAAGAGGTTGTTAAGCTGGAGGATTTTTCCAAGATAATAAGTCATAGACTACATAAAGCTGATAACTTGTGCTTTGATTCTATTTGTGGATAATTTTAACAGTAAAAATTAAATTGGAGACAAAGCGTACACATTAGTGTTGCCCTCTGTGGTTACCTGTACTCTTTTGGTTTCTGTGTTTGTGCTCCCTCCTTCAATTTGCACCTCAGTGTGCAGACACACAAACTAACCAATAGGAGTTGGTAGTGTAACCATAAGAATGCAAACTCTTCCCTGTCTCTCTGCAGTGGGGAGTGAGAACTTTATCTGGGGCATTTAAGTGTTGTGTTCATCAAAGGACATACAGTACTGAATACTCATAAAGCTGGTTAATTTTGTAAATCTTTATCTTTCCATTTCAGCCCACTATCGAGTCTTTTTCTTCCCCAAAATGGAGCTTTTCCAAAGTGGCCTCTGGAGTGTGTAAATCTTAAAACGCTATCTTGGTGTTTCAGTATACATGGGGCTTTACAAAACAATGATGGGAGCCTGCCCAGTGAAGGCCGGAGTCTGTATGCCATCCAGCATACACTTTGGTTCCAGCTCGGCGTCCACTGGGCCCGTAAGCATCAGACTAACAATGAGTTCTGCCGGGGTCACTTCTATGGACTAATTGACAGCTGTGTTGAGACCAAAGTGAAACCATGGTAATTACTTAATTTGGGTTTGTCCATGTCCAAAACAATCATGGCCTTCAAATTCTGGTTTATTTTTTTGTGAGATTAGTCTGGGGATGGTAAGGTGCGTCTGTCTTTTGTTTCAAGTTCTACTTCTTGCACGTTTCTCCAAATACAAGTGAGACAAATTGGGAGTCTTACTCCGAAGAATGTAGTCTAGCACTCCCCAAATGCTGTTGGGCACCTAGGGAACAGATTTGGCAGTAGCCTGGCATAAAGCAAACTCCACCCAGTCAGAGTAGTAGTCTGCAAAAAGAAGTAAGTAGATGTTGCCAGCTGAACTCCTTGGGAAGGGTTCCATAATGTCTACACCCAGCATTTCCCAAGGGTCACTGACAATAGTCTGCTGAAATTTACCAGGACATCTTTGATTCTCTAAATTTTGAACTTGGCAGGTCTGACAGCACTTTACATTTTTACCTCTAATTTCATTTTGGGGCCAGTATGCCAGTGTAGTCTTTCATATGTTTGGTATCTTCCTATGGTTGTCAAGAGAGTGAGCAGCTGATGTAAGGAAATGTAGGAAGTACACTTTATAAAAGAAGTTGGTGGCAGGTTCCACTTCACTTCATCCTCATCCTAACCCTTCATCCTCTCATCGAAGTTGTAAACACTGACACCTACTTTGGAAGCGGGCCTGTTCACAATTAGCAGGGGCCACGCAGGAGATATTTTGATATTGTCTGTCTGCCTGTGAGCTGAGGTGTACGGAGCCCCTGAGGTGACATGAGAAAAAAACAAAAGACGAGGAAAAAAAAAAAGTACTGAGATCTCGACTTTGAAACTCGAGATCTGGAGTTTCGTTTGAAACTTTGAAAGATACGTGTGTCGCAATAATCCCACAAACGTAATACATTTTCCACAAATGTATCTGTAAACACACAAACAGATAAACACACTAGTAAAGTTGTAACAAGGATTCTGTTAAACTGTAGCGACTTTGACCGGACTTCCTCTGGACTACACTGGAAGCCAGCTGCTGCTTGCGTGCGGGTAGGAGGTCCACTTGAACAGGGCGCACTTGAAAATATTCGAGCGACTGGCAGTCGAGATCGCAGTGCTTTTTTTTTTTCTCATGTCACTTTTTTTTCTTCTCATGTCACCTCGGGGGCTCCGTAGAGGTGGACTCAAAATGGAGGAAAAAAGAAAGGAAGACCAAATGAGACGATAGTTTCAGGTTCGATCGTTTTCTTTTGTCCCCTTTTATCAGTCTTTGTGCCAAAGACCGCTGTCTCAGCATATTGATTAAACATTGTCTATTGTGCCAGAAAGGTAGAGATTGTCTCTGAGAGCCCACACAGCCATAATATCAACAATCTGTACTGAAAGTCAGAGAAGTGATCGAGAATAATTCCCATGAAGGAATGAGAATGAGTCAGTCCAACCACCTGCTGTATATCGTCCTGTTCTAAATGTGATCTGCATGATGTGTGTTTTGAGACTGGACAAAATGGCTTAGAGGACGTTTATGAAGGAAGCTGAGAAGAAAAGGCGAGAGTGAGCGAGCAAGAGGCTGCCGGACAAGAGTGAATCTGGGACTGACTTTTAGTCACTGGCGAGAGGCACAGCAGCAAATCTCGTTAATATTTAAGCAGCAAAACTAAAAACTGTTATAGTGCTAAAGCTGACAGGACAGAAGAAACTCTCCAGAGGAAACAGAATTAATCTTTTAGCCTCTGAAATAAATGTTTTCAGATTGCTCTGATGGAGCTCAGGTTTTATCAGGAGGACAGCGGTTTTACTCCAAACAATTTCACTGTATGAACCTGGACTCTGTTTGTGTGCCACACTGGCAGTAAAGTCATTTTAACAGAACAGGAACACAGTTTAAATTAATGGTGTATTAGAGGTTTCACTTTACACGACAAGAAGGAGGAGAGAGACAGAAAATAAGAGAGAAAGGGGTACAACTGTGATTCAGCTTTTCTTCACCCTCACTCCTCATATTTTCATAGCTCTCTCTGCTGTCAATTTCAATTCAGTTTAAATTTCAATTCAGTTGAATTCACTGTATAATCTTACGTAAGCCCCACCAGATCGTTCAGTTCATCAACGCCTGTCTGCTACTCCCAGACAAAAACCAACTTCAAGCACCGGGGGAGTGTTTTGAACACGAAAGCTTTCATTGCTGGGTTTTCAGGCCTGCGATGGGGGTTACCCAGTGGGCAATACTCGTGGTGAGTGCTGTTGAAATGGGCACCTGACTCGGAGTCCAGCGAGCGGACAATGGAATCAGGCTCAGCAACAAAAGCTGAGCTAAACAGCTAACACCAGCTACCATTAGCAGCAGTTGGTCACTTTGGCAGCAAGTAAAGCTATTTGTCCATCAGGAAACTCAAAACAGGAAACCTGGGGTCAGACTCGGCTTAGCCTTTGACTAAAAACCTATGTTACTATATTGACTAAATTCTATATTTATTTATGTAATTATTGCTTGATTTATTTATTTCAGGATTCATTTATTTAACATAGATTAAAATTACAGTACTTTCTTAAAACCAATGAATGAACCCACAAATATGATGGATGATGACGGATGATTTGAAAATAGCGTACTGTACAAATGTCTGTGTTGCTGCGCTGTCCATCACTCAAACATGAAACGCACCTGTACACTGTATTAACAACAATAAAGTCACATTGAACGAGGACAGGGTGTCCTTACATTCATCTAAAAAGGGACAACAGCGAAACCGAAATCCCGTTTGTTGCCAAAAATATGTCACATCGGTGGTAATGGGATGAATATGGGATGGAGTTAACTGCTGTGTGATCACAACTCATGCCAATCTTAAATATTTTTTCACATCTGGAAAAAACATCCCACAAAATGAACTCTGATAAACATTCAGACTGACTGGAAAAACCTACCAGTGATTCTGGAGGGCTTGTCTCTTGTCTCATTGTTTACTTTTGTCCATTTCACAGCAAACACTCCTCTCCTCCTTGAAAGTAATCCTTGGTTAATCTCTTTCTAAATGAGTCCTGTCCAATCCAACTGCATTTCACTTCTGAAGCTGTGTCTGGCTGTGCGCAGTCTGGGATGTGACGTTCTAACAAGGTTCTAGAATGTTGATGCAACAAAGGCATGGAAGGTCCTACAGAATTCTGACACACACATTTCTACCAACCAAAAGAAACTGTTGACTCAGATCAACCGAACTGAAAAGTAGATTACATCAACAACCCAGAAAACTTCATTGACCACTACTCACACTCCAGCCACTTACCCAGACGACAGACAGGTGACAGGTAGATCAGGTAAGTGACAGAGAAAAAATAGCAAATAGAATAGTGTGTCGATGATACAAAGTTTGCCTTGATATTTTTGTTTTTAATAATGAATACTGTCTGAAAATACTTTACCTGGGACAATCCATGTTGCTCAACACTACTGTTAATGTTCCAGTGCTCATTCATGACCAGACCTGCAATGAAACACATCCACAAACCACCAAACACACACACACACGAGACATACAGAGAACAAATCAAAATATAGTGACTCAAAGGACACAATCTGAGAAATGCACACAGGAAGTCGAGCGTGACACCAGACAAGGTGAGCATGCAGACCAGGTGCGATGTCATGTCAGCTTATAGTGTCACCGCTTATTGTAAATCTGATTGGTCCTTGACATTTTTCTGAATCATAAATGTGTGGGAGGTCTTAATTAATGCAGATATCTGTATATTGAACAAACACTGTTCATTTTAATAACACCTCCCAGCTAAGCAGGCAACACTTGCAAGTTTATTACATCCAGACACAGTTTCAGGCTGGACGCAGCAGAGTGGGATCAGCCCTTTAAACATGGAAGTCTGTCCGTCTCTAATGATAAAGTTACAACATTATTCAAGTGTTGGAGTTTCCCTATTGGCTGTCGCTCTTTCAAAATTAATAGACACGGACAGTCTCCTGTCCTCAGCTCTGCATACAGCTCCTCAAAGCTGGAAGAACTGTAATATTTATCATATCTATTCACAGACTTTCTTTATCGGACCAGCTCAGAAGAAAGGCGATGCAGAGCAAAATAGATCACTTTCCATTTTGTTTTCTTCATTTCTATGTTGTGTATTGTTCGATTGATAGCCTGCGATTGAGGGGATTAGTATCCGCCAAGCAAGAAGCACTCTGATTATTGTAGGATAATCCTGCATAAGAAAAAGTTGATCTCTCACCCTATGTTGTCTCTGTGCTCTTTAAAAATACAGGCACACACACTTGTAAGTTGCAACATTGTTTCTCTTTTTTCTTTTTTCTTTAGCCAGGAAACAGAAGGGTTAATCAATTCTTCTTAACACTACGCACAAAACAATGAAATACTAAAGCACAACTGCACAATTGAACTCACTTTCAGGACTTTTAGCATTAAAAGCTGAGGCTGGGCAAGGCAGAATACACACTTCCAACTCAGGGAGGGACAGAACATGTGGCGGTTTTTAATGCTAATAACACAACTATTCTCCTGCAGGTTGTAAAACGGTGCTCATCAACACTAGAAAAAGTAATGCTTCGCTAAAATCTGCAGCATGTAGCCACACGGGGTGAGTACAACTTGCTGCATTTCAACATGTCAAATCTTGTAGACACACACATTGGTAAATGAATTTGGATGACCTATTTATGATTTAAATCACATGTAAGACTATTTAAAGTCAAACTATTTACTGTTTATCTATTTGCATGACACAAACCATGAAGTGTTCTAGATGACTGGACTTTTATTAAGAGCCTGGTAACCTGCAATACAGACAGTCTCTGTACAGTCCTCAGGAGTCTGCTATACAGCTCCCAAAGCAGAGGAAGACTGTAACTGAAAATCTGTGATGCCAAGTGCCCAGCTAGCAATTTTAGCATGTTAGCACATGTATTTAATTCTTAGTGGCTCTACGCAACCTGAGAAATTAGCATTAGCATGCTTTAGCATGTCAGCATTATGTTAGCATTATATGCATTTAAAAACTTAGTGGCTAATCATAATTGCTAGCGCTGGTACTTTTCATCTTCATTAGCTCCTGCATTTCTAATGATAATTTTAGCATGTCGGGTCTAGCAATTTCATTAGCATGTTGACATTAGATCATGTATTTAGGTCCTAGTGGCTAATGCCTGACCACTAGCAATTAGCATGCCTTTACAGCTCTTTACTTTGCTGTCTCTGCCTGTCATAGGCAGACAATTCAAATTAAGTCAAAACTACTAAAATGGCTCTTCTAATTTGCTGTTGTCAGTTAGAATGTCAGTTGGAAATGTACAGATGCTTCAATTTCAAATGTGTTTCCAATCATTGAACCGAAATCTTGGGAGCATGTTGAGCCCTTCCTGAATCTACATAGTTATTTTGTGTCATAGAAGAAATGTGAGGTTAATTTCAAAGAAGTTTTCATTTTAGACAGACCTGTTAAGTGCCAGGCCTTTGCGCAGGCAGTAATCAGCAGAGCAGTTACTGCACAGTTGGAATGTCAGTTGGAAATGTGAGAAGAGAGAGAGGATGAGATGATGCTGAGAAACTCTTGTATGAAATGGGCACCCTTGGCTGTTGTCTACCGAGAAGCAAATCTTCTGAGAAATCAGCCGACATAGTTTAAAGGATGATATGGTGATTTTCTTTTCCGCCAAACTTAAAGCTGAGGGCTTTGTTGCATACAGTTATAGACAGTTTTTAGTTTCTATGTGTAAATTATGTCAGTGCAAATAGTGAATTTCAGTTCATTTGAACTTTTTTTTTTACAGGATTTTTTCGCTGATGATGGCCAAAGTTGTGCACAGAAATCCTTTCATCTTTAGCCTGACAGTTTAAAAACGGTAAAGGTGTCGACAGAGTACACTGCAAATAAAGTTTGATGAAGCTTTGGATTATTAGAGAAGACTGTTGAAATGTCTTTGGAATCAATTCAGCCAGCTTCCTCCGATACCAGTAGCGATTTTCTAATATAAATTTCAAATCAAACAAACTCAGTCTATCACGCTGTCGGCAAGGCGTTTTGACCTTTCAGACAAACATTAAATGACGAAAAGGGCGTCAGGTGAATAAAACGGAGAAACAAAGCAGACAGATAAGAGGGCACTAGACTAGAGTGCAGTGTGTAGGCACTGCTGTAATTGTGCCGAGTGCCTACGATACTAATTAATTGTGCAGTGCTCTCTCCCCACATCTATGCTCGCTTTAATCTTCGTTTTCTTCTTTAATATTATTATTGCCTACGAAACGGGCATCTCAGGGCAAGCTCTGGGAGAGATATCTAATCTTATGTTTCTTCTTACTTAATATTATTAGAGTTAACACGAGGCATCAGAGCAAGCTCTCACAGAGAATTCTGAAATTTTTATTCAGCCCTTTTTAGGATGAATGCTGACAGGACCCCAACAAATTATATATAAGGGCGTTTGATGAATAGGTGCATTACTTTGAGAAATTAGCCAATATGTTTCGTATTGGGTTGCATTGAATGACATTTTCAACAGTGAACTGCTCTGGCATGCTTCATTCAAACTTAGTGTAGGTACTGCCTAGTGATTCACTTCACTCATAACACCTTTACAAACTATCAAGGCAAAAGTTGATCAGGTTTTTATCAAATTATAACTTGTGTATTGTGGAATTTTGTGCAAGTGAATGACATCATCAACTAGAGTTAAAAATAAAACGTATTGACGAAAATTTCACACTACAGACATAATTTATACATAGAAACGTAGAAAATTTGTCTTAACAAAAGCTGTCAGCTTTATAGTTTTGGGGTAATGCGCTCACAGACTGCCATGTTAAAAGGCCTGATGATCGACACACGTTCAGGAAGGGCTCAGAGTGAAATGATAGGCCAAACGGTTTGGCCAGAAATCCTTCCTGTTCGAGGGTAGCATGTCAGCATTTCGACATTCCAACTGACAACAGGTGCAGTAACTGCTCTGCTGATTAGGGCCAGCAGGCAGTACCATTTTAGTAGTTTTGGCACTTAATTTGAACTTGTCTGTCTAAAATGACAGCAGAGACAGCAGAGCAGTAAAGAGCTGTAAAACATGCTAATTGCTAGTGAGCGCATTAGCCACTAGGAATTAAATACATGCTCATGCCTAACATGCTTGATAATGCTGCGTCAGCGCTAGCAATTATCATTAGCCACTAAGTAAATAAATGCTAATGCTAGCATACCAATACTAGCATGCTAATGCTAACATGCTAATGCTAACATGCTAATGCTAATTTTTAGCGCCTCAGCGCCAATTATGATTAGCCACTAAGAATTAAATGCATGCTACTAACATGCTACTAGGTAAGCATTTTACTCAAATTTCTGGGTCTATAATGGGTGTATTGCGTGGAATGTTTGTGCTAGAGTGGATGACATCATCAGCTAGAGTGAGGAGGAGAGAAAAATCTGTGAAAAATAAAACGTCTTCTGGCCTCAAATTTCACACTACAGACATAATTTTACATAGAAACGTAGGAAAAATTGTCTTCTCACTCACATCTGCTAAAGCTGTCAGCTTTATAGTTTTAACAGATCGCCAGCAACCATCCACAGCCTCATAGACTGCCATGTTAAAAGGCGGAAAATTTCTGGAGAAAGCCGCTTAATCGCGACAAGGTCACATATCTTCATTTTATCGACACAAAATAATTATGTAGACGTTCAGGAAGGCCTCAGCGTGCTCCCAGTGATTTCGGTTCAATGATTGGAAATACGGTTTGGTCAGAAATCCTTCCTGTTCTGAGTGGTCTCAGCATGTCAGCATTTCCAACTGACATTCCAACTGACAACAGGTGCAGTAACTGCTCTGCTGATTAGCCAGTTTTAGTAGTTTTGGCACTTAATTTGAGCTTGTCTGTCTAAAATGACAGGCAGAGACAGCAGAGCAGTAAAGAGCTGTAAAGACATGCTAATTGCTAGATTAGCCACTAAGAATTAAATACATGTTCATACTAATGCTAACATGCTAATGATAATTGCTTGCCACTGAATTAAATACATGCTAATTCTAGCATGATAATGGCCGTCATAGCAATTATCATTAACCTAAATACATGCTAATGCTAGCATGCTAATGCAAATTTTTCTCAAGCAATTATGATTAGCCACTAAGAATTAAATACATGCTAATGCTAACATGCTAATGCTAACATGCTAATGCTAATTTTTTAGAGCGCAACAATTATGATTGGCCACTAAGAATTAAATACATGCTAATGCTAACATGCTAATGCAAATTTTTCAGCGTGCGCAAGCAATTATGATTAGCCACTAAGAATTAAATACATGCTAATGCTAACATGCTAATGCTAATTTTTTAGAGCGCAAGCAATTATGATTGGCCACTAAGAATTAAATACATGCTAATGCTAACATGCTAATGCTAATTGCTAGCGCATCAGCGGCAACAGCCCACTCACTCTCAAAATTTCGTTTTCTAGTTATTCAATGAATGCAGCGCTGAGAGGACCCCAACAAATTATATATCAACGTGCGTCTTGATCCGAATCATTACTTTTCTAAGAGATTCAAGAATTATTCGCGAAAACAAAAATTTCGTATTGGAATGCATGGGAAAGCCCAAAAAAATTTCAACAGACATTTTCAACAGTGAACTGCTCTGGCATACTTTCACCGAGAGACTTCATTCAAACTTTAAAATGTAGGTACTCTTGCCTTCTCTTCAGTGATTCACTTCACTCATCGACACCTTTACCGTTTTAAACTATCAAGGCTTAAAGTTGAGCAGGTTTTACTCAAATTTCTGGGTCTATAATGGGTGTGTATTGCGTGGAATGTTTCTGCTAGAGTGGATGACATCATCAGCTAGAGTGAGGAGCAGAGAAAAATCTGTGAAAAATAAAACGTATTCGACGACCCTGGCCTCAAATTTCACACTACAGAGATAATTTATACATAGAAACGTAGGAAAATTTGTCTTCTCACTCACATCCGTCTGCTAAAGCTGTCAGCTTTATAGTTTTGGCGTACACACAAAGATGCGCCAGCAACGCCCATCCACAGCCTCATAGACTGCCATGTTAATTTCTGGAGGAAAGCAGGCGCTTCTTTGAATCGCGATTAAGAGCACATTTCTTCATTTTATCGACACAAAATAAATATGTAGACGTTCAGGAAGGGCTCAGCGTGCTCCCAGTGATTTCGGTTTAATGATAGGCCAAGGTTTGGCCAGAAATCCTTCCTGTTCGAGGGTGGTCTCAGCATTTTCTCTCTCTCTGTCAGCATTTCCAACTGACATTCCAACTGACAACAGGTGCAGTAACTGCTCTGCTGATTAGGGCCAGCAGGCAGAAGCATTTTAGTAGTTTTGGCACTTAATTTGAACTTGTCTGTCTAAAATGACAACACTTCTTTGAAAAAGAGCACATTTCTTCATTTTATCAACACAAAATAACTATGTAGACGTTCAGGAAGGGCTCAACATGCTCCCAGTGATTTCGGTTCAATGATTGGAAACACGGTTTGGCCAGAAATCCTTCCTGTTTGAGGGGTGGTCTCAGCATTTTCTCTCTCTCTCTCTGTCAGCATTTCCAACTGACATTCCAACTGACAACAGGTGCAGTAACTGCTCTGCTGATTAGAGCCGGCAGGCAGAAGCCAGCAGGCAGAAGCCGTTTTAGTAGTTTTGGCACTTAATTTGAACTTGTCTGTCTAAAATGACAGGCAGAGACAGCAGAGCAGTAAAGAGCTGTAAAGGCATGCTAATTGCTAGTGCGTCAGCGCATTAGCCACTAGGAATTAAATACATGCTCATGCTAATGCTAACATGCTAATGATAATTGCTAGCTAGCAATTATGATTAACCACTAAGATAAATACATGCCAATACTAGCATGATAATTCTAGCATGCTAATGCTAGCATGATAATGCTAACATGCTAATGCTAATTTTTAGCAGCGCTAGCAATTATGATTAGCCACTAAGAATTAAATGCATGCTAATGCTAACATGCTAATGCTAACATGCTAATGCTAATTTCTGAGTCAGCAAGCAATTATGATTAGCCACTAAGAATTAAATACATGCTAATGCTAACATGCTAATGCTAACATAATGCTAATTGCTGCATCAGCAGCAACGGCCCACTCGGCACTCTCAAAATTTCCGAATTTTCTAGTTAGTGTATGACTGAGCATCTCTCCCAGAGCAAGCTCTAGAGAGATGCCTCGTGCCATAGGCACGAGGCAACTCTTAATCTTCTGCGTGTTTCTTGGCAATATTATTATTCATCTTCATGAATGCACGCTGACAGGACCCCAACAAATTATATATCAGTGCCTTGATCCGAATCCGTGCTATTACTTTTCTAAGAGATTCGCGAAAATTATTCTTTCGTATTGGAATGCATGGGAAAGCAAAAAAAAATTTCAACAGACATTTTCAACAGTGAACTGCTCTGGCATACTTTCACGAGAGACTTCATTCAAACTTTAAAATGTAGGTACTCTTGCCTTCTCTTCAGTGATTCACTTCACTCATCGCCACCTTTACCATTTTTAAACTATCAAGGCTTAAAGTTGAGCAGGTTTTACTCAAATTTCTGGGGTTATAATGAGCGGAATGTTTGTGCTAGAGTGATGACATCATCAGCTAGAGTGAGGAGCAGAGAAAAATCTGTGAAAAAATAATATTCGACCACCCTGGCCTCAAATTTCACACTACAGACATAATTTATACATAGAAACGTAGGAAAATTTGTCTTCTCACTCACATCCGTCTGCTAAAGCTGTCAGCTTTATAGTTTTAGCGTAACACACAAAGATGCGCCAGCAATGCCCATCCACAGCCTCATAGACTGCCATGTTAAAGGGAAAATTTCTGGAGGAAAGCAGACGCTTCTTTGAATCGCACATTTCTTCATTTTATCGACACAAAATAAATATGTAGACGTTCAGGAAGGGCTCAGCGTGCTCCCAGTGATTTCGGTTCAATGATTGGAAATACGGTTTGGCCAGAGATCCTTCCTGTTCGAGGGTGGTCTCAGGTCAGCATTTCCAACTGACATTCTAACTGACAACAGGTGCAGTAACTGCTCTGCTGATTAGGGCGGCAGGCAGAAGCCAGCAGGCAGAAGCTTTTTAGTAGTTTTTGGCACTTAATTTGAACTTGTCTGTCTAAAATGACAGGCAGAGACAGCAGAGCAGTAAAGAGCTGTAAAGACATGCTAATTGCTATTAGCCACTAGGAATTAAATACATGTTCATGCTAATGCTATCATGCTAATGATAATTGCAAGCAATTATCATTAGCCACTAAAATAAATACATGCTAATTCTAGCATGCTAATGATAATTGCTTAGCAATTATGATTAGCCACTAAGAATTAAATGCATGCTAATGCTAACATGCTAATGCTAGCATGCTAATGCTAGCATGCTAATGCTAATTTCTGGCGCATCAGCGCTAGCGATTATAATTAGCCACTAAGAATTAAATACATGCTAATGCTAATTGCTAGCTCGTTAGCGGCAACAGCCCACTCGGCACTCTCAAAATTTCATGAGAATTTTCTAGTTATAAACTCATATCTATTCACAGACTTTCTTTATCGGTGGTACACACTCCCTGTAAAGAAAGCAGTGAAGTGTTTAGAACAATAAAGGTTGAATATCCTGTAAACAATTTGATTCTGCAGGAAAAATAGGATTTACTTTCCATTTTGTTTTCTTCATTTCTATGTCCTGTGTATCTGTTCGACTGGTGATCAGCTGCATACAATGACATTTCAGCAGGGCCTGCTGAATAAATCTAAAATTTTTCAGGTTGGATTAGTATCTTGGCGAAAACCAATCCGCCAAGATACTTGTTTTAAGCAGAACGCTAAGTGTTTGAATCCTGAGAAGCAACTCAAATCACAGTATGTATTATGTATTATTGTAGTTTGATAATCAGCTGCATAAGAAATCATTAAGTATGGATTCATTTTGAATTTAAGTCTGCTCACCCTATGTTGTCGAGCCAAAATGGCCAAGTGACTGTGGAGAAATGTTTCAGGCTTCAGTGTCTCAGAATCTTATAGATTACATACAGTATTTATGTACAGCACTACCATTCTCAGCCTGTGGTGCATTCTCTGTCATTTTAAACTGTGCTGAAAGCTGCAGTTTGAAGAATAATGTGATTTTTTTCCATGATCAGATTGGAGAAATGCTTTTTCACCCTCTCTTTTCTTCTGAAGCTCTAGAACAAATTCTTCTTTTATGGATAGCCTCAAAATGTCAAGAGGCACAGAAGGAGGCCCGGCACACTCTCCTGCTGCTGCTGTAACCCTGCTCAGAGGAAAATCAACTTTACAACTTGTTCGTGACTTTTTAAAGTGCTTTCCCTTCAATTAAGGAATTATACTAAAGCACAATGACATTTTCCTTGATTCATTATCGACACCTACATAAAATAACTTCTTTCAAAGAACTGTATGTAAAAGCGGAATCAAAGCTTGTTTACACAGCGAGGGGGGTTTGGTTTTAAAATTGAATAGATCCTAAACACAACCCAGTTTTCCTCTGAGGTCAAAGCAGGTCAACCCTAACACCACCCCTGAACCACAGAATGGCAACATCAAGCTATGACTAAAAGTTACTGCTGGTTCTTTTGACCTTTTCAGAAAGATGATGAAGGTAGGTTTTCACATATTGACAGTCCATCCACCCCCACACTGCTGAGAACCATCAACTGGCCAATGACCTCAATCTATTCTACTGCAGGTTTGATAATAAGCCGTTCAAACCCCTCATCAGCACTGACTCAGACATCAGAATAATAATGATGGATTGTATTTTTATAGTGATTTGTCATTGATACTCAAATCGCTTCAGAATAAAGAAAAACTCAGCTCAACCACCACCAACCACCTGGGTGATGTGTGGCAGCCATTATGGAAACAAAGCCAATTACACTGGGGGATGATGAGGTGGCCAGAAGGAGACGGTTTGATGTCTCAACCAGCTGCGAGCCCTGCCAGGTGAGGCTGGGGTAAACCACCGACAGTCAGCACGGGTATAACAACCCCAAGGATGTGTGCTTTCCCCACCTCTCTTCTCCTTCTACACCACCACAATTCTACTTCAGGAGACCCATCTGTTACACTCCTGAAGTTTGCAGATGACACAACAGTCAACTGCCTCATCCAAGACAGTGATGCGCCTGTATACTAATGGGAGGTGGTCCTCTGCACCCTAAAAATAAAGGTTGCAGTTAGAACCTAAAGTGGTTCTTCAATGTGATGCCATGGGGGAAGCTTTTTTGGTTCTGCATGAACCCTTTTACCTGTTGGTTCTTCAAGGCTCCTGTAGACTCCATAATCAAAAAGAACCAGCAGAGGATGTACTTCAGGAATTCTAACTTGCCTTATTGAGTTCTACACTGCAATAATCCAGCCAGTTCTCTGTTCATCCATCACTGTCTGGTTTGGATCAGCCACCAAACAGAGAACAGACTACAATGAAACACCCAGGACTGCAGAGAAAATCATTGGTGCCAACCTGCCCTCCATTCAGGACCTGTACATGTCCAGAGTCAGGAAACATCACTGCAGACCATCACACCCTGGAAACAACCTGTTCCAAACCTGTTCCTCTCCCCTGTGGTAGGTGCTACAGAGCAACTGTCTGACAAATCAACCAGACACAGGCCATCACTCACCATGTCATCCACTTACCTACAAATTATAAGTTATATATCAGTTTAAAAACAGGAACATGGTCATCATCCTCAATCACTCTCTCGCCTGGTACTTTTACTACTAGTTCTTCACTGGCTCCCTGTTCATTTTAGAATTGATTTTAAGATTTTACTGATCACTTTTAAAGCATGTCGGGGTCTGGCTCCATGTTACATAGCAGACATGTTGACACCTTATGAGCCGGCCTGCAGCCTTAGGTCCTCAGGTGGATCCCTTCTGGCTGATCCAAAGTCGAGGCTCAAAACTAAAGCTGACCGGGCGTTTGCTATCAGGGCCTCTCGACTTTGGAACGCACTGCCTGAGGACATAAGGCTCGCACAATCAGTGAATTCTTTTAAATCACTTCTTAAAACACATTTTTATAGAATTCCTTTTATGTGACGTCATCTTTTTAACTTTTTAATTTTAATTAATTATTTTATTTTATTTTATATTTTGTTCTTCATCTTTCTATATGTTATTGTTGTTTTATGTAATATATCATTATGTTTTTTATGCATTACTTAACTTTTTACATTAAAAAAAAAATTATATTGTCTTTTAAATGTTGGTTCTTCTGCTGCTATTTTGCCTGAGTATCTTGTTTGTGCTTGTCTGTCAAAGCACTTTGTAAACACTGTTTTTAAAAGGTGCTATATAAATAAAGTTATTATTATCCTCATTGAGGAATAAGGTTTTGGAGGTTTAATTTTTTTGTGTCACAGGACACCTTTTCTATGATTGACTAAACTGGCGACTCCTGTAAAGTGACATATTTTATTAACATCAATATTAATTTTAATATTGCATTCAGTGCAGTAGGAACAGAACAAAGCAAACAATCAACCCAAATAGTGAACAGAGAAACTGCAGGATGTTTGTGTGAAAAGAGTGATTGGATGATGATGATTGGATGGAGAAACTGTTTATACAATTCTGTTAGCTTGATGTATTTTTTTCATTAAAAAAAAAAAAAAAAAGTTTTCTTCTCCCTAACACTTGGCTGTTGTTAAATACAAACCTTCTTGTCTATCCCTGATGTAGTAGAGATGCAAATCCCTGCCACACTGGGCTGACATGCTGAGTCCAACTGAGTCAAGGCAAATCAGCACATGTATTGAAACGTGATGACAGTTTAAAGGATATTTTTTAGATATGGTGTTTCTTTTCCAGATCACAGAACTTAAAGTACTGTAGGGAGTTGTTGCATACAGTTATAGACAGTTTTTAGATTTTATTTGTGTAAATTATACTAACATTTTTTGCAAATAGTGAATTTCAGTTCATTTGAACTTTTCATTTAACTTTAACAGGAGATTTTCATATAAATCAAGGCATGACAGATGGGCCTGTCATGGGCCAAAGTGCTGGAGAAGAGAAGTTTTTAACCTGGTGCCAGAGGAAAGGTCGGCAGGTCAGCAAGCTTTCATCCTCTAGTCACTGACAGTTGTTAAAACATCTTGCTGTGGGCAAAGTGTTGGACGGACAGAGACACAGGCAGCCACACACACCGCTGCTTGCATGGCAAACGGTAATGAACATTGATGAAAGCTTTGGATTTTTAAATGAGAAGACATAAGTGCTGAAATGTGGCTTTGGAATCAATTCAGCCAGCTTCCTCCGATACACAGTAAGTGTCTTATTGATTAATTCTACTATAAATTTCAAATCAAACAAACTGCATCACATCTATCACGCTGTGGGCGGGCCACAGTGACTGTTGTACTGGATTTTTAATTAGAGGAAAATATCAACTTCAGTGTAACTAAGAAAACATTACATTATCAAGACCTAAGTCAGTGAGCTGGCTGTCAGGTGAATAAAACGGAGAAAGCCAAAGGGAGACAGAATGGAAGAGGGATGGAGGGAAGAAAGGAAACATTTACACTGTACTCACCTCAGCGCAGAGTGAGGCAGAGTGTGGTCCGTGCTGTGTTGTGAACAGCGTGGGCTACTAGAACAGAGTACAGTGACATTGCTGTCGCCCACCCTGCAGTGCAGGCCACTGGTATCTTTCACCACAACCAGATTTATCCAGCTACTACCTGAACATCACAGCAGAGTGATTCAATGTTCGTTTTACTGACAAATTTAATGATAAAAATAGACTTGTTAGCTGTTTTTTTTAACTAAACTATTGTGAACATGTTGATCTACTGGGCCACAGTTCGTGTCTTCAGTATTTAGAATTGTTTCCTATGGAGACGTTATTATTACATTATGAAATCATATGTTACTTCTAGTAACATTAGTACTACTTACAAGGGAAACAATCAAGTTACAGTGAGATCAACATGTTAGTGCAGCAATAAGTACTACTCACATAGAATCACGCATAGAAGGAGGGAAGGGCCTATCTGAAGAGCTGGAGGTCTTCAGGAGGTTTTTAAAGGTAGAGAGGGACGCCCCTGATCTGTTAGGAACTGGTAGGACATTCCACCAACGGTCTAACAGGAGATAGCATATTACCTGTATAAGGGCATTTGAGTAGGACTAGGCAAGCATTAGCAATTTGATTTATTGCGGACTGCTATAAGTAGCCAATAGAGCTCGATGAGCAGCAGGGTAACATGTGTCTTTTGGGTTGATTGAAAACCAGGCACGCGCGCCGTTCTGGATCATCTGAGAAGCGTTCACTGTGTAGGATGGGAGGCCCGTCAGGTGGGCATTACAGTAATCTTAGTCGTGAGATGACCACAGCCTGGATCAGGAGTTGGGTACGTTGAGCTAGATAAGGCCTGATTTCTCTTATGGTGTGAAGTGCGAAGTGGCACGACCAGGCAACCAAGGCAACATGATCAGAGAAGTTTATAAGAATAATGTATGTTTCATGCAACTTATTATTTATTGTTGGCCATTTTAGTTCAAGTGAATGGGCTTTATTAACTGAGAGAGGCAGCCCATCAATGGCAATAGTTTGGTTTGGACATATAGTAAGTGTCCAACTTGATGATCCACTAATGTTGCTGGTGTTCATTGTTGTGCACACTGGGATTATAACAGATTTTCTGAAGATACTTTGACTTTACCATGCAAGTGTGTGACCTTTCATCCTCCTCCAGACCACTTCCACAGAGGGAGGGGTGAAGAGAGGGCGTGTCAGAGTGTTCACTCTTTCTTAGAGAGGAGAGAGAGCCAGAAAAAGAGAGCTGCTCTTATTAGCCATGGCAGCCCTGGGTGGCCCTGTGTGATAAAGATGGATGGTCCTCCTGTGGCTAACACACATACACACACAGGCATACACGCCCAGACTTTTCTACACATCTACTGCTATTACACTGTTTATCAGATACACACACACGAACACACACACTGTGGTGAGAAAACACTTAGTACTCTGGGAAAAAGTGGAAGCAGGTTGTGTTGATGATGGTGAAAATGTGCATTTTATCACCAAAACAGGTGTAAACAGTGTGACAACAGTGTGTATTGTGGTTGCGCATGTAGCTTGTGTGACAGTGGTCAAATCCAGATTGCCAAATTCACAGCATGGCCGTAGAAAATGTGTCTCTGAAACGTTGATGATATGCCAACAAAAGTGAAACTAATTTCAATTCACCTGACAGGGCATTGGAAATAAGCACAGACTATCCTGTTAAAACACCTATTATACTGGCTTGGACGTCCAACTTGCGGTCGAGAAATACTACTCCTTTTGGACATTTTTGCAATTATGCACCTGGCTGGATGAACCGCACAGAGAGGCAAATTATCAACCAGCTCACTAGTGAGTGTGTCTGCGAGATTGGCTGCTGCAGGGATTATAGCATGTGAGACTGGAAGTGAAAGCGCATTCCTGGTCTGGGCTGAATTGTAGAAAAAATAAATTAAAAGCGGTTAAAAGCCATTTGTTTTATTTTGTCTATGTTTAAACTGTGCAGAGGTGAGACAAACTGCTGTCATGTTCTACCTTGGCCTATCCCTGAGCTTCTTAATCAGTCAAAGTTTGGAAAATCTTGGGATGGAGATTTCGGTCAGTTGGTCCCATGTCCCGCCATGACATTTGGTACAATCAGTGTGCAAAAGACACACATATACACATCTTTCTTGTCCAGGTGATGAGTCAACAAAAACTATAATTTAGGTCTTCTCAACAACAGATTTGGTATTCACATTTACCATTCCTAAGGAGTAATTTTTAAAACTTTGGTGATCACTTTTCTCCTCTATGCCATCAGGTCCAAATTTTTATCTTTTCTCCAGCTTCTTTCTTGTTTTAATCATGATCTTTCCTCATCTGAACCATGTTAAAACCATGTTGTTGTTTTTTTGTTTTGTTACATGGCATCACTGTCATAGGTGCCACTAACCTTTCGAATGACTTAATGCAACAAAAAAAGTATCATCGAGTAGCCAAATACTTGATAAGTGACTCTGAGTAGCCGATTATTTGACTGTTCAGTTAGAAATGTAACTATAATCTCAGAGGTCTGCAACAATCTGATGTCAGACAGATGTAATGATGTTAATAATGTTAGATTATTAACTGACTGCACATTTGTGGTGTACTGAAAGGACAGGTAGAACCACTAAACCATACCGTAGAGTAGGACTGTCCATAGACTGCATTCAAAATTAAGCAGACAACAGGGGTCATAATACTGTCCCGGTAAAATGTCTAAATATAAAAAAATCACCAGGATTGGTTACCATACAGGTCACCTGCAAATATCATTTCAATCAGCCTGGTACTGAATTTAAAGTGTATGTCTGTAATTTTGTAAGAAAGCATTTCAGAGTCTGCTCTATTACCAACAGATCTACAATAAATATTATACAAATGTAGCAATTAATGCTATGAATTGATTGAAGTAGGAGGGGGGAAAAGGAGTTGGTTCAATGGAAGATCTGAGCATGACAAGAAGAGCATTAAAACATACATTGAGTCAAACCTGCTCCATGGACTGGCAGCACCTGGTTGGCCAGTGAATGTAGCTCATCTCTTTATTTGCATTCTGTTTTGGATGTTTACAGCCTGGTTTGTTTGAGCACAGAGGCGTCATTCTTAATTCAAGCTTCAAAACAGCGCTTCATACCAGTAGATGTTATCTATGGATACACTTTACATTCATCATACTGTCATTAATTACAAATAGGATGTTAGAAACAGCAGTGTGATTTCCCTCAAAGCTTACAAAACCACATTCAACAGTGAACTTCTGAGCAGCCTTTGACTCTTCATACATGTTTGCAGAAGAAAAACAGGTCAAATAAATGACACAATTTCTGACATTTTTACTTCCTTTTAATTATGATGAAACATCCAAATATTTTTGTTTCTACCTGCTTATTACAACTCACAGGAAGTGGCTGGTTCTGATGCCACTAAAATAATAACAAAAGAAATAGTACCATGTCACAGCAACAAAACAGAAAAAAGAAAATAAATAAAAGATTTGACTCAGTACTGATATCATAGTAGTCTTTTGGGGCATGTCTATTGATACAGCACATACAGCATTTATAGTTCAGTGGTATCACTGAGATATGGCCTCAGAGTTTAAGGTAAGGTGTTGGCTTATCAGGTACGACCATTCATTTTCAATGTCATCTATCAGAACAGTTGTGCTTTGTATTTGAATTGCACACAATCACAAAAAAATGTGTTTAGCCCAGCTTGGCTAGAAACTGGAAGCAGAAGAAAAATGCAACACGATGGTCAACAATCGTGGAACTTCTGATAAACCACAATGCCCCTCTTCATTTTGCCTTTTTATTTTGAAATATAATTGTATTTCAATGTGTTTTACACAGAACACCTAATTCAGAGAGAGAACATTGACTAAACAGAAGTGTCCAAGCTAAAAGGGAGTGATGAAGAGTCATCTGTCATATCCTGCCCGCTTGGTTAAAACAGACTCTGGTGCTGCATCTGAAATAGCTCCCTGGTTCACTTAATTTCAATGCCCTGCATAATTAACACTTAATAGTTTACTCCATCTCTATAAATCATTTTACACCATCGCAGACAGGTGTGGAGTCACATAACAATAGATTAGGATTGAAGGTGAAGCGCTGCATTGTGGGATTGTGTGTGTAAATGCTATGGACTGCGCATGTTCTCTTCCTTTGTTGGGATTTGTAAAGCACTGTACTGTAGGGTGCATACACTTCATGGCACAAATGAAATGGCGGGGGGCATCAGGGAGCAAAAAGAGAGTGAATTTAGACCCATCAGCACATTCTTTTGACATTACTGCTACAACACTGCTCCCGTCTAGAGGCGAGGCGCACGGCATAACTGACTGATGGAATGGACTCGAGGCAGCTTTACACAGACCAAACAAGAACACTTCAATGTAATGCTGCATGCAGATTAGTCACTTTGCTGTGCTGTATTCATCACGCCGTGATCAACCCTTCAAGTTTTCATGAGCTGCCTACTATGACTGTAAAAAGACTTTTGGCTGTCAACATCCCCACAAGCATTATGACATAGTTCTGAAACGGTGCAAACAAACACATTTACATTTAACTGAGAGGACAAACCATATCCTGAGGTAAGTGGTTGAGGAATGAATCCGTAGTCTATCATCAAGGCAAGAATACAGTCAGGACTCCACTACAGATCGCCTCTGCAGTAACTAAAAACGTCCTCTCATATTTCTTAATATGAGGGCAGGATCTGATCTGGTTTTCGGCAGCATTCATCACCTTTTACGTAGGGTGCTTGAGTCAGTCTCTTTGGTCATGAGATGGAGGTGAAGGTGGGTTTGGCCAACTGCATCTGTTGGGTGCTCGTATCTGCCCCTTCGACTGGATGCCTGTCTTTGTGTGTGAGTTCACCTGTCTGGCTATAAATGTCTGTTTACTATCTGATCTGGTATCCGGTTGTAATTGTATGTTGGCAGAGCATTATGTTTAAGAGGACACATACAGTACCAGTCAAGTGTTTTAGTTTTTATTTTTGTGACTTCCTACATTGTACAGAAATACTGAAGACATCAAAACTATGAAGGAACACAGATGGAAATATGTGGTGAAGAAAGCAAAAATATGATGTATATTTTTGCTTCTTCAAAGAATCATCTTTTGCTTTTGATGTCTTCAGTGTTGATCTACAATGCTGAACCCAACATTGAATGAGAAGGTGTTTTCAAACTTGATTGGTACTGCAGCTGTCAAGTGTTTCAGGTCCATAGCCCAGGTTAAAAGGTGGCACGTGATATTGATTGAGATCCTATTATCTCAAGATCAGGACTACTGAATCCCATAACTTGACAGATGACCAAAGAACTGATACTTGCTTATACTTGTTTTTAAAGCCCTGTAGCTCATGTAATAATAATAATAATCATCATCATTAAATAACTGAATTTAATATGGTTGTATCTCAAACATGTCATATCATTTCATGAGTGGGAGCAGGCTCAAGAGGCATAGTTCAGGATTTTGGGAATTTTTGCTTTTTTACTGAAAGTGGGATGAGATCAGCTGAGGAAACAGCTAGCCAAGCTCAGTCAGTAAAAAAAACAATCCAATAAGTAGGTACTACTGTTATGGTGGGTTAGGTCAATCTCATGTTTATGAGAACTCATCTGACAAAAACTTAAATTCAAAACATAAAAGAAAACAGTTCATTTCAGCACTGCCGACTTCACAAACAGTAAACGTTGTGATCTTGAGGTAACCGGTCAATAAAATTATCAGCACTCATATCCGCTCCTGGCGTCCAAAGACATCAGCATCTTGTGTCCTTGTATGTATCTCGTTCATGTGTGTGTTTGAGCACATATTCGAAATGTGTTAGTGGTTTATAAATGCCTTGAGGAGCCAACAGTTGCAGCCTGCCGTTCATGTTCCAGTGTGTGATGTCCAGATGTGCCTCAGTGCAGAAATGACAGCAGAGCAGTGAGCCAGTGTCCCAACATGCAGCCCTTCGCCCACAGGAGCAGCTCGTACATTGAGAGTCTCCACAGGCTGAGAGACTCTGCCAGTGTGATCTGCAGACGCCTCCTCCTGGACTGAGCCTTACTCCTCTTGTGTCTGAAACAGCAGAAGAAGAAAAGAATCAGTGTTAGGCACAGAGTGAAGTCATTGAGTTCAACCATCAAGATTTCTACAAATGTTCTTCAGCTACAGTACAACATTGATACATGGTCAGCCAAGAGTTTGAACAAATGACATTTTCATCATTCTGGAAAAGCTGAGAAAACTTTTGTAGCGTCATGATTTTAAAAGAAGAATTATAAAGCTCCATTAACAGCCCCTACAGCAGTAGTCAGCAATAATATCTGGCCTGCCAGATTATTTTGATAGAGCCTGGTGAAATACATCAGCAGGCAGCAACAGTTACCCACAGAATCACTTCTTTGGCAATTTTATCTACAAGACAAAAGCATGAGAAGTTCATTAATTCCAGCAAGGCTTTATTTCAAGCTGAAGTCAGAGGACTGGCTTCTCCTCCAGCGCTACCAGAAACACTGCTTTGTCATGAAATTTGGTTCAGACATTGATGTTGCCCTCAGGATGAACTGTAAAAACTTTGGTGGTCCTCTAACTTTGCTCTGATTGTTGAGCTATCATCAGGTCCACACGTTTCTTCATCAGATTTCACTTTTGGGCTTAATTTACTGTTCTCACAGAAGCTCATAGGTGGCTGTCATAGATGGAGGTGGGAATTTCTCAGTTGAAATTTTAAACTTCTGACCTCTAAGCGACACCAAACACCAAACATAAGCAAGAAACATGGCTGACTGAGGCAAAGTGATATTTCCTTTGCAACTGTTCACACAGCATTGCATATACAAACAAAACAGAGGAAGAAAAATGAAGCATGAGGTACTTTTTGTTTTACGGCACTTTAAATGTTTCTGACTTTTCCATTTAATAGACTAATACAAATTCTATAGTCTACACCAAGAGCCGGCCCCCGTGGCTGGGAAATCCAAGCCAATGCGGAAGTGCCAAAAATTCAGTTCCTTTAAGATGAGCGGCCATTTGAGGCTGGCTACAAAACATTTCAACCTCCATAAGTCCCCATGTTAAAATGTCCAACTTCATAACAGAAATAAACATGTTTACAGCCTGGTACAAAAAAAGGGTTTTGGACAGGACAACATCTACACTCTATAGAGGAGGAGGTTAGATATACAAGAGAAGTGTGTGATTGCCCTGAGTTTACAAGAACTTTGACTAGACAACTAGAGTTGTCTCTTTTATTGGACCGATATGCTGATCGAGGTTGACCTTCATCATCTAGTATGAATCAAGTATGAATATGCACAAAAATTCCATGACAATGTATTAAAATAATAGAAAACAAAGCAGAGATAATAAAATAATGTCATGGACTGATGTGTCATGGGATTATTTCTTAGCCTTCAAGCTCAGGGTAGAATAGACACAGAAGTTCCACCTGTGCAGTAGACATTTTTCATGGTGGGCATTTTGACTTGTTGAACACAGGTACACTATAACTAATACAAGGAATGAAGGCTGCGATGCATTTAGGTATTTCACTTGAATAGATCTGCCACTGTACACCTAAATGGACCAAGTCATTGGTTACACCTGCGCTTTTCCTGCTCTGACAAGTTAAAGCTTGAAGAGGAACCGCTGATTAGCTCCTCTTCAGTGGCTGCAGGAGTGCCAATCAGTGAACAGGCTGCTGGAGTGTACACACATGGAGAAGCACTGCACAAACCATGATGATACCCGTTTGATTGTTACACATGTGCCAAATTTACACCTCCAGCCAATCTCATCTACAAGATAGCAATATTCAATATTCAAGTTCTTTATTTCCTCAGTTCTATTTCATTTAAGGGTTGATTCATCCAAATCCACCAAAATCATATTTTTAAATCAAAGACTGTAGCAATTTCCTTTCCAGAGAGTTGATAATCATCATTGAATTGAATGATTCCCCAGAAATGTTGGCAAAAGAACTTGAACATTAACTTTTCAACTACCAACATACCCATTCCCCATAATGAGCAAACCAGAAAATGGTGCAAATAATGGGATGAAATTATTAGAAACACAAAGAAAAACAAACAAAAAAGTGTAATTTAAGTAAAATAACTAGAGCCACACACACCGTTTTATTTCCTCATTGATTCAGTATCAAACCACACATCAGAGCACATAAACAGAAATGTCTAAATAGAAAGACTAAACATAAAATTGAGTCTAAATATATGCACATGATGGTATCAAAGTCTGACTCCAGTGAGGTAACCAAGTTTGCAACCATGCTACGAGTACATGGGGAGCTGTTGAGAAGCTCATCAAAATTGATGGTGCTGGTTATAATCTTCATTACAGCGGCTAATTTTCCGCTATACATTTAAACGTACACTAGTTCTGCTCAAGCACTCATAAGCTCTCTTCTTATTTAGGGGCTTTCTTTCTCCCACAGTTTACACCCTATTCATTTCAGCAACGTGATAAGGCACAAAACACACCATTAACCCCACCGCAGATTCTGCATTCTCCATGAGCATGTGCTGACCAGCCATTCACACAGATAACCACCTTCATCTATTTATTTTGTATTCAGAAATATGAAGGGGCTACATACCTGAGAGGGGCTGGTTTTGGCTGCTGACAGCACATGAACACAGTGTAACAGAGCTGCTGTGAGCACAGAATGCTGGAGTCGAGGTGTGGGAATGAGGTGGCACCGCAGGATCCCCCTGGTACCTGTATTACATTACTAGCCATGGCACTACAGTTGGTTAATATTTTATAAGATGTGCTTATTCAGACAAGCTCTACCACTGTCCGCAGTACATCACCAGGCAGGGCAAGAGACCCAGTGTGTCCAGACTCCTGTCCTTCAGCCATCAGCTGAGAGCTGAAGTGACAGCCCACATCTCTCCTCTCCCAGACTATAGTGGTAAAATTCAATTTCTCTTCCAAAGCCACTTACCTGTCAGCTTAGTTTGTCTTTAGTTCTGACACGTTTCCTGTCTCACCATTCCACTTGTATACATCTCAGAAAGTGAAGGATATTATTCACGGATACTCGAGGAGTCGCATGTACAGTTTTCATGTTTTACTGATAGTAATTCTTCATTTTATATACTGGGACATGATGGAATGTCTCTAACTGTAGGAGAATAATCACCTGACAATGGTCCAAAGAGAATGTTGAGACAAAACTACTGTCTTTATTCCTGTCTGTGCCTGTGTTATCAGAGAAAAGTCAGACATTTTAAAATTCTAAACATAGAATGAAGAGTAAAGTGTCTTAAATGCTGTGATCCAATTTGCATACTTCCATACTTACACTTGATATTTTGAGTCCATAAGTGCATACACACCGCCAATTATGTCAAAATAAAGCGTCGACCGTGGCTGGGAAATGAAGCCAATGAGGACGTGCTAAAAACTGCATGTGGGTGCTGTTACCGATGTGATATGTTTGAGCACCCAGGCATCATTTGGCCTGCCTCAAAGGTTCACCGATGATCCACGTCTTTGCTGATTTTTCGATTAGCCGGGAGGCGGAAGAGGCAGTACGGCCAACATGGCGCCGCATATTTTCAGCTTCGAAAACCTGTGGGTTACGTCACTCGTGCTCTGTCCATTCCTGTTACTGTCACTGGTCAAAATGTGTACAGTGAGTTCACGGATGGTGCACACCTAACGGTCAAAAGTTGAGTGTGGAACACTTTTCGCCCTCAATGGTCGCCACTTTAGCTATGCAGTGGAAGTAGAGGGACCAACAGCATTGTGGAAATGGTGGCAGAGGAAGCTGCTGGGTTGCGGTGAATACTGTGATATACAAATCCAAGTCATCTAGCTGCTCCACCTCAACTCTCTTTGATTTACAGAGATCCTGATGGACAGTAAATTAAATGGCTGTAAACTGTAGCTGCTGTTAGCTAATGCTAGCTCATTTTGTTAGCCGGGCTACCAGGATTTGATGTTAAGAGCACTGGGGAAACGTTGGATAACTTGGAGGATGAGGTTTTGAGGCCTGGAATTGCGGCGCCAGTGTGGTGCCAGAACCAGAGCCGGGCAAGCTGACAATGTAACCGGGCTCAGCAGACTACGGATCATAGCAGAGATTAAGAGACCGAAGAGGACTTTGATAGAAAAAATATGAATAGTAAAGAGAGTAAATGTGGGACTAACTTTTAGTGGTTGGTGAGAGCTTGGTGAAATAAAAGGCTGAAAGACAGATGCCGGGCTGGGCTGACTGCTGTTGGACTGGTAAGTAATATTAGCTGGCTGCTATGTCTGCTGTTGGTGACCTTGTTTATGTTTTGGCTGTTAGCAAAGCTGTCGACTTGCTAGTTTTTGATCATAAGTAATGTAATCAGAACAACTACACGTGAACAGCTGTCCATATTTACCACAGTATAAAAAAAATACCAGATTGTACTGTTTTTCCTCACACTGCCTTTTCACTGTGAACGAAAAAATATGTCTTATGAAGTTAGACCTAAAAGAGAAAAAAACACTATGACAGGAAGTGTACAATCTTGCTGACCTGGCCATGGCGCGTATGCAGCAGCGAGACATGTTGATGAAGGATGAGGAGGAGGCTCTGGTCTGTAAGGTGGTTTCAATGCCCCTCAGCAAGTCATTGGTCTTCAGGAGCAGCAGCATCTGCCGGGGCACTCGGTTCAACAGCTCGCTGATCTGGGGCAGATAGAGAGCTGCATTGGTCCGTATCTCAACATCCTGCCAAGAGAGATAGACAGAAAAAAAAAAAGTCTTTACTGGTCAATTTATGTACAAGTCAAATGGCCTGTGCAGCAACAGTGATATTTTCACTAGTTTTGATTCACTAAGTCTATGATCTTTATTAGTATATGAGGAGTTTACTCACCTAGCAAATTTTATGCATACATTTTGACCTGAAAAGAGGTCAAATGGAAATGGATTTTTAGTTTGGCTGGGAGGTGGTAGAGGCAGCAACAAGCGCCACATATTTTGAGCTTCCAGAAACATCTGAGAAATAACAGTTTCTCTGCAAAATCTTGACTCAAAATTTCAGTAAAATTATAGTTTTTGAAATTCATTTATTTTCTCCAGCAGAACTGAAAAAGGTTGCCCTAAGGCATGACCGTGAAGAACCAGGTGTACACACAGACAGTCGAACGCATGAGCCAGAAATTCTAGAGACTGGAGTTTAAACTCAGAACATTTTGGTAGTACACCAGCTGTATCTGCTGCAGCATGCTAGTCGGCTAAACTGATAGCTTGCCGATTCACTGTATGAGAGCTTTTAACGGTTAGTCACAGCGAAAATGCATCATAATTAGTGTCAAACTCTGTGCCGACATTGTTCAGCTGAAGTTTGGTTTGTCACCCGAATGTGCCGAGTGGTGAGTGTGCTGAGGGTGAGTCTTCCTTTCCAGCCTCCCACCACAGATTTGGACCAGAGAGATAACTAATGATATCGGAGTGTTTATCTCTGGGAATGTGTGGCTACGGTCAGTCCAGAGAATAATGCCACAGGATTTGAGCACTTGTGCATGTTAGTCAGTCTCTAAATAAGCACAGGTGGAGGAATAATCAACAGGTCAGAGTCGATAAAGCACTGACAGTTCAGTCTTCAGACGGTGTAAGATTTAGGCTGATTTATTGGCAGGATATGACAGAAATTGAATAGTCTGTTTTAATTAGTGCATAATCACCTGAAAATATGAATCTTTGTGTTATTATGACCTTAGATCGAACCCTTTATGTCTACATAGGAACCGGGTCCTCTTCCATGGAGTTCACCATGTTTCTACAGTAGCCCAGAATGGACAAACCAAACACTGTCTCTATATAAGGACTTATTTGTGCGTTTTGCTGGCAACATAGTTTCTCCTACACATTTGGAAGGGGAGGGTGAGATGAGGACTATTCAGTTGGGCGCAATCTTAAAGATCCTGGAACTTTTGTTTTGGACAAAGACTTTCTGAAGAATATTTTGTTTTGTGTCTTTTAATTACAGACAATGAGAGAATGTAAAGTATACATAGACAGGCAGAAGAGAGGACAGCAGGAAGAAGAAGGAATGAATGATAAGGTTGAGAGCAAACAGGATGGAAAGGAGAGGTGGAGGACGAAAGAGATTCTCCTCAGCACAAATGACTGAGCACAGAAGAAGAGTGACATTTGCTCTCTTTGATAGTGAAGACGACTGTTTGAGCGTCAGTGTCCTGCTCTTCTCTACTTCAAAGGCCCCTCTCTGCTGCACATCATCGGGCCTAAATTACACTATTAGTCATGGAACAAAGTGGACTGCAAGCTTACAAACACTTATTTAGCATTCTTTAGACCCAAAGTAAAATCAGGAGCTGCACAGTCTCTACAGGATGTTACAGCAGTGAACCGGATAATCGTGACTTACAAGCTGATCAGAAACACAAGTGAAGGAACACCTTTTAATATCACCCAAAGCCCTGAATGTAAACACAGTGTGCTAGTTTGTTCTTTCTTTTAACCATTTCCAGCCTGCATTAATATTACATTTAAATACATAGATCAGCTATAGCATTAAGACCACCTGTCTAATATTGTTTAGGTCCCCCCTTTTGCCTCCAAAACAGCCCTGACCCATCAAGGTATGGACTCCTCTACACCTCTGAAGGTGTGCTGTGGTATCTGGCACCAAGACGTTAGCGTCAGATCCCTTAAGTCCTGTAAGCTGTGAGGTGGGACCTCCATGGATCGGACTTGTTTGCCCAACACATCCACAGATGCTTGATTGGACTGAGATCTGGGGAATTTGGAGGCCAGGTCAACCTTGAACTTGTTGTGTTCCTTAAATCATTCCTGAACCATATTTGCAATGGGCAGGGCGCATTATCCTGCTGAAAGGTGTACATGGTCTGCAACAATGCTTAGGTAGATGTTACGTGTCAAAGTAGTATCCACATGAATGGCAGCCTAACAGAACTTTGCTACTTTCTATCAGAACCAGCATTAACTATTTCAGCAATATGAGCTACAGCAGTTGTTGTCTTCTGTCGGATCGGACCTCACAGGCCAGCCTTCTCTCCTCACATCATCAATGAGCTTTGGCCGCCCATGAGCCCGTCACTGGTACACCTTTTTTCCTTCCTTGGACCACTGATCACTGCAGACTGGAACACCCCAGAACTGGAGTTTTGGAGATGCTCTGACTCAGCTGTCTAGCCATCAGTTTGGTCCATGTTAAAGTATCTCAGATCGTTTTTCCTGCTTCAAACATCAACTTTGAGTACGAAATGTTGACTTCCTGCCTTATATATCCCGCCACTGACAGGTGCCATGACAACAAGTTAATCAATGTTATTCACTTCAGCTGTCAGTGGTCAGTCATGACGTCATGACTTTTAATCAGTTCATTGAGCATGATAGAGTCAGCTGGGTGTATGGGTGTGACCTATGTACAGCGACTTCTCTGATCACTACTGCACATACATTTGCCCCTAAAGACATGACGTCATTTTATTTAGAAAATCCAATGATTTTATTTTGTGATGCAGCAAACTGTGTGGAAACAAGAGGTGTACAAACTTTTTTCACAGTACTGTATATGAATTATGAATCCTGTGTATGTGTATGTATGTGTGCGTGTGTGTATAGGACAGCGTCTGTTGTCAGAGCTGTCAGTGCAGATAAACAGGCAGTTGACAGGCACAGAGAGAGACAGACAGTTAGTCAACATTCTGACACGGATAAACTCTGTCTCTGCTCTGTGTCTGTCTGTCTCCGTCTCATGTCCACAGGAAGTGATGTGAACAAACAACAACACTGATGCAGCAAACAAACAGATTCTCACACACACACACACACACACACACACACACACACACACACACACACACACACACACACACACACTCACTCTATTAAGGCCCAAAGGGGCTGTGTTGTGGTTTGATAAAAAAAGGACAAAGGATGTGTTTCTCGTGAGGACAAACTGTAAGATACACATTATAACATCACTTATTAACATGGAGGTATGAATGAGTCAGCTGATATGGATTCTAGAAGTCAATACCAACTGTTTTTAGCTTCATTCATCTGTTACTCTGTCTCTGTGGCAGCCATTTCATCTGATTTCATTAATAAATGGTTTCAGATGAATCATAACAGACATTTGTACCAATATGCCTGTTACACAGTCTGTAAGGGTTAGTTTGTTTGTTTTTTAAGTGGAATTAAATGAGGTACTTATCCATAGTTAGCATATTAAACCATAGCAACTAACATTAGTTCTGATATGAACTATCATGTTAAAAATACCACAGTTACACACTCTAACAAACAAAACTAAATGTTCTACCAGGTAACATTCCTGCTTTTGTCAGAGAAGCTTGGTTTAAATATCTACACCATATTCAGTCTGCAGTGTGTTCACTAATTAAAGAACATTGGAGTGTATTATTATGTTTCCGTGTCACATGATTATTGGACAGTCTTTGAGATAAAAAAGGTGTGGAAAAAGGGTTTTGGTGGTGTTGAAGAGAGCATAAATCAACATAAATGCTACAGAAAGGCATGTCTGATGGCAAGATACAGCAGTGAAAATATTCTAAATATAGCATACACCTAATGTGATACTGATTTTTTTAGGTGGGCCTTTTTTATGTAGCTAAAATACATTTTGTTGCTGTCCCTGTCCACAGCAGTGCATTGCTCAGCTTGTCATTAATGCGCCCCTAACGCTTTTGGTGTGTGTTGGGCCATTTAAAACAACAGGCATACCTCAAACCACGTGCAACACAAGCTTTCAGTGCATTTAGTATATTTGTAGTGTACCAGCAAACTTCGACTATGTGACTGTGAGCTGACGTTACAGTATCATTACTGTTGTGGAATCAGCTCTTCACAGACACAGCTGCAGTAAAAGATAAAGAGCATAAATGAAACTTTAGCTACTAGCTAAATGTGAGGAGAATATGGTTTAAAGCCTTCAACCAGTTAATGATTAAGACTAGTATGCTGCCAGTCTAGCCTTGAGGGGGAAGCATTCAAAGACCATATCGGTACTTGTGTCAGAGTGGGACTTGTTGCGTCTGTGTAAATAATAATCTAAAGAGTACGGCCTAGACCTGCTAGAAAGTGTCCTGAGATAACCTCTGTTATAGTTTGGAGCTATGTAAATAGCACCTCTCATAGTTCACTTCATTTTGCTTTCTTTGTAAAAAAGAATCTGGTTAGTTACTGGTTAGAGGTCGTTGGCCAATCGAACGCATAATTCAGAGAAACCGAGATTCCTCATGCAGACTAAAGGCAACCATGGTACAAAGTATATATAAAAGATTTTAAAGGCAGAGTCAATGGCACTCTAAACTACTCAGTATAGATGTGAACCTACTTCCTGTAGTGGCAGTGACCATTGAACACAATACTAATGCAGAACAACAACAAGAGGTTGGGTTGTAGCATAATTTCTTCCAACTTCATTTTCCCTGAATCACTACAACCTCTTCCTAGCTTCCCACTTCAGTTACTTTCCACCTCTTCATTTCTTATTTATTTACTGAAAAAATCTAATCCAAGAGTCACCAGAGTAAAGACATAAACCCACAAAATAATACCCCATCACAAACCCCCCGAGAACGCCCCAGTCCAAATAACAGGGGGCTGGGTGTTCTCAAGTGCTCTGCTGAGTCCTGCTTGGGGAATAACAATTAGTAGCAATTATAGGAGGTTGGTTAGCAGGCCTCACAGCTGTCAGCAGGACACAGAGAAGGCGACAGTGCTCTCATTTGCATCTGAAAGCTTCAATAAGGACATATTGTATTGTGAGTGGTGCGATAATAAGCGGTGCAAAAGGCAAAGGGAATGTAGTCGGGGGGAGGTGGAATCTGTGCCGGTGATTTTTCTTTTCTACCCAGTGTATTTGAGAGCCGGCAGGATGATTTCATACAGCAGACATTAGAAAATGGTGGGCAGCGACAGAGGGAGAGAAGAAGAATGTCAGAATCTACTGTAAGATCTGCTATTACCAACGCCGTTTTTACTCTGCAGAGTAGGAAAATGCAGATGTACAGTGAATGAATTATACTGAATAAATGCAAATTTTTACCACTAAGTAGTCAATTTTGAGGATTTGCTTCACTCAGAAATGCTGTGAGATGATGTCAGCAAGTGATTTACACAGTGATTGGCCAGATGTGACAGTAGGCAGGGTTGAACTCCTCACTAACTCATCAGACGATACTTGTGTTACATTTTGTGTGTACATCTGTGTGTGTAAAACCACACAGGTTTTTAAGGAGACTTTCAGAAAATGTGCGCCATTCTCCACATTTGTAGAGTTTATTGAATTGAGACTACAAGGACACACAGAAGACACAGGATGCAGCCATGAGGAGGCTTTTGGTGGCAATATGAACAGCCTTCAGACATGGTCGGACACATTTTGTACGAAATCATTTATCAAAGAGTAGAAACACTGAAGTGTTCCATAAACACTAAAGACTAAAATTCTGACCATTTACCATCCCAGTAGTTGGCAATCTGGATATCTTTTGTCATGACATGTGCAATGTCGTGATAATTACATATATCACAATAAAATAAATTACCGGAAATTCGAGAGATTAAACAACAGGATACCCCGCTGCTCATTGAGCTCCACTGGTTACCTGCAGACTGCATTAAATTAAAATAGCTAATAATTGCCTACAAAGTAGTCTCTGATTCTGCACCCACCTAATTGAATGCCCTTATACAGTCACATGTAACCTCCTGACCATTGCACTGTGAACAATGAATGATACCTGGCTCTGCCACCCATATGCTCTCGTCTGTTGTTCCTCGTTGGTGAAACGTCTACCAGTTCTTACCAGATCAGGGCGTCCCTCTCTACCTTCAAAAACCTCCTGAAGACCTCCAGCTCTTCAGAGAGGACCTCCTCTACAACACTACCAACAGCTGGACATGATATATCCACATGCTATCCCCTCTAGAACTGATTCTATGTGAGGGTTAGGGTTAGCACCGCACCTCGATTGTTTCCCTTTTTTGTAAGAGGCTCTGGATATAATCGTCAGTGTTCGCCACGGCCGCTGGACCTAATCACGACTGAGCCAATGTTCCAGAAGCATTTCGGAAGCGAGTCTCCGTCATTCTGCACATAGCAGATCGAGTTGACAGGAAGTCAGACACAAAAAACTGGACAGAGAATCCAAAACATATTTACACATTTAGAAGCACATAAACCAGGAAAATTACCAAATCTGATCAAGTTAACAAAGTCTGGAGGCCTTCTGAATTCTTCTGAAACACATTTGTTTCACATCTGATGCATTTTGAAGTTGCGTGGAGATTGGACCACGATAGCATCCCAGCGTGATGTGACAGAGACATGCCCAGAGGGGTTACGGCGTTACTCACTTTATTGAGCTCAACCTGTAGTATAGAAAGACAGTAAGACAGCTTGCAGACTGGTACTGGTATTACCTGCACTATCACGTCATGACAAGAATACTATTTACACTTTTACTTTTGGAAACCGATCATTACGGTAACTCTGACATGACATGAATGCAGCATTAATTCCAACAGTACTGTACAGTCACTCATCACTGTGCTACACTGAGTTTGACAGTAATTAATCTCAGTCATTTCTTCTTTGCTGTGCAGGACGTGTTGATGGCAGTTTAACAGTAACTGGAATTTGTGAATGAGAAGAGTATTTGTTCTGAAAAGAGATCAGCAGAGCGCTGATGACACTAAAGTGATTAGTGCTGAGGAAATGTACATTTATCAATTCAACAGGTAAACATGGAGGAACTGTTGAGTTTGGATTCACAACAAAGGAGCACATCGGAAAAAAAAAAAAAACATGACAAAATATACTTGACTTGTCGAACCACCAACTGGTTCTATTTTCGACTATAATTACTTTGTTTTCAATGTTTCCAAGAGAAACATTCATTCAAAAAGATAAATATTCCTGCATGTGAAAGAAAGGCAGAAAAAAGCCACAGCCCCTAAAAGCACTCAACATTTTGCTTCGTGCATATGATTGCATTAACACTAATGGAATGCATCATCAGTTGTTAAAAGCGGGACTTAAAAAACGATGCATGCATAAGAGAGTGGATGGAGAGGGGAGGAAAGAAAGAGGAGACAGAGAACAACACGGGGTAGGAGAGAGGAGACGTCGGCACGGATAACAAAGACAAAGCAAAGCAGATGAGTAACCGTTGCCGCAGAAATGTCTCAAAATGTCTTCTTAACTCCGGAGTGCTACACAATCGACAAGTATGTTCAAGTAGAGGACACTAGAGTGGAGTCTGCCTAATGGGTGTGTGTGTGTGTGTGTGTGTGTGTAAAACGGAATATAAATGACAAAGACAGATGTCCTAGATTGAAGGGAGTGCTTTCATCTCAGCTAAAGTGGAAGAGCACATCTTAGACACACACACACACACACACACACTTATGGTCAAAAATGTATAAAAATACACACGCACACAAGTTCAGTCTGTTCCCCTAAATATGTGAAACCTAGCAATCATTGAACAAATGAACACAAACCTAACCTTCAATCTAAATCCTTAAAACACACCTGCTTCTTTGCAAAGACATGATCTAACTTCTTTCCACCTCATGCCATCCTCTAAGGCCATTTGTCAACAGACGTACTCAGTGATGTGTTCGATGGAGAAGTCTGTCTCCCTCAATGTGACGTCATGTGGAAAACTTTTGTGTGGTATAGCACGGCTTAAATGGTTGTGGTTGTTCAGCTAATCTCGGAGTTGGATTGGTCTTGGTCTTGAGAGCTTTCTCACGTCCACTGTTTTAAGGTCTCGTCTCAGAATCGACCACATTTTTACGGCCTTGTCTTGGTCTCAGACAAAGACACTTTATTTCAAGAGCGGTCAAGACCACAATTGCAGGGATATCACTAAACTGGCTGTTGGATTTATTCCTAAACATCATTGCTGTGACATCTCTACACCTGTTCACATGCACTCCAGGAGAGTGAATGCGGGAGACATTAGAAGAAGCTGTTTGTGAGGAGATAACAGACAAACCTGTCATAAAATTTGGCTTCCTAAACCCTAAAGAGTCCATCTGCCAAACAGTGTCCAAAAGAAAGACATTTGGCAAATATTGGCTACATATTAGCTACCTAAGAAGGCAATATACTGTCTGGTCTTGACTTGTTCCCGCAGTGCTTTGGTCTTTGTCTTAGTCTTGGTCTCAACCCCTCATAGTCTTGGTCTTGTCTCGATGGTCACAGTCATGACTTGGTCTCAGTTTATGCGGTCATGACTGCAATAGTGGCTCATCTTGGTGGGTATATTTTAACCTTCTGGCATCTCTAACTTCATAAGTCCTCAATTTATTGGCTTGGTTTAGATTGCTACAAGTGCCATCCAGTACATTTATTTGTTGTCCGCAGACCATCTTGGTTCAGGTCTGCGATAGCAGAAAACTAAGTAAGATAGCACAGATGGAGTTCATGGCATTACAAGCCTGGCTCTACTTCAAAAACTCACCAACAAAACTAGAACACGGGATATCGATTAGCTCAGTTGATAGAGCATCCGCCCCATGTATGAAGGCTCAGCAGCGGCCCAGGGTTCGAATCCAACCTGCATGTCATTCCCCATCTCTCTCTCTCCACATTCCTGTCACTCTTCAGCTGTCTCTGTCAAAAATAAAGCTTGAAAAAGGCCAAAAAAAAATAAATAAATAAATAAAATAGAACTTCATACTAGCAACACCTATACAACAAAATGCATGGTTTGTCCATGAGATTCAGAGCGACACATAGCTGTTTTTGTTAATCTGGTATCATCAGCAGGATGACATCCTTCGTAAGAGCCCTCCAAAGCTGTTACAAAACACAATCACTCTGATGAACCTTCGTGGTCAGTTGTTTGAAAGGTGCCGTGTGTAGCAACTTCACCACTGGATGCCATTAACATCTAGTGGTGAAGCTGCATGAAGGAGAAACTCCTCTCTGGAGTCAGTGTTTGATTCATCCGTTGATTTGTCTGGACTCCGTGGAAGAGGATCCACAAACTTTACAGATATAAAAGGCTCATTCTATGGTAATAAAACATGACAATTCTTATTTTCATATAAATCAATGTAGTATAATATACTGTAGTTGCTGCAGTGATTAGACTGGAGACAGGTACTCTTTGATATAATGTAATGTCCTTATCCTTTGTCCTTTATCTTGTCTGTGAATTCTTTGAGCGATCACAAACTTTTCCTGCTGATTTGCAATTTAAAGTCGGAACCACAATTTATCAACAATCAAACAAAACGTGCGAATAATAAGCACAACCAGTCACAACAGTAATCACAGCAAAATTCATTGAGATCATCAATGGACTGACTAGTCATAAAACCGTCCTCTGTAATATTGCCATCACCAAAAGAATATAAAAGGCATTTTGAGAAAAAAAAAACAACAACAAAAAAAAAAAAAAAAAACACTTTCATGCTTAATGAGCAGTCCCATTAATCAACTAAGACACACTTTGGGTCCTCATTAATCATTCATCCTCGCTATTGATACCTGGGGTGAGGTGATGAAGAGTGCTTAGTCCTCACAATACTGCTATGAAAAGTTGCAACTTCAATTTCATGAACATAATGGCAGTGTTATGCTTCAGAGAACACGGACTGTCATCTTGACTTTTCACTTTGGTTTCAAACATGAAGATGAAAAAAAACATTGGTCACACAGAACTAACAAATGTCATTGGCAGGTAGTCATGAAATGGTGACAACATTCCTGCTCCCCAGAAGATGACTCCACGACCTCAGGACAAACTTCACATTTAGAATTAATACTCAAAACTAAAGTTGTATTTAGACCAAATCAGTGATTGGGGTGAATGAATCACCACAGTGTGTGGTGGTGGAGAGGTTAGGGAGTTTTGTTTATTTGCGCTGAACCGAATTTTTTGCCCATAACCGAAACAATCAAAATAACAGGCTTTCTTGATACTAGTGCTCCCTCACTCTCATTCACTGTCTGTATCACTCCACCAATGCTCACTCTCTTTGCATTGACACAAACCAAAGAAAACTTATTTGGCTCTATTTTGTAGCACAGACTGTGAGTCAAGCACAGAGAGAAGCTGGCTACGTGAAATATACCAAGCCAGCTCCGTGGGTTTTTTTTTCCCGGCCAACCACTGCAGACAAAACATACACCCTGACTCAAATGAATGGAAAAAACTTTTTGCTGTCTGAATCAGGCTGAAGAATCTCTACATCAGTCTGTTCTTTGTTCTGCAGGGGGACACTAAACTTGGAAGTCATGTACATATTTAGAATTTACATCTTAGGTTACAAAGTGTGATACTATATGGGTTACTGTTGAATTCTGAGCCAGTTTCAGACACATTCAACATGAGAATCTCCAAAAATATTCCATTTTCAGAAATACCAAATACGACACAGGGAGTTATTAGTGTATTGCTCCCTGTTAAACTCAACAGGGTCCTGTGTTGCCCGTCATGTGTGAGGGGGTGGCACACTGTAGCAGACTGTTGTGTAGTACTTTTGCCAGCTTCAAAATGTTGCATAAGAGCGGTATAAATAAACTCCCTCGAGCACAGATGGCTTTGTGGAACCCCTGTGGGTAATGGGACACTTACAAACACACATAAACCAGTTTTATGCTGGTGGATTCTAAAAACAATCTTATCTTGAAGAAAAAACCTAATAACCCCAATTACAGTAAATTTAATGAGTGTTGGGAATATTTGCTAAAATAACTTAGTACATGGCCAAAAAGTACATGGCCAAAAATATGTGGACATTCCAAACCCTCACCGCTATGAGCTGCTGCGACAGCTTCCACTCTCCAGGTTTCAGTCTTTGCTCCAGATGTTTAACCACAAAAGCATTAGTGAGGTCCAACACTGATGTTGGGTGATCAGCTCTGTCTCCCAGTCAGTGGACGTCTGTTAAGTTCTTCCACACCAAACTGGGAAAACATTTTTTTACGGACCTAGCTGTGTGCACGGGGACACTGTAATGTTCAGTGGGTGCATTTGCCAGCTGATTGCTTCCACTTATTTGGACCCACAGAGCATGCTCAGGAGAGTCCTTATCCAGCTGAGCCAGGGAGTGCACGTTTGAGACTTACGCTGGCTGAGTTGGCCAACTTCCTGTTGGCTCCTTGCACACATAAATGGGATAAAATAATTAAATCATATGGCTCCTCTAGACTTTCCAAATGAGTGGATTATATTTGGATAAGAAAGAGTAATTTTGTGGTCTGTGTGCATCACATGGAAGTTACAGAGTGCAGCCTCTACACCAAAATCACTTCACAGTTGTGAAAAAACATAACCAAACCAAAAGGACACTAAAGGGCGTGGACCAAAGTGTGTTTTTAATTGCCTCACCTCACCACACAGTACCTGGAAACCTCATGTGATATAAGAATTCACCATCCACACCACTACATGTGTTTTATACAGTATGAGAGAAAAAGAAACAAACCCAAAACTGTTTTGGTTCTATATTTCCAGGCGTAACTGGGTGAGAACACACCAAATTTAGTGACTTGTATAAAAAGTGTGTGTTGGTAATTTGTCAGCAACAAATGCCAACCCGCTAACCTTACCTGTTCAAATTATATTAAGTTTATATTAAGGCTTAAAGTTATGCAGAATTAACAGCGTGGATGCTTTCATTGACAGGTGGGTGTCGTTACAGATGGCTCATTTGAGCACCCAGGCGTCATTCAGCCCGCCTCAGGTCCGCTGAGGATCCTTACCAATTTTGAGATTAGTTGGGAGGCAGGAGAGACGGACCTACCAACATGGCAGCGGCCAGAGCCACAGGAGCTTCAGAAAGCTATGGGTGATGTCACACTTACGCTGTCCATTCTTTATACCAGACATGTCAAACTCAATGCCCTGCTGGTGCTAAATCACACTCCCACCGCTCATACTACAAATCCCACAGTGCACTGCAACAGCCGCCACACAGTCCCCCTGTTGCTTTGGTTGTTTATTGACACACTGATCAGCGGTCAGCGGATGAACGCACAGCGACATTAAAGTCCTCCAGAAAATGTCCAAACCAAAAGTTGACTTTGAGAACAGGGACTTTGAAAGCAGGCGGGAGGTTACTGACAAGACACACAGGCTTACATAGGAGGACATAGGAGGACAAAGGAGGTAATGTGTCCGTACTGATGTGCTAATACCCTAGTCTCAACCCCATCACACCTACATTTTTATTAATTATTTTTTAGGTTTATGAAAAAGTAACATAATATTTGTTGAACTCTGTCTGAAATATTTAGAGCAATCATACGAATATAGATTTTAGTTCAAATTCTGAAGTTAGAACACATCTATGATCAAAAATGACACAAAAAGTGCCAATTTCAGTTTCCCATGGAGCAAAAGTGTGAGATTTGACATCATTTTAATATTTGCCATTACTGAATTAGTGTGAGGGACATCTGATAAATAGAAAAATGTTGGTTTAATTACAAATACATTTTATAATCATATTCAGATACTTACTTTAGTGTCCATAATGGGATTGAGGATTAATAGTGCCCATACCATAAAATAATGACCAATAAAATAGAGATTTGATGCCTGAGATGGGAATTTATGTTTTTTCTGGAAGTTCATATCGCTTTTGTGGAATGACGCATGTACTAACGTGTGTAATTTTTGTGTTTTATTTTTGTTGTTTGAAAAGATAAAATCAATAAATGTAATAATTAATAAAAGTTAAGTACAGCCACAGCTGCTGATCACATTAAGCTGCAACATGTTCACAGTATTCTGTCAAACACAAATATTTGAATCCCCAAATCAATCTACTGAAACTGTTTTTCCCATAGTACTTTGCTCTCGTGCCATGCAGATTTTAGTTTTCCTCGCAGACGTTGGTAAACCTCCCGCAGACAGCCCGTCCCCTGTGCTTCAGTTGTCATCTCCTGTGTGTCCGATCGAACTGAAACGCTTCAGTTTGAATCCGTACAGCTGTCACTTTGCTTTGCGAGCGGAACTGCAGTGCAAAGTGTATTTTTACTCTTCAAGTCCGTTTGCATGCAACATGTGCACATACTGTAACTACATCCACTGCGTTGAACGCTGTGCTGCTGCTGACATGCTCTATCATGAGAGTACACCTCGATCGTTTGTTCTTTGATCCATTCAGATATTATTTTATTATTCCAGACTACATTTCTGGGCTCTCGACATTTGTCTAATGCTGCAAGCCCGACTTCACCCCCACAGACTGTATGTAGCTGCTAGCTGTAGTTACCTTAGCAGGTATTATTTGACTGGAGGAGTTTCGTACTGCTTGGTTATATTTAAAAGGTAACTATTAATTAAGTTTATCATTTTAACATTTGAATAACGATGCAAATGTGTGTGTGTGTGTGTGTGTCAGAGCTTATACCTCAGTGTGTGTGACAGGCACAGAACTGATACCGGCGTTGACGGCGGTCCAGGAGCGAGCAGTGAGCACGCAGGCAAACAGCGGGTACAGAGCTCCAGCTCCCAGTCTGCGGCTGTAACGCTCCACCCCGGACATGTCGCCTTTAATGAGAGCCTGCCACAGCCGACAGTAGTCCAGCCTGAAGTCTGGCTGCAGGGTCTACAGGGGAGAATGGATGGTTAAGTGTCTTTTGAGAGTTATACATATTCATATACCTGCTGTACAAATTAAGAGCAAGTACAAGCATGTTTCCAAAAAGTCTTTTCATGTATCATTTCTTCACCGTGCATGTATCGACATTTAAGAGTGTGCCATTTCTCTTTTGACATTTCAGACTTCAGACACGCTCAGTCCCTCGGCTAAGAGCTGCTCTGCATTCCCAGACCAAATGCAGCTCTTAATACACACACACACATGACCACCTGGTAATGACGGTGAGGTTAATGTGTGTGTATATGAGGAGTCTGTTAATATTCTACTCCAATATGATTCATTAGGAATAAATTGCTGCAATTACGGTCTGTGGGAAGTCTGTGCGTGTGTGTGTGTGTGTGTGTGTGTGTCAAAGATGAAGGAGTTATCACTAAATTCTCTTCATGATTATAGGAACAAGCAGTAAACAAAGTCATGTCAGACATGTGGATGTCTGCGTCAGCCTGCCAGTGTTTGTGGGAGTGAGTGTGTTAACAATCAGACAGTGTGTGTGAAAAACATGAAAGTGCACATATGATTTAGGCTGCGATGCACTAATTCAAACCAAGCACACTGCACTCTGCATCAAATGAGTTGTTTATCAAAAAGCTTTTATCCTGCTGTAGCTGTAATAAGTGTGTGTCTGCCTGTGAGTGTGTGTGGCTTCCATGGTTTTTTTTCATGTGCATCTTGACTGTGTGTTTGCGGCTGTACCTATTTACTCAAGGCCTCAGCCTCAGCATGAAAAATGGACTGCAATATTAGAACAAATGGTATTTTCTGTGTGTGCGGGCAGCCTGGAGATGTCCCACCTGATAAAGGCCGTGATCGAGCAGGACAATCTCGGTCTTGTTGCTCTGGGGACACTTTCGGACCAGCACGTTGCCCGGGTGCGGGTCGCAGTGAACAAAGCCGTGGATGAAGATCATTTCACTGTACATCTTACCCAGGTTCTCTGAGATCTGTGTAGAACACAACAGGGTACACGTAAATACAAAAAAAAAGAACATTTAGAAGGCGCTTACAAATATAAATATCACCACACATTTAGAATGGTTCTTTAATTGCTTATCTTTAGTAAGGGTGACAGTATTGCTTTATTAAGGATGAGCGCTAAATGCAGAAAGTGCTGAATATGGCCAACACTAACAAAATGTCCTAGTCTAAAGCTAACGTTTACACGTACATTTAAAAACCCTCAGAATTTGGGGCTTTATTTTGAAGCTTGGTGCAGATCCCTGACCAGTGTGTTGGAGGTGTGCCGAATGTGCTTGTGGTCATTTCGTGGTCAGGCAGAGCTGGCACACTTTTGTACGGCGTGGGATGAGAAAGAATAAATAATCATATATCAGTGGCCACATTAGAGATTGTAACACTAAATGCTAAGTTCAACTGGGTAACAATGTACCTGATGTTGCATTTAAATTTAAATACATGAATAAATGAATACAAATTCTTACACATTGCACCTTGAATGAACTCTGGGAGAAACACTATTTACACTAAATTCTAGTAACAGGTCGTCTATATCTGTTTGTACTACGACAGCAAAGTGTAACCAGAGTCAAATAGGGAATAAATCACCTGGGGAATAAATACCTGGGGAATAAAGTGATTCTGATTCTGATTCTGATAATAAATGGTTCTTTGAAGAGCCGGTAGATAAAAGGTTCCTTGGAGAACTGAAAGAGGTTCCCCTGTGGCAACCGCTTTAGGTTCAAACGGTATTTTTTTAGTGTTCACTGGTACTTGATAAGTGACTTTGAGTTCCCTGGTGAACATTTATATCCATAAGAATGTTTTTTTGCTGTTTATGGTTCTTTTTTCATTCAAAACTGAATAAAAAAAAGAGTTCTTTAAGTTACAGTTACAGCACTTTTTGTTTAATATTCGCTGTTCCTTTTACATGGTTCTTTGTTATACTGATTACTGGTTATTTAAGTCTGCCTTGCAGCAACTGGATCTTTGAAGAACCAAGAAGTAAATGATTCTTTGCAGAACCAAACACTTACGGCATCACTACTAACTAACTTCTTCCCTAGAGTTTTTCTGCTTTCTCATCTTGCAGATTCTCATGGATCTTGGCTATGCCTAGTTCAGCGATTGGTCTGTTAACTCTGAATGTTGTTGAGCTCAAGGTGAAACAGAATGACGCTGCAACCTTTGCCCCAGTTGAGGAAGGACTGGCAGTATCAGGTGCTTCTGAGGCAGCTGTCTGCAGAGAGATGTTTTAATTGACCTACGATCCATGACTGACGGTAAATAGAACCTATAATGTTCAAACAGTTCTTTCAGTAGTAAGGAGTAAATTGGTCTTCACAGAGATAACAATACAAACCTTACACACTCACAGACAGAGACACACACACACACACATCTATTTTGCAAGAAATTAGATAGCCAACAAATTGTTTCAGAGAGGAATAGGCAGACACTAATTGGCATTAATTAGAGCTCTTCAGATTGTCACTAGAAAGTGTTCACACACACGCGCACGCACACGCATGTACACACTTGCATGGTGGATTGCAAACAAAGGAATGAGTGAGATGCAGTGCCATTAATTTCCCCGTTTATTTGCAGTATCCTGATTTTGTCTGCTTCACAAAATGTGTTTTTCCAAACATCTCTCAGCTTCACAAACACAACATGTGTTGTCTTCTTTCTATCTGGAATGTTGGTTAGCACAGGTTAAACATACACTGTTCAAAAAACTTAAAGGAACACTTTTTAATCAGAGTATAGCATTAAGTCAGTTCAACTTCTGGGATATTGATCTGGTCAGGTAAGTAGCTGGGGGGTCGTCTATCATTTTCATCTGTTTTGGTGTTAATGAAATTAACAACAGGTACACTAGCGGGGCAACAATGAGACGACCCCCAAAACAGGAATGGTTTTACAGGTGGAGGTCATCTTTTCTGACCAATTTCTCATTAGTTTTGCATTTGGCTAGAGTCAGTATCACTACGGGTTGCCTGGTGCGGTACCTGGACCCTACAGAGGTTGCACAGGTAGTCCAAGTCCTCCAGGGTGGGACATCAATATGGGCCATTGCCAGAAGGTTTGCTGTGTCTCCCAGCACAGTCTCAAGAGCGTGGAGGAGATTCCAGGAGATGGTCAGTTAATCTAGGAGACCTGGACAGGGCCGTAGAAGGGCCTTAACCCATCAGCAGGACCAGTATCTGCCCTTTTGTGCAAGGAGGAACAGGATGAGCACTGCCAGAGCCCTACAGAATGACCAACAGGAGGCCACTGGTGTGAATGTCTCTGACTAAACAATCAGAAACAGACTTCATGAGGGTGACCTGAGGGCCTGACGTCCTGTACTGGACCCTGTGCTCACTGCCCGGCACCATGGAGCTCAACTGGCATTTGCCACAGAACACTACAATTAGCAGGTCTGCCACTGGCGCCCTGTGATTTCACAGATGAGAGCAGGTTTAACCTGAGCACATGTGATAGACGTGAACAGGTCTGGAGACGCCGTGGAGAACGTTATGCTGCCTGCAACATCATTCAGCATGACCGGTTTGGTGGTGGGTCAGTGATGGTCTGGGGAGGCATATCCCTGGAAGGACGCACAGACCTCTACAGGTTAGACAACGGCTCCCTGACTGCTATTAGGTATCAGAATGAAATCCTTGGACCCATTGTCAGACCCCATGCTGGTGCAGTGGGTCCTGGGTTCCTCCTGGTACACGACAATGCCCAGCCTCATGTAGTGAGAGTATGCAGGCAGTTCCCAGAGGATGAAGGAATTGATACCATTGACTGGCCCCTATGCTCGACTGACCTAAATCCAATAGAACACCTCTTGGTCATTGTGTTTTGGTCCATCCGATGCCGCCAGATTGCACCTCAGCCTGTCCAGCAGCTCAGTGATGCCCTGGTCCAGATCTGGGAGGAGATCCCCCAGGACACCATCCGTCGTCTCATTAGGAGCATGCCCCGACGTTGTCAGGCATGCATACAAGCACGTGGAGGCCATACAAACCACTGAGTACCATTATGAGCTGCTACAAAGAAATTTTGGCAAAATGTACTAGCCTGCCACATACTTTTTTTTGCTTTAATTTTGGGGATGTCTTTGAATTCAGCCCTCTGTAGGTTGATAGTTTTCATTTCCATTAATGATGTGGCATCCTTTCGTTCTTAACACATTACCCAGTCCATATTAGGAAAGATATCCAGCGTGATTTCTTTTCCTGTTGAGATCTGATGTGTTTTCAAAGTGTTCCTTTAATTTTTTTTGAGCAGTGTATATACATACATATCTGTACAGTACATAGAGAGTGGTCCAATACGCACTGGAGCAGCTGGGGTTAAGGGCCTTGCTTAAGGGCACCTCAATGATTGAGGGCCAAGCGTTTCCTTCAACATTACCAACCCAGATTAATCTTGTTGGCCCAGTGATTGAGATAATGACTTTCCAACTCCACCACTGCCCAAATACAGTAGATGGTGCAAATGTGCTCATAGCCCAAAAACCCACAAAAGCACTCAGGTCAAGATTCTTCAAGGTTCGGTATGCTTCAAATGGCTTTGCTAACTTTTAGCTGTGTTTTATCTGTGGCTTCAGTTCGGTCGTTGCCTGTACCAGCCAAGTAACCAAGTAGAACCTCCAGACACAACCTATCAAGTCTTCTTCGTCCCCTACCTGTTTCACACCGTCACTTTGTGACTGGCCTGCCTCTATCAGACAGTCAGACTGCGATTCTAACCATTGTTTATTGGTTTTCTAAGTATGCCCATTGCGTTGTGCTAACCAAGTTGCCCTCTGTCAAGGAGACCGCTGAGCCTGCTGTCAAAGATAATCAACTCTTCAATAGTCCGCCTGCAACTTCCTCATTCTCTTGAGGTCCACCCCACCTTCCACATCTCTGTTGCTATTAACCCCTTTCCTCCTGTTGCTTATCTGCCACCACCTCCTCGTCTAGTTGATGGTTCTGATACCTATATGGTCAGGTTTTTCCTAGATGTCCAGTCATTGCTGATTGACCAAGGAATGATGTCACGAGTTGGTCCTAAGAGATCCTGTCACGCAGGTAGATGGTCTTTCACATGTCTGCTGGTACTAAAACCTATCTTCCAGATCCACCAGAGGCCTCTTCCTGTCGCTGTCTCTTTGCAGCAACCTGCAATCAGCTACTCACCCATCCCTGCTCAATCAGCTCATCAGCCAGTGGGAGTTTATCTGACCCTTCTCTCCTTCAGTCTCTGCTTGACTGTAATGACTTTGACACAGAGCTCCTGCTAGAGTTTTTGTCTTGGTTTGCCTTTAGTTTATTGGGGCTTTGCTGTATTTTTTGATTCCTCCTTCCCACTGACCAAAGTAATGCTTTGAGAGAAAGAGATTCTACCTTCTCTGTTTCTGCACTTGGGTCCCCATTCTCTGCCACAAGTACACTATCGACCTCTTTGCTTGCAAAATAACAGAACTATCTCCTCACAAACCAGTACAACCACTGAAATGCGGTTATCACTGAGATCGATCGACAAAAGTTGGTATACAGGCATAACCTTATAACATGTTGATTTTATTTGTAGCTGACTCAAAAACAAAAGGAGTGTGATTTGTTGCATTAACATCACTGAGACAACAGAAATATTTCCACCAGCTCAAAGAATGTGTCACATTTTAAAAACAAAGCATTGGCCCATTCTGGTCACGTCAAAGGGCCGAGCTCAGAGGAAAGTCAATGTAGGCCCTCATCCATCTTGTAATTACACACAGACACCAGAGTCCAGCATGCACTACTGCCACCTAATAATTCTATCCATCCTGTCGTTCTGTGTGCGTGTTTTATTATGTCCTCTATCTATCTAATCAGCTGTCTTATAACACTCATCATCACTGCCTAATGCTCAGGTAGTATGTGTCCATGTGCACATGAAAAGCCCAATACGTTATTTATTGTGTGTTGGGTATTTGTCATCATTTACTCTCTTTACAGTTGAAACCAGAAGTTTACATACACTATATAAAAAGACACATATGCTTTTTTTTCTCACTGTCTGAGACGAAATCAGACAATCACTTTTCCTGTTTTAGGTCAGTAAGGATTACCAAAATTATTTCTATTTGCTAAATGCCAGAATAATGAGAAGTATTTTTTTTAGACAATTTTTTATTATTTTCTTCAAAGTCAGAAGTTTACATACACTAAGATTACTCTGCCTTTAATCAATTTGGGAAAGCCCAGATGATGATGTCATGTCTTTGGAAGCTTCTGATAAGTTTATTGACAACATTTGAGTTAATTAGAGACACACCTGTGGAAGTATTTTAAGGCACACCTGAAACACACTGCTTCTTTGTGTAACATCATGGGAAAGTCAAAAGAAATCAGCCAAGATATCAGGAAGAGAATTGTGGACTTGCACAAGTCTGGTTCATCCTTGGGTGCAATTTCCAGATGCCTGAAGGTGCCACGTTCATCTGTTCAAACAATTATACGCAAGTATAAACACCATGGGAATGTCCAGCCATCATACTGCTCAGGAAGGAGACGGGTTCTGTGTCCCAGAGATGAATGTGCTTTGGTCCGAAATGTGCATATCCACCCAAGAACAAAAGCAAAAGACCTTGTGAAGATGCTGGCTGAACCTGGTAAGAGTGTGACATTATCCACAGTGAAACAAGTACTGTACCGACATGGGCTGAAAGGCCACTCTGCCAGGAAGAAGCCATTACTCCAAAATAAACATAAAAAAGCCAGATTACAGTTTGCAAATGCACACAGGGACAAAGACCTTCATTTTTGGAGACATGTCCTGTGGTCTGACGAAACTAAAATCAAACTGTTTGGCCATAATGACCACCAGGAAAAAGGGGGAAGCTTGCAAGCCTGAGAACACCATCCCAACTGTGAAATACGGGGGTGTAACAGGTGTGAAGGGCCTTTTATTATGAAGTTAAAACTGCTTTGCTCTGCTTTTCCTGCCAGATCTTCTGTCTGCTGCTCCCATACAACCCACTTCAAAATACCCAAACTATCCCTTTAAGTCAGTGTTTGTCTTTGTCACCAAGTCAGCCTGTTCTCCAGTGTTTTTTGACGTTCTGCCTGCTTTTCATAGATTTACGTTGGGTTTATTTGCTTTAGCTAGACTGGATTCCTGGTTTTGACCAATGACAGTAAAAAGAATAGACAGCATATGTGTGACATCATCCATAGGTTTATGGGTGACCCATAGATTAGCCTCCGTCACCTTAATATAATCTGAACAGGTGAGTTGTATATAAATTCACCAGTTCAGTACAGTTGTCATGAACGGGGAAATTAGCTATAGAGACCAAAACTGTTTTTTGTACCAGGCTGTAAACATGTTTATTTCTGCTGTGAAGTTGGACATTTCAACATGGGGACTTATGGAGACTGACTCACTTCTGGAACCAGCCTCAAGTGGACATTTAAGGAACTGCAGTTTTTACCAATGAACTAAAATTGACATTCACAGTCTTGGTGTATTGTACACTCAATGCTGTACCTGAACGCATCTTGTGCAGAGAGAGGACTGAAGCTGCTGCAGTTAACCTGCTGCTTTCACTACGCAACCTGTGTAGACAAGCTGTTCATGCATGTGTGATAACACCTGGATTATCAGTCAGTAAACTATTAGCTTCTGTAACCCACAGCCTGCAGAGCAGCAGGCAGAGAACAGGCAGAGCAGCAGGCAGTACCTCGTTGACATTGATGGAGTGTTTCTTCATGTAGTCTCTGTCGTTGACCTGGCCCCCCTCAGCAAACTCCATGGTCAGGATCCTTTTTGTGGACAGGTGCCAGTGGATGATGGGAACCTGCAGAGACACAGGGACAGAGAAGGTAAGGGAGAGACCAAAATATAGTTGTTCTTTTCTCCATACGTTTTCTGTTTATTTTTATTGCACTTTCTGCTGACAGTCTGAGAGAGTCCACTGCTTTTCCACCACATTTCAGTCTCCTGTGCAGCTGTCTTGCAGATGCACATTAGATAACACGTTTGGGTTCAGATAACCAGTTCTATTTCGGATCTGCTTCCATGCTGGTAAAACAACCGGATTAATTAGGCACACAGCCGACTGAATCTATCATAGCTTTTATCTTCAGTCTCTTTTTTTAGCAGCAGAGTAATTCTAACTTTTAACTAAATCACAAACATTTAATATACTTGGAAAACACTAAATATTAGAATGATGTATACGACCTTCATTTAATGAGGGAGTGAATGAAGGATTTGAATTTGATTGACAGGTGGATACAGGTATTGACTCGATAAAATGCTATTAGACCCGACCTCATTAGATTGTAAACAGGAAAATTCTAGAAATACAGGTTGCATTTGTACCAATATAAGAAAACCTACAGTGGCTTCATGATAACTGTCAGTCACTCAGACCAGGCAGATGATGTCGCAGTGACTTCTTGTGAGTAAAATGTAAATGTAGTGAAGGTGCTTTGAATCAATATGTCTGCAGCCTGTGGAGAAGCCTGTCAGATAACCTGAGTCCTGGCCTTCAGACAATCCTCCTCTCTCTCTGGGACTCTGATTAGTTTTTATCCACAACTCTCAGATAACTCTGTGTGTGTGTGTGTGTGTGTGTGTGTGTGTGTGTGTGTGTGTGTGTGTGTGTAGGTGTGCGTGCGTGTGTGTGTGACAGCAGTCAGATTATCGTGCATTCAAGATTTTCTTTTGGTATAAAACAAAGCCTTCCACGTTCTAATTTTAGCTCTGCATTGTGTCTTCTTTTATGGTTTCACTGTTACTTCTTCACTGTGTGTACATCAATAGGATGTACAGTCATGATGAGACGTTCAAAATGAAAACTTGTCTTGTGACAAATAAATAAATTAACCTCTTGAAAGCATGAAATTTCACATATGCACCTGTTTAATATGGTAGAATACAGCTGATGTAATTTTTCTGAGGACTTCATTCCAGATGAGCGGGGTGTCTGTGGAGTACATCAACAGTGTTCGTCACACAATGAGATTAGTTCCAGTGGACAGAGATTCCAGGTCTGAAAAGTGAAGCCAGTGCAGAAACCTCTTTTTAATTTCCAGCAGGGGGCAGTACATTTGGCTGCAAACAAGTCTGATTGTATTGAGGCTTATGTAAAAAAAAAATTACCCTATTTCTCAGTTGATTTATGACCTCAGTGAACAGTTTCCTCATGAGTTTAAGGTCTCAAAGTCTAATTTGAAGTCTTCTTCCAAACAGCATGACGTTCATCTTGTAAATCATGGTTCCATTACGAGTAAGAAAGCTGGTAAAGCAGAGCATGCATGGTAGCGTAGCTACCTTTTGACTGGGTTAGGTTTAGAGGTTTAGGTTAGTCATTCTCAGAGAGTGTAACACTGTGCTCACGAAACTCAGATCAGTGCTGATCAAATATGATAAAATATGATATCAAGAACCTATTCCTATATCTCTGCACAAATGTTTTCATGTTCAGGCCACCATTTTTTCTTGCTTGAAAGCCAAGCGCAGCCTAACACACAGTAAGACACCCACTGGCTCTGCACTCTTGTCCAAATATGGTCACATTTGGCTCCAAAAGACCGAGATGGCAACATCCATAATGCCAGTGCTCAATACTTAACTAAAGCCAGTGGTCCAAATAAAATAGAACTAATTTGACTGTAGAATTTTCCAGCGTTCAGTCTCTTGTATGCTACTTTTGACAGTTACCAGGTGGATTCTCACTCATGCCTAGGAGTGCAAGTTACAGGATCCTGACTGCAGTTTACTTGAGTGGGTACTTGACTATAGATTTAAAATAAACAATGAATATAGCAACTTTTATAGAAAATAAAGAGAAAAAACAATGCTTTGAAGCTCACCTCAGAGACTGTTCTGTAAATTATTTTCGAATAAATATAGCAACCTCTGATGATCCCATCAATTTCAGACCTGAATTACCAATAGTTAGTTCCATACGAGTGTGGTTCAAGTCGCCGATTCAGAGTGCATGAGCACATACAGTATTTAGATGGTTGGACAGATACAGATAATGGTGCACTTGCTCATCCCTAAATCTGAGCTCATTAAATTCTAATAGAATATATGGAATATATGGTTTTGTCAGCAGGAGTTATGGCCTGTCAAAACTTTAGAAATTTGACTTTTTAATTATTATGGTCATTTTAGAAACCATTCCAGCCAACTGAAGCTTCACTTGATGTATTGGAAGGCGTTTGCACACAATTATCTTTCATTCTGCCAAGTTTTATGTCTCTGTCTGTATCACATGCCAACTTATACAATTAAAAAAATGCTGAATGAAGAGAAGCAAATGACACAAAAGAACACAAAACCAAGAGAAGTTTAAGCTCTCTGGGTTTGAGCATCGAACAAAGACAGGCAGCTTGGGAAAAGAAGTCTAATTCACATTCACCAGAGCTAATAGTTCTCAAAGTAAAAAGTTCTCAAACAGACGTATTAAGAAAAAGGACACCAGGAAATTAAATGATAATGGAGATGAAGTCCAACTCTGTCTAACAAGAAATATGATTTGCAGGGTTCTGCTAACACTGCTCTGATAGACTTTAGGAAGAGCCAACAGGCAGCACAGAGGAAGCCGTCACACACACAGTGGAAACAGTGACCTCTATTACCAGAGCACAGTTTTAAATGCTCGGATATTCAATTGAAAGAGACCACCTCAGATTTTTACCAGCTGTGCTCACATGAGACCAGAACAGGCTCCAAAAAAACAGTCTGCAGCGTGGGAAAAAAAGTCACATTTTACCTTGAGGAAGGGGAAGTGGGACAACATTTTGGCCACCCTCTCAGCGTTGTGTCCCTCATTAAGGAAGTCGAGCTCCAGCGGCATGTTCTTCTTGGCCTCCTCCACCAACCACATGAAGGCAAAGTCCGGGAAGAGCCAATGCACCGCCCTCACCAACACCTTCAGGTGACAAATCACAACTAGCCTAACTGTCGAGTACAATAAAACAGACATGCACATAGACCTCCTCTTGAAGGCTGACAGTATATATATATATATAATCTAAGTTCATATACAGTCCATTAAAAACAGCAGTGTAGTTCTGGCCTGCTGCCAAACAGTCGATGTATGTCATTAGTTGTGGAAGAGGCACTCCACAAATTTGACACATCTGGATCAGTTTATCAGTCATGGTTAGTACAGCTCAGCCTGTCAAAGCAAAGGAGGGCTTCAGGTTAATCTTAAACAATGCCACAGATATTGGATGACGGCAAAGGTTCAGATTTGATTTTGTATCAAACCACAGTGTGGTTAAAAGAGAGGTCAGCAATCTCTGATACTCTTCCTGTTGTCTTCTGATTTTGTTTATTTCATGTACCAGCTTCTAAATAGTGATGCGAAATAGTGACATGAAGAAGTTTAATTTGGTTTGATAAAGAGAGAGAGAAATACAGACAGCTTTGGTTGAGCAACACAGACAGTGAATGAGAGTGAGCGAGCGCCAGCCTCGATAAAGCTTGGATTATTTAGAGAAATTAAAAGTTGTTTCCTGATTGTTTCACAGCGGTTTCACATTTTAAATAAAACTTAGATGTTGGTCAGTGGCACTGCTCAGGTTTAACACCAGTTTGATCAAGTAACTCTCGACAGCTTCTAGACCAAACAACAATCTCAGAGTTACATTTGATGCCTCTTTCTCACCTTTACAACATAATTCTTCTTCTCTGTCCAAGTCTGATGTGGTCGGAGGTCCTAATTCATGACTTGGTTTCACCTAGACTTGATGATGTATCCACAGGGTATTTCAGGCCTGTGTGTGTGTAGACTGTGTATATTTTAACAGACAGACTCACCTCCATCACCATTATGTCCTTGGAGCTCTGCCTCTGAACTTTTGGGTGTTGGACTTTGACGGCCACTGTCCTCCCGTCATGCAGCACCGCCTTGTGGACCTGGGCTAAGGAGGCAGCGCCCTGAGGCTTCTCCTCAAAGGAGACAAATAACTCCGACAGCTGCAGGAGAGAGATAGGAAAGGAGAGAGCAGAGGGTAAACAAGGGTAAATGAGGGAGAGAGAATGATAAAGAAGGCGGTGGGGAAAGGGGTGTGGAGTTGGGAGTGGAAGAGAAGTGTAATCATCAATCTGATCAACTCTATTTACAAGCTATTATTAGATACTGTACAAGTGAAGGAGGCCAAACAAATTACAGACAGAGTGTACATGTGGGTATAAATGTGAATAATTCACTTAATCTCTGCTTGGACAGAGATTAGATTTGTCATGTCACAACAATAACACACCAGATCAACTGAAAACTGATGTGCAATGATTTAGAGAAACGTTGTGTCATTTACCTGGCATAAACTAACAGACTTCAAATCATTTGTAATCAGGTGAATGGTGTCTCTGTCATTCCCACACACTGGGGGAATTTTTAGTGTTTATACAACAAGTAATTCCCACCAAGAAATCTGATTGGTCAACTAGACGTTTAGAATGTGCTCAAATCAGCATGACAGCACACCTGACTCATCACTAAAAATATGACTCCGCACATCCTGAAATAACATACATGTTAATAAATACACTAATACAGTCATACATCTGAATTTTACTGAACTCCCCGCCTAGCAGCCATGGTTAAGAATGACACTGAAGAGGTGGGCAACATGGAACCAGACAAATTTTAATTGACACCAAGGCTCTCACATTGTGGCCTTTATTTACCTCAACTGCAGAGAAAATAAGGCCTTTATCTGAGACAGGCTTATATTACAGATAGTATCCTTTCATTTTTTTAGTAAGACCCTGTTGTACTGTGTAAACAGTCATTGACACTATGCTTAGAAACAGACTAGAAGTCTCGGAATGTTGCAATGGAGGGAAAAGATTTGGTTTACCTTCAGGGATTGTGTGCAAATCAGAAGCAGCTTGATTTTAAAGCTTTAAAGCTAATAAAGTGAACTAATTCTTTATTACTCCTGACACATGGTGCCACTCTGTACACTAATAACTGTAGCAATCACAATACTGACAATAGTGCTCTTAATTCAGGAGGAAGGAAGTAATTAGGGAAGAAGGTGCCTTTCCTTTTGTGCTATAAAGGCAATTTCCTTTAATAAAAAATGAAAATAAGCATAAATATGAAACAAAGGAAATAGTTATTAGACAGAAACAAACCCAGTACAGATACTTAGGAACAGTGAGGGTCCAGGTACAGATCATAATGACTGTGCTGTTTTTAATAAAGAGCTTCAACAACATCCATCTAAGTGCTGTGTACAGTCATATTTCTTAGTATCTGGATGTACAGAGAGAAAGGTTGCATGGTTTAATGTAGCTAACGGTCCACTGTTGCCTTCTGATATGCTCTGCCTTCCCACAAATCTCTTATCACAGCACTAAGCATTTAGCACCCAGTGTGCCCTTTGAGCAGAGGTAGTCCCTCATTAGCTTCCACTCATCTCTGTGGACACACAGAACACACACACATAAATTAGTGTGTGAGTTTGAAGGTTAAATAGGCTTCCCAAGGGACCTGGAGTCATTAGAAGAGACTTATTGTATCCTTTGGAACCTCCACGCTGCCCCGAGGCTTCCCTGCCTCTTGGATACAAACCTGTTAAGTCAAGAAAAGGCAGCATGCAGAGAAAAGAACACAGCTTGTACATCAGCCCAACCATTGTATCACCTTTATGCACTTCAAGTATTTGATGTTTGATGTTATTCTCAGCACCAATGGTGCTGTGCTCAGGCTTTCACTGGACAAAACCTTCACAAGAGGATTTGCCTGGCTCATTATTAAACACTGCCCCTCCAGAGATGCCAGAAGAACAGCAGTGAGGATGGATACAATCCTGAAAGGGTGACTCATTTGATTGTTGTTCTGGACTGTGGAACTCTCAACTCTTTAAATACGGCAGCTAGTCAATGCCTCCACGCCTGAAAATATGATGCTGTGGGTACCCTGAGGTACACTTTGCAGGGCTCCACGGTCAAGTTAGCAATCATAAATATGCAACATCTGGTTAGATTTTCAAAATAAGGAATGCAAGGTTAACCACGTGAAACAATATCACTTTGGTCAGGTTTACGAAAAGATTTCAAGTTACGTTGTGTACCTGACATATCCTAAAGACTTATGGTTTAACACAGGATGCGAACAGCAACCTCGATTCATCCTCCATATGACTTTTACACTCATTATACCACGTCTCCTGACTTCAATAGCACATTAAGACAATGTGCTGAAGGGGTACCAACATAGCAAGTCAAAGAAGAAGAAGCTGGAACTGCTGCGATTACCAGCTCTCAGGATCCCGCATGATTTCATTTTGTCCAACAAACATGAAACAGAAATTGGAGGTGTGTCCTCACCGGATAATGACAGGGTGCATAAAGTTACCCTTTTCATTTCAGAAGCACTCACAAACTAACAAACTACTTTATCATTGGAGGGCTTTTAGAGTTCCCCTCCACCACCACAGAAGGGTTTGTCTTTGCTCAGTTTGTGAAAAGCTAAATGTATACAGTGATGTCTTTACATGTCTTTGGAATTATCAATTAATAACAGAGGTTCACTGGGAATTTGACACCAAAAGCAAATGTAATTTCTGCAATATATGAAAGCCTGCCAGTATTTTTGCATGCAATACTGCAAATGGTCAGATCAGAAAATACTTTTTCAGTAGTCAGTCTAACTAAAACAACATAGTTCAGATTGTGAAAATTCAACCAAAGATGTCATATCACAATATAAGGCCTTGGACTGTACGGGCTCTATCCTTTTTCTACATTTTTTTTGATTGTCGATTAATCTGTTGATTGTTTTCACAATTAATTAATTTGTTTTTTTGGTCCATAAAATGGTCAAATGCTGATCACTATTTCCCAAAGCATCAAATATTGTTTTGTCCACAACCCAGAGATAATTCAGTTTATTTATCACAATAGTCACCAGCTGTTTAATAATTGACAACTAATCGATTAATCTAAAATTGTTAGCATGCTAGGCTTGTGTTGGGTTTGGCTGGGAGGACAGGACTGGACATCTTCCTTTTATTCATACTCCAAACTGTACCATGGGGGGAAATTCCCCTGCGGTTTGTACCTAGTGAAACATAAAAAGAGGCTAATTTGAACACGATGTTAGCCCATCGGGTAGAGGCTGAACATGAGCCCTGTAGAAGATGCCATCGGATGATAAATTATGCAAGCAGCACAGGATCCTGTGTGGGAACAGCTGAGTTATTCATTATGCAAATATGCTAAATGGAATGAAATTGTCTGCACCAAGTGTCTACCCACTAGAACGAGGAGCATCCAATGGGACCTGACATGCAAAGAGTGCTTCTGTGGGTTAAGGAAACGTGTAATTTCTTTCAGGTGGGTCTGTCAGTTTAAGCAGCAGCAAGAGATCGGAGAAATTAGATAAGTGGATCATGATTTTTAGATAATGTTAAAAAAACCCCAAAAAACAAACACTGGCACTAATAGTCCAACACCTTTGTCATGTTTGCAATGTTCTCAGTTCCAGTTGAATCCCCAGCCTCTATGAAAAGCTGGTTCCATTGCGCTCCTACCACCCAGCCACTGCTTATGTTAATCTCAGCTGTGGAGTTAATAAACATGCTAATGTATGCGCGTGGGCCCTGCTCCCAGAGGGCAGACCCACAGTGACATACGTTCCCTGAAATGAGTTATGGCACAAATAAAATGGCCCCCAAGGCCTCACAGTTGGATGGCAACACATTGCCGTCTGTGTCACTGTGGCAAGGTGGCCATTTTGGCTGATGGCAGCCGGCCACAGCCCCAGCTGGATGAAGACGCATAAATCATTACAGCACACAGGAGAAGAAATGAGAGAGATTACATTACGGAGAAGTCTCCACTCGAAGGAAACTCGAACATCCCAACAAACTCATACATGTGTGTGTGTGTATACAAACTGAGTTTCATGACTCCACTGCAGAGGGAACTGGGGCTTCAGTTGTAGAGAAACCTGTCCCCATTTCTCCTGCTTTATACTTCTATTCATTTTGTTTTCTGATATTTTCCCATTTTTATTTGCTGTTGATGTAAACAGTCATGTCATACTCTGACAGAAATACTGTTTTCATCTACTAATTATTTCCAATCCCTTTCATTTTGCCATTTCTCAACACCCCCTGCACAAATGTTTCATATGGAGAGACGTTCTGCATGCAGAATGCACTGTGAGCTACACTACAGGTCACTCCATCCCATTATCTCCACCCTAATGGGGGTCTGTTTTTGTCCAGCCTTTATTTGCGAGTGTTTGTTTTTATGTTTAATGTTTTATCGTGTTCCGATGATCATGATGCTGATTTTGTTTGCTGCTGCAGTCGTCTGGAATTTAAGGTTTTATAATTCATGTTGTGCTGTGTCATGGTGCCATGTCATGGAATAAATTCATGGCATGTTGCCATAGACGTTCATATCGCCAAAGGGAGGCAAACACTAATATTTGGGAACAATGTGACAGTTATTGGCCAGAGGGTAGACATTATTTCCATTCAGCCCTTGGAGGTGGCATAAATATTAATATTAATATTCCTTATTGGGGGCAAGCTGGTTTAAGCTGTTAGTAGACTAAAGAATCTCTGAGTTCTAAATTGACCGATGGTGCCTCTGACTCAAGGGATGATGCATTTTAAAAATAATAACCAGTATGAACAGGTGTTAAAGGTCCAAGATTTAGGAGGATATATTGGCAGAAATGGAATATAGAAATATAATGATATAATTATGTTTTCATTAGTGTATAATAACCACAAAATAAGAACTGTCGTGCTTTTGTAACTTTAGAATGAGCCATTTTTGTCTACATAGCAAGTGGGTCTTCTTCCATGGAGTCCACCATGTTGCATAGCCATGTTTTTACAGTAGCCTAGAATGGACAAATGTAACACTGCATCTAGATATCCATGGTACATTCTCACACACGCTTGGTAGGTTGGTGAGGCGAGGTATATTCAGTCAGCTGCAACTTTCAGCCTCAACTCCAGATGTCACTAAATTCTGCACACTGGACCTTTAGCCAACTTACTTAGCTGTGCTGGAACAATACAAATACTGATTACTAATGAAAACACAGGTTGGGCTGTTATACTGAATATCAGCACAGCTGCAATTGGGTCATAAGTTAATCACAGCCATGCAAATATTCTGTAACAGCACTCCTCCTGAACATCTACATTCTCTCAAGCTTTAAGAGAAAACAAACAAAACCGTTGGGATGGAATGATTAAAATAATCTATTACAAATGGAATACAACCAGAGATATTAATAAAAGTAACGCTTTAACATTTAATATTGTTTTGATAGGTAATGTGACTTCAACAGCCACTTGTAAACGGTAAGCAAACACAAACAAAAGACATCTATATATAACGTTACACTAAACACAAAGCCTACATCACTGACAATAAACTGGATGAATGCTTCATTAAAACCGCCAGGAACAATAAAGACAGGTGTTTTGAATGAGCCGGTCATCAGTGGCTTTACTCCATTAAACAGGTGATGTCAGTCCACAGTTAAGATACCCGCAGGTGGTCCCAGGTCTTTTATACTCAAAATAGAATTGCGTGAAATTTAATGGAGGGTGTCTGTAAACATGCTAACCTAAATAAGGTGACACATTTAATTATGTATGTAATTCTGACTCGTGTGGTAAGAAAACCACCAGAGAAAACCACACCATTAGCGGATCGGTTCCAAGCCATGTTTTGTTCTTTGGCTCATCGTGAACAATCCCAGTTTGGTTACGAGAACGTCCTGCCTCTTCCTGAATGTCCACAGATGTCCCTACACTCGTGCCACCCCGCCTTGACAAGACCCCAAGCTACCCACGATGCATTCGTGTTTCCTTTTGTCATGCCTCAGCACCAAGAAAATGTAATATACATCCTGGAAACAGATTCTGTTTGGTAAAACGACATATTGCACAAGCTGTCCTTTCAGCACTTTTACTGTGGAGGGGGGAGATGACAGCCAGAACTAAAGCGAGGCTCCAAATCTATGCACAGTGGGAATGCATATGTCACCACAAATGGTGCTGAAAACAGCACGGCACCACACACACACACACACGCACACACTACTCTCTACTACACTACGTGTATGTAAGAGTATCCAACAGACACGAGAAAGCGTGCACGTGTTCAAAATAAAAGGGAAATGATGCTGAAGCTGCTCCCCTGACTCCAGAACAGCCTGGCACTGCTCATCAGTGTCACTTCTTCTCCTGCCACTCCAAAAAGGGAGGAGGGCTGATTCACTCTGCTGCCGCCTTTGTAGGCAGAGGAGCTATATTAACGTCCTTTCAGGGATAATGATGAGCCACACAGATACAGGAAGAAATCAAACCGAATGCACACCTTAATTTAAAAGAAAAAATAACATGAATAAGAATGAAGAGAAAATTGTATAGTCGTGTCTTTGAATTACAGGGGAGCAATCTGAGTTTACTGAGGCTGCAGCTCATGTTCATCATATTAGTATGTCACACGGCTGTCTAATTGAGGAAATAATATTTAGCAAACTCTTCAAATCATGTAGGCTTTCCAGTACTGCCTAAAGTTTTTATCCAAAGAACTGTTACTGTGTTTCACATTTCTGTCCTGTTAATGATGTTATGTTGAAGCCAAGGCTCATCTGGATAATACTGGATAATGCATGTTGGCAAAGTGTACCTATTTATGGTGATAAATCATTTAAACTGCTGCCATTTATTTTAAACGGCTGTCAAAAAATCATTAAAATCAACCATGAACATTTCCAAACCATTATTGGGATTTGTTGCTAATAAGAAAAGAGATTAAAAAAAAATAAACACTGAATAACCCTGACAGGAGTTTATTTTGCAACAAAGACACACTTGCTGTACATTATCCTACTCATAACAACAACAAGTAGTTCTAACCAAGCAATCTGATTGGTCAAATAGACATTTAGGGCTCATATCAGTAAGACAGCACACCTGACTCATTGGTAAAAAAATATATATATACATATATTACTCCACCATTTCCATGGTAACATTATAACTGCCAGAGCCGGTGCATGAAAAGAGTTGATTACACAAAACTAAGAAATCTGTTTCTGTTTAAACATGTTTTGTTCTTTGTTTCAAAGGTAAAATTAGGCTGTTATATCTTATGAACCAGCAAATCACCCAACACATTCTCATGAAAATATAATATAAATTCTTATACAGACTGTAAATTCAGACTGGGTGTTTTTGAAAGATTTTTATTCATGAAAATGAACCATGAACCACAATGGGCTTATAGAGACTATGAGCTCCTGTTAACTAAATCAACTTTCTTTAATTTTATAGTGCTGTTAGACCTTCTCTCAGTTTAATGACATCAGAGAAAGACTAAAGGCTGACTAATATGGACTGATTATGTTTGATTTATTTGGTAATTGTTGTATAATCGCAATATTACATTTGAGGGTGTGCTTTAATGTTATTGGCACTTCAGTGAGGCTTTCACAACTGACTGCATACTGCCAATAATGACGATAAAGCACAACTTTTCATCTAATATTTCTTAAATAACAGACGCAGACGTGTAGAATGCTGTAACTGACCAATCACAATGGAATACACATTATTTATATGATAACCCTGAATATTAGTGCTGCCTTTCATTTGTTACGATGCTGGATATCAGTTGGAGAATCACTGCTGGCAGAATGGCTGAATATTTAACAGTCAGACTTTAATGGCTGTGATTGCACAATCATAGTGGACACTGAACTGAACGGCATAACAGAGACTTCAAATGACACAGGCAGTAACAATAATACAGCAATCAACTCGTCTGAATATGACTTTAATATTTATATTTGACCACAGTTATTCCACACTATGAAGGGAGATTTATTATGCAGTCATTGAGGAAGGGGATGTCTACGGTACACATTAATTTCTCTTTGGAGGCGCCTGAACAGAGACCGTGCTGCTGGACTATGGTCAATAAATGATTAAATCATCAATTATTATTGTGATTTATACAACACTTAGTTCCCATTGAGTAATTTGATTGGACAAGTTGTTGTTCTATGAGTGCTGATATAGAGCAGGACAGCACTGTGTCATCACCTTAACTTTGTAACTTTGTACCACAAAGATGAACATATTTACATTTAAGTAGTTAAGTAGAGTGAATGATCAGCCACCATCAGTAATCAACACACGGCCGTTAATCAAACCAATAACAGCAGTCGATGTCAGACAAGCTTACCACACTTTAGCAGTGTTTCTGCAGTCTTTATAAAAGGTTCAAAAATAAACATATTAGCAGGGCAGGAATTTCACAAGGGCCACGAGGGCCATGGCCTTGAAAAAAATATCTGCCCTGAGGCCACGGTGGCCTTGATGCCCCGCCTGCACTGCCCCAGTTGGTTTTGCGGTTTTCTAGTCTGCCTCTTCCCTGTCAACACAGCTTTGACACCTGCATCTTTTGAGAAAAAAGCGTCTTTTGATGATATTCATCATCAGTGGTGGGTTTGATTCGAGCCTGGCATGAACCGCTCGGACGGGCTATAATGACAGTTCCACACCAATCTATCACCGGCAAGGAGACTTCATCTGACACAACCCGCACCCCCACCCTCTTGTGTCCACGTCCGCGAGGCTGTGACGTTGGGCCTGAGACTGAAAAAGTCACTGGGACTGAGGTGACAGTGTGATAAATTAGCGAACAAATAAGATAGGAATTTCAACATATAAGTTAGTTAACGTTAACTTGCTTGTACAGTAACGTTGTATCACTACAACGTTGACCCAGTTTTAACGTGCCGACCATAGCCTGTAACATTAACTTTATTAGAAAAATATTTAGGCCTAATATTTAAGATTGTTTGCTTATATACATAAACCTGGTTGTTCTATATTTAAAACACTTTGGGTTTATTAGTACTATTAAATAAATCATATTATTATTTTTTCACATTTTTACAAATATGCAAGTTTAATAGTTTATGTTAAAAGTTTATAATCCAAATGGATGGAAATTTCATATTCGATTAAAATACATACATGTGAATATTAGGCCGGATATTTTTTGAGTGTAATTTGCTGTTAGCCATTTTTACCCAGTTCATTATGTGTCAATATCTTTCAGTCGGAGTAAGGCAGACCACTTAGGTGACACGGGAGAGCCAGAAAACAACGACAGAGAGTTGAACATGAACAGACAGGAGCAGGGAGACCAGTCCAGTGGACACAGATGAGGGAGGAGGAGACAATGAAGGACCAGATAATGAGAGAGAAGGAGAAAAAACAGGAGGAGACAATGAAGGACCAAGAAACAGGGAGGAGAAAAGACAACAGGAGACAATGAAGGACCAAGAAACAGGGAGGAGAGAGGAGGAGAAAGGACAACAGGAGACAATGAAGGACCAAGAAACAGGGAGGAGAGAGGAGGGGAAAGCAGGAGAAGATGAGACAGGATACAGAAGCATGGGAGAGACAAGGAGAGAACAGGGAGGAGACATGGAAGGACTGGGAAAAGGGGATGAGCAAGAGGTAGATGCAGCCAGGAAAAGAAACAACTCTGCCACCACTGCAGAGTCCTGGGGGTATGACTGGCTGCACTTTGAGAAGGACAAGAAAGGCTATGTTACTAAGGTGTGGTGCTGCATCTGCAGGGAGCACTATAAAAACCGCACTGCACAACACATATACATACATAATACGGATACATGCATAACTGGCAGCATAAATGTTAAAAAATGCACAGCCAAAACACATTAACTCAAAAGCTCACATCACAGCATGTCAGCAAGCAAACCAGGCTTCAACTAGCTCGAACACAGTTACACAGATGTGCAAATTATTTGATATTGCATACACTGTGGCATACACTGAGCAGCCTTGTCTGTACAAGACTTTAGTCTCTGTGGAGCGCAAGCATGGGGTGGAGCTGGGGGTCACCTACCACAACTCAAAGTTCCACATATTTATTTAGAATATTGCTGGAAACATCGGAGACCAACTTCAAGCTCTTACAAAATGTCAGCCTTTCTACTGCTCTTTACTGTTGGATGGCAGCACAGGCAAACGAACAAAAAGAAGTCATAAGCATAAAGCTTATTGAACATGGCTCCCCCAGAATCAGACTACTTGGGTAAGGATAATATAGAGAAATAGTCTCTGTTGAATGTTTTTTTCCACATGTAATTTTGTGGTTTTTATTGCAATAGTGACATTCAGTAGAAAAGGGCAGGAAAGTTGGGAGAAAGGATGTAATGCAACATAGGTTGGGGTGAATGTAATTAAGCTTCCAGTTAATCAAAAGTATGAGGAACTAATTCTTCATTTCTTTCTTTGTGTTCCAGATTTTTTTAAGTATTGCATAGCCAACAACATGTGATGCTGATGGGGTTTTGGAGGCCATAATGTAAAAGTGTGCAGAAAACGACCTAGATCTGAGTGGCTGCTTGACTGCAACAGCAGCTGATGGAGCAGCCGTCAACTTTGGAAGGACAAATGGTGTCCTCACCAAACTACAAGAGTGTGTGCCGTGGATGCTCAAAGTGCATTGTGTCGCCCATAGACTGGAACTGTGCCTGAAGGATGCCTTCAAGGGCACATACTTTGAACAATACTTTGAATACTTTTATGGCCTTTGTGCCCTCAAAAAATTGACAACACAGACAAAGGCCAAGTGGCCCTGCCCCTAAAATGACGAAATTCCAGGCCTGCAAATTAGCATTCTGAATTTAACTAAATCTGTTTTTTTCAGAACATCAAGACATGAGAAAGACAATAATCAAACAAATCATCTGTTGTCACTTATGACTGTTAATTAATAAATGGAGAAGAACTGTTGTATAAACGCAGGTTGTGCTGTTATACTGAACATCAGCACAGCTGCGATAAGTTAATCACAGCCGTGCTGATGTTCTTTATAACAGCACTCCCTCTCTTATGATATTGCTTTAATACAGTAGTTTAATTTAACTATCTATGGTAATACACATAATATAGTGAGTGAACATTAGGAACAAAATAGAAAAGACAGGAACCATAAGTGTTATCTTTCAATTGTAGATCTTAACTTTGTGGCCAGTGTGAAAGTTACTGCATCAACACTGACATAAAGCAAATCTGTGCTTTCTGAGCACCTTGAATCCAGTGTAATGTGAAAGCCTATCGACCAGTCTATGATACACTGCAGTAAACTATTGAGCCTGTTTGCTTGAAAAAGACTTCCTGAGAATTACTGAAATGTCCTGTGTATGTTCTTTGTTCACAGTTTCAATGGAGACAGAGGGGCAACGAGGCACATCAATGACAAGAAGTGTACAGGATACTGGGATTTAAAAAAAGGGCTTTCTTACTACTTTGAAGTTAGTCACACAAATCTTTCTCATTTTGGAAGGGTGTTTGGCCTGAGTGGTTCCTGCAAATCATGGAGAAACATTTAGAGACAAACATCTAGGTTGATATATTAGTTAGCCGACATTAGCATATCTGTATCGTATTTGTAAAAAGTGATTAAGTTATTTGTTTAAGAAAGCAGCCATCTCTATACCTTTGCATTGTCACATCGGTAGGCAGGTTTAATTTCAATACATGAATGTCCGCTATACCTGTAATCTGTGAACGATTTTCCTCTAAAATCTGTCAGTATTTCATTTTTATATTATTATAGCTACACCTGACCACGTCCTGCTTGTATCAGGCCCCCTGTATGCCCCCTCAATTACAGCCAGAAGAACCTATGTTCTTGTGCCATCATATCAAAAATCTAACATGGCTAGAAAATCTTTACATCAAAATCAGTGATTTGCAATGCTCCCCATAACCCAGATATTAAACAGATATCTTGGTATAAACTGCATGATGAAACCTCTGACGGTTGACCAATGTATTTTTCCTCCTCATATCACAACCCAAACACATTTTGGCCCATTTTGTCTAATTTAAACATTTATGGATGGACTACACTCTGTGTGTCATGTGGGGAGCAACATGTTCTCTCTCCTGTATTTGCTGATGTAATGTACCCAACTAATTATACCAAAGCCATTTCTTTAACACAAACACACACACACACACACACACACACACACACACACACACACACACACACACACACACACACACTGTGGAGTGAGCGGCAGAGGGAGAAGACCAATGTACTGTATCTGAGAATAACACAACAATTGCCTTGCCTCCAGCAGGCTCTAAAAGGCTGTCATAACAACCAGTTTGAGAGCAAACTCCGCACTCTGTACTAACAGCGGCATTAACAGCCGCATCAGGAATATGTGGCTTGGTTATGAAATTAAATGAGGACAGAATGTAAGACATATCCACTTCGGCTTTATTTGCCCTTTCTTCTGCTTTCTGCAAAGAGCAGGCAGGAAATTCTCTTACCTTCAGAGAGGGAAAAAAAACACTCTGAGTCTTCCATAAAACAGACTCCAAACCCAAAGAAGACATGAATTCAGTAAATACAAAATGTTAATGTGACATTACAGCATGCGTTTTGCCTTAGTACTATTTATTTTGATTGATGATTTTAGTTGAAAATACACATATTTATTTGGCGACCTCCAAATTACAACCTCAGTCCTAATGTTTTATACATTCTTCATTTTTATTCCCTGTGTTTGATGGGTGCTGCTGGCGGTTGGCAGTAGAGTGGGAAGAGAGGACGACACGCAGCAAAGGGCGGTCACCGCAGTAAACCTTGATACATGGGGCACATGCTGAACCAGATGAGCTACTGGGTGCTCCGTTTTTGTGTGCTGAACTGAACAACAAGATCCAATGCGTTTATATTATATCAGGAATTGCATCTGTACTGGCTCACCTCCCTGCCGAGGTCTTCTCTGATGACCTGCTGGATCTCCTCCATGCTGCTCTGAGGAGCTCGGCTGTGGAGCACCTTCAGCGTGGACGTGTACTCCTCGGGCAGCAGGTAGTCCAGAGCACCGAGGTGCTGGCCCACCTTGATGAAAGTACCCCGGTTGGCACAGCACAAGTCTCGAAGACGCTCCGCCGACCGCAGATGAACCTACAGGTGACGGAGCAGAGGAAACACAAACAAAAGACAAAGTTAGAAACAGTATACAAAGACTGCAAGGAAAGGCTGTGAGGTGATTTATTCTCTTGTCGAGTGTCAGGGCATACTGACACTCTGAATGATGGAGTCAAAGAGTGTCAATGAAGGGTTCATCCTCTTTAGATGTGCAGAACTTTGACTGTAAGTCACATCTAGTCAGTTCTATCTGCTTAAACTGAACCAAACCTTTAACTATGGCCACAGTCTTTTAGGAGTGTGTATACGACTTTGTCCCGGGCCACTTTGAAGGACCGCCTACTCAACTAACGTCCACTCATTCACACCCCAAAGTGTGAATCAACAAGAAAAAAAGAAAAGAACAGGAAAACTGGTTGTTGTGGAAACATAAAACAAGCTGTGTGATTTGCAAGAGTCAGTACAGAAACTGGATAATTCATATTAAACTCCTTCTTTTAATTTCCAGCGAACTCTGTGCAGGTTCAATGTATTACTGCCTGATGGTTAAAAACAAAAACCTAAAGTCTAAGAACCACTAACTACAAACTGAAATTATATACTTGCTGAATTTCATACGGAGCAGTGACCAATGAGTATAAAGAATGGACAGAGCATGAGTGACGTCAGCCACAGGTTTCCAAACGTCAGCTTGAAGCTCAAAATCTGTGGCTCTGGCCGCCTCCATGTTCTCTGTACTGCCTCTTCCACCTTATGGCTAATCTAAAAATCAGCAGAGACGTGGATCATCAGCAGACCTGACGCCTTGGTGCTCAAACAGGACATCTGTAACAACACCTACCTGACAATCAAAGTGGCCACGCTCCTCATTCTTCATAACTTTAAGCCTTAATATCATTTGAACAGGTGAGTTCTATAAAAATTCACCCTCAGTACAGTTGTCATGAACGGGGAAATTAGCTATAGAGACCAAAACTGTTTTTTGTACCAGGCTGTAAACATGTTTATTTCTGCTGTGAAGTTGGACATTTTAACATGGGGACTTATGGAGACTGACTCACTTCTGGAGCCAGCCTCAAGTGGCCACTCGAGGAATTACACTTCCGCATTGGCTTTATTTCTCAGCAATGGAGGTTGTCGCGGTTACTTGAGAAGCATTCTGATGTCATGTGTGAACTGATCTACTTAGAGCAGTCCACTTGCGATCAGATCGTTCAAGACTTGTTAATGCCATGTGCAAACAGGGCCTAGTACCCCTGGATCCCACCGGGTATAGCTCTGTGATGTCATGGCTCACCTTCCGCAGACTGTTGATTTTTTACTGAATATTTGGGAGTTTGGGGAAATTATTAGTTGGTCTAGCAAAATCAGACATTTCATTAATGGAGCATTGTCCAGTGGATCAAGAGCATTGACTCTGTGATGTAACAGGAAAGGAACAAATGAAAAAAGTTGCGAAAGGACACCATCGCCGAATATCATTTTTATGCTCAACCCTTCACTAAGAGTCAGTAAGAAGAAACACGCCAGAGAAAATAATACATTACATTAATATTCCTTTTATAGAGGTACAACTGACACTAACACATTATATGTATGAAATCTACATGAAAATGAGCAATAAGAAGGGACTATTTGAAATAAGGCCCCTGAATGGTCTGTGTGTGTGTGTGTGTGTGTGTGTGTGTGTGTGTGTGTGTGTGTGTGTGTGTGTGTGTGTGTGTCCCGTCCCGTCTGTCCCTTTTGAACCAGCTGGAAGTGATAATGCTTATAGAGAGCTCCTCTCCTGAGACCAGTGCAAATAAAAAGCCGTGAAATTAGCTCCCCTTAACCTTTGTAACCCCCACCACACACACCATGAATACAGCCCAGCACACACACACTCGAGGCATTTTCCCATAGGACCATTTGACATGAGTGTCATCTGGGCAATTATGACAAAGCAATGACAGAAACAAGTCACCGGAGATTCCCAGATGAGCCTCTTTTTAAAAAAATAAAATCCATCAGAACACCACCAGAACAGTGAACAGATAACTATTAGAATCATTTATGTAGTTTATCACAAAAAAAACAAAAAAACAGAGGAGGTTATTATTAAAAACAAATTAGATTTTTTTTTTTTCAATCTCGACTTTGTATCTCGTTCTCAATAAAACCCAATTCGTAAAACAATCACATCAAAACATTTTAAAATCAGTCAGTCTGAATATTTGAAGGAAGATTTTTTTTTATTGGGATGTGTGGGAAAAAAAGAAACTTGTGAGAATAGTCATTATGATAAAGTCAGAATTTCAAATTAAATCTCACGATGCTGGAAACAGAAAAATGTTGTAGGAAAAGATAAAATTCTGAGCCTAAAAAAATAGACTTTAAATTTGGCTTCTAACTGAATAAAATCAGTTCTTTCATAATTTAAACATTTTATTCTGGTCTCAGTCCAAATTCAACACGGATGCCCTTATTATACCAGAAGTACCACCAGTATAACAGACGTTGCAGTCTGTTAAAATACAGAAGGCCGGCTCTATTCAGATAGACAGTTCACACAAGAGGAATGTTCCCTAATAGGAAGAATTTTTATTATTGACTGTTGAACGGAACCAGTTCAAGAAGCAGAGCTACTTGAGGGCAGGTTGACACTGACACAAAATATTACATAATGTAATAGTATTTCCGTTTAAATTTGTGTAGTATTGTTTGTATTAAATGTTTCTAAATTCATATTTTTAATTTAAAAAATATAGATTTCTCTGGTATCACCGAAGGGAGGTGGAGTGGAACGAGTGGAACACAATATCAACACGAGGGCGGTCAGTCGCAAAAAACTACAATAAGAAGAAGAATACTATGAAGAAGCAGAGGACGGCCTTTCCTTTTTAAATGTCATTGTCTCGAGATGACAAAGGTTGTTTTCTTATGATAAACAAGAACATAAAAACAAGAACACAAAAAGCAGATTTGTCAAAATAATGCAATAATTTATCACGAGAAAACAACTTCATTAGAGTGGACAACGCTTTGGGAAAGCAACACTTCTTTAGACATGTTAAAAAATGTCCCACTAGACACGGATGGTGGATATTACTGATATATATTTTAGGAGTGCCCAGCAATAAGACAGTTCTGGTCACAGATACAGAAAATACTGGAGGCCGTGTTTAACACAAAAATACCTTTCAGGTTTAAAAGGTTCATTTTAGGAAAAGTTCACATCTATCCAGGACACTTCAACTTCTACTTATTTGGAATTATGTTGTCACCAGGCAGCACCCCCACCCCACAAATAGAGATATACAAACAGTATACATAACGGAAAAAAAAAAAAAGATTTTCTAATGGGTTTCATATGTTTGAAAAAATATAGCTGTTTTCTATTGTTTGTCAAGTTGTCTCTTTCATACTGCGTACTGACAGAAAAATCATCGGTCACCTGCCCAAACGATTGTTTTCTAACATTATTGATTTTTCCTTCTGAATTTAGAGTGTAATGGATTATCTCCCAACATCTTTGTTACATGCGCCATATGAACCTTTTATGAACTTTTATGTTTTCCCGAGTGAGTTGATATGAGCATATTTACATTCTGTAAGGGATCGGCTTAAATACAGTAATCAACTTAAAGCAGATGTGTTACTGTCTGTTGGCTACAACCTACAACCTAAAGAATTCTTGATGGCATATTGGAAAGAAACTAGCTACATTGATGGTTGTTTAAATAATATAATATATGTATAAAATACTAATGCATAAGTCTTTGGCAGTTCTGCTTGTGCTGGCATGTGATCTCTGACAAACATTACAAGAAATAAGAGGCAACATTTTCTCGTGATAATGGATGAATCATCTCGTGGTCGAGATAACGAAGCTTGTTTATATGAGATAATGAGAAACTTGTGATCTTAAAATAATTGCATTAAATATAAGTGCAAACATGGCTGCTCTCAGCTTCCGTAGACACGGAACAAAGCAATGCTCTGGATCCAAAACAACAATCTGAGCCTTTAAACAGCCTCATCACCTGAAGTCATGTCAGAACTGTTTGTGTGTTTGGAAGCTGATTCTGGGAGAAGATCAGGATGAAAATCTGGCATGTTTTGCCCACGGCTCATAGCCTAATCATCAGATTCATCACCCCTCCTCTCTCTCCTCTCTTCCAGTAATCAGTATGCTTTGTCCGATGGAGGCGGGCTCACTGCTAGAGGATGACATCACCATGGCAATGCCGCTCACTGACGGCCCAAGGGTGACGCTGCTCTTGGATAGGCTGACGCTGGCCTCCGCCCACCATCTCCACACATGTGGCATCCAATCAAATGGACCGTTAGCGAATTAGACACACAGGTTAATTTGTGGCACAACACAGAGACACTGGAGCTCGGTGTAGAATGCCTCCGGGTACCTCCACACTCATCCTCTTCACACAGTTGGCAAGGACAGTTAATAAAAACGCTGGAGGTGTGTGTGTGTGTGTGTGTGTGTGTGCTTTGGTGGGTGGTGTGTAATGGATGAGAGAGGATGATAGAACAACAGAGGCAAGGCTAGAAAGACGGAAGAAAGATGGATAAAGCATGGAGGAAGTGGGGATGGGGAGAGGAAAATGAGAGGTAAGGAGTGAAGGAAGGAAAGATAGGAAGGACGGAAAAAAGGAACCTTGAAATGCTTTTATTGTAGTAATGGATTGACATTTCACCTGCAGCGCTTTCTTCCAGTTAACTTTCATGGCAGTTTACAGTTCAGCTTGTACAACTGCAGGATTGTGTAACAAATTATGAAGACCAAAAGCGGCTTAATGTGATACACAGGCCTCTGTAAGGGTGGGAATCTCATGATTCAATTATTTCAATTACTAATTCAGAATCATTTATTGATTCAATCTATTTGCTAATACATAAATGGAATGGGGCCCTATTTTCCAACTCTTAAAATGTATTCACATTACTGTGGAAAAGTAGCTTATGTGAGCACTAATGGCAGATCTAGACTGTACTCTTTTTTCCACCTTGAGCAAGTTCTCTGCGATTGTGGCAAGGAAAAACTTCCTTTAAGAGGCAGAAAACCTCGAGCAGAGCCCAGCTCATTTGTAGGCAGCCATCTGCTGCGTTGCAGAAGGAGAGGGGAGGATAGAGAGGGAAAGTTGCAGAGCAGCAATAATAATAATAATTATACATTTAAATGGAAATATGAGTGATATTAGTAGTATTTGTAGTGAACATACAGTGTATAGTAACATATGTGGTCCGTTCTTTCAAGTATAAAGTGGAGGTCAGTTTCTCCATACAATCAGACCGCTTTCAGACCAGAGCAGTTTGGTCCGCTTTAAACGGACCAGTGTTTGTTTCCTCAGACAGTCTGCTTCGTTTGGGCAGGTGTGAAAGCTCATCTAAACTCTGGTGCGGACCAAACAAGCGAACTCCGGTCTGCCTGGAAACGTGGGAACCCTGGTGTGGTTCGCTTACAGTGGAAAAGCAAACGCGCTATCCAAAGAACCAAAAAGAGCCGTCTGTGTAACCACAGCAGCACGGAGTCTCTCGCTGTCCGCCGTCTTTTTTCGGTACTGCTGCATTTGTCTCATGTACAGAGCAACATGCGTGTTGCTCATTCTGGGCAGCTTCTTGAAAAAAAAAACAGAAACCCCAAGATTGCATAAATTTGGTGTTGCTCCATTCGTTCTTGATTTTTTTTTTTTTTTTTTTTTTCCGCATGTCTCTAAGTGTTGGCCCTGGGGCCAGACCCCTGCAGTGCAGGTCAGTGGACAGCCTTCCAGTGCCATTAAGCACAGATGGCAAATTGTTTTCTAGGAATCACTCCTATCCTCCCTTTGTGCTCTCTGATTGTGTTGTGCCTGTGAGACAAGTCGACCCAACAGCTAATAAATACTCAGGCATGTAACTCAGTTGTTAAATGTTAACTGTTATTCTCTTTAAGTATTATTCATTAATTGCACAATACACCTATAAATCAGCCTTTACATCAGCACAATATCACAGGGGCAGGCGATGAGTACTCGACAATATCCTCAATTCCCAAGTATATGTTAGAAAATTACCAACTGTGACTAAAATGTGTGCTTTTATTTCTAAAATTATATACATATGAAGATCAAGAGCTTTTTTATAAATCTGATTGGCACAATAGGGATAATAGGAGAAAGGGAAACTGGGATAAAGATCATTCATCATTAAACACATTTTAAAGCAGTGACTTAGTATCTCACTTCCATTAGATTAGCTGGTTCACAAGAGTTAGATGTGAAAACGAACGGTCAAAATCTGTGCAGCAGAGGCCGTAATATCCTGACATGTTGTCCCTGTCTGGGTGACGTTATGAAGACACCGCATCCTACAATTCCCACAATGCAACTGGATAGCATCTTTCATTATGCCACGTTCAAGACATACTGCATGGGATGGATTGCAGAAATTGGAAAGATGTTCACATTTACGGCTTCAGCATCAGCAACTGTGTGACAGCAGTTAGTTGTACATTGACAATATAACATCATGTCCAAGAGTTTGCATTATATTACTTTGAATGACTTAACTGACCTGAGGCCTTTCCATGTTATTAAAAGGAATAATTTAACTTTTTGCAAAATATGGAAATTACAGGAAAAAAGCATTCTTGAGGTGTTGGTGGGTCTATTTCTGAACTTTCATTTCATGCCAGCTGTATGTTCTGACTCCCTAACTTCTCCTATAGGATAGGTTCACAATTTTTCATGTCTTAAAACAATAATTAGGTGCCTATATGCACATTCAAACAGGTTTTGCTTGGACTTCCAGTTGGCATGATAAAGACTGGCAGGCTGACAGAACTCTTCCACTCATTTTATTCATTAGGGCAAAGAAGGTTTCACCTTGAGACGCATGCCACAATGCTGAAATGGTTGGTTTGACATGCAGAGTGGAAGGCTTCTGGTTTGGGCACACAAGTTAAAACAGCTCACAATGCTATAAATAGTAATAAAATAAATCCTTAAAGAGAAACATTGCTTCAGATATCTACTGGTCAGAGATTATTTTTGAAAAGAAATGGAGGACAGTGAACCCAACTAAAACAGAATACCAAACTCAATCAACTACTCTACTGTCTATGCCAAAAAGATATGGGAGAAGGACTCAGGCCTGAAGATATATGAGGATGATTGGAATGATATATGGCAAAGCCGGGCTAAGACTACCAACTTAAGGAGAGACTTCTTTGGGGAGAGACAATTGAAATTATTCAAAGAGGTTATCAGGGACAGGAAGGATGCTGAAGGCAACGTGGTAAAAAAAAAAAAAAAAAGGCTAACCATTTGTTTTAGGCTTGGCTGTTATTAAAGACTCTTTCTGTACAAATACAGATGGAATGATTCTGATGATATCTCTGCTGCTGTGCATATGTCTGAGATGGCCACTAATGAACCTAGTTCTGCTCAAGGTTTCTGCCTCTTTAAGGAAGTTTTTCCTTGCCGCTGTCGCCAAGTGCTTGTTCATAGTGGGAATCGTTGGGTCTCTGTAAATAATGTGTCATGCGATAACTATATTATGATTTGGTTCTATATAGCTAAAATAAACTGAATTGAAACAAGTAACGTATTTTAAGGATAGTATAATGATTCTGATGTCTTCTTTGGCCCAACACATGTCAAATGTAAATATAAGATTGTAAAAGAAAAGAAATAATTATTCCCCCTGCAGCAACTAATACGTTTTTCAAAGCAAAAAATAATGAACATTATACATGCATTTTTACAGATTGAGCATAAGTAACCTGACCTTCGTGTGTAAAACATTTAAATTTGAGCTGTTTTTATTTTATTCATTTATTTATTTATTTATTTATTTATTTATTTATTTATTTTTTTATTTATTTATATATATATATATATATATATATATATATATATATATATATATATATATATATATTTATTAAATATATATATATATGTCGTGTGCAGTTGGACAGCAGCAGAGCAGGAGCCTATACTGGGAGCCCAGCTGCAGTAATTGATTTCTGCTGCCACACTAGGGCTAAATGACTGGGATTAGTGGACTATGAACAAGGCCTATTTATTATTGGGATGCTCATGATTAGCTCGTTACTCAGCTCACTGAGGCTCATCTAGCCGCATGTCACAGGGAAGGAGGGGAGGGGAGGGGAGACTGTGTGTGGATGGGTGTGTTTGTGTGCAGATTTAAGCCCGTGTAGTCAATAGGCCTCGTCTACACGTATTGTAGCAGCAAAGCCTGAGGAGTTAGCAAAGCCATTGACAAGAAATCCTCCAGCATTTAATACAATGATTCAGGATGTATGGTATCTAAATAGACCGGGCTCAGCTCGGGCCCCTCTGCTGCTCCACGTATTAAAAATGTCATTTATTTTCACAGCCCAACAGCAATACAACAAGGTGGGAAAAATACAAGCTATTTGTTATCTCGTACAGCCGAGTGTAGACGTAAACCCTCAATGTGCTCCTGTGATGGTGATGTTCTCTTTTCACTGTGATATGAGAGCAATAGCAAAAATATGGGAGTCAATGTCAAATGAGAAAAGAAATGAAGAAGGGATGAGAGAAGGTGGTGGTGGTGTTGGGGTGGGGGTAGGGTGATTTTTCACTGGGAGCCACAGTTAATTTCATGCTCTGCATTTTATTGTCATGCTTCAGTAATTGTGCCTCAGTGTCGCATGAGCAGCACAAACGCTCTCTGCCACGAGCCGGTGGATACTCAGTGGTATCAGTGAGGATCAGCGGAGCTACTGTTCACCGAAGTACACAGTGTACACACACACACACACACACACACACTACACTGTCAACATTTTGCCGATCGGCTGCTTTAAATTGTTATATTTTTTAAAATTGAATACATAAGTCTTAATATGCAAGACAGAAAATTTATAAAATGTGATGGAGGTTGTCTCATTTGTAATGTGAAATAAAATGTGATTACCCAAAACCTGGTGTTTTTTGTTTTACGGGGAGGGTTGTTATGGCTGCCGCAAACTCAACTATGGTTACTTGTAGTGTTTTTGGTGTATGCAAATCCAGATGTGTGGTTGCCCTGCCCTGTCACAGCTGAGGAGGTGTGGCTGTCACACCTGATTAGAGTGATACCTGTACCCACCATCCAATCAGGTGGATCCAATCTGAAGATCTACCTGATTTAAAGTCTGTGTAAAGTAAAAATAAATATGAGTTCTGAGTTTGTCACACCAAAGAAGAAAGTGTTGTTAACCACCCAGCCAAATTTGAACAATTAAAAATATTGACAAGTTTATGAAAAAAGGTGTAAAAATCAGGTAAAAATGAGCAGCATTCAGTCAGCTCCAGGACTGTGGAGGAATGTCTGCTAAATGTTCTGAAGCCACGCCCACTCGTGGGAGCAGTCAAGCAGCCATTTTGAAGCGACTGAAACGTGTCAGATGAGTTCAGAAAATGATATGACTAACTTTGCAACACTGAGTGAGATGAATTCATCTCTGTCTCTCTGCTAGGGGTGCAGGGGTATGCTCAGGGTGGCCTCAGCGTGTCATCGAGCCACCCTTTAAGGACGGCCCACAAAATCCTGGACTGAAAACTGGTGAAAAACAGTTTGAACCTCTAACTCCACATTTCAGTAAGTATGTATTTTTACATGTTTTCAGCAACTATTTTCCAACATATTTAATGTATTTTGAAAGAAATCTCAGAATTTACATGGACTTTAAGTTAGAACTGCCTGGCGGCTTGGTCTGTTTGTATTGAGCTTGCCTCGATTGTTCTTGCAAGCTAATCGCGTATGTTAACTCAAGTGTTAACTCGTCTTTTTGTTGAGGTATTGATGAGGTCTTATTTTGCAAAGTGCTTAAATTTCAGCAGGGTAGTGTTGTCTCAATACAATTATGGACATTGCACACTTACAGGAAATGACAACAGCAACATGTTATTCCCTCTTCTTTGCTGAATTTTAACTGTGCAGCGCATGAACAGTAACATTTGGCTGGCAACATATAAATATAAAACATATGTACAACTTACATTTGTATATTACATTATACACCGCAACCGCTTCAGCTCCAGCAGCATTTTTCACAATGCTGTGGTCCCTCCACTTCTGCTATGTAACCAAAATGGCATCCGCTAAGGGCAAGAAGTGTTTCAGCGTTTCACACTCAACTACTGTTATGTCCAGGTACTCACACTACACTGCATTTTGACATAACTGACAGTGTAAGTGCTCTTATGGGCTCTAAATAGCAAGTGTAAGTATGAAAGTATATGAATTAAGTCGGAACCAATGCAGGAACAAATAACATTTATGTTCATGGTTCTATCTGTATGGCTGATTTGGCATGCTACAATATAGCCTATATTTGAAATTTTAAACTACATCGACAAATAGTTTTAGACTGACAGAATTGCAAAATATGTGAATGAGTAAAACTGATTTTCAGTGAATGTTCATTTTGTCAATATTCTTTTGTCATCATTGTGAATATCATTGTGAAAAAAAACGAGGCTTCAATTAAGTTTCTATTTCAGAAACAAGTTGTGTTTTCCTCATAATGTGAAAGACATTTTTACCTATACTGGATTATGGGGATCTTTTGTCCATGTGTGTCACTGCTCAGGCATCGCATATAAGTGACTGTAAAGCCCTGACGGCCTTGTTTAGTTAGTATATTTTCATATACAAGAGGATTCTTGGGTTGCTCCCATCCTATCTATGTTTTTATCTCAGAAGTGTGATGGACAGTACTCAATGCTGCCTGTCTTGGACAGGACTCCTTTCCCTTGAAAGAGGTTTTTAATCTGGGACATTTCCTGGCTAAATAAAGGTTAAATAAAATAATATCACCAGCCGCTAAAAGTGTCTGGTTTACAGAAACTGTAAAACCTATAGCAACCAAACTTGGTATACAGTTTCAAAAACATATCCACGACCAAGGCAACAGAAGTGACATGACTGACCTCATGCTATGTTAACAACTTTCACGTTTTGCCAATAACACTGATTGCACACTCATTTTTTTTTATACAATTCTGATCACAGGATCGGTGGTCATGGACTTTGAAGATATACATTTCTTCCCTCAGATTTGCAGACAGGCAGAAAAAGTATTCATTCTCCTGTATTCATTGTTTTCACAAGTATAACTGGCAAAGCAGGAATTTACTGATTCAAATGATTCATTATTTGGCTAAACGGATTCAACTTTAATGTTCATCTAACTGATGTAACATGTTTCAGCACTACATTAAGACATGATTATCTTAGAAACTGCTGAAGCTGTGATGTTTCACCTCATCAATCCAGACAGTCCTGATTGTTCCTGCTTTTATATGTTGCCCTTGATAAGTTGGCCTATTTTTTATTATGAAAACCTCAACAAATGTAAATCTGGTGATTCCACTAACCTTTGACATTGAAAAAGCCACCCAGAGGCCTGTTTTGTCACACATTTAGAATAATAATCTGCAAACATTTTCACTCTCTACCCACACACCAGGATAAGCCTTATTCCTGTACTTCGGTACAGTATCTTCACTTTCTAATTTTCGTTTACAATAAATGGAGGGTTAGAGTTGCACTGGCTGCTGCGCATTGCCTCTGCAGACATTTATGGGAGCAGTTTCTCCATAAAGAAAATCAGGCAATAAAGTCTGCAGACTGATGCCAGAGCTCCACTGAGCAAGTTAAAGATTTTGTTACAGTAGTGTGCAAAAAAAATCAACATGCACGTTACAGTGTTCGCTTGTTGCTGACACAGCTTAAAAGATTAATAGGCTTGGCTGTACTTGTGTAAAATACTGGGATCAGCAACATGTTGTCCTAATACCTAAACGATTGAATATGTCGATTGCCAATGATTTCCAAAACAACATATACGACCTCTAGAGAATACCAGTGACAGACTTATCAGACATTTATCTCCATGTGGTGACGTGAAGAGATCACATTGGTTAGGTTTAGGAACCAAAACGTCTCGGTTACGTTTAGAAACCAAAACTTCTTGGTGAAGTGAAGAAACCAAAACTTCTCTTGAAGTGTAGGAACCAAAACTTCTCGATGAAGTTTAGGAACCAAAACTTCTCGATGAAGTTTAGGAACCAAAACGTCTTGGTTAAGTGTAGGAACCAAAACTTCTTGGTTAGGTTTAGAAACCAAAACTTCCTGGTGAAGTGAAGAAACCAAAACTTCTCTTGAAGTGTAGGAACCAAAACTTATCGATGAAGTTTAGGAAACAAAACGTCTTGGTTAGGTTTAGAAACCAAAACTTCTTCGTGCAGTGTAGGAACCAAAACTTCTCGATGAAGTTTAGGAAACAAAACATCTTGGTTAGGTTTAGAAACCAAAACTTCTTCGTGAAGTGTAGGAACCAAAACTTCTCAATGAAGTTTAGGAACCAAAACGTCTTGGTTAAGTGTAGGAACCAAAACTTCTTGGTTAGGTTTAGAAACCAAAACTTATTGGTTAAGTTTAGGAAAAGATCATGGTTGGGGTTAAAAGTATTTACGTAGTTACGTAACATAACTTAAGTGACAGACATAACTTAACATGAGCTAAGTATTCTATAGTGTAAAGTCAATGTTTTGGTTTCACACAGAATATGAACAGCAGTATCCTGGGTGAAATGTCTGGGTTTGTTTGACCCATCCATCCACCCCAACCTTCAACATACGCATACTTTGTTGCTCTTGAAACAACATCACCTGACTTCCTTCTTTTGCACCCATCATAACTGCTACTACTACTAAAGGGTGCCACCTAACGAACTGGTGAGGGCAGGCTAGGGATGAGATCAGTGTGCCAACGTTAACAATCTATTCTCTCTGATGCATACATGAAAACTGATGATCAATATGGCATTCTTCCTCCGGAAGCTGGTTGGTGTTGATAAAGCAAGTCATGGATTCAAAGGTAAAATGTCATTCACATCAGGAACTAAAGCTAGATACATTTCTCATTTTTCAAAAGCACTGCAAATGATAGTCAGGATTACTCAAAAGCACTGCATTAAAACTGTATCAGAGCGGGAAACGTCAAAAACATTTCAATCCCTTTATTACAAATCTTATAATATCCCTTCTGGGAACATGTTCTATAACTTCACAATAAACCTGACCTGCTTTACATTATTATAAATTATATTTCTGTTATCTGTTTTGCATTTACACTTAATTTTATTCAGATTTATCTTTTTAATTAAGTCTAATTGTATTAATTGATTATACAGTAACATACATTCCGTTCACATCATATATCAGTAGGACATTATCCTGTGGGTTTTCGTGGATTAGTAAAGTTGTATTAAATTGAATCTGAGGGAGATTTGTCAGCCAGTTGTCGGAAGCAGTCAAAGCTGAACAAAGTAGGCACAGTATTCATCACACATCCACATCAGGATCCACACACCAAGTGTGTCAGCATACAGAGGAACAGACACCATCCTGCTCTGCCATTGGCCATTACCATCAGTTTACCTTAATGATCCTGCTTACACCTGGTATTAACGTGTCTTGGGTGGTCGGATCACATAAGGACAGCTCTACATACAAGTGTAGAAGACTCACATACAAGACACACTTGCTGAGGTGGTCTGGGACGCATTTGACAACAACAAATGATTTGGTCTTTGCAAACTGAAATTATGTACTCATTTAGTTGTATATAGAAAGTGAAGATCTGATCAGAGATGGTCATTGGAGATGCATCATAATGTGATGGGATCAACCAAGATACAAGTTTATGCCAGATGTGAACAGGCTCAATGGCACCAGAGGTTTTCTACTACTGCCGCTCACTACATAACTGAGGCCTAAATGATGGTCATGTAAAGAGAACAGGCATGGACCTAAATGTAAGTCTAGAGAGCATGGATGGGTTTGGAGATTTTAATAAGATGCACAACATGACAATGTAACTCAAAGTGCTCATATAACACACATTGTTCACATCAGCACTGTATTTGTATAAATTAACTTAACTTTTCTCATCACTTTCTTTTGCTGTATGTGATCCATGGTGCATTTACAACTAGACTTTATTTAGATTATATCGGATCTATCTAAGCTTCAGCAACAATGCTTCCAGCTTTTTCAGCTGCTGCTGTTAAGATTTCGACCAGACTTTGTGTTTGGTGAGAGAGAGAAAATCCCAAGAACCTAAAAGATTTTTAGGAGATTAAACATCTGATGGCAGCTGTGCCATACTGGATATTTAGTCAAGGATTTAACACCAGTCATTGTGTCTTAACTTAGCACAGCCTGAAGAACAATACAACAGCAAAAAATGTGAAACAAAAATGCTAAGAGGATTTTATGTTCTGTAGCTTAAGCACAGACATCACCTGCAGCTGTGCTAAAACATGTTATACAACAAGCTATATGGAAGTGTAATAATGTGTTCATGATGAAAAATAAAAGCTCTTCTCTGTTTTTTGTTCATGACACATAATGTTTGAGTGGCCACTCCTTGAAATACATGGAACGTTTAAATCTATGCTCTGAAGGCGCTGTGCCAGCTGCTGTTTGACTCTTTCGCCCTGGGTGGCACAGAGCGAGCAGCACGGACGGAGAAATGGAGTATTTGTGCTGCTGCTGGAGATCAGCTTGTCAGCGATGATCTAACAACAGCAGGCAGCTGGGAAGCAAATGTTAAACGTTCCCTCCTCTCCATACCCCTCAAGGATTTTCCCACCTCAGACTTGTTTGGCTGATAAGCTGCTACCATGAGCTCGCCAAGGTCAGCAGTTATCTAGCCCCACCCCAGTATTTACATAGTGTGTCCCTCAGAAGAGCTCGAGCTCGAGCAGTAGTGGTGGGCACTTATCTAAAGCTGAGTACCCTCCCTTTTTCCTGTGGGAGAACAGCAGTGCTGATACACTGAGGAATGTGGTCAATGCTGACATCTGCTGGTGGAAAGATGAAGTGCAGACTGTCAAATACTAGAATCTGTGGAATGGTGGACAGTAGTTACTATAGGTCAGGGGCATAACAACAACTACTACCACTGTACCCACTACGACCACTACTACTACATATCTGTTGTGTGAGACAAACTCATGAAGGCAGTTGACTTTCTAGGTAACAGACCAAACTTGACTTAAACCTAACGGTTTAAGTCAAGTTTGGTCTGTTATCTAAAATGTTTGTCCAAATCAAACATTGAGTTTGTGGTTTCACAGCAGATGACTGGTCTAAGACAGTGGCTCTAAACCTTTAAGAGTTGTGATATTACCTGATGGCAGGGGCCTCTTTCATCAGGATAATGCGCCATGCCACAAAGCAAAAATGGTTCAGGAAGCTTTGAGGAATGAAATGACTACAAGGTGTTGACTTGGCCTGCAAATTCCCCAGATCTCAATCCAATCAAGTATCTGTGGGATGTGATGGACGAACAAGTCCAAGGTGGACTTAGATGATCTGCTGCTCACTAGGAGTCCATGCCTCAATGGGTCAGGGCTGTTTTGGCAGCAAATGGGAGACCTACACAACATTAGGCAGGTGGTCATAATGTTATGGCTGACTGGTGTATTGAGGTAACGTACAAAAACAGAGTATATAGTCTATAGTATATAGTGTTTTTGAGTTCTTGTACACTGTTTGAATGTCATTAAAATTTTACAGAACCCTGGAAATTGTCTTTTATCTCCTTATCCCCAGGTTTAGAAACCACTGGTCCCCGATCTCACATAATAGTAACGTGTCCCATTTGAATCTGGCCGGCTCCCAGCACCTTATCTCTCTCATCATGTTTTCTGTTTGTCTCTCCACTTTATCAAATGAAGGCTAAAATGTAGAGCAGCCAATTCAAGGAGTAAGGAGCATTCCTATTCAGTTTTTTTCTAATATTCCCATTGGAGAGAATAAAGTTAAATTGTTAAAGTTAAAGTATATGCAGCCCAGTCAAATAACCCAACCCTTCCTCTATTATTGCCAACTTCCTGCTGTAAAAACAAAATCTAAATCTAACAGGCAGATTACCGTTTAATACGATGAGAACTTTTTTCTCCATGCCAACCTCAGGCCAAAATGCCAACTGTGTACGTTACACACCCTCCAACCTCTCTGCTGCAAAATATTCATGAAATTTGGTGAGCATATTATTTTTCTTCTAGTGCTGTGAGGGCTAAACTTGCTTACTTAAGCTTCACTGCTGGTTGTGCTTTGAAAGTAAAAGCATGAGTCAATATGATGTGCACCACATAAGTTCATATTGCAGGGTGTAACAAACAGTGCAGCCTCTAGGAAAGCCCATGCTGGCCGTTCAGTCTCTGAAGTATAAATCCAGCTCTAGACGTTTCTTGTATTACCTCAGATAGATATAACGCAGCATGGTAAGGTAATGATTTATAATTTCAGTGTATTACTAATAAATCTGACCTTCACTGATCAGTTCATAAAACCTCAACTCAAACTTTCAGTGAAACTGAATGAGCCAATGCAGAAAAGATAAAACGTTTCTGCTCCAAGCTATTGTTTCTCTTCACAAAGTAGTCATAAAGGAGCTCTGGGAGCAACCAAAAGAACTAGAGCCTCACTGGTACTGTAATAGCTACTGTATCTTAACATTTATGTCAAGGTAAGTTCTTTGGAAGGATTTAAAATTAAATATTACTTTACATGTGAGAGACATGCCAGATTCATCCAAGATATGACCATAGGCAACCTCTGAAATTTATGAAAGAGACACAATCTGAACCAAAATACACTTGATCCAAAGACCTGTAGATATAGAAAACTAACACTGGCAGCAGCCCAGCACTCCACCAATTAACCAAAAAGTATTAGGCACACTGAAAAAGAGGCCTGAGACTCATGTGGCAATAGAAGAGGACCCTACCCAACTTCAATTCATCCATTTTACACTGTTCATCTGGGGCTGGGTTATGGTGGCAGCAGGTTAGGTAAGGTAGTCCAGATTTCACAATCTGAAGTAATGTCTTTCATCTCCTCTGGAGGATCATGAGGTCTTCCCAGGCCAGATGAGATATAATCTTTCTTGCATGTTATGGGTGTACTTTGGGGTTTCCAACCAACGGGACGTTCCCAGAAAACCTCAAAAGGAAGGTGCCCAGGAGTCATCCTTACCAGATGCCCAAACTATCCCAACTAGCTCCTTTTTGACAGCTCTACTCAACCCCCTCTTCACCACAATGGTCCAATAAAACGCCCACATTACTGCAGCTGTGGACCAATCCACCTGTCAATTTCACGCTCAATTTTACCCTCACTCATGAAGAGACCCCAAGATACTTGAACTTGTTCACTTGGAGCATGAACCAGCGAGTAGTCCACCATTGGCACCTGTGTTTCACTGAGGCTGGCAGGGATAGATAATTATAAAAATAGTACAAGGACAAGAGAGACAGGTTAGGGAAGTATCATTTGGATATGAAACATAATGCTCATTACTGAGCAGAAAACCAAAAAAGCACGTTATGATATTAACTGTATCAGTGGGGAGGTGTCCGAGACAGCCCATTAAAAAAATAATGTATAAGAACCTACTGTTAGAGCTCCTCAGGGAGCCTTTTCTCTGTAACCCTTTTTGTGTGTTGCACTGTTAAACGCTCCTTCTTGTACAAGAATAATAAATTCAACTTAAACTTTGATACTTTGAATCCAGTCTTCCTTATTCAAGGGTTTTTCTTAAGAAATTCCCATAACAATCCACAAATCTGAAGATCCATAGTTTTGTTTGAGAGATTTGTTTCAAGACGAGAAAAGAGGTGGGACAAATGAAAAGTACCAAGGTGATTATAATTCATGTGATTGTGAATGTTCTTCAGTCATGGAACTGGGTGCCCTGAGATTTCTCAACAGTTCCTGAGGAAGCACTGAACCCTCTAACAAGTTCACACACTCTGTGGGTAAGAAAGTCAGCTAAATGATGGATATGCAATATATAGAAGATCTTATTGTCACAGCAGCTGATGCAGGGAAGAGGAGCCACTAATCACCATCAGCACAGCCTTTGATTTCCTTCCCCACTGTGCCCTCATATTAAATGTGACAACCTCAATATGAGACAACCTCACACACATTCACTGAAATATGGGTAAAAGACAACTCTTTAACTCTAACCTTGGGGTGGTTTTGAAAGAGAATTTGCATGATACCATGCAGATGTGCAGAGTGAATCAGCGTTTTGTTCTCTGTTTCATCTCAGCCATGAAAAGCCACCTTCAAAATGGCTGCTTCCCCAAATCAGCTTTACGCTCCTGCCTTTTTTCTCATGCAGCTGAGGAGGCAAGGGGATCATTAGACATCAGTATCTGTTTGTCCTCGCTGTCACCATTTCATCATCTCCACCTCCTCCTCCCTCTTATTCTCCTCTTTTCACTCCATCCCCTAAAATAACCTTGTGACTTGTGGTGTACTTTCATCTCCTCATGAGGATGCTTTCAATTTGCATCTTACAATCAAAGACTCAATCTTTCTGTATGCCATCACAGCATTTGCCCAAAATACTTAAGTTTTGGGCAAATGTTATACCAATGTTAATCAGAGCATCATGTACCAAACAAGAGTGCTAAACTGGGTTCTGTGGACAATTAGGATGCTGCTGCACATGTATGTAAATATGTGATGAGAATGTTGGTGCAGTTTACAACCAACCTTAGGAAAGAGGTGCCAACTGCTCATCAGTTTTTGGGACCTAACCATTCATACGCATTCCCACGTTGATGGCACAGCATCAGGAGCAATTTGAGGTTCAGTATCTTGCTCAGAGACACTTCAACACACAGACTAGGATCGAATCACAGATCATCTGATTAGTGGATGACCCACTCTACCTCCTAAACCACAGCCGCCCAATATATAAATAGCCATCAAATCAGTCAAAGGTTTAGTTTGCTGGTGCTATAGATATTCATTGTTATATTAATGTTCTGATATGGGGGCGGTGTTTAGCTCAGTTGGTAGAGCAGCCGCCCCATGTGAAAACCTGCTTGGCAATAAATTAGTTTGTACTGGGTAAAAGCTATTTACATACTGGTTATATGAACAGCACTGAATGAACAGCTAAGCCACTTACCCAAAGCCATAACAACACACCGCTTTGTATGCAGTGGGATGGGTTCTTTCTGAACTCGCATGCTATTTAAAAGGTGTTTCGAGTTCATCTCTACATCTTTATTTGGGGCATCTTGATAATGTTGTACTTCAGGTTTACAGTGTTTTAAACCAGTTTGAAACCTTTGAGACACCACCCCAAACAACCTTGGCCTCAGCCAAGCCCATCACACATTATTCATGTCAGTTAAATAAGCTACATTTAATTCCCCAATCATCTGTTTGTCTGGCTTATAATGAGATGCCGATAATGAACTCTCAGAGAGGGGGAGAGAGGAGGAGGGAGAAAAAGGGTGAAAGAGAGGAGAGGCGTTTAGGACTCAGTTCAGAGATAAGGACCTATCTCCATCACCCAGCGCTCTCCCATGTTTTTGGTCTTGTTTGGTTTCTATTGATGTGGATTTTAATTTCTGTCATTCTTTTGTCTTTTAATCTGTGCCATCAGCACGAAGAGGAGAGGGTATCTGTAAAGACAAAGAGGAGGAAAACTGAGACAGTGAGAGACAAATGTGGAGTGCATATGTTTGTAATAATAATAGTAATAAAGCATAGTAGTAATAGGATTGAAACCTTAGGAAAACCACATTTTAGATTCTTTAGAGTGACTCATTAGTATGCATGTTTCACAGAGCTGCATGGTTGTGCTCTGTGGAAATGAAAACTGCAGCTATCGCTTCATCTCCACTGTATGGTTCTAAAGCGGACGTCCACAAAGAATAAAATATGGTGCTCGCTGGAGTGTCAGAGCAGCTTGCATGAGAAATGAACAGTAAAATACATACTCTACCTTAGATTTATTTCATACACACTGACTGAAGTGTACAGAAGAAAAAAAATCTAGCTTTACCTGTATTTTCTAGGTCTGATCTGAATTGTTTTCTTGATTGCATTCATGACTTATAAACAGGTGTGCAGGATAATGTTTCATCTGTGAAACAGGTGGGGATAAAAGGTGACTTTTTCATCAGTCTCAACAGAAAATACAAATAAATTCTCCCTTGCCTCTCTCAGGGCTTCCATAGAAGTAGAAGTTTCATGGACGAACAGGACGCTGGTTGGCCCAGGGTTCGATTCCAAACTGTAGCCCTTTGCTGCATGTCGTCCCCCTATCTCAATCCCCGCTTTCCTGTCACTCCTCAGCTAGCTCTGTCAAATAAAACGTGACAAACCCAAAAGAAATATCTTTAAAAAAAAAAAAAAAGTTACATTCATGAACATTCATCAGCGATGGGGTGTCGCAGCCGCTGCTCCGAGCTCCCTGATCTGTATGACTTCTTCAAGTGTTTTTGCATTCGGTTTTCGGTGTTATCAGTGTTATCAGTGTTAAGAATCACTGTGTGGGTGTGATACTCAGAAATAATGAAATACAAGTCTGAGTATCATTTTATCGTTGATCACTATGAATGAGAGGAGAATTGCAAAAATTCAACATTCATGTTAAAAAATATATTTATAGAAAGTTGGACTGCAACAAAGTGTATCCAAGTTCAACTTTTTGCGGACCAGCCCACATTGTTTAATGTGCTTCTTAACAGTTGAGCTCAAGTGAACGGCTGTACTTCTGGTTCCTGAAGGAATTAAAACAAGTGATCGCGCTTTTTTTGTTCTCCAGCAGACAGCAGGTTCCTGTACACTGGAGCAAATTTGCATACCCAATGAGGCTCTCAGTGTACCATAATGTACATTCATGCATTTAATGAGGATGCTTCTTATGGCCTCAAGTTGTGGTACATCATCATTCATTTTTTTTAAAAACAAACAAATAGTGATACACGTCTTAAATGGCGAGCCATCAATAAATGAAGACAACCTAACTACCAAAAAAGATTTTGTGACATATTCAGACACAAGATAAGATAGATATCAGATTGATTTATTGATGGAAATTTAATGTCCAATAAACCAAAGACACAGAATAAATGGTAAATGGACTGTACTTATATCGCGCCTTTCTAGTCTTCCAACCACTCAAAGCACTTTACAGTACATATCTCATTCACCCATTCACACACATTCATACACTGATGGAATTGGCTGCCATGCAAGGTGCCAACTGTTCATCAGTTTGAGGAACTAACCATTCATACACATTCACACACTGATGGCACGGCCTTCAGGAGCAATTTGGGGTTCAGTAGCTTACCCAAGGACACTTCGACATGCAGACTGGAGGGGATCGAACCGGGGATCGAACCGCCGATCTTCTGATTAGTGGACGAGCCACAGCCGCCCCAATAGAATACTATAGTTCAATGGAAAATTATTATATAGTAGTATTAGTATTATATAAACAGTGAACACTAATTTTAAAAGCAGATGCACCAGGCATTGGATAGTGGCAATAGAGAGAGCCCAGCACTGATTTGTACATCAACAGTTATTTCATATCACTCTATGACTTAAATGGGATGCATTTAATTGCATCAAAACATGACATTGAGCATAGTATAGTCTGACTCGCAGGAAGTAGATCCATGCTAGGAACCTACATGCTAAAAATGGTGGTCACCCTAACTGTAACCCCTAACCTGGTTGCTAACAGTATGAATGTAAACAAACTTTTGGATTTAGCCGTTTTAATGCCAGGGCTCACCTCTCCATCGGCAAAAGTTCCACCAAAACAAGTTCCAGCAGATACTATTTTGCTAGTGCACCATCACTGAACCCTCAGCTTAGCGCTGCCCAAGACGACTGTGATTGGTTTCAAGAATGACAAGCAAACCAGAGTATTTTCTTCCTCCAATACCACAATGACAACGGCTTCAGCCAGACCTTTCTTCAGCACAGACATGGCGCTGTGGAGGCAGGTCTGGTTACGCAAGACTAGGTCTTGCATAACCTAAGGCCAATTCACAGCATTCACATTTATAACCCCTTAAAACATAAGCAGACACTGACATTTCCCAGACACGTGCAATCTTTGTTAACTTCCTGGCAGAGCTGAGTGACACTTTTAATCAACTTATTTTTCCTGGTCATGGAGTCTTTGCTACACGTCACATAGGAGTTTAATGTAGTGTGGAGCCACGCCGTGCTCTCTGAGGTCGGGGGAAATCACAGCACAACTTAGCTAGCTTCAGAGGACAAAAAGCAGTCCATCTGTTCTCTCATTGCAGGGCATGTTCCGCCACTCATTTGGCAGACTTGAGAGTGCTCCCATGCTTGTTCTATGATACACTCTAATTGGCTGTGAATGGCCCCTCGGTTCACTCAGGGCAGCCTTTGATGAGCCTGGAAGACTGGCTGCTTAAGTGGCTTTTGAGTGAAGCTCTTCACGAGAGGCTGAAAGCAGCTCGGCTGCTCTGCTGAGAGGTGAACATGAGACAAACGCTAACAGGGCGACAGGGAAGATGAGACGAGAGTTCATTAACCGTGCAGTCAAATGTATCCCTTGTGACAAGAAATAAACATGCAGTTGGAGGTCAGAGGGTGCTGACATGATGTCTTCATCTGACAGAAATGATTTGAATGTCATTGCCTTTTTCATTTTACCGATATACTGACTCAGTTTATAAAGGTCCGCCTAGCTCAAACAATGCACTATAATGTAATCTTATCCGACGGTAAGTCTTCATGAAGGTTCAATTTTTGTTGAAACTGCTTTAGGAAGTTGAAAGATGATGTTGATTCTATTGTTTAGTCATTGATCAATCAATAATTCATATCAACCTGCCATCCAACTACCTGTCTGACAGGGAACTGGTTAGTGCAACGTGTAACTCATTATCCATCATGTGGAAAGTCATCAGTTTCCAATCAGTGTTTTGTTGTTGTCAGGGAATTCCTTCTAGTCCGGTGATCCATTGACTCAATGAGTGTGTACCCAACTAGCTCTTTGAATCCCGCGCCCTCTACCACACTTGATTGGCAGCACGGAGCATGGTCTCAGACCTGCACACACACAGCATGCTTTATGTTAGCAACACGATCTTTGGTTACGAGCCATCCTCCAGTGTGGCAATCCATCGGAAACCCATCGATGCATAACTGGTCTTAAGATGAACGATTAACAGCCGGCATGCCTAATTTAGACAGAAAATGACAAAGCAAGAAAAATCAGCAGCATAAAGACGCTAAATAAGTGAGGATCCTCTGTGCCGATGCTTCTCCTGTATGACTTCATAATAATTAGGAGGCGAGCCTCCTCTCTGTATTAAATCAGCACCATGCATTAATTCTAATCAGCACGTGTAGCCAGGCTTGACCAGCAGGGCCCAAGGGCCTGTACTGAGTGTCTGTGTGTGTGTGTCACACACACACAATGTCAGCCATGCTGAACCATGCTCTTCAAGGTTCACTGCAGCTCTCTTGCTGCAGCCGAGCTCTCTGTGCACTTTTTGTCAGAGCAGGTGGTCCCTGACCTTTCCAGCAGCAGTCTGCTGAGTGAACCTGACTGAGCTGTGGCCTTTTAACAGACACAAGCACAAATCACTCAATGCATATCAGCTGACATTTACTGTTATTACTTTTATCCTACTAGTGGGATTTCCCCTGCAAATATGATCCCGTTTAGTGGGTTCAACTATGAAGATTAATGCAGTCTGATGTCCAGACAGCATGGATGCTGCTCAACAGTTTCTTGTCTACTTATATTTATTTCTTTGTGATGAACTCACAGAGAATCACAAGACCTTTGGTTCAGTCTCATTGCTGGTTTCCAGCAGCTGCTGCAGGGAGCTGCTTTCTAAGAAAAAGTTCCGGTACACCCACAGTTCACTACCTGCTCAGGAGTTGGTGGAGACCAAACCAGAGCTACAAGAGTGAATCTTTGGTGGACATACATGTGGATTGCTCTAAGTACAGTTGTGAAAGCAACCAAGACGTATGAAAGAACCATTAAGAGCTGATCGCTCAGACCACATTCAAAGGTGGTCTGGGCCGTATGAACCACGTTCTTTCAGCATCGTGTACTGAAGGACCGCCTACTCATCTGATGTCCTGTAAGCTGACATGAAGACACAGTTTGGAGAGGCGTTGAGTTGGGAGAAGTATTATTCTTTACTAAATGGCTACAGAAAATGCTCCATAATTTAAAGTTGTTTCTTTCCTTGCCATTTCAACATGTGCACAAATGTTTGGCCAGCAGGTGGCACTATGGTGTAATCTATGAAGGTAGGGCAGGTACAGCGAGGCCCAGGTGTGTTGCCAGAGAAAGAACCAAACTAGTTTTTGACCGCCACAGCACTGGTGTGTTTGTTTCTCTATGGGAACCTAGACTAAAGTGTTGCATTGATGACAGATCCTCGCCATCTGTTAGAGACTATGAGAGTACACAGAATATACCATATCACTCATAAAGGAGAAGAAAAGAGAAGCTGGACTGTCACGTATCTTTTGCGTATAGACCCTACGTATGTGGCCACAGTAAAGATAAGCTAGCTCTTCGCCCCTCCGTGCGGCCCACAGCTGCTTAAAGTTTAGGCAGACTGGACAAACTTTTTAGACTTTGGAAAGAAACGTCTAGAACTAATTATTACTTATTTTGTCCTTGTAAATTCAGCAAATACAGGAAGTTATTTTTGTGTAAAAAACATTGTGTCGGTTTGTCCCAGAGGCAACCACGCTGTACTCAAAACTAATCGAGAACATTTTTTACGAGATTACATAAAACTGGACATAAACAGGGTCGTTTCAGTAATTCACTGGGCAGACCAGTTACTTCTCTCAGTTTAAGCCTGCCAATTGTCTCAGTAACTTCTTCTTCAGTGATATTATCTTTAAGATGAACTATCTTTGTAAGAACAGTTATTCCATTCTGATGAACAACTACTTCCAGAAAATGAAGAATCAAAATCTGCTTCTTGTTTTTCTAGAACACAATCAATAGCAAAGACAGAGGATCCATTTTCCAACACCACTTCCACAGGAATATTTTTTCGTCTTTATATTGCATAACTGCATATAGAGTGAGGAAGCGAGATCTGATTTGTCACTCAAGAGGCACGTAAATGTTAGATGTGAACAAGACCTTTTTCACGATTCTTTAAATGATAGAAAGACTGAATGACATGATGTGTGTGGTCAAGTGTTAAAGAAACAAATATCAGAATAAATCTTAACATCAAACTGATTTAGGATCATAATACATATCTAAATACCATCCCAAGTATCCACCTACCTTTGACCTGAGTGCAGAGTACTCCTCTGTGCCGTATTCCACATGTTTGAAAGCAGTCAGGTAATCACAGCTGATGACCGCCGTCTGCAGACAAACAGAGCAGTGACATGTGACACTGACTAAACTGAACAATAGAGCAAAATCAGTATCAGTGTGATGTATAGACACCAATCTGAAACAAGCGTGAAGTCTACGATGCAGCTCGGTACAGCACGCTTATGGAAACTAGCAAGCAGTGACATACAGGTATACAGAATATGTATGATCCAAAGACAACAGCATTAAATACATCAGGCTTATTTCTGAATCATCTACAGCACTCGGGTCTGCACCATGAGTTTAAACTGAAGGGGGTGCATCAGATCCACAATCCACAAATGGAGACTCACCGTGGCCGCAGCTCGTCCGAAGCGGATCACGCTGAGGTCATTGAGGTCCAGCTGTCTGGAGTAGAGGTAAAACCCAGAGGAGGCGAACACCGCTGTGGCCAGAGAGGAGACTTTGAGAAGCCGACCAGCCATCAGAGGCACTGTGGGAGGAGGAAGGGACACGAGGAATGAGTGCTCCTCATGAAAAAGGTGTAATGTGATAGAGCAAGGAAGAAAAGAGAGAAACGTGTGAGCAGTTTTTTCAGAACCCAGTCATGGGATCATCTTTGGTTCTCACCATTCACACAGACTTTACCTGTACTTCATACACGTCAAAGCTAAGTCATCACTCCACAGCTCAGATAAATCTGACAGAGATCTGTCAAACTTTACTTCAATAAAAGTGGAGATTAAACAGTATACAGCCTCACAGCGCCACAGGTGAGAAAAGCAACACCATGGTCTGGTCAAAGCATCATCAACACTCACTGTCCCTGTTCTCTGTTCCTGATATTTCAAGTGGAAAACTGAAACAACTGGGACTCTTCATGAAGGGTTCAACAAAAAGCACGTTTGGATTAAAAATCTAACAAGTTTTGTCACATGAGCATTAAAGGCAGGAGAGATGTTTGGACACACACAGAGGCAGTAAACATAGATTTATGTCAAACGCACACACATTTAAAAAAGGTGACAACGTTCAAAATCCACATTTAGTGTTTATTTTACTTCACATTGTCTGTTTGTGTCTGTAGATTTAATTTCATGATTATATCTATTAGCTCAGGCATGTCCTTTACAGCTATAACACCAGCAGTTATGTCCTTAGATGTGACACAAAATATTACTTTCTGAAAGAGATTGCATTACTCATGATAAGTCATGTTTAGAATGAACATGACTTGTATCAACTTCATGCGAGTTTAACGTGCTCCACACAATTTATTCTGCTATCTGACTCCAGATGTGAAAGAAAGGAAGAACTGGTTTTTAGACGTGTTCACGCCTGACTGGCTTAGATTTGGTGACGTTGTCATTTTTTTTTAAAAATGATAATTTTGACAATGAAAACAAAATTGTTACAGAACATTTGTATGTAACATTTATTGGTAATGTTTCTCATTTTTTAAATGTTAGTATTGGCCCGGACATCTTCACGTTTGGACACCCTTAAAGAGGTTTGTTGTTATTCAACAATACCACAACGAATCAAAGGCCTGCATTATGTGGACCTGTTAAAAGTCTGCATGGAGATCCCGTCAGAAAACCTTTTCACTTCATTCAGTCTACAGCTCGGGTGTGTCAATTTCTGTAACACCATGTGACCAGATAATACTCCAATCCCAGTGTTCACCTCCGACTCATCTACAGTATTCCATGTATGTCCCCAATACATGTGTATGTTTGACGGCAGCCTGAGGCCTCAATGATGTAATGTTAAAGGGAGCAGAGGAAGCCAGGACTCCCCCACCAACACCAACAACACCACCTCCAGTTAAATATCAGAACATGTTTACGTGTCCGTAGATGAAACGCTGAGGTCATTGGTGAAAGGACAAAATTCTCACGACCCAAGCATCATGGGTAAAGCTGCTGTAAGTCTTCTGATGCTTTTCAGTGTTTTATGACTTCATTCAGATCTGCCGGCTTATTTCTATGAGAGAGGACAACAAACAGACTGATGTAAGGTGAGGATCTGCAGACATGACTCCAGGGACCAGTGACGGTGTAAAAACGGACAGAGCATGAGTGACGTCACCCACAGGTTTCTGCAGCGACGCTTTGAAGCTCAAAATATGCCGCGCTGCACGCCGCCATGCTGGAAGTCCTGCCTCTTCTAAAAATCAGCAGAGACGTGGCTCATCAGCAGACCTGAGGCAGGCTGCACCACGCCTGGGCCATCTGTAACCGTAACATCTGTACGGAAAATGTTTTAAAGGGAAAGATTTGTGAGCATGTCAGATTTTTAGTAAAAGGTGAAATATTACTATTATATAATATTTGATTTTTTTTTTTTTTTTTTATGTATAATCCAATCACCAACATTACCAGTTACTACAACAGATCACATTTCAGAGTAATCTGACCATATTACTATTACAGTTTGTAAATGTTACACTCCAGGCTACCTCAGAATTACTAATAGTGTTAAACTTTATATCATATTTAATATTTTAGCTGCTGATCGGTTTTATGTCTTACATTCTAACTAGATTTTTCTTCTGATTCTTGCTCATGTATTTTTTTAGACAGATATGTAAGAGCCTGTGACTGCTTCACTGTGACTGTTGAAGACATTTACATAGCACAGCCAGCAGAGGGCGCACTCTCAAACACAGGTCACTCATATGTAGTAAATCTGTGTGTTCTCAGTCAGTTTGCAGCCTGTTCTCTGCACTCTCAGCACAGCTCACCTGCTCACTGAAGCTTTGTCCAGGTTGTGCCTCTAATGGAAAGATATTTAGGTTCAGGACACAGCTGAGCTTCTGTTTGGTAAACTCCTGTGAGGCCTGACCATCTCATTATCTCAGGCTGCAGGAGGCGCACCTCTGTCCAGGCTGTCACACAGTGTCAACAGAGTCATCAACAGTCACTGACTGAAATGTCTGATAATCATGTGACAGTTTATATCCTCTTTAATTTAAGAGAAGACTGTTTCCACAAAGTTGGAACACAAAATGATAACAGCTGTAGTACACTGACATCTTAAAGTTTTACTACCACGTTGCTAAAACAATGAATCCTACATTTCCCATAATGCTTCATTTCATTATAATGTTCCCTATCTGGTAAATAAGATGCCAGTGTCAGCTCCATACCTCCAGTCTGCATTGCAGCCTCTTCAATACGACATCCACCACAAACGGCCGGAAGTATATATAATATAGAAAGACGCTCGTGTCACCGCAGAACTAAAGGCGGGAAGCGGGAAGAAGAGCTCTGCTCTGACGGTCTGACTTTAACTTACTGTTAGTGTGTACATACATACATGTATATGGCGGCGGTTACCTGAACACCACTGTGTGTGTGTGTGTTATGCAAAGACTGGCTGCGTTGTTACACGAGTGTTGAACAGCAGTTATTAGACTGTCTCTCTCACTCGCACGCACGCACACACGCACACACAGTGAACACTAGCACTGTATGTACAATAACTATCTTACCAGTTGCCGCTCGAACTGTCTGTCTTTCAGTCACCGGTTTTGTTTTGACCCCTTCGCCACGTGAGCGCAGAGAATTCTGGTAACCGTAGTCCTAATTTACAGGAAGTGAAGGCAGCTGAATTTCAATTTGCTAGCAGCCTCGCAGGGTCCTCTGAAACACAGAGAGAGTTTACCGCCATGTTTCCCATCGGTGCGGTTCAGCGAGCGTTAATGTGGCAGTGATGTACGCTGTTTGTGAGCCATTAGAACTACACGTCCGGCGTATACGATGACGTTTATCACCCGCGTCACACGCGACGGTCAGCTGTTCACCACTTCACCAGCCGCAGGAACTGGCTCCACCCACAGCCAGTACGTCACCCGTGCTGCGTTCATAATAAATGGGAATTTCGGATGCTTCCCAATGTCTATTTAAATTGCTGCATTTACGACACCTACAAACTGTAGGATTTCTTACAGATTTAAAAAATGAACTTGAACTGTTTCAGACTTTCAATTGTAAAAGTAATTTTGGAACTGCCTCCGCCCATAGCCAGTGGGCTGCATTTTAGTAATCAGAAAACTTTTAATAAAATTGAGTTTTAGAAAACAAAAACTGAGAAGAAAAATAAAGCTTCAAATCAAAAGGCGTGAAAACAAAGACTTTTATTGAACATTCTGATATTCATTGTCATGGGGGCGGAAGACAACAAAAAGGAATCCTTTACTCCATTTAAAGTAGTCAGAACATGAGATAAAGTAATAGATTACAGGTCAAAGTGTGTATCAAACAGAACAACACACAGTGAGATTAAACACTGTTTTATTGCCATACACTGACCATTAGAGAGTGATGTTTGATAAACCTTACAAGTTAGCATGAACCTGCTATCTACTGTTGATGGTGTGTGATGGGGTGGTGACAGGAAGTCTACCACTATGACTGACAATAAATAAAGACATCGTGACTGGACAATCTGTTAAAACAATTACAATAACGCTCAGGCCCAAATTTACTGAAGGTGTACAAAAGGAGGAGGCATACTCTCAGGTCTTGAAGAGACTTTAGAATGGAAACTGGTCTGAGTTTGTTTATGGCCCCTACAGAACCGCAGACATTTCAAATATGGAGCAGCAGAAGCAGCAAGAACAAACATTGTCAGTGAATCTGAGCCTGAGAAGAACAAAAACACATGTCTGTCTGTCTCATCCACACTTCAGTCAAATTCAAGGTCTTTGTTTGTCTTCTGCCCTACAAACAGACGTCTGTTCCTCTGAACCTGCAGCTGGAAACAAACAGACAGGAGGAGAAGATAAGAACATGATCCATACACGATGTCAATATGTTCAGCTTCTGATTAGAATAATAATGCACTTGTATGTACTGTGCTTTGTGTACACTCCCGAGTTGCAGGTATGTGACATGACAGAACACATTCAGAAATACAGAGATATTACTTTGTTTATGGAGACCATTTGACATTTACCTTGGCTCCCTCCAGTATGTGCGGCTCTTTCTGCAGAGCGTTGTTCAGTCCTTCCTCTGACGTGAATCCGACCCAGCAGAAGCCTTTGTGGAAGCCCGTCTCTTTATCCTGGTGGAACACACAGCGCACAGTCAAACACAAGATTCTGCGGCTTTGGCAAGAACAGTACTGTTCAATGTTTTAAAGTCTCTGTATGTGCATTTTTATACCATGCTGAAAAAAAAGAAACTGAAAGCAAGCACACTCAAAACTCTGAAACATTACATTATGAACAGGAATAAACTGGAAAAATGTCAGCAGTAAAGTTAAATATTCTTCATGTTCATTGACAGTAATGTCTTTTTAAAGCTAAATTCACATTTACTGTGTCTGAACACACTGAAGTCGGTACAACAGCACCGGTTTTGTACTGCGGCCAGTGCCACATATTTTCAGTAACCTATGTGTGATGTCACGCACACACTGTCCATTCTTTACACTGTCATTGCATCTAACCAGAGCAAGTAGCAAAGTGTGCTGTATATGAGGGAATTAATGCACAGAATGAACAATATAGCAGTGGTTTAGTGTACTAAGAGTGTGTGTAACTAATCTACAGTTGTACAGAACTAAATTCTAGAATATCAAACTTGTATAACAGTACAGTGAGTCAGTCAGTGGTTGTAACGCTGTGATAACTTACGAATGGTAGAAAACACTTCTTCACTGAGCCAAACTGTCCAAAGTACTCCCTCATCTCCTCTGAAAGACAAACAGGAACATGTAATGTCTTCATGACTGAACCACCAGGAGCAGTACAGCTTCATGAAGGTTACACCGAGCTGAATAACACACACAACAGCGCTGTAATAAATCAAACCATCAGGAAATTACAATGCTCTGCCTTATCTAAACTGTTTAAATGATCACTTTGGAAACTGACAGTTCAACTATTACTATTAACTTTAAAGACTGGGAAATGTGTGTGCATTACTTGTTTCAACAGACCTTTTTCACAGCAGCCATTTTGACAGGAAGTAGTTGGGTCAACACAGGTGTTTCCAATGAGACTAATTAAGGTTCCGTTACATTTATTTTTCTTTTAGACTTTCCAGTGAACCTGCATGCACCACAGCAGCACCCTGACTCTGTTTGACCTGAATGGAACGGAGCACACCTGTGTGTGATCACCCCACTATTTCAAGTGAAAAATGGCTGCTGTGGAAAAAGACTGTTAAAAAAAAGGTCTCTCTGTGGTAAACTGTGTCTTTTAACGCCATTTATACATCCCGCCTTCACTTCACATGCAGAGGCTGTTTGAGGTGACGGTGTGACAGCGCTGCCGGGGCTTCACACAGCATAACACCGTGTACAGAATGAAATGAGTGACTTAACATGCATATCCTACTGCCGCTCAGTATGACTGATAATGTGGATAGTCCAGTATACTCACTGCCGGCTATCGTCCACGGTATTTTAGACACGAAGACCTCGAACACTCTCTTAGACGGCGCTGCCATGTTTCGTCCTTGGTGTGTTACTCTGACCTATGACGTATAATCACGTGACGCAAACTGGTACAGATATGTGACAGGAACCATTGTTAAACCATTAAGTTTTGGCATAATTTCATACATTATTTAAATTAAACTCGTATAAAATGTTTATAATAAAATAATTTAATGTGTAAGGTTCGGTATTGGTACCAGGAGTGGTGAACGAGTGGGTTGAAAGGTCAGTGACGTCATGGCGAAGATGGCGGCCTCCCTGGTGGAGAGTGGAGAAGACGCGTTTAGAAAAGTCTTCAAGTTTTACAAGAAGAGGAATCCTCCGCCGGATTACAGCCAGGTCATCGACTTTTCCACAGGTGTGCCGAGTGACAAGGTGAGGCAGACGTCACAGCGAGACAAATACACGCAACAGTCCGGAGGAGTCACGTGATACAGCCTCAGCCTGACTGACTAACATTATTAATATTAAAACAATGTACATCAAGTTAACAAGACAGGATGAAGAAGAAAAATATTAGATAAATTGTGCGCTTTCTTTGAAAGGTCTTTAAATGAATTGGATATAACCAACCTGCCCTCGTCAATCTAAGGGAATAGGATGAAGGAGATAGGGAAGGAAGGAATTAATTCATAAGAAGTGAGAAACAGTAAAGCTCATAGAGCTACAGAATGTAAGTTCACTGTAATAGTTCGAGAAAGAAATAGCACCACCTAATGTTTGTATGATGTAACACCACAGTCTACACTTAATGAAGAGGATTGATTGGGAGGAACAGCTGTGGCTCAGCCCGGGTTTATATGAGGTACTTAGACACAGTCAATGTGTCACCTATAGGAGATGGTGATCAGTGTGTGTCCGTTTAGACAAGCAGGCAGTAGTACAGGGTGCTCCAGACGTTGCTACCCAACAATGCATTCCAGCTCCTCCTGGGGGATTCCGAGGTGTTCCCAGGCTAGATGGGCTGTATAATCCTTCCAGCGAGCACCCTCAAAGTTCATGAAGATACTTGCACTCGCTCGGGGCAAGTGGAAGGAGCATCACCTCATACAACTCCATTTCAAAAGAATCAAATTTCTTTTAAGTCCAGCCGCAGCTTTTCCTCCCAGTGCATCCTCTTTATTAAGTGTAGACTATGTGGATGTGGGGACTAAAACAATGCAACACACATACTACTACAAACTGTTCCTGCTAATGATTGCTGTTCCTCTGTGTGTCTGTGTGATTGATAGATAGTTCCAGCTAAACTGGACCTTGCTGCAGTGACTGATGCAGAGGCTGCAAGGGTTGGATTACAGCCTGTCAGAGACTGGAGAGCCTTTGGGCTGCAGGGCTACCCAGGTAAATGGACAGACACACAGCTGATTACTAAAATCATCCACTGAATACAGATGATCCAGTATGAAATGGACAGGCAACTTGCTCAGCATGCACAGATGATCACTTGCTGTCCCATGACCCAGCACTGTACCTCTGTGTGTTGTTGTAGGATTCATCTTCATCTCCAACCCGTTCCTGCTGGGCTCCCAACCTTCCTGGGTCAGACAGTGTCTGAAGACGTACCCACAGAAGCCCAACGTCTGCAACCTGGACATGCACATGTCTCCCTCTGAGACCCAGGATATCTGGGGCAAGAGTGTACACAGCCTCAGGTGAGACGAGCTGTTCTCCTTCCCCTCTGACAGTCCTGCCTGCATCTGTCAGAGCCAGAACCCGGGCATCTTAACTGTTGGTATGTCTTAAAGCCTTAAAGGATTTTAGGTAAATGCAGCTCAGGCATATTTTTTCACTCCTGATTGAGCTGGACGAGCAGTCTGCCTCTGCTTCCAGACAGATCCACCTGACACACAGATCGGGTCCCAAAAAGGAGCTGCTTGAAGTCTGATAAATTGCCTCAGGTAATGTCACTTGAGTCAGTGTGGGTCAGGTCTGAAGACGAGTTTGAAAATGCAAACAACATGGTGGTGTGAAGTGAGCTTACCAGACCTCTGCAGTTTCTCATCAGTTTGTGGCTTAAGTTGTATTGTGGGTAATGTAGGCAACACATTTTAACAATTGAGAAGACTGGAAGCAAGAAGTTGGAAATCATTGGGGGTGAGGATCATGTTTTTTGACTTCCAACGTGCTTCCAACGCAATTCAGCCATCACGGCTAAGAGGGAAGCTAGAAGGAGCTGGAGTTGAGCGCCACCTGGCTTTAATACACTGTTAACTACCTCACCAACAGACCACAGTATGTGAGGCTTCATGACTGTGTCTGATGTGGTGATTTGTGGCCCCTCAGTGTACAGTGCTCACTCTTTCTCTTCAGACACAACAGGGAGGGGGAAGACAGAATAAGACTGAACAAAGTGGTCAAGAGGTCCAGCTCTGTCCTGGACTGTCCTCTGGACTCCATAAAGGAAGTGAGGGAGGAAGATGTTAGCAAAGTCCTCTCACCTCCTGCATGAGACTGTGGAGGCCTTAAACAGCTCCTTCAGAAACAGACTGCTACTCCCACCATGGAAGAAGGAGAGCTACCACAGGTCCTTCATTCCAACAGCTGACACACTCTTTAACACCAGCATGACTTCATGACTTCTTTTTATAGATTTCAAACTTGTGAGTAATTTCTTATCAACCTTGTGTATACGAGCTGTTGTGACCGGTTCATTTCCTGCTGTAGAATCATTAAAGTCTGTCTCATCTTATCTTAATGTGTGAGATGTAAAAAGATGGTTTGTTTTTTGATAATATCATCGTGAGTCTGGCAGTGTTTCAGCAGTCCAATACTAAATCAGTGCTCAGTGACAGTGTATTGGTCCGTAGCCAGCAGCATGCCTCTCTAAGTGTGTTGCTCTGTGTTTGATGCCTCCACAGTGTTCGCTCCTCTGCAAAGAGAGAACCAAAGACTCTTCTGGAGAGGCTGCGCTGGGTCACTCTGGGCTATCATTACAACTGGGACACCAAGGTAAGCAACACAGCCGGTGACTGAGAGTAAGTGACATATGACTGTCCAAAAAAATAAAATGCCTAATTAAATCCAGTCCAGACAGCAGCATTCAACCAGGCCTTCAGAATAATAGGAGCCATATCCTGTGCTGTGGTGCACTTTGATTCTTGTTACACGAATTGTGTATAAACACTCCCGCTGTCTAAAACCACTAATATGATCATAAACTTTCCGATGGGTGTAACGTATTTAAGTTATGTCAGGCACTTAATGTTAACAAAGAAAGCCCAGCAACTGCTTGACCCATCCATTTACCCCAACTCCTCCATATTTGGTTTTTCTTGCTCTTTAAACTACGTTACGGAAGCACTAAGCAATCATACATTCATACATTTTATTTCCTCTGTTCTCTCAAGATCTCAAACAACCGTTAACCTGAGATGAGAGAAACTGAAAATGATCCCGTCATCTTAGGATAACATAATGACATAAATAATTTTAGATCTCTAGAAAACAAATAAAATAAACTCGTTATTACAGGACAAAATAGAATGTATGATTACTTAGGACTTCTGTACTACGTCACCTGACAGCACATCAAACCATTTAAGTATCTTATCTTAGTTTTTGATGTGGTCTGTAAACAGGCTGTTATAGATGAAATGTGTCTGACAAAACACACAAAGTGAAGTGTCATATTTTAAAGCATAAGGCCACTGACCGAGCAGCAATATTTGACACATCTCTTCATGTTTGTGATGTGTGTTTCTTTTTGGTGTTCCATTCACAGACTTACTCTGCCAACCATTACACTCCTTTCCCTGCTGATCTCCACTCGCTGTCCCTCCAAATAACCGCTGCCTGTGGGTTCCCTGGTTTCAATGCAGAAGCTGGAATCCTCAACTACTACCGGTATGATTCATCTCTGGGAATCCACGTGGACGAATCTGAACTAGATCACAGCCGCCCCCTGCTGTCGCTCAGGTGAGAGGATAGAATTCTTCAACAATTCAGGCTGTTGTAATGCAGGAAAGGGTCTCCATTAACCATCTTGTCATCTTCTCTGATAGCTTTGGCCAGTCAGCCATCTTCCTCCTGGGGGGCGTCTGCAGACAGGACCCCCCCACTGCTATGTTCATGCACAGCGGGGACATGATGGTGATGTCAGGACAGAGCCGCCTCCTTTATCACGCCGTCCCACGCATCCTTCCTGCACCTCAGGGACACATGGCTTCAGTAATGCAAGGCTGCGGTCCGTTCCTGCAGGACAGCAGTGGGGTGGAGGCGGTGTCAGAGGAGGACTGGGCGGTGTGCTGCAGGTACATCCAGAGCTCCAGAGTGAACGTGACTGTCAGACAGGTGCTGGGGCCTGGGCAGAGCTTCCCAGAAACGCCCTCTTCTCACCAAAGGACTGATGCAGGCCAGACAGCGGGGTACCATGACAGAGCAGCAGATGGAGACAGTGTGAAAAGGAAGAGGAGTAGTAGCTGTGACTCTGATGATGCACAGACATGAGACAGATCACGAGCTCACATTCCTCTGCAGTGATATTTATTATTTGTCACCTTGCTGATCAACAGAAGCCTCATGTCAGATGTGCTCTTAATACTTAGTAAGTGTGTTACAAGAGGAAGATCCACCCCTCCTCTATGAGCTGTCTGAGGTCACAGACAGATAATCGACAAGAGGGTAGCAGAACTTCAGAACCAGCTGCCCTGAACAGCCTGAAAACTCTAATAAATTTTGGGAAATGTGTAAAAAGCAAAATCCTGAATATTTGTATTTCATTTAATAAACGGCATGTTGTTTCAATGAAGCAGATATAGTACATGTAAGGCTGATGTAGTTCAGTGGCAGTAAATTCATTATGGTCACTGCGTACTCAAGGACAGTGGTTGTCATCAGGACTCCTAAGATGGTTGGCAGATGATTTCTAAAGGTCACCAAATGTTTGTGGAGAATAAAATAAAATATTTTGCCAAGCAGCTCTCAGAGAGGTCGACCCTTCAAGAACATTCAACACATTCACAATCAGAATCAGGTTTATTGCCAAGAATGTTTTCACATACAAGGAATCAGCTTTGGTGAATTGGTGCTTAACAATCCTAAACAAGATAAGAAAAATATAAGTAAAGATGGAACTGTAAGTAAAGCAGCATGAATGGAAAATGAACAATAAGATGACAAATATTATAAAGACAGTATGGATAATCAACCCCAAAGTTCACGGTATGAAGAATATTTGCAAAGTACAGTATAGAGTCCAAGAGGTGTGTGTTAATGGACCACATAGTTTCAGGTGTGTAGATATGCGTGGGCGTATAAGAGTCGGTGTCTCAGGTGGAGGTCTCAGGTCTTGTTGATGAGGCCAGCTATAGATGAGTCAAAACTACAGTGTTTTGACGGACCGCAGTATCCTGCCGTAGGGTGTTTTAAACCATTTGTGTCCGGGGTCAGATGGGTCAGCCACAATCTTACCCACGTGCCTCAAACTCCTGGTGGAGCACATTTTCTGGATCTCAATTGGAGGCCAGACCAAAGGACAAAGAACTCACAAAGCATGTGCTGCAGTCATTGATCAAAAAGAATTTATCATGAAAAGTGTTATATGCTTAAGTTATTAAGTTATCAATACCAGTAAGAGGAAAATCAGTCAATGAATGTTTGGCCTCTGAGCAATCTCTGGCTATATATTTAATATTTCTCCTCTTGATGAAGCTCCTGTGTTCTCTGATCTGTCTTAGTGAGTGCTACATTTCAACATTGTGTTTTTTTTGGCGGGGGGGTTTACATGGACAGTTGACTACAGTATGTGTCACATTCTTTTTTCTACAGGTGATGAAGCTATTTTTTTATTTATAGCCTCGTGTGACTTGATGAAAGAAGCTTTTAGTGTTCATGGTGAATTTGTAAATGACACCATCTTCCAAACGGTGTGTCACCTTTGAATTTATTGTGGGTTTGTGGTTGCAAGTTTTTGTCCTTTAGGTTCCCTCTCCTGAAAGTAAGCATTGTTGAAGCAGTGAAGCCGAAACTGAGAAGAGATGTACTGTAGTTGGACTCATTCACATAAACAGTCAAGGGATCAGTATTGTAAACTGGACCCACAGCAATGAACGCTTCCAAGGTGACGAGTAAATTCTTAAACTTGTCTGAATTCTTTGGGAAGCCTGTAAAAGGACTTTCTTGAGTTCAAACAAGATGAAGGCATAGTAAACTATCCAGGTCTGACAGAATAGAACATTACAGTGATATTAAAACATATTGACTCACAAAGTTTTCTGCAATGAAGGATTATTAGCAACATTTCAGGTGCGTTCACTTTCATTTTGACTCTCTTTCTGATTAAACAAAGAGGTTACTGTTACTGTGTGTTCCCAAGAGGACTCATATTAATCATCTTGTAATGTTCAAATGTATAATGTTTCAGTCAGCGTCACACTGGCTTGTGTACCTGTACGAGCTCGTGCTGTTGAAAGCTCCTGGAACCCTGACAGGTGACACTAGGATCAGTCCACAGGGCGCCGACCTCGCCGTGATGGTGCCATAACTGTATCAAGCTGGTTATCTGAGCACAGTTGAACAGGCTGTTGGCCGTGAACGTGAGTTTAATACCGGTGGATAAAAACACCAGTGGGCAAAACTCCCTGATGACGTTCTTCTTCTTCTCTTTCCTTTTCTTTTTTGTTCCAACTGAGTCTGTAGGCCAACTGTACTTTCTGTACATCTATCTATATATCCATAGCTATATTGTGTGTGTGTGTGTGTGTGTGTACATGATTGAATCAGGTGAATCACTGAAAACTATACATGAATGAATAGTGAATATCTTTGACAGCATGCACTTGAGTTGGCATGGACTCTTCAGGTTTGTGCAAAACCTGATGAGTCATGTTATCCCAGCATGACTTGACAATGTTCCAAAGAGCTTCTTGTGAATGCTCAGCTTCCTTGGTCTTCAAGTGCTCCCATAATTGTTCAATATGGTTGAGACTGTGGAGGAAGGACCATGACAGTCAGGACTGCTTGGTCTTCTTTGGTCTTGGTCGTTAAGTTTTTTTTTTTTTTTTTTTTTCATTATCCTGCTGCAGTATGGAGGAATGGAGTGCTAATTCTCCTCAGTCAGGGTGGAGTCAGTTAAGAACACATGCCAACTCCAACTATATTCATCAGTAAATACTGTGAAATGTTGGCATTTCTTAGTCCACCCCAAGTGTTGGCCTTGTTTTCTGGGAAGTAGTTTAGAAACTACTATTCAGGCCTCAAAGACTACTATAGATGGTAAATGGACTGTACTTATGCAGCGCCTTTCTAGTCTTCCAACCACTCAAAACACTTTTAGAACAGAACAACCTTCTTTTAATGGGACTTGATCAGGACTGATTGGAGCCCTGCATTCTTTATTTAGCAAATTCTGTATCTGTGATGAAGTTGCTTTTCTATATCTCAGGGTACTTACTCCCTCACTCCAGACATGCCATGTGCCAGTATGCTCAAGACCTCTACTATCATCCCCAAGAAACCAAGGACCACAGGACTTAATGACTTCAGACCTGTTGCCCTGAAATCTGTGGGTATGAAGTCCTTTGAGCACCTTGTGCTGTCACATCTTAAAGCCATCACAAATCCCCTCCTTGCCCTGATGCAGTTTGCCTACAGAGTCAACAGGTCTGTAGATGTTGCAGTCAACATGGCAACATTAAAACATTAAAAGTGGGCCCAATAAGAGTTCTCATGATATGTCTTACTACATGTAGGTCTGGTATACACAGTGGTGGGAGAAGTACTCAGATCCAGTACTTCACTCCAGTAAAAGTACTTAAGTACTAACTGTTGGCTAGATTAATCTCCACTAATGCATCATGGTCTATAATCATGTGCCATCATAGTAACACCACTGATACATGATTTAGGACGAGACTGACTGAGGACTACTGAAAACAGCACTAGTTTGGCGTTTGGCTGCAGGGGGCGCTGTGCACCCTCACACCTGCATACAGGTACACAAATTATGTGAAGGATGATGACCAGCGAATGAAGTGTCAAAGTGTATTTTTCATCTCTCGGTTGCACCTCTAGTCTTTTATTTCAGCTCAGGTGTCCCCATCAGATGGATCGGACTGTGCTCTCTCTGCTCTGGTTTGCGCTCTGCGTCGGGATGAGGTCGACCGGAGCCCTGCGCTCAGCTTCACCGCGGCGCGCTGACACCGGCACGGGGACGAAAGACCGGCCGGTGAAGGACACTGTGGTTCTCCACGACTACATGATGTTTTTATACCGAACAATGTCCAAGCTTCAGCAGAGAGATATTAACGTTTCACACGGTGCGGGATTCGCGAACACAGTCACAAGCTTTGTGGACCAAGGAAAAGGTGAGTTGAAATGATTTGTTTTCATTTTGAATAGAAGTTGCTGGTGTTGTATCTCCAATAACTGATATCATGTTAATTAACTTAGTTGGATTCATTTTTTCATTTTTTTTTAACGCACACTTTGGTACATTTCCCTGTAATTTAGATTTTAGATTTTTTTTCTAATGGTTTGATTCAATTATTTTATATTCTAGATCCAACATATTTAAAACAAAAAAACAAAAATCAAATGGAGTTTTAAATGGGCAAAAGACAAAAATGAGAATAAAATAAAACAACATTAAACAGTCGTGGAAATAAATAAATATCACATAAAAATCTGCATAAACGCATTTGGGTGCAGTATAGACTCAGTAAATAAACATTTAGGAGTTAAATCTGCTTCATCACTCATATTGTCTTATTCCACAGGTTGGGCACTTTGGTGACAAAGTAAGCTATTAGATTATCAGACTGACATGTGATGAGTTATAATTAGATCACTTTTTTAAAACTGTAAAACAAAAATTTGAAAATGCATCATTAGAGAAAACCCCCAAATACATTCAACTTCTAATATAAAAGCTGGAGGCGTCGAATGTTTGGTACTTTTGCACAGATTTTAATGATATATTGATTATAAAAGTTCATTATTAGTTGATTTATTTCAGCACTACATATTTTAGTGCACATTGTCTTCATTTTTTTGTTTTGCTTGTTTTATGTTTTATTTCCAATTAAGTTGTATAAAAAGGTCTAAAATAGTGATAAAGCTATAAATAAATAGTCATAAATAAAATACACAGGTCATGTGTAGATGTGTTCATTTTCATTTCTTATTGTACATTTAATGTTTCACCACATGAAAAAGATGGAATGAAATCAGCAATAAAGAGCTGAGTCACCACATACAATACACCGTTGCCATTAATTGACACGACAACTCATATTTTCAGATCGCCACTGTAACATGACTTGTTTACCGCAAATCATCATTTTGAGATAATATTTACAGAAAACTGATGAATGAATCGATAAATAAATGTGATGGGGGGAAAGTTTAGAGACTTTTTTGGTGGAGTGTCAAACATTTAAAGGGATGGCTGAAAATTTGGATCCATGACAGTATACAGCTCTGATCTCTGTGCTCTGGTCCTCATCAACAGATCTGCCATCTTGGGAGAGTGGTCAGCGTTACATCTTTGACTTGTCCAGCCTGTCCAGGATGGATGAGCTTGTAGAGGTGGAGCTCAGAATCCTAAGGAAACCTGCAGTAGACCTCCTGAGTGTCTTAACAACAGGGGGAAACCTTTACAACATCCGTCTGTACTCCTGTTCTCCTGAGGGCACTTCTGGCAGACAGCTCCTGGACTCTGGAACTATAGAGGTTCTGGATGGTGGTCTCCCAAGGTGGGAGGTGTTTGATGTCTGGTCTAGCATGAAGGCCCGCCAATGGAATCCCACAGAATCAACACAGGCCTGCTTCCACCTCCTGGTCTTGTCTGAACTAACCAACGAGGTCGCTGACCCACTCCTTCTGGGGCTGGGTCGCCATGATCGGCTACCACAGGAGAAAGCTTTGCTAGTGGCTTTCTCGCATGCTGACAGCAATCATAATCTGTTCAGAGAGGCAATGGAGAAGATGAAGAATGAAGGGGGTGGATTTCGGCTCCCAAAGCCCTTCAACCCTGTTCCAAAAGATGAAAAGAAGCACCAGCAACCTCGCCAAAGAACCTTGTCCAAACGTTCATTTGGTGGGGCAGGGGAGGATCAGCAGTCAGAGGCACTGGAAGGAAAAGTGGACGTAGGAAGTCCCGCTGCAGTCGTAAACCCCTCCATGTGAACTTTAAAAGTCTGGGCTGGGACGACTGGATCATTGCCCCTCTGGATTACGAGGCGCATCTCTGCGATGGGGTGTGTGACTTCCCCCTGCGCTCCCACCTAGAGCCCACCAACCACGCAGTCATCCAGACCCTCATGAACTCCATGGACCCAGACATCAGTCCACCTAGCTGCTGTGTCCCCTCCAAGCTCAGTCCCATCAGCATCCTCTACATCGACTCAGGCAACAATGTGGTCTATAAGCAGTATGAGGACATGGTGGTGGAGAGCTGTGGATGTCGGTAACGCCAGTTGAACAAACTGTAGTGGACAGATTTTTGATTGTAAAAGACAAATAATGAAAAGGTATATTCATGTATTTTAAATGCATACTGTATATGTCCAACAGTGTTGTAGTACTCTTGGTCTTGGTCTCAAGACCACATTTTGAAGGTCATATCTCAGTCTCAGACAGAGAGGACTTCGGATTCATTTTAAGACCACAGCTGGAGAGATATCATAAACTGCCTGTGCATTGTCCAATTTTTGGTATCATCACTGTTATTGGAGGTAAAACCTCTTGTTGCAAATTCAGCCAATGCATCTTTTTGCTACTGAGGGGCTGTCACCCTTCCCCACCTCCCTTCACATGCACTCCAAGAAAGTGAATTTGGGAAAGCAAGAAGAAGCTGTCAGTCTGGGAGGAGATATCTGGTAAATCTTCATGTAATCTAATAAAAGTTGGCTTCATGAACCACAAAGAGCTCATCTAAAAATCAGCATCCAAAAGAAAAAACACAGCAGTCTGTAAATCCTGCAACTGAGAAGCCTGGGATCACACCTTACCCAAAGAGATTTGATGAATCCTACCCACAATATACTGTCTGGTCTTGGTCTTGAGTCTTGGTCTTACCCTGCCTTGGTCTTGTCTTGGTTTTGATACACTCTGGTCTCTGTCATGACAGTTAAGGTGGTCTTGACAACAACACTGGTGTCCAATACTTTCATTCAATAATAACTATTCATACCACTGTTACCTGTTATAAGAACAATGAATTATCTTCATATTATTTTAAAAAATAACCTCAAAGCTGCATTTCATTTATTTGTATTTATTGTTTTTCTGTCAACAGCAGAGTCTCCTTTTAGCTCAGTTTTGGTCTCCATTAACTCTTGCGAAAAATATACACTCCTCTGCTGTTTAAATGTCCAAATGGCTTCACTAGCTTGTTGCTAACTTTGTCTGATATTTGGTACCAGGCAGGGAATGGTGTTGATGTGAAGTGATGTAAAGTTTTTGAGCCAAAGACATTAGTTTAAAAAGCTCCATAGAGTCTGCAATATAAAGTGACATGTTTCAAATACTTATTATTTTTCATTTTTAATGCGGAATATTGTGCAGTTTTATAATTAATTTCTGACAAAGTGCCATTTGATTCTGAGCTTTACCACTGTCAACAGAAACATTTCCATGCCAAAGTCAGATCAGTCCATGTCGTGTTTAACATGCTGTACGCAGGTTTTCTATGAACATCCTTGTCTTTGAAAATATTTTGTAAATCTTAAGTTATATACATGTCGCACACACACATATTATATTTTGTATGTTTGTATAGATTTTGTATGAAGAAACATATGTTTTATTAACCGTGGCAGTCTGGGTGTGGTTAATATCAGCTGTTGGTGGAGAAAGAGCAGCAGATCACAGGAGGTTTGACTCAGGCTGTCTGAGGAGCATCACTAGAATCACACTTGAATAATAATGTATAATAATGTATAGAGTATATATCACATATGATAACAACAATAATAATAACTTTGTTCCTACAGTGTTGTTCAAAAGTTCAGAAACCAATGACAGTGTTGGTCTCACCTGTTACTAACTTACTTACTAACACACTTAAGTAACCAATAAGACAAAATATGTGGCAAAGTGCAAAATGGGTCATAACTCAATCTTAACCAGATATTTACAGAACGCTCTGAAGAAAATGAGATTAAACAAAGCAGTTTTGGGTGTAAACGCTTTAAAAACTTTAACTCTGGCTGTTATTGATTCAGTCATGAATATTTAACTTCACGTCACATTTAAGAAACTACATATGTCACACAATCACACAATATATATTTTTTTCCTTTTGTTTATTTAACCTCGTCATCACTTATTCAGCAGATTAGTTGTTACAATGTCTGCCAAGAAACAAAGAGTGTCAAAGGTTAGTGCAGTGCATCACCAAAGGTAGATCAATATGTGTCCACTGGTGACAGTTTGGAATGAAACTAATTGAATCGTTTCTTGATTCCGGCTTTGTGAACTCCACTCACCGTGCGTATTTTATGTTGAATGTAACTTTCTCATCACATTCACAGGTAGCATCAAAGAAAAACATTGCACACGCTGTTCAAGTCATCATAAATGGAATGCACATATTATTACAGTATTAGTACAGGTGAAAAAATCATGTCAAATAAAATTGGCAGAAGTGCAAAATGGCGACATTAAAGAATTTAAATAATCACGCTCATCAGGTGTGAGCATGAGAAGTGCTACAGAGGAGTCTTTGATGCTTTCTTAATTCATCTTTGGAGAAAGACGGCTGAATCCAAACAGTATAATTAAAATGTTTTGATAAAATATATGTCTTAGTTTGATTTGATTCTGTAAAACCACTTTATATCAACTGTCATGTCATATTTCATAAGATTTTTATAAGGTTTTTATTGTGCACCATTTTATCCATAAAAATAGAAACTAATACTTGAAATTTCTTAAACTTTCTGCTCATAAAAACAGCCCGGTCTGTCACTGAGTGTAGTAGATGGTTAATAAAAAAAAAAAAAAACTCATGTCCTCAAATCTCCACTGATCCACTCAACCACCATTTTGGCAACTTCTCTTCCTGTGTCCAGGACAAAGGCGTGGCGGAAGCCGTTTTCACACAGTCTGAAGTCTCCACGTGGGAAGTCCTGTTTGATGTCGTGGTAATACTGAATGGGGCACCAGTGGTCTGTGGCTCCATAATAAAATATCAGCTGAAAAGTTGAACACACGCACAAGTAAAACATTCACTGATGAGTCAAGCAAACATGTTACAGTATTATAATATGAGTGGGCCTTTTCTTACCTTGTCAAGATTTTTCCTGATGGTTGTGTTGTCTCTTTCCAGAACTGTCCTCATCTCCTGACCCCCCATGTACATTGCATTGGCTACAAACACAAACAGAGTCACACTGGTCACTTCTTTAATTAAAATGTAATAGAAATGTTAACAGACAGAGTAGATAAAATAGCTAATGACAAAAACATTGGATCATTGCAGCGGCTGCCTGGTGTCTGGATAAGATTCTACACTTATCAGCTGCCTTTGACACAGCTAACCATCGCATCTTTCTCTCTATACTCTCAAACACAGGCATCTTTGGCTCGGCTCTTTCCTGGTACGGCGCTCATTCAATGAATCCTGGCTTGGACTGTCGTCCACATCTCACCACTTCGCCACAGGGGTGCCCCAGGGCTCAGTACTGGGGCCCCTTCACTTTGCTATTTACAAATTTAAAGACATTTTATTCTTATTTAAAGAAATCAGGGGATCATTAGCATGATACATAGCATCATCCAATGAAAATCTGTTACACCATTTTAACTTGAGAAGTGGCTCAGAATTATGTGAATGTTAATGACGCATTAACAATGTGCTCACAACGCGTTAATGACATGTTGAAAGTCCTGTGTATTTGAACTGGCTGGCTTTCCATACTAAACAGTATACAAATGTACAGGTGGAGCGCACTCAGTCTTGATGGAGTGTGAGAAGCTGCTCTCAAACATGCCGGACAGAGAAAAAGAGAACAGCGCACTCAATTGTCTGCAGGTTTTTTATGTTCCAATCTTGGTAACTAGGATTGTTGAAATCATATAGCTGTGGGTCTCCTGCAACAGGTAACACTAGTTTGTCTTCCGTAATTGTTATTTTAAAACTTTGTCATCACTCTTATATCAAAATGCAAATGATATAAATGTTTGTTTTTTCAACTCAATGAGGTGCACAGAGCAGAGAAACGCAAAACCAAAATACAAAAAGCCGCCTCAGGCTGCTAAAAAGTGCTCTGTGTGATCGAGGCCTCCATATATCAGGAGCTAAATCCATGAAAAGCCATTTTTCTGTAAATCTAGCATCTTCACCTCTTCTTTAATCATTTAGACAAACAGCCAGCTGACCACTGCACGAAGAACTGACTTCTCAGTACTCTGTATAGATGGTGGCATTGTTACATTAGCCTTAACAGACTCAGCATCACAGGAGGGAAGAACAAAGCATAACCGACCTGCACAGTCTCCACTGAGCAGACCCACAGTGGGCTGGACTACACTGCGGTCCAGAGAGCGGATGCCACCAAACACCAGTTTGATGAGGCTGGTTTTGAGTCCCTCTGGCAGCAGAGAAAGCAGGAAGAGAGGAAGGTAGGCCACGTAACGCATGTGACACAGCACGGGGGTCATGACCTTCCCCTGAGGAGTCTGAGCCATGCGCTCGATGGTGGGAAACAGCATGATGGCTTTTGTAACCTGTACTCAAAAACAAAGAGGTTACTAAGGACACTTTGAGCATCATAGGAGGTAAAAGATTCACTCTGAGATAAGATGTTATAAATTATGGAAACCCCCGGGGAGTTTTGCTGTCATTTAATATGCTTTCTTTTACCATGACGACCAGACAGAGGGAGGATCCCTCTTAAAAATGTGACTGTGTTTCCCCCTCGCAGAGAAATATTGTGCAATAGCGTGACTAACCTTGAGTTCAGGGTCTCTCTTCATCAATTCCAGAATAATGTAACAACCAATAGAGTGTCCCACCAAGACCAGGCTGGTTTCTCTGGGAACATGTTTCCTGATGAAGGCCAGTTTGTGTTCAATCTGCCCGTTCAGCCCGAACACATCGCCCTCTGCTGAGGATGCGTCTGTGTGGAGAAAGAGTCAGACATCTGAACTCACTGTATCTGTGTGTGTGGACTTAAGTCCACAGGACTTAAGTCAGACTTTATGTGCGTGTGTGTGTCCCTATATATTCTAGATAACATGTTCAGCTGTGTAAATATAACCCACAGCACCAGAGGACCTTGTTTTTCAACATTATCTGATATTGCTGGTCTTTTATTGAGCATAATTGCTCATCCTCTCTCTTCTGCTGTACTCAGGTCAGTGCGGGAGTCCTGAAGTGTGCAGAACTTGTGTGTGATCGTACCTTCTACCATATCCATAGAGTCTGGAGGCACACAGTGGCCAGCGTGGCTCACAGCCCACACTGGGTGACAGTATCCAAACATACTGTGAAGTGTCTGCATGAAGGTTCTGTAGAAGCCCACCACACCTGGGTTACCTGTGTGGAAGACAGCAGGAGATCAGTGTACCACCCACAACATGACAGAAGTTGGGGAAAGAGCTGTGAAGCTTTAACTGACTTTAACTACCTCACCAACTTTGACCCTGTCAAAGAAGGGTCTATCAGTATTATTATTATTGTTATTATTATTAAGAGTAGTCTTTAAGACTTTCCTTTCGACAGAGCTTATAGTTAAGGCTGGCTCAGGTCATCCCTTAGTTATGGTGCTATCAGACTAGACCAGGGATTCCCAAACTTTTCAGCCCGCGGCCCCCAAAACAATGGTACCAGTGATTTGTGACCCCCACTATCCCCACGTCAGATGATTGTTACATACCGTAATGTTTAGCACGATGCAATAGACCTTAGCTAATGTTGTTGTTGTTGCTAATGTCGTTAATCTGTCGTAATGACATCAGGGGGGTTGATCCAGTCATGAGGCCAAATTCTGCTGTTGGGCCTTTAGGGCCTTTAGTAAGTATTAAAGACTACAGAGGAGTGCAGTGGTCAAACTCACCTGGAAGGATGAGAAAAAGCACCTTGTGTCCAGAGTGTAACTGACAGGAGCCAAACTTCAGAACCTCTGTGATGGCTCCACAGCAGTACACAAAGTCTGTCTGTGGTTCATCCCTCCGGGCTGTCACCATGTCGTCCATCTCATCAGCTCTAAGGAACTGAGGGAAACAATGAATAGTCACACTTTATGAACCCTGGGACACACAGTCACACCACACCACTTTAACATGCAGATTCAGATTCCTGCTGCATGGCAATGCTTGTCTGTCTCTCTGCTGTCAGTGTCCTGTCTGCATTATCAGTTATCAGTTAATTATTATTGTATTGTACGTTGTACGTTGTAGTGTTACGATGGTCACTGCAATAGTGTAGCTTTACCATGGTTACCGCTCAGTTGTAGCGTTACGACAGTCACTGCAAAGGTGTAGCGTTACCATGGTTACCGCTCAGGTGTAGCATTACGATGGATGACGGTGTAGCGTTACGACAGTCACTGCAATGGTGTAGCGTTACCATGGTTGCCGCTCAGTCGTAGCGTTATGACGGTCACTGCAAAGGTGTAGCGTTACCATGGTTACCACTCAGGTGTAGCGTTACCACGGTCACTGCAATGGTGTAGCGTTACCATGGTTACCGCTCAGGTGTAGCGTTACGATGGATGACGGTGTAGCATTATGACAGTCACTGCAAAGGTGTAGCGTTACCATGGTTGCCGCTCAGTTTTAGCATTACGATGGTCACTGTAATGGTGTAGTGTTACCATGGTTACCGCTCAGTTGTAGCGTTACCACGGTCACTGCAATAGTGTAGCGTTACCACCGTTACCGCTCAGTTGTAGCGTTACGATGGTCACTGCAAAGGTGTATCCTGTGTGCAAATCATCATCATGCTTTGGTCTTATTTCTAATTAATCATACAGGAACATTAGTTAATATCTTCATTAAGAGGATGAACAGTCTTTGTAGTCTTCAGTAAATATTCACAGCACCTCTGGCATGATAAGTGAGAGAAATCTGAAATCTACAGTCTGTGAACTATGTGTGTGTGCGTGTTCATCCAGTTATTAACAGTGTGTTAGTTGTTGACTGCACTCTATCAGCAGGTCCAAAGGTAAATGCACTTTATCCGCGTCAGAGGTTAAAAACGAGTCGTGCTGTGCTGTGTTTGTGCTGCTCTCACATTCAAAAAAACTTAAACACACTTAAAAGTTTCCAGTTCAACGTACACAGACATCAAGTGAAAGAAAGACAAACAACTAACATCATAAGAGCTGTCACTTCAGAATAACTGATACAATTACGGTTGTTTCGATGCTGAATAAAAGAATAGTTTTTTTATTTTTATCATAATGTCATATTAGTATTGAACAGTTTCAGGAGGTATCCACCTCAACAAATGTGACTGTGTTAAATACGTCATATTTCGAGTTTGGTAACATCGCTGACAGCGTTTAAATGAGCTGAATGCACAAGCCTTTTAGTGACGTCAACTTGAACGCTAGCAGCTGGTCTTCAGACGCTTTCTGACAAACACGACATGTACAATAATTTCATTTACCTCTTAATAATGTCAAAATATTATGCCGATATCCTCGCCATTGATTGGAGTCTCCTGTTTATTCTGTGTGATGACTTCCGGCTTCCCACACTGCTGAATTCTGATTGGTCAGTTAAGCGGCCGTCCCATAATGCCTCTCTTTTTGTTAAAGGGTACCAGCATGTAAATGATGAATGTGCATGTTAAAGGAAAGTGATTTAATAAAACAACAAAAGTATGAACTGACTATGATTACACTGCTATTACATGAGCAGCAACCTCTGTGGCTGGGAGATGAAGAAATAAACATGTTTACAGCCTGGTACAAAAAACAGTTTTGGTATCTATAGCTAATTTCCCCGTTGATGACAACTGTACTGAGGGTGAATTTATATACAACTCACCTGTTCTAATGATATTAAGGCTTAAAGTTATTCAGAATTAACAGCATGGCTGTTGTGATTGACATATAGGTGCTGTTACAGATGTCATGTCCGAACACCCAGGCTTCATTTGGCCCACCTCTGGTCCAACAATGATCCACATCTTTGACCATTCTAGATTAGCTGGGAGGTGGAAGAAGCAGTACAGCCAACATGGCGACGTCCAGAGCCACAAATTTTGACGTTCAAAACGTCGCTTTAGAAACCTGTAGGTGATGTCACTCATGCTCTGTCCATTCTTTATACTGTCATTGATTAAACTAAATGTAATGTAATGTAATAAGTCATGTAATTTCATAATTAAAACAAATTAAATTAAAACTAAATAAATCTAAACTAAAATACTGATTACATTACTATTACACCATGATTACAGTTATAATATAGGAAAAAATGCTGGGATTCTCAAAGCAGAATCCAGGGCTCCCCAAAGGTCTGTGGCAGGTGGACCATGAAAATATACTATTATACTTATTATACTATGTTTTTTGTATTAGTTTACCAAATAATACATACATGTTTGAAGTTAAAATGTTTCATAGGTTACATTGTAATCTAAGCCTAATATCTTTCTATTACATTTCTCTTCACAGAACTGGTGACTTGTCCCCGCCTCTCGTCCAAAGTCAGCTGGGATAGGCTTCAGCCCCACTGTGACCGTGATGAATGGATTGATGGATGTTTGTGTAAATAATGAGGGGATATTCTCTATCTTATAAAGAATCCTTGACTCCAAGACAATACACACCATAAAATAAGTCATTAAGTCATTATCCATTAACATCAAATTAGCCATTACAGGAAATATAGTAATTGGTTAGAAATCTGTGCTCCTTGGGTGTCTGTGGTACATAATTGAAAATGACTTGCCAGGTGTAAGAATGACAAGATCTGCAGATGGCCGGGACATTAGTCTCATTTGATCTACTTCATTGACCTTTAGTGAAAGAATTGTGCACTGTTCCTGCGCAGCAGAGGCTGGTTTCTGTTTGTGAAAGAGTGAAAGTTAGGTCAGATGGTGAACTTCTGCAGGTGCAAAAGCCAGCGAAAAGACGGGATCCTGACCAAGGATTAGAGGGAGGGGAAAAAAAACATGACATTTTGACTAATGGGATTCAGCCTGAAGGTGAAGCCCTGAAGGCTGCTAAAGAGGTGGAAGTAGCCTACATATTAAAAATCTGTTCATGTAAGCATAGAATATCTATTTTAATAAGAGTTTAACAGAATTTAACAGATCGAGAAAGGATTTTTCTATATTTTTGTTACTGTGAACAAATCAAAAAGAATCACAAAGACCAAAGGTTCTCTCTTTGAGTTTTATTTTTTACCCGGCCTACTGGTACATAGGGCAGGAAATAGTGCATTTGTTAGGGACTGTTTTCAGCTCGGGATTAATACATGTTTGGTGTGCTCAGGGCCGGTTTTTGCTACGGGCGTCCTCCCAGGGCGCAATCTATGTGAGACCGCTCATTTCCATGTCAAGTTAGTGGAGTGGGCGCCCTCATTGTCACATCAACTTGCTCTTGCTGCTGAGAGTCATACAGGATGTGTGTGTGTCAAAAGAGGCAAGGGGGAGGGGGGCAAGGGATAGACTGATCCCAGGCCACACAACACAAACTGCTTCCAAATAAATTGTATTTCATTCCTAGAATTAATATAGACCTACATGTAATTAATTGGGTTATGGGAAAAATGAAAAAAAAAAAAAATCTGTGCAGTCATCTACGTGATCTCACGTGACTCCGGTTGATTGACGGGCGAACCGACGGTGTTGGCAAAGGTATAGTGGTTGATGTCGAGTCTTCATCATGGACCAAAGTAAAAGATCAAAGAAGCCATCAGGTGCCCAGTTCAGAAAATGAAGAAATAGAAATAGTTTGCCCAGGGCGTAAATGTAGCCAGGACCGCCTCTGGGTGTGCTAGCAAGTGTTTCCAACAACCTGATGGTGCATGCAGGAGTAAGTCAAAATTAACAACAGTGTGAACTTTACTACTGTGTAACCCAGTAGTTAGTGAGGTGTTGGACCACCATGTGCCACCAGAACAGCTTTAAGGTACTGTAGCATTGATTGTACAAGTTTACTGGATGAACACCATACTTCCAAAAGATATTCCCTCATTTGTTTTTTTGGTGGTGGTGGTAGTGGTGGTGGTCGGGTGGAGAGCCCTGTGTAATATGATGGTCTAAAATCTCCCATAGGTTTTCAGCTGGGTCATTTGATCATTCTCATCAAACTGTTCAGTGAGCCCTTGTGTCCTCTGGATTTGTAATGTTTCCCTACTCACTCATTCAGGTTTTTCCTTTAATTTGCCACCTCTCTGTGTATTACACAGAGCAGTGGAGTCTACGATATCACAGTGTCATTATCAGAGTTCAGAAAGAGGTTGCTTTTTCCATTGTGTCGCTCTGCACACATTCACCACTGCTTTGTTGACAAGAAGATGTCAATGAAAGTGTTTTATAAGTGAAGCCCAGAGTCTGTCACGAGGGATGGATTTCATGAAATGATAAAACATTAAATTGATAAACTTTCTCCCAAATTTAACATGATTTAATAAAGACAATGATAATTTGATGAAGACATGCTTGATTTGTCGATGGCGACGCCTGAGAAGCAGTAATGTTGATCACACATCAGAAAACACAGGAAAACACCTTGTGGTCCTTGTTTGAAAAGTTCAGTACAAATAAAATGATTATTACATAAGTGCAACTAGAGACCAAAATCTGTTTCCAACAAACCAATTCAGTTCTATCAGGCTTGTAACTCACGCAACAATATTTTCATATTCTTAACCTGATGAATGTGAGCTGTTGATGAGCATTGAACAACCAACAACCTTAGATTGCTACAGAAGCCTGATCAAGTTTCAATAGCAGCAGTGGAAATTAACTACATTTACTGTACTTAAGTACAGTGTACGTGTACTAATCCCATTTTCTGTTCACTCTTTAACCCAAGCAAATGGTCGTCCACCAATGGGCTTGGTACTGCTCATTTTGTGCTTGCTCATGGTAGGAATTGTTGGGTCTCTGTAAATAATACTTTATAAGGAGTACAGTTTAGACCTGCTTTATATGGAAAGTGTCCTGTTATGATTGATTATAATTACACAGACTTTATAGATTATTATTACAATATTTACATAGTGCACACTGCAAATTTGAGTAATCTGTGTCTATTACTGAGTCTTGAAAGAAATGAAGTGAAAAATCTACCAATGTAAAGAATGATCTTCTCTACAGTCACTATCTGGAAAATTCATAAATAAATGTTTAAAAAAAAAAAAATGGGTGTAAATATTCTCTTCACTCATTTTTTTTTTTTCACTTTACACCTCATTAGTACTACACTCAAAAATTGTTTTGGCCCAAATGCAGGACTTATGCATTTGAATTACATAGAAAATTTCCATCTATTTGAATAATTACATAGGTTTAATATAAATTAACAAATAAACTTAATGTGAAGCAAGTAATAAGATTTATGTAATAGTATTAATAAACTCAATATGCTTTCACTACACAATAGCCAGGTTTATGCATTCAGTATAAATAAAGCCAGTTTGTTTGAAATTCATATTCACCAGGTTCATACAATAAAGCCAAAAATCCAACAGCGAAAATGACTGCAGTCATTCTGATTGTATTAGTACTAGGCAGCAGGAGTGAGAAAACTTTACTACAAATGTACCGAACTCTGTACATTGTCATGGCAAAACCATGAGTCAAAGAAACAACAAAGACTAATGTGGTCAATGTCACAAATTCTCTTAAATCACTCAAATCTGCCACTTAAGAACAACTCCGTCTGTACAAGCGATTCTTACATGAAGCCCATTGTTTTTGTTTTTTTATGTGAGGTGTAGACATATTTTGGACAATATGTCTATTGTTTTGTCTCGGCTTAGTCATGACAGCATCTCAGTGATGACTGTCCATACCTGACAGGACAAAGAACACAACTGTGTGATTGAGTTAATAAAATAAGTGGTTTGCTTTCCCATTGACTCATGATGATGTGCGGAAAAACGAGGCAGAACACACAGAAGATAACCATAATTTCCGTCCTTTCACTCCTGTGAGTCTTCATACTAACTACATATTGCTAAGGTGCAAACCTTCTTTGGTTGAAAACAGATGGAGAGAACATGACTTCCTGCATGTCTTGGCGGAATACATGAATAAATCAGAGGGATTGTTTTACTATGACTTTGCAAACACATTCATAAATATGTCCGCTGGGTGAATTCATCTTCTGTGTGATGTAGCGCTGTGGAGGATACAATATCACAGTATCATCAGAGGGGTTCAGAAAGAGGTCACCTTTTTCCGTCACATTGTTCTGCAAACACTGCAGATTCATTGGGCAACGGTGAATTCACAGCTGTACCATATATTGTTGTTCTGCTTTTGGATAGGAAATGAAAATGTGTAGTACACTGAATAGATTTGAAAATACTACTATTACTACTACTACTAATAATAGTATAGTATAATGTGAAACAATCTATGCATAACAAATGTAAAAAGGACAGATGTAATAATCAAAAGCTTTAGTCTACCCTTTTTTACAAGAGCTTTCTTTATTTACATGTGAATTTGAGTTGAATAAAAGAATATAAATCTAAATCAGGTAATAAAGCAGAACCCGTCTAATGGTCCCTATTGTCAGCGGTGGTTATATACTTGGACACTGCCTCCCAATATAGGTGTCTTGGCCCCGAGTAGGGGTCACCAAAGCTTCACAGGGGGTTGAGAGTCCTTAATTTTAATGGTCATAAGAAATCTTTCAAAAGATTAGATTAGGTTATGGTTAGATTATTATTTAACAAATACACTTTCAGTTTGGGTTACTTGTACAGTTTGTCATCTGTGCTGTTATTCTCATGGACTGAATGTAATATGAAACATCCAGAAAATGCTGCTCTTAGTCAGTTTCCTCATTGATAGAAAAGGGGTCCCTTAAGCAAAAGGGTTGTGAACAACTGGATTAAAATCCTAGTACCACAATGAAAAACTACTCCATTAAGAGCAAAAGCTGTGCATTTAAAATCCTACGTAAGTAGTACACACTATATGCATAATTAGCAAAATGCAACTAAAATATATAAAGTAAAATTTCTGGTTCTGTGTTGGTTGTCTAGTTATTATGTTGGTACATAATTAGATTGTTAATACAGATGCAATAGTATGCAAGTAGAGTTTTCTAGTTGTAGCTAATCAAGGTGGACCTAGTTTTAACTACTTTATATGGAGTTTAAAATAAATATTAGGAAAACACTGAAAAAGGAACTGCAAAAGGTTGAGTAATTACAATATCTCCAATATTTGGTGAGGCACTGATTGATATATAAGTTCACCCTTTTAATACAAATGCCTCCCTTTGCTACTAATAATTTTAGATATGAAAGATATCCTAATGTTCTGCCCTCTGGTGAAAGTTATGATCTGCTCTTTAATTTATCTCATTAATTCATGTTATGTTAAAAATGTTAAAAAAGAGAATACTATTTACAGCTAAAAAAAGGGTGATATTACGTTGCTTACACCATTTCATAGTATGCTCTTATTTTGAAGGCGTCTAAGAGATACGCTAAGTATTATGGGACAGACGAGTTGTAAACAAACGAAGCTCTGACAAACGATGGAAGTTTTCCTAACGTCTTAAACTCTGTCTTGACACCCTCGTAAGCAATGGCTGTACGTTTTGGTAATTCAGCACCTTAAAGCACAAGTTTGACTGTCTTACATGTATTTTCTGTTTAGAAGAAAAGTTCGTTTTGTATATCTGTTTTGATAGTCAAGTCAAGTCAAGTCAATTTTATTTATATAGCACATTTAAAAACAACAGAAGTTGACCCAAAGTGCTTTACAGTCAGAGCGGATCGCAAGGATAAAAACAAACAAACAAAAAACAAACAAACAAACAAAAAAACAAAAACAAACAAAAGTAGACAGAAGTCATTAATAGTGCAGCCTCAGACTGAGCTAAAAGCAAGATCATAGAAGTAAGATTTTAAACTGGATTTAAAATTCTCAATAGTGGGGCAGGACTTTATGTGAAGGGGTAGGCTATTCCAGAGCTTGGGGGCAGCAACAGAGAAGGCACGGTCGCCTTTAGTTTTTAGGCGCGAGTGGGGGACTGAAAGGAGCTGATGTGATGATGACCTGAGAGATCTGGGGGCAGAGTAAGGAACCAAGAGATCAGAAGTATAATGTGGAGCTAAGCCATTTAGGGCTTTGTAAACAAATAATAAAATCTTAAAATTGATTCTAAATTTCACTGGCAACCAGTGTAAGTGTGCCAGGATTGGGGTGATGTGGTGTCTCTTTTTTAAACCAGTTAAAAGTCTTGCAGCAGCGTTTTGCACCATTTGGAGTCTAGATAGGGTGGAGTCAGTTAGCCCTATGTAGAGGAAATTGCAATAATCCAACCGGGAAGTAATAAAAGCATGGATGACAGTTTCCAGATCCTTCTGAGATAAAAACGGCTTGAGTTTGGCGATGGTTCTGAGCTGATAAAAACTACCCTTAACAACATTACTGACCTGACTGTTGAAACTTAGGGGACTGTCAAAGAGGACACCCAGATTCCTAACCACGTTATGGCAACTAGGAGCTAGGGGACCAAGTGTATTGCTGAGAGTGCTGACAGAATCAGGTGGACCGAAGATAATTACTTCCGTTTTATTGTCATTGAGTTGTAAAAAGTTCCTCGCCATCCAGCATTTGACGTCATTTAAACAGTTAAAAAGATTTTGTAGGGAGCAGGTGCTGTTGGGTGTGACCGGTAGGTAGAACTGTGTATCATCTGCGTAACAATGGTAAGGAATATTGTGTTTTTGAAAAATGGAGCCAAGCAGTAAATCACTTCGTTAGCATTAATGCTAATCGAGGAGCATTTTAGCCTATCGTTTTGATTGTGTTAGTGTGCTAATAAGAGATATTTTCTCTCTTTTGTTTACAGTTTTACTCAGAGTGTTTCACCTGTCATGTTTTTGGAAAATAAAGGAGCAAGGCGCTCGCTTCCTGGCTCGTGAAAATTGAGTTTGGCTTGCTGTTTACCTATGTTTACATACTGGACGTATAACACATAGTGAGAACAGTATACCTAATGTTTCTGGTGTATTGATTTAACAAGAAATTGTTGAGACAGTATGACAAACACAAAAAGTGGTATTTAACATTGTTTAATTGAGCACAATCAGCTAAATTACATGTGAAACATCAGTAGGTAATTTATATGAATTGTGAAATTTAAAGAAATGTCATATAACTTGTATGTACGTATATCATGTGAGTTAAAACACTTTTAACCAATTTTTATCTGCATCAAACAAGTTTTTAGTACTTTTTTCACACAGGTCAGCCATGATGAAACCACTTTAACAAGAGAGGCACGACTCAGTGGCTGGATGGCTTTGGCCATTCACTGAAAGACTTCCAAAGGAAGGGTAAAGGAATTTCAATGTCGATCTTTTTGTTGGTCGCTTTAAAATATGGTGCTGTGCTCTGGGAATTCCTTCTCATTAGATCTACAACTTCATTAAGTCCTCCATAAAGATGTGACTGGAAAATATTGATAAACTCAACAGTGTCAAGATTTACACGTGTCATATTTAAATTATAAGCCTCTTCAATCTGCAGTTTGGCAAGGTCTTTATACTCAGCCAAACATCTCTTTGCCTCATCAATATGTTGCTTTGAAGACTTCAGAACCTCTGCATAGATAGCATCAATTTGTGAAGCGATTTCCATGTTTTCTTCTTGTAGGTAGGTGAGGAAATTCTCACCTTTTTCACCAATCACCTGGATTAGGTCATCAACTGTTTTACGAACGAAACGGGTTCCCTTGCGCACTACAATTTTTAGCTGCTCATATGCATATCTTGTTAAAGAGTTCAGATTATCTATGATCTCATTTCCATTAACAACAACATCAGTTCCAGGTATGGTGAACTCTATTTCCCTGATGTATCTAGAAATCTTCTCTATGACCCTGGTAAACCTTTGGATTGCCCTGTCAGTGACTCTTGATACAGACCGACGAGCTAGCTGAAACATCTCCAAGCTAGAGAGCTCCTCTTCAGATCCGGGTACTGTAAACTTTGTGTCCCTCAAAAGCTGTCTTACTGCATTTAGCAAGGCATAAATCTTGTCTTCAGTCCATTTCAAGACTTGTCCAATTTTGCGACCCAACTGGTCTATAACATTCTGCATTCTCATGGACATCAAACTGTCAGATGCCTTCATGTACATGTCTTTTCCTTGATCACTAAGCTGTCTGATCGAATTCTGCAGTGTATTAAAAGACATAGGAACCTCATGATAGGCTCTCTCTATGACACTGGAAACTGTGTTTTTCAACTTCATGCTGCCACGGTTGAGATCAAAACCAAAGTGGGCGCTGTGATACTTGTTAATGAACTTGTACACAGCATCAGTCATAGCAGGAATCCTGTCCTTGGTGCCCTCAATCACATCATGTAGGAAGTCCCAATTCCATGATGTCTGTAAGATCAACTTCTGAGAGTTTTTAAGTGTGGCTTTGGCGATGAAGACATCCATATCTTTTTCAGGGGCAGTCTGAAATTGAGAGAAGATATTCAGAAGAATAATTGTGGCAAATAGTGTCAGTTTTCACAACAAATTACATAAATCCATCAGTAGATTAAAAAACTGTTGCTGTTGAAAACAATATGCAAAGAGCTTAAAGATTGGCTTACCAGGTAGCGACTAAACAGTTTTCCATACAACTGTGACATAGACCTCCGCTGAAGATGCACTCCAAGGAAACCAGATGATGGGGAAGACACAGATGCAGTGATGCCATCTTTGCGGGAAGCAAAGCGGAAGTTTGCATCAAAAAAAGTTTGGCTGGCCACGTCAACATTAAGAGTATGACGAGACTCCCTTTAAAACAGAGAAACAGTTGTTAGTAGAGGTATTTTCTAGTGCACCTTTGGCCCACCCATTTGGAAGAACTGTTCTAATTTATATATATACACACACATATATATATATATATATATATATATATATATATATATATATATATATATATATATATATATATTACATTATATACACTTACATGGAATCAGCCGGAGGTGTTTGGCGCTTTATCCTGAGAAAAAAAAGAAAGAAAGAAAAAAAGTGATATTGATATTAGATTAAGTCTATTTATCTTGTTTAACCAAGGGCAGCATTATAGACCCCCTATTAATGATAAAGATTCTCACACGCATTTGTTCCTCCTAAGGTAAAATGTCTCTGGTGTACCATTTCAATAGTCACTTCAAGGATCTCATATCCAAATTAAATCCAGATACGATTTAATACACTTTTAATTGTACTTATCTATGTTGGTGATATCCGACATCGGATTGCTATCATTTTTGTTTTTCTCGGGCTACACACAAATCTAGTTAATCCTCCTCCGGTCCAGAGGGTGGTGGTAATGCACAAGAAGCTGCCTGGTGATAAATGTTGACAAAAACATCAGAAGAAGGGTAACCTGCACTTTAGCTGTTTATCTATCTAGCTAACAACCATAAAGGGACAGGGACAATTACAGTGTGTAGAATTTAGTTGTATCAAGTGGTCTAATCACTGTATTGCAATCTCCTCACATCACTCTCACCTTCTTAGTGTAAAGGAGAAACAACACTTTAAGGACGGACCATGTGTAGAGTCACTATTTAGTTTGTCTGTTCTGGGCTACCGTAGAAACACGGTATTTCAATATGGTGGTCTCCATGAAAGAGGACCCACTCCCAATATAGATATAAAAGGATAATTTTTAAGTAACAAAAATAAAAAGATTCTTATTTTCAGGTGATCATACATGCATGAAAACATAATTATGAATATTATAATACATGTCTGCCTTATTCTGAAAATAAAGGCCCCAAATCTTACACACTAATCCACAGCTTACTGATGCAGTTACACTTAGGATGAGTATCGCTTTTGTCTTCAAGAGATTAATAGATGCATTTACACTTTTTCAACATCTGGATAGAATATGCCTGATTTCAATCCATTGCAAATGCTTCTTGGATGTATTACAGTAACACTTTTTGGAGACCATGATAAGACCAGATGCTAGGACAAGACACACGGTGTTTGACCTTTTATCTCATAACACTGACTACCATGAGCATTTTTTATGACAAACTTTCTTTCTTCACTCACAGAAATGTTCTTCCGCATAGAGATAAAATTATGTGAATAGATTAAAAAAAAAAAAAATTGTAGTACTTGACGAAACATAAAATATGCTCTGCAGACTTACCTCAGGTTTTGTACCATAACATGTTGCCAGTCAACGTTTACATCATTGTGAATCAAATTGCCCTTCCCATTTAGATTCATTACTCCATTTTCAAATCCAAGTATTGCACTGGCTAAAGGGACAGGAGTAAAATAAAATCATATATAAAATTATGTATATATGTTGCAGTTTTATATATTATATTATTCACACAGAACTGTCTTCACTATCAAGTAGTGCGTGTGCCAGACTTACCAGAGAGGTCGTATTCTAAGAAGATCATGGTAGAAGTACAGATGGAATTCAGTGAAGTTACAAGGCTAGAATCCTTTTTCTCCAGGTTGGTAGTTGCTGACACATTGTAAATAGGGGAGGAAACCTTCAAAGAGGCACTGAGGGCTCCAAAATCAGGGATGAACAAACTTGACGGCAAATGTAGGGCAATTTCAGGGATTTCAATTTTTTGCTCTGGAATGAGGATGGTTGGAAGTTCAAAGTTTGAAAACTGGGTTGTGATCTCTTCCAGGCTGATTGTGTGATCTCCAATAGTAAAGGTTTTTGGTAGTGTGAAAGATGAGACTCTTATTTCATACTGTGGCATCATGAATGAAAGGAATGACATTTTCCCCTGTAGATACTCTGTTTTAACATTGTAACTGGGCACTGATATTGTTGGCAAGCCAGGCAACATGATTTCAAAGGCTGTTGTGGTGATCACCTTAGGGATGTTAAGATTCTTAGGATCAATTCTAAAGGGTTCCACATGCAAGTTGGTAAATGGCACATCAAAAGCTGGAACTGTGATTACAGGAGGAACGGTGAAATGATCAGGTACATCAGGGTTTTCAATTCGCTTATCTATGTTCCTTATGGAGTCTGGAATTTCTCTTACCCAAGAGGGCACAGCAATGCTTATTCCAGGGATGCTAAATGTGACACCAGTTTCAAATAGTTTAAATGGTATTTTATACTCCTGGCCATCCATATTCTTTGTGTATACAATGCTGGAGGAAATGTTAAGGAATTGCAAGTTGTCTTTATTTGTGACCTGATCAAACTTGAGCACATCCCAGAGGGTCCTCTGATATACAGGAAGCTTGACTGACTTCAGGAAAGCTAGGTGTCCTTCCACAGATCCGGTCAAGTCCATGCGTACTTCAGATTCATCATTGGACACAATATAGTCACAAGCATGGATGAGGGATGCCAGCTGTTCTTTACCACTCCAGGTGAATGACTGCTTTGCTGAGCTGAGGGAAAGGCTGACACTTTGAATGAGTCCAGCATGACCCAAACTACTTGGCTGACTTGCATCAATGTTCAATGTAGTTGCTAAGCTTGTTAAAGGAACAAAGTCCAGTTCTCCTTTAACTATATGCTTTCCATTTGTGTTGAAAGATGCCAAATTGACATTGTTATTGCTTGTGTAACCGACTGTTGCAAACAAACGACGCAAGGAGACCTCAAGAGCTAAGTTCTTATTTAAGTCAAACTGGAAGATGTTATTGTTTGAGCTTCGCTTTTGTTTCTCCTGTTTGTCAATGTTTGAGTTTAAGGCAGTCCTGACAGTTGAACGCAGGCTATTGGCATTAAGATAGAAACTGGCCTCATTTTCTAGATCACCAGCAAAGTTACAAATGTCCATTATTGTTATGTCTGACTTTCCTTGGGTAGAGGTCTCCACTGACACATATGAGGAAAGTGCTTCCAGTGCCCAGTTCATATCAAGGTTTCCTTTGCCTACAGATTCAATTAGAGGAATGTTAAACATGTATTTTAGTTTCTTCTTGGATGCGACATTTGGCTTGTTCTTGGTATTTCCAGTAAGTTCCTGATTCAATTCTAGATTGAAAAAGGGGAGATTGATTTTTGCAGTGTTGGCTACAGAAGCTTCCATGCTCCTTTTAGTGAGACTAACAGCAAAGTCATGGTTTGCTTCCACATTGTTATGCTCCAGGGACACTATGGTGGCCAGTTTTATCCCTCTTTTTCTTGTCAAACTGGTGGTGCCATCAATTTTTCCATTCAAAACGTCAAATACAGATGTCGAGGCAGCGCCAAACCGAGCAACAATGTCAGACTGGTTGTAAAGGCCAGCATTAGCACTTAAGGTAATCATAGTGGATTTGAAGGAGAAGTCACAAGTTATGTTACCCATGGCTGGAATCACAACATTGTTTTGAATGGCTGGTAGTGTGAACGTGGGCAACTTTATTTCACTTAAAGTTTCTGGAACATGGATGACTGGAAACTCCAAAGATGGTAGTACAAGTGTATAGGATGGCACAGAGAAACCCAGTGCTGGAACTTTGAAGCTCGGTGTACTAACCTCCTTGGGAACAAAGTAGCTAAATGCTGGCATCTCAGCTCTGAAAGCAGAAACTTCAATATCCAGCACTGGAATTTTATATCCAGGGACAGTAAAGATTCTCGGAGGCAGACTAGAGGTGTCAATTTTGTGTTTGATATACTGTGACTTTGCTTGGTTGTATGAATCTTTCAGAAATGCAACTACTTTGTCTCTAAATTGTTCAAATTGAGCCTGAAGGATGTTGGCATTGTCACTGATTGCATTGTAGACTGGCTCAAGGTATAACTCAAAGCTGTGTGCTTCAGGGTTCTTGTAGTAATGAAGTTTCAGGTTCATATCAAATGTCTGTTGAGGAGTGGTAAGGAATGTTTTGAATCCAGCATGTTCCCACAGTGAGAGGTCTCTGACCTCAGGTGTTTTAATTTCGAGATAAGGTATGTTTATTACTGGGATAGAGAGAGGAACAGTCAAGAAGTCAAGATTAGCCTCTCCGTTAGCTAATGAGTGAAAGAAGATGTCCATTTCATTGTTTTCTGCTGTGATGTTGTGATTGTACTTGTACTGGTTGAATCTTGCCAAAGCAAACCAACAAGCATATTGCCTCTCAGAGTTTAGTATGACACCATAATCGTGCTGGAGATCCACCTTACCAGTGAGTTTCAGAGGGAAGAAAATCTTTGAGTTTACTTTATTCTTAACATCAAGCACAATTTCAAATGGATGGGCCATGAATTCCAATGAGTTGCTCATGGATCCAAGCAGACTTCCAGTTAATTCAACATCATGAAAGCCTGTCAGAGCAACTTTCAGTTCTCCAATATTAGCTTCTCCATTTAAAAACATAACACTCTTCCTGACAGATGGAAGTTCAGATTCACATTTTACTTCAACAGTGACATGGTTGAAGATCACAGATTCAGCAGTCAGTGACTGCGTCGATTTCAAGGCCTTACAATCTGTTTCTCCTGTAAAAGTTAACTTGGCAGTGCTAAAATTGATGTTGAATTCGGCATTGCTTTTGTGTGTCCCTTCATCAGAGTAGTCTTGAACTGACCACTTTCCATTACCAGTAGTTTCACCAGTCACAGTAATTCTGCCAGGTTCCATCGTGGCTGCTATATTCTGTTTCAGTGATGCTTGACTTGAAGTTTCAATTGATGGTATGTCCAAGTTGTGGTCATAGGTTGTGTCTATTGTTGCAGAGATTCCACTCTTCAATGTAAGTGCCATATTGTTGACCAGGTCTGCTGTGTACATTTGGGTTGTGGCCTTGGCAGTTGTCTTAGCAGAAGCCTCAGCTGAACTGCCAGTGAGTGTCAAAGAACCTTCATGATCAATGGAGAAGGCCATGTGTGAAGCTTTCATTGTTTCTGTGAAAAGCAACTTCTTCATTCTGGGAGTTTCCAACTGAGCAGTGGCTTCAAAGGTGTATTCGAGTGGCTCAAAGGGGGATTTGGCATTAGATGTAATAGTGGCTGTAAACTGTGGGTTATTTGGTGTGGATGTTGAGTTCTCAATCTTTCCAGTAGTTACTAGAATGTAATGTGGAGAGTTCACTCTAAATTCTCCATGGAGTTTGCCGAAAACTGGGATACAAATGTCACTGGGAACCTTAGGCAAATTGATCTCTGGTATAGGAAGCATTGTGATTTCAAAGTCCTTCAGATTTAATGTGGGAATGCTGATGGCTGGGAACTTTATTTCTGAAAGTGTTATTTCTGGGAAGGTGAGATCAGGTAGCTCTGTTAGGTAGAGGACTTTTAGGTCTCCAAAAATGTCCTCAGGGTCAGGCATTTGGATCTCAAATTCTTTGATGTCATTTATGATTGCAACGATTTTAGCTTTTATCTCATCAAAGTCTATGGTCAAGGCAGGAATTTTGTAGGAGTTGAGGATGGTGAACTCAGGGACTGAAATTTGAGCTGGGATGCTGATATCCTGCAGTTTGTTCAGGTTGATTGTAAATGCTGGAATGACAAGGTCAGTGAGAGGTACGGTAAAAGTGGAAACTTTAATCTCAGCTGTTTTCAGTGTGTCCAGAATTCCAGCTACAGCTTGCTTAATCTGGCTCATGATTTTGCTGTCACTTGCCACATTTGCGATCTTCTCCATCAGCTGATTAAACTGTGCAGAAATGTAGGCAACAATATTACTGTAGGACTCACTTACTCTTTGGAGGTAAATGTACATTTCGTCTCTGATATCCATGTCAAAGATCCTTTGTTTCATGTCCTCAAGAATGTCCTTCATTTTCATCTTGATATCATTGTAAAATGTAGTGTCAATCACACCTTTTAGTTTCTTTAGAGCATCTGCAACCTTTGTATTTTTAAGTCCATCCAAATATGTGTAGACAGAGGTTTGGATCTCTCTGAAGAATTCCCTGACTGCCTCGATTTTTTGCACAATCTCATATGTTTTAATCTGCTCATTGATATAGTTTGTTAGCTCAGTAATCTTCTTGTTGGTCTGCTCAACAAATGCAGTGTAATCGAACTCCTTCATTGACTTAAGCGTTGAAGAAATGTGTTCATTAAGGTCATCAATGCTTTCCTTAAAGTCAATTGCTCTGAGCTTGCTTGTTATATTGTGCAAAAACTCCATAATTGTATGATAACCAAATTCGAAGTTGATAGATTTCAGAGCATCTACCATTGACTGCACAGTCTCATCAATTTTGAATTCTCTGATGAGAATCACTATCTGGTCCATTAATTGTTTAAATCTATCATCAAGATTGTATTTTACAAGAAGATCCCTGATGTAAGTGTACACTGCATTGAGTTTGTGGGGGATTTCATATTCATCAATCCAGTTGACAATTACATCATTCATTGATTCAATCACTCTTGCTATCTCTGAAGAAGGAACTTTATATGATATCTGCTCAACATACATTGCCAAATCACTTGTGAAAAGGTAATCTTTTACATCTTGTAAAAACATGCTGACATCAAAACTCTCAATGGCCTGTTTCATTTCAGACAGTTTGTCTTTGATTTTCTCCAAGATTAAATATTTAGAATCAAGCTCTCGCAACCACGCAGCACTGCTTGTTGCAAGCTTGTGTAAATCAATCTGTCTCACGATGTCCTCAATGGCATTAAGTGCTTTGATGAGTGAATGCTTAATTTCATACTTCTTATCAAAGGCCTGAAGCTGATTTTCAATCTTTGAAAATATGTCTGTTATCTTGTCTGCAAGGTTTCCGGTCTTGACATAGTCTTTTACTCTATGGATTAGATCTCTAATTTTGGTAGCAATGTCCATCACCATATGTTCTAAGTTCATTCGCAAGTTGTTCATCACATTCTCCAAGTCATCCATGGTTATAGCAAACTCATCAATCAAATAATCAAGTTTTGCTTTTACTTGATTAATTTTGTTTTCAAAGTCAATTTCTCGCATAAAGTCACGCACTTGCATTGGTAACTGATCTAACTTGGCTCTAAAGTCAGTGATTAGCTGATTAATATCCAAATTGTTGATGGACTGTTGAAGTGACTCTAAGGCTTGTATGAGTGTGTTCTTGAGCTGCTCAAAAGCAGCAGGAAAACTCTCAATGAATGGGATGTCAATGATATGACAGTCACTGTTCTTGTCATACTTGAGGGTACCAGCCATAATGAATTCTTGCATATCAGGGAGTGATCTCTTGTTTTTGTTCAATTTACTGAACATGTCTGTTAACATTACTCCTAAAAACTCAAATCCAATCTGTTCAGGATTATTGTAAGCACTGATGTCCTGGTCATAAGCATTGTTGTTTAGTTTAGATTTTACTTTCAGTGTCAGAGATTGATGACTTGGGGTCAAGAGACCATCAAATTTGTTGTCTAAATTAGTGGAAGACTCCCCACTTGGAAGCATGTGTGTGGTTGATACCCTGCTGTCATGTGAGTATGCAAGAGCTAAGGGCTCAACTTTAACCAACAACTTGCTGTACAGCTGTCCGGTGTGCTTCCCGTATAGATCAATTTCTCCATCACCATTGACAAGAGCATCAACAGTAAGGCTGAAAGGCAGTGCCATGGTGCGAATGGTGCTGTCAAAACGTAGAGGATCAGAATTTATTCGTGCTTCACAGTTTGACTTTAAGGAAAGTCCAGCAAACTCAAGTTCACAGTTGTGACTTAGTTGAGTATCCATTACATTTCCAGACATGCTGTATTTCATTGCACCAGCCAGATCATCATATTTAAGTTCATAGGTATTTTTAATGTTGTGGTCATCTCCATAAGTTCCGCTCATACTTCCACTCAGATCCACTTTAATTGGCTCAAGCTTCATGTGACCTTCATTGTTCAAACCGACATCATAAAGCTTGAGGTCATTTGTCATATCAAATGACATAACAAATGGCTTCATATCAACCTTGGTGTCTTGCTTGTAATAAATATCTTCACAGATGATGTTGTTAGTCTTGGAGCGGAGGGCTAGGGTCCACAGAGTGACTTTCAGCGTATGGCTATTTTCTGTACTCATATGCTTCAATGTTCCCATGGTATCACTGGTAAAAGTCAGAGCTCTTCGGTTCAGCACAATATTCATGTTGTTTCTTGTGGATGCATCATATGCATGACCCTTGAGGACACCATACAAAGAGGCTTCTTCAGCTGTGATTTTCCCCTCAATATTCAGCTCTCCTCTGCTTTCCTCAGCCATTGCTTTGATTGTGGAGGACAGGGCTGCTCCACTGTTGTCTATGGCACCATTAAAGATATTCTCCATTGTTACAGAGCTGCACTGAATGCTGTTAGTTCCACTTGTGATCAGACCATTCCTGCCAATCATAACAGAAGCTTTGTGCATTCCACGTGGACCTGAGTCCAAGGAGAGGGAACCTTCAGAGTTTATCTCAAGCCCATTTGAATCCAGGGATCCTGTTATAAGTGAGTATGCCCTATTTGTGTCATCATCCGCCTGTGACTCAATCCTGAGGATGGCCATATTGCTTGACACACCCAGCTCAACTTTGTTATTAAGTGATTTACCCATAGGTGTGGCAATAGCGTTGCACTTTATGGTCAGCTGAGCGTCTTTATACTTGATCTCTGCTACATGCTTGAGGATGTCATTTTGGGCATTGGTTTTGGACACAATGTTCAACTCAGAGTTTGCGTAGACTCCGTGAATCATGTTGTGAACTTGGAGGAATGGTGAGTTGAAGTGTAGGGTGGACTCTCCTCTTCCTTCTCTATCTAGAGGACGAAGGTTGTAGCTGTGGATGTAGGAAGCATTGGTGCTGAATGAACCTATTTCAAGTAATCCATCCACAGTGCCATCTCCTGAGACTTCATCTGAATTTAGAGTGGAAGTTGACTGAGCAGAGTAGAAGAGTGAGGCTTGTAGGCCTAATGGACTAGAGGCTTCAATCTTATAGTTGGCTTTTGCATTCAGTTTGTTTGTTACTCTTAACATTTCTAAGACGCTGATGCTTGCATCAATGAGGCTATGGCTGAAGGAACTATTCAAAAGATACTTGAGATTATCGTCAGCTCTTCCTGACATCATCCCAATTCCTTGAAAAACATGGAAAAAAATGATACCATTATCAGTTTTCATAATAGCACAGACAATTATGGAAAATTAGCTTTGATGAATATGTGGTTTACATCAAAACATTAGTCATCACACCTTATTAAAAGATCTTACAATAACTGTGTTCTCCAGATGTTATCTTTCAAAAAGAAGCTCAATTTATCAAAAAAAAATAATTTTCGCCGACTATCAGTAACATGCGCAGTCTTAAGTCTTAAAGATGTTAGCAGTCATGCCACTTTCTCTTGCTTAGAGAAAGTGGCCACCACCACCACACACACCATTATGTTTAAAGAAGAAGATATTTACCTTCAAGCTTGTATGACAGTAGGTTGAAAGGTGATTGGGCCATGGCTTTATACTGTGCAATGTAGCTTGGGGCATCAATAGTGTTGTTGCCCCCTGAAATTGAGCCTTCCCAGCTGTAGAAGTTGCTGTTGATCTTGGTGGATGCTTCACCCAGACCAAGAAGGGGTACAGTGAAATCCAAAGAGGGCGGTATGGTAAATGACGGTAGTGGATAGTTCTTGGCAGGAATATGTAGGCCTATCGCTGGTAAATCTATGAGAGGAATAGACACCGTGGTTGGGATGTTCAGTTCTTTTAACTTTTTGCCTCCATGTGGAAGAGGAAGTGAAATGGCCATCTTGTCCTTGTTGAACTGGTATCGGAACAAGCTGTCACTGTTGAGGGAAAAAAAGAAGCATAATCATTATTACTCCATTTTTACACTTTGCATCTGAAAATAAATAAATAACTTTACATGGAGAGAGACTCAGAGGATAGAACAATTAGTATAACTGAACAAATTAGTTACAGGTTATTCCCAGTAAAATTTGAAAACTTGAAGTGTTTTCAAACTATAATAAACACTTACGACTGCAGAAACAGCTTCTCAGGTAGGGCTGGCAAGGTGAGATCTGAGACGCTCCTCTTGCTTCGCAGGCTTGCAAGATAGGGGAAGCGTGCTGTCAGTTTGTCCAGCCATATATTACCTGCCTTCAGGGTGACATGAAAAATACATTTCACATTGAAACAATATATATCTCTGCAAAAGCTGCAGTCCTCTGAATTTGTTAATTTACTAACAGAGAATGTTGAGTTTTACCTTGCACCTAGATATGGATCTAGCATTAAAATACACAGTGATAGAGAATCTTGTTGATATTTGTAGCCTATCTATACTTTATAAACAATGACTTGACTGACAAATTCAGTCAAAATTCCATAGTTGATGCGTGTCAACTAGATTTGGTGGAAACTGCACAATGTTTCGAATTATGGCAATTTTACACAAAAAAGTGTGTTCACAAGCTTTTGGAAATACTACACAATATGTTTAAAAGTCTGCACTAAAAGCCTTATACGTTCTATGTTAGCAGTATCCACACCACACACTAAAAATCAGTACGTCTGTGGCCCACGATCTAACTTGTCAGCAATATTCTTGAAAAATCTTGACAAACAGAAAGACCAGTTGGATTACAAACACTCCTTGAATAGGGTAATAATTGCTTCCAGGCGTCGAATGTTAAAATGCTACCTCAATTCCTTTGGTAACAATGTGACGCAGCTTCATATCAGTCTTTGCCACTTGCTGCTCCAACATATGATCGATGAACTGTTGCAACTGCCTGTGATGATCCTCTATATTTGGGATCAATTTCTGGATGTCTGAATTCATGTCTGATTTCAGTTCCAGTTCAACCTTTTCATCATCTGTAAAGAGAAAATCCAAATGGACACGCAAATATACAAATGAATGAATGTCATCTTTGTGTTCTGTTTGAGGATTTGAGTAATTTCTTTCAGTTACCATATTTGAGGGAAGCTTTCTGTTGGTAGGAAGTCTCAGAGAGGTTGACGATTGTCTGTAAGTCCATGAGCACATCTTCATCCTTCTTCAGAGTTGCAGTGACAGAGACATCAGCTTTCAGAGAGGGAATGACCATCTGGAGTTGCAGCATGGCATCCTTCATCATGTCAAGTCTACATTTAAAACAAGTACGTGTAGATTGATAAGACAAAATCAGTTTGTCGATTATTTACAACTGTTTTTAACAACTCCCACATTTCCCTGCTAAATTGATACCTCAAAGAAAAGGCAGGATAGCTGAAACTGTATTATCAATCGCTAGGGAGAGGGTGCATTGAAGGTTTGTGTATAGAGTTATGCACCTTGTGCGTCCAACAAGAGTCAGTTGTGGGATGTTCCTGTTGGTGACATCAATGGTGATACCTCTCATTTTCTTTCCTTTGGCATCACTGTCAGTTATAGCCAGCTTGATACCAGCTTCCACATCATAATTAGGAATGACAACCTCAGAGGTAAGAGTGTTCTTATTGAAGTTGTACTTCAGAGATACGGTCACCTCTGATGAATCGTCACCTAGTAACAGCAAAAAATAAACTCATCAGTCAATCTATTGGTCAATCCAGGGACATGGCTTCAAGACATATCAAGACAGATACCCTTATAAATGCCACAAGTGATACATAGTCTTAATATACCATTATTATATATTAGATAAGACAGATGGACCTGATCTTGTGGAACACATTCATTCATTTTGAAACCAATGCAGTTCACATATGTACTAACCTGAGATGCTTATGGAACACACATGATGAATGACAACACTTTTTACATCCAACGGCAACATTTTTTTTAAATATATATAATATTTGTATATGGCAGCTATGGTATTGTTAAGGTTAGGGAAAGATGGTGGTTATGACAAATAATATGTGGTTCGGACACGGTTACTAAAAACCCTTGGGTAAGATTGGGAAAACATTGTAGTTGTGGTTAAATAATAATAAAGAGGTGAACCTAACAATACTGGATTGGCCTATACACGCACAATCTCATACGTTATATTACAACAGTACCTTCTGCCTTCAGGGTTAACTTCAGAGACTCTACTTTGTGACGACCCCTGAGCGTTACATCAGTGATGGTGGCAGTGTATTCTGAAACTTCTCCTGTGGGCTGGATTTCAAATGCAAACCTGAGAAAACAAGGTTTCATTAAATCTGGTTCTGTGTTTAAATCGGTTAACTATCTGGTTAGATAAAATTATATCAACCCATTAACTATTTCCATATTAGCTCCCAAAATAGAAACTCCTTAAACCAGTGAGTTTCAAGTCAGATTTGCTCATACCTGGTTTCTCCAGTCAGGGGGTAGTATGGGGCCTGGTCCAAGGAAGTAGCATTCGAATAACGCACTATTGTGCAGAATTTCAGACCACTGATTAGGGGCTGGCAGTCAGTTGAGTCAGTCCGGTCCTCCACCAGGGATGGCACTATTATTGTTTGACCAGAGGAGATTGACAGCAGCTTGTTGCTGGATTTGAAAAAGAGAGAAGAGAGTTATGAAACACTGGAAAGATTAATGTGATGCTAGTGACCACTGAGTTAATAAGTGTTTTGTGTCTTTTGACACTTGTGCTACTGACCTAAAAGTAAGCAACTGAGTGTTTGACTTAGGAGCAGGGATGGACAGTTTTATCTGGTTGTTGTCCATGGTGACCTTGGCATTGAGGGAACTCTCATGATACATATGAGTGTGCATCTCCAGCCCAGCATCTACATAGTCTGGAATGTGCACACCCATTTGAGTGATGAATTCCAGCCCTACTGAAGGCATGAAGGACAAGTCAGTCTGCAAGGAGATGGATACAAAAATAATTAATAAGAGATATTCATGTAAAATCATAACTTTTTTTTTTTTTTTTTAACATTTTAAATGTAAACTGAGATGATGAGAAGCTAACTTACCCTTCTTGTACCCCTCTCTGGACGTGAAAAAGTCAGGCCTCCTTTGGCCCCAGGTGTAACAACACCAGCCAATGAGAACTTCAGAGGGAAGCCAGAGGCAGTGGGTAGAGAAAAGGCATTGTCCATGAAGATGTAGTGGGCAAAGACTTCATTTTCAGTGCTAGATGTCAATGCAAAAAAGGCCTGTTGGAGAGAAAACAAATAGGTTGAATGAACATATCATAACTGACTTTTAGATCTCCTTTAACCATGGCTAGCAACATCATGGAAGTCTACTGTCAGACTTTGTAAATGGCTATAATATCAGGCTAAAAAGAAGACATATCACACAAAATATGGGCAATCCAATCATTAACATTATGATATTTGGCCATGATATTTCTCCACGGTCAGTCTTGTCCATCAGTTTGGTCCAGACTAACTAACAATCTAACATGGTATGGTAAATTGTTGTACACAGTTCATTACCTACATTAGAATTTTAGCATTAGACACAACTGCATACAGTAGAGATATATTAGAATCAGAGTTAATAACAATTTGGAACAAGACTTGTTTCTTAAAATGTCAAACAAAATGCATGTTTGATAAATCCATAACGCCAAGGAAGAGATTTTTGGGTGCTCATTGCCCTTTTTTGAAGATAGGATGTTTTTAATTTCGTTCTCTTGCAAAGTTAAGGAAAACAACAGATCTGACCTGGGCAGGCAGCACCCTGATGAAAACATGGTAGTACATGAACAGAGTCTCAGCCATCTTTCTCATTTCACTGGTCTTTATGTATCCTATCTCATTTCCCAGAAGTCGAAGAAAGGCAATTGCTTCAGGGCCTGGAGACATGCGCACATCATCTATGAGCTTCTGGATGTTAGTTGTGATATCTTTGAGAAGATCCTGTGGGACCTGGAGAGACATTGAAGTGAAGACATTAGTTTCTTCCATACCAAGTAAGATTTAGTTTTATAAGTTGGAGTGGCAGTTTTGTATTTATGTTCTAGCATAAATAATCACATCTGCATAATGTGAGCAAAAATCATATCACCTGTCTCTTCATTCTGTCTCTGTTTGGGGTGATTCTGTCCAAAACCTCTCTGAGCATCTGGGCTCTGTCACCTGCCCAGTACATAACTTTGGAGATGGAGTCTGGGAAAAAACCCTTTTCTCCAAAGAGAGCATCGATTGTTGGTTCAAATCCTGTTCCCTCAACACCGACCTTGAATGGGGAGATTTTGAATGCTCAAAAATCTTTACAAAGCTAATGTGAAATGTGTCTACACCACATATAACGAATATGCTACTGAAAACATACCTCAAAGATGTCATAGTTGTAGTCAAAAACCTTTAATGTGGTCTCCAGCATCACTTCTTTAGGTAAGGTGTCCATGGAATCAAAAATGATGTTGCTTTGTACTGAGCCCACAGGAGAGTCTATTTTATAGTTGTGTGACATTCCATCAAATACTCTGTTAGTGGATGGTAGCTCGTCCATCAAGGCCAACTCAATGTACTCCCTGAGTCTTAAATTGGGAGAGTACAAGAGACAATGGTGTTTCAAAACTTAGGGTACACTGAAATTAAGATGACAGAAACTTTTTCTATAATATGGTTTTGATTAGTGAGAGAAAAAGAAATCTTATTTTGGCACTCATCATACTAAAACTTTCTTTAAACACTTTGGCTTCATTTTATATCCCTAATATTAGAGGGAAATATTAGCTTTAAATCTGTTTGATTGAACTGATTTTTTTTTACCACTGCAGAAGAAAGTGACAATGCTAACATTTCATCAGCTCATAAAATTACTGTGGATAAAGGATTAGCAAGAAATTGTCCATCAGAAACAACGTAGCAACATTAGCATTCACTTGAAGTCACTTGTAGTCACAATCTGCACTTTTAGCTGCAGATTAAAAATATCTTTAACTACTGGTTGTTTGAATTTATTCACCAGCTAGTCACTAGCTATATCCATCTGCGGTCTGGTGCTACTGTAGACGGGTAGCAAATAATGGTATTATATTAATATAATAAAAATTCATGTCATTATTTTTTGCCTTTTCATGACAAAAGTAGACATTTGAATGTGCTATGATGAGAAAGAAGTAACCAAATTAACAGTTTGGCAACTGTAAATTACTCATTTATTGCACAGGTAAATAATCAGCTGATATTATTGCTAGTCAATTACTCACTGGTGCATTTTCGGCTCATTGGAATTGCGGATGTTGTTCAGGTGGGAAACCACAAAGTTCTTGAGCTGTTCATCTCCCATGTTCTCGACATTGTTAACAATATCTCTAACCAGGGCTTGGTCTGAGTTCTTCATCAGAACAAGGTAGGCTGCTATTCGTTTTTCAACAGGGCTCTGAGCATCCTGGTACACTTCCACGAGAGTTTCTTTGACCTGTGGTCAACCAAATGATAAAACTAAATGTCAGTTAGATCTCACAACATACAATAATCACCCTATACTGACAATGTGTAACAAATGTGTGTGTGAAGTAATTTTACCTCATCATTAATATTCATCAGTCTTAAGGCCTGTATAGCTGCCTTTTGGTCTGGTAGTGGAATGTCTCTTTTCTTAGCACACTGCAAAACTGAGTTCATCAGACTGGGGCTGACATCTTGCATGGCTTGACCCATGACACCAACAACCTACAGATTAAAAACAATATTTATTTGAGGCACTGCACCCTTGTGCCAGACTTCCTGACAAGAACAAACTCATCACAGAATCCAGAAACAAACACAGTGACTGAGATTCTTGAATGAATTCTTGAAAGTACCCTCAGTACAAGGAAGGACGTCTCTTTGGGGTCAGCGGGAAAATCATAGTCGTCATCAAGGATTTCCCTCGAGCAGTCATTTAAGAGTGTTTTCATGAACTCTGCCACATCTGTGACCACTGAGGTAACGTCTCCTTTATGGAACCTGTGTACAAGAGACAAAGAAGATACACTGAGATGCTCTACATGGGAAAAAGATTATTAAATGGTTATGTTTGCCTCCATCTAGGGGTCACCTGTAGTAGTTACAAAGTTATCCAACATACAATGTTTGTTTTGTTTTACTTTTGTATTGTTTGAATGTAGAATAATAGATAGAAAGTAATATTTTTTTAAAGAAGAGATATCATATCAGTCTATTTTAAGGCCTGAGATAACTATTTTACTTACTTCTTGACTGTGTTGGCTAGAGCATACATAATTGCCTTGCTCTGTTTATACTGTGCCATACTGAGCATATCTTGGACACGTGCAGCATCAGGATTAGCCTGTAGACTCAGTCCATAGACTAAAGCATCCACCTCTAGTGACACCCCATCAATGGTCCTGATACCCTGGAGGATGGCACTGGTGCACTCCGGTGTCCCACACTGGAACAGAGCCTGCCAGGTGAGCCAGCCTGACACATCGAACATCTCAGTGACTGTCTCGCTCAGGGTCTCGTTCCTCAGAACACGCAGGCTGGACACCAGCTTATGGAAAAGGCTGGTCCTCTTCTCACCCTGGCCTGTGCCTGCCAAAGCCACAAGGTCCCGCAGAGAGCTCAGGACAGCATCCTTCGTCTGGACTGGGGCTTTATCGTCTGGGTCTTCAAAGTGGAGTGGCTTCCTCTGGCTGGGGTTCACATCTGTGTACACACATATTTAGCAGTGTTCACAATAAGAGATGTAAACTAAAACTATACAAGTCAGGCAAAGCAAATGATCACTCACCAAATATTTTGTTGATCCTTCTGGAGTTTTGAAAGCTGAGCTCTTGCGTCACCACAGATGACATTCCATTGTCCCTGCAAGCCAGATTAGAAGGTAATACAAAAGACATAACAGTGCATTATACACACACACATAAACATGCAGTCAGATGATGACTTACTCATGAGAAAAAGGCAAGTAGATGTGTTTCTCTATGCACGTGGCTGTCGTTATGTGCTTTCCCTTGTGATCAAACTGGTAGTTGCAGTCCTGAGTGCTCGTGATCAGCTTAGACATGGGGTGGTGCTGGAAACAAAAATCCATACTATTGATGTGTGTTAATGTTAATTTTGTATATTTTCAATTCGCATGAAAAGGTTGACTTGAGAGGACTTAATGACATAGCAATAATGTACTCAGGGTTGTTTCTAGCTGTGTGGGGACCCTATGCAAGATGCTATTTTGGGGCCCCTATTTTCAAACTCTGAGGGAGAGATTCCTAACCTTTTCAGATGATCTGTGGGAAGGAAAACAGGCTAGAGTACATTAATAAATGCAACAGATGCAGCATGTTTCTGAAAGAATTAGCGGAAACTTTAAAAGCAAGGTGACATAACATGAAAAGGCTCTCCCCAACTATCCAGTAAAAAATAAATACACACTACTTTGTGATCATGACTTGTATGATCACAGTCTTGTGTTTCTATCAAAACTCAAACATCTGTGATGTGATCACATGACAACTGCTTGCCAATCTCATGATTGATGCTGATAATGGCAAGACCAGTTAGGTGATCCTGTCCCATGGATGCCATTTGATGCCATGATGCAATTGTTAAACACCTATAAACCTATACCTAACCTATAAAAAGGCTTATATGCCTTTTTAAGCAAGTGCTTGCCTGGCTGCGAATAAAGACAGGTACTTTTAATTCTCCCAAATTATATTGAGGCTGAACTTGCAGTTTGGGGGCCCCCTGGTGGCTGCAGGGCCCTATGCAGCCACATAGTCCCCATATAGCAAGAAACGGCTCTGAATGTAATTTATTACTTTATGTGCAATGATTGGCAGTTTAGGTTTGGGGTAGGGCACATGGGGCGGTTGTGGCTCAGGAGGTAGAGCGGGTCGTCCACTAATCAGATGATCTGTGGTTTGATCCCCAGCTCCTCCAGTCTGCATGACGAAGTGTCCTTGGACAAAATACTGAACCGCAAATTGCTCACTGTAAGTCGCTTTGGTAAATGACTAAATCTACATCTACAAAATCCACATGGAGTTGAGTAAACTTGCCATTACAACAGATGCTGTTAGGAACTTGCCTTAGTGAGCTCATAGTGTAGGACAGATAGGTCAACAACATAAGATACTGCAGAGCCATTTCTTCCTATATGCGGATTATGCGGCTGCATAGGGCCTCCAATTTCAGCCTCATATTATACTATATTTTGGGAGAAAAGTAACTGTCTTTATTTGTAGCCAGGCAAACATCCTCATTTGTTGTGTGAAACATTTATATGCTTGAAAAAGCATGTAAGTGTTTGTGTGGTAATCAGGTCAAAATCACCTTTGGGCTGGGCTGTCACATAGTAAATGACGTCTGCTGACAGGTCTGACGGGTGATTGACAGCCGCCCACCATCCACTGAAGTCAGGGAATAATGGTATGCACCATTATCAGCGGCATCAAAACGGACTTATGCGTCTGGTGCAGAAAAACTGTTCACAGGATAAAGGTAAGGTTTTTGTTCATGATGTGGGGTGGAGGGGGGAGACATAATGCTCAGCTAGCCTCAGATAAATGTGAGCTACCTCAGCTAGCTGGCTATGATTGTATGGTTGTAAATAAAGTCAGCTTTATCCAGAGTTGGCTTTATGAAAGGGCTCAAATAAACGTGTCATGTGAATGGACTGTGCCTAGTTCTGCCATCAATAACAATACGAGTTAATCCCATATCATAAGTTAGATGCAAAATATATGCAAACATATTGTCTCTATATCATATGGTGCTCATCACTCATTTACCTTAATTTTTATTATTATTATAACGAGTATAATGTGGAGATAAACACAGAAAAAGCCTGAAAGTGATAACTTTGAAACTGGTAGTATGCTTTAAAGGGACACTGTATATTGTAATGTTTAATATAAAAACAGATTCAGAATTTTTGCATTAGTGCAACACAGCTGCAGTTATATGAATATTTGCTTCTGATCATGTTTTGCTTGGTAACCTAAGGAGCTTTGTCTTTGCAGGAACAATTTTCAAATACTTGGGAGGCCCAGTCCAAGCAGTGCCAGAGGGATCTTCAACAGCTCCTGACCAGCAAACAGTAACATGACTATATAACTGTTCTTACTAGTTTTTGTTTTTATTGTTTGCACATTAATATGAATCCTGCTCCATTGTATTTTTATTTATTTAAGTAAGTTAAGTTATTTATTTTTTACTCTTTTGGATTGGTGGGAAAGCTTTTTTATGTTATGTCACCTTGTTTTCAAAGTTTACATTAAACATTTTTCAGGAACATGCTGCATCTGTTGCATTTATTAATGTCCTCCAGCCTGTTTTCCTCTTAAAATTTAACAGGCCGCTGCATCGCCACAGATAATCTGAAAAGGTTAGGAATCTCTACCTCAGAGCTGGACAAAATAGTGCCCCCAAATAGCATCTTGCATAGGGTTTCCAAACAACTAGAAACGGCCCTGAGATACTGACACATTAAACAAACAAATACCACACATAATTTTACATAAACCACATGTTGAAAACACAGTCTACTTTAAAGTGCCATGGTTTAGCATTTGAGGGTCTATTTAAAGAGAGTCTACATGGTGATGATACATGATTGTCAGATCAAGTCTACATTTTTTTTCCCATCACAAAACAAAAGAAAAGTCCAAAAAATAATACAAGAAACTATTTTGAACTATGAACACAACATTCAAGGCCCTTTGATATGTATGGAAGCCAAGAACAGCAGCACTTGCAACAAGGACAGCACCACACCTGCAAATGCACCTCCTCATTTAGCCTCATCAGTAGCCTCTGCAGTGTGTCATTCAGTCTGCTGAGAAGGGGACTGGCTGCACTCTTTCATCTCTCCAGGACTTGTACTCCTCAGCACAGATAACATTTAGCTCAGATTTAGGTCTGGGATGAGCCTCCATATTTAACTTATTAACTGTATCTCCACACAGAGGTGCAACACTGGGTGCGAATAACCCTTAACCATGTCCAGAGCTTTCTGTTGATGCTGAACCATTGACAGTATAAAGAATGGACAGAACATGAGTGACGTCACCCACAGGTTTCTGAAACACTGTTTTGAAGCTCAAAATATGCGGCACTGCCACGTTGGCTGTCCTGTCTCTTCCGCCTCCCAGCTAATCTAGATATTGGCAAAGACCAGCAAAGACCAGTGGATCATTGGTGGACCTAAGACAGCCCAAATGATGCCTGGGTGCTTAAACAAGCCATCTGTAACAGCACCTACCTGTCAATTAAAGTGGCCATGCTGTTAGTGCTGCATAACTTTAAGCCTTAATATCATTTGAACAGGTGAGTGAGCATGGGGAAATTAGCTATAGAGACCAAAACGCAAAAGAAAGCAAAGACAATGTCCCCCTCAGAAGTCAGTGATGTGACATATTGTCTTAATAGAATTCTTCTTAAAGCGATCCCTTTTTTATGAGCTGGCATCATATTTTACGCTAAAATAGTATTAAAGACAGTATCTCATCAGAGGCTACAGAGGCAGGTAAGAATGTCTCACCAGTTTTTGCAGCAGGGCCAGGGGGCTGTTGGCTAGTTCTCTGCTGTAGAACTGGTCACACTGGGACAGATCTCTGACCAGGGTGACATCTGTGTCAATATCCTTCCTGGCATTCACAGTGTAGTCTGTTAAACAGCGGCCGTGAACTGTGCTCTGAAAAAGAAAAAAAAAAAATCAAATGAGAGATTTAGCTCATTAATACTAGTATTGAATTACACAAAGAAACAAAGCCAGCATGTAGGGTTAGAGTTTAGGGTTCTAAAGGTATTCCTATAAAGCAATACTAATCAACTTTTCTACCATAGAATAACAGGCTTTTAATCATTTTGATGCAACACTGAGTTGTAATCAGGTGAATGGTGTCATTTATTCTCTACGCCTCGTACGTCTGTTCTCACGCTATGTAACTTTGTGCTCCGGGTATGATCGCCTACGAGAAGTATGTAATGCTTTATGGCGCTAAGTCACACACCACCAACTATTTGACTTGTTTTTTTCATATTTCATGGAGAAAATGTTTTCTGGTTTTCACTCTGATATCCTCCAGCTGCTTAGCCTTAACTCTCAAACTGTCACAGTTGTTAGTTAATGTTTGTTAGCCGACCTGTCCGTGAGATAAAAGGCTGAGAGACAGACACCGAGCTGGGCTTCTTACTGTTGGACTAATAAGTAATATTAGCTGGTTTCTATGTCTTGTGTTGTTGATCTTGTTGATGTTGGCTGTTAGCAAAGTTGTAGACTTGCTACATTTTGATCATAAGTAATGTAATCAGAACAAATACATGTACAGCTGTCCATATTTACCAAAGTGGCATTACAGTACACTCTGAAACTGGGGTCTTAAATGGTCTTTTAGACAGATTTCAATCTGGCTTAAGACCACATCACAAGACTGGAAGATTTCTGGAACAGTGGGTGGTAGTGTTGGGAAGTTCGAGTCTTTTTACTGAATCGGATCACTTACTCTCGGACGGTAAATTGAACGAACCCTTTTTAAGTAATTTCTTAAATGACTGTGCTGTGCATCATGCCCACTAGAGTGCTGTAGCCCTCTAGTGGGCGATGTAAACATGACAAAAGAACGAAAGACCGATCCATATGAACGAACCACTGTGTGTACTGCTCATCACACAGCCCTGTGGCTGAGCTGCCTGTCACGTGACAAATGAACAAGAGACTCAAACTTGTCGTGAACTAATCATTTTCAAGCCCTGGATGACCAGCCAGGTCAGGATGCTCCTCAAGGACTGCAACACCGCCTTCAGGTCGGTCAATACAGAACTGTACAGTGCTGCCAGAGCCAACCTGAAAAGAGGAATTACTAAAGTCAAACAGGATTACAAAACCAAAATAGAGGATCATCTCTCTAACCACAACCCACAGCAGATGTGGCAGGGCATCCAGGACATCACCAACTTCAGGGGGCAGAACAACACGGCTGTGGACTCAAGCGACCAGCTGGCAGAGGAGCTGAACACCTTCTTCGCACGCTTTGAGATGCCAACCCATAAATCTGAAGCCACACCCCCACAACCCCAACCACCCACCAGCTCCCACACACTCACTGTGCAAGCACAGGATGTCAAACAGGAGCTCCGCAAAGTCAACCCCAGGAAAGCCACTGGACCAGATGGGGTTCCTGGGAAAATACTCAGAGCCTGTGCGGATCAGCTTGCACAGGTTTTCACCACCATCTTCAATCTCTCCTTGGCACAGGCCTCCATCCCAGCCTGCCTGAAGTCTGGAGCGACTGGTCCTCAAACACATCCAAACCCATCGGAACATCGGGAGAGCTACGTCAGGATTCTCTTCATAGACTTCAGCTCAGCCTTTAATACTATCATCCCTGACATCCTGGTTAGCAAGCGGTCTGACCCCGGACTTCCCCCACTCACCTGCAGCTGGATAAAGGACTTCCTCACTAACCGGGCCCAAACAGTCAAACCTGACCCCCACCTCTCCTCCACCCGAACACTCAGCACGGCCTCGTGCAGCTGTCCGCATGGTGTGCAGAGAACAATCTGGCTCTGAACACCATGAAGACTAAGGAGATCATCCTGGACTTCAGGAAGCATAGAGCAGATCCGTCTCCCCTCACCATCAATGGCGACATAGTGGAGAGAGTGCGCACTTTCACCTTCCTGGGCACCACCATCTCTGCTGACCTGTCCTGGTCTGCTAACACCAAGGCTGTCGTCAAGAAGGCTCAACAGCGTCTGCACTTCCTGAGAGTGCTCATGAAGAACAACATCAACCAGAAGCTGCTGTTAACCTTCTACCGTTCCTCTATCGAGAGCATCCTGACCTACTGCACCTCGGTGTGGTTCTCCCTCTGCACTGAGGCAGACTGGAAGAAGTGGTTAAGACAGCACAGAAGATCGTGGGCTGCTCCCTCCCCTCCCTCAAAGACATATACACATCTCGCTGCCTCAGCAGAGTGCAGACCATTACAAGAGACAACACCCGTCCTGCCCACCACCTGTTTGACCTGCTGCCCTCTGGCAGACGCTACAGGTGCACTAGAGCAAAGACAAACAGACTCAGGAACAGTTTCTTTCCGAAAGCCATCACCATCCTAAATGCACACAAGCACCAGCCCCCCAACATGCAAAAATCTCTTGTGCAATAACTTTACCTTCACAAAACTTCCTGTGCAATAATCTTACCTGTGTGTCACGTGCAATAACCTCATGTGCAATAATGTGTAATAATGTGCAATAATCCTGTCATGCAACATCCTGCTCTTACCATTTGCTATGCAAACACCAGCAAGATGCAGCATTCACATATTTTTAGCATTGCATTTGTATTTATATTGTGGTTTTATCTTTGTCTATACTGATGCTATACTATACTATTACCTATATTAGGACCAGCACCTCGTTAAAGCCCCCTGTAATTTCATTGTGCTTACAGTATGTCTGTTGTACAATGACAATAAAATCTTTCTATTCTATTCTATTCTGTTTCCTGTCCTCCCGACTGAGCTTATGCAGCTGCCATGTGGCGAGGGAAGGTACTGCATGAAAATGAACGAATCACTCACTGAGACAACTCATTACTCCAGAGTCATATAAAAGATTAGTTCAAATTGAACGATACGTTCACGACCGACACACCACTAGTGGGTGGGATCATCCAGCACAGTCCTCTTTGGTTCACATCATATCTCAAAGGCAGAGGCTATGTTGTGATGCGTATGCATGAACATGTTGATGCTCTTTATTTTGTAGCCTTTTCCTTTAACCTTTGGGTTGTGACACTGACCATGTGGCTGTAATGGTTATCCTCCAAGAATGGCACCATAAGGGCTGAAACAATGCCTCTCTTAATGTTCAGGATGTTGACTGGCTCGTCTGTCTCAGGGAACAGCTGGACATTGGTGACTTCCTCCATGGTGAACTTCAGAGGGTTCCTGGATGAGAAAAAAGACAGACCACTTGATAATAATCTACAATAAACATGATCAATTAACTCAGTAAAAGCTCACACTATGTTTGTACCAGACGGATTTGTGTACCGTACAAATATTGGCAGTCTGAAAAGGTTTGCTCCTGAACTGTCACTCCCCTAAGCACTTCATCATAACAGCTGTGTGTCACATTACAAAAACATAAAAGTCACAAAGATTCCAACTCTTCACATCATTCAAGAAGATCCATCACCAAAAATCTGATTTATTTATATGCTGTATGCATTAAATTTATGGCCACATATGAAAGTGGTCTCATGTGGTCAGAATTGAAAGCATCACATTACATTATTCACTCTTATTTTTGGGGTTTTCACTGTGTATCACACTGTGGACACTAGAGTAATGAGTATTACAGCTGAATATAAGTATGATGATGTCAATTTTATACATAATTAAAATGCATAATGAAGTTGGTTGGAAATTAATTCTTAAAGCACACAGGGGGAAATATATATTTGATAGTAGTATTTCAAATAGAATGAATATATCAGAATGCACAACTCTGATTCTAAATAACAGACATTGTGTAAAATGTCAGTACAAACAGAGTGCAACGATTTGCAGAACATTTTGATTATATTCAGTTGAATACAGTACAAAAAACATTCAATGTTCCAACTGATAAACTTTGCTTTTTTGTAAATATCTACTCATTGATGAGTCCATTTTTCAAATTGTTTTTGGAAACCATGGACAGACATGGCCAAATTTACATTTTACACAGGATCCCAACTGTTTTGGAATTGGGGTTATAAATATTCACATATGAAAATGTGTTATTTGAAAACATGCTTGCAGGACATCATTACATTTAGCAACACAAAGGAGGTCTAACATTTTAGGAAATATGTTTATTCATCTTCTTGCTAAGATTAAGATGAGAGATGAGGCTGAAGCCAGCTGCTGTTTAGCTTAGCCTAGCATAAAAACTTACTGTAGCCCCCCTCAACCCCCCACCCCCATCGTGTGAAGTGAGTGAAAAATCAATGAAGAATGTTTTGCACTAACTTTTCCATGGCAGCCTTGAAGGCATCAGAGCTGGCAGCCTGCCTGTAGACCAGATCGCCCTGGGGATTAATGACCGACACCTCACTGAGAGCACAGTCCCTGGTGCGCATGATGAAGCTGCATGGCTGAGGGACTTCGATCTCGACCTAAAGATATGTGACAGTGGACACAGGATCAATGGAGAGACGGGGGGGAGCTCAGATAAGAACATTCTGTTATCAAGTGAACTGACAAAGTGGGACCATGAACAGTAATGTACCTGACAGGAGACTTTAGGGCCGTTCCTCAGGTTGGCAGTGCCCACCACACCGTTTCTGCTCTCTGTGGTATACTGGTACATATATTTCCTATTGGTCTTGAATCTGGATGTCACTGTAACAAGATAACAAGTGCTGATCAAATCATTTCAAGCCAACACTACCTTTAGAGATGTCCTAACATATAGGATTGTTCTGTCCCTCCTATATCATGAGTTCACAGCCAAAGTTCAACATCATCCCTCAGCAGCAGATCTTTGGACCCAGAGGCAACTGAATGTTCTCAACAATGATCAGCTATTGTGCAGAATCACAAACAGCACGTTGCAAGAGTCCAGAAAACACCTCATGTGTTTGTTAGCTTAGCACAGTCACCATCGATCTGTTAGCAGGTCAATGTGTCTGTTTGCAACAACATACCACTTACCCCCCTCTATCTACCCTATGCACATACAATTTCAGCTCTTTTCACTACCAAACACTGTTGAGCCCCTTAGTGGAACTGACAAAGTCCATTTTTTTGTAATTGCATCAGTTTAAGGGCTCTCCAACTCTAGAAACAGTACACTGAACTTTTTGAATCATTATTTCCCCTTCTCTTCAAACAATGTGAGATACTAGTAAAAACAACTCAATTACAATATTCAGAAAATTATTTTGAAGGTTTTGTTGATGAAGTAATGGACAGTTAATGTGACTGATGTGTAGATAGCAACTTACATTGACACGATGAAGTCTGTTCATTATTGTCATTGCCTTCCTCTGGAAAACAAAACAGAGGATCACATGATCAATACACGTAACGTTAACAGACATTATTGATTTCAAAATATTTGGGAGGTGAAGCAAACAATCATATAAGACTTTGATAAAACTTTGTAAAGGCAAGAGTTTTTTTGTATCAGTCCACCAGCAGCACAAGAAACTAGGCAGAATAACATGGACGTTATTTTACAAATTTAGGACTAAGCTTTAATTTCGTTGATTTTGTAACTCACAGTGAATGAGAAATAAATACAGTATTCAGTATTGTAAATTACAAATATCCTTTAAAAACAGACTCCCTTAATTGCGTAGTGTTTGGCTCATTTGCAATAATTTAATACCATTATACTTTTTTAAGAGTAAAATAATTGGAATTGGGTAGGATAGGGTGAACTTTTTGCCCCTTTCCTACTTTTTCCTTCACTTTTTGTTGACTTTGACTGACTGAATGCCAATGGATACTTTGAAAGCATATCCAATCTGATTTACAGACAAGAAAACTTGAAAAATCCCCAAATCTGAACTTTGTTTGTTTGTGTTTAAGTTTGAGTATCATTTGTTTGGGATACAATGTGTGGGATTTAGGGTGTTGTGAGAGTTTTTCTAACGACCAGAAATTGTTAGGCTCAGACCTAACTGGCACCCTGAACACTCAGTCTACTATAACAAATTCAATTCAATTGTTAATGTTCACACATTTTGTATGCTTTTTTAACAAACACCTAAAGTATGGATGCATGTATAAGGATAATAGTAAACACTGAGATCAAAGACACATGAATTAAAAAAAAAAAAAAAAAGATTACATCCTAAATGCCAGTGTTCCATTTACTGGCTGTAATGAACCATACTATGAGGCAGCAGGCAAAGACTCTGAATCCATCACATCTATGTCGGCTTTTTTCAGACTGCATTTTACAGGAGTTAATGACAAAATGCATGATGGCAGGGCTGGTCATGGCTTACTGAGACACTTGAACCAAACCTTAATAAGTTAATTAATCAATTAATTAATGTAACACATTGAATCAGTGAATCAAAATATCTGCACAAAAATACCACTTAGATTGTACTTACGAGCCAGCGTGTAGCTGCTCAGCAGCAGTAACAGCCAAAACTTGCTGTAACCCATCATGGGTTAAAGAAAAGGTTTTCTTTGTGTTCTTCAGCCCTCTCTGTCTTGGTTTATACAGCAAGACCTCTACCTAGATCTTTTATAAAGTCCCTCTTCCCCCAGCCCTGCTGAGGACCAGAGGTATCCAGACACGGCAAAGTTCCAAAGTTCAAACTCTGACCAGCACCGAAGGTTATTGTTGGGTAAATAGTAGTTTTAGTTTGTGTTGCTGTCACCTACAATATAGTTTACAACTAAATCAGAGGAATATTCATAGCCAGACTGTAACAGTCAACTTCAAGTTTTAGTCAGTAACTCCTGGAATCACTGTGGTCACTGTGTGTTTGCATCATTTCCTCGTTTGTTTAGTGATGCTCTGTTGTGGATGTTTTAATCGTGACTTTGGCACAATGTATTATGGTAACATTTATGCTTAATATTGTACATTGTCCCTTGCAAATAAAATTAGTATAGAGATTGTGTCTGTTTTGATTCATTTTGTCAAAGTAAATGCATAACAGCATTGTTCCCATAGTGACAAAATGAGCATATAGACTTTGTGTTTTGTTTTGCTTCCCAGCTCCAACATTTTTTTAGGGGAGTTACAGAGGTGGTTGTGCTGTAATTTAATTCCTGAACAGATATCCACTCATTCTGCAAAGTGCTCTTTTTTTCTTTTAATATGGGTGATGTATGGCTGATGATTTATTGATAAACAAAATATATCACTTACCATCACATGTCAAATGAGCAAAAATAAATGAAAGTGAAATGAATTGCTGTGCTGGGGTTCGCGCCCTGGGAACTGTCAGCATAAAAAAAAAAAGAAAATTTCAGTGCTTTGCAGAACAAAAATTAAGATTAAAGATTAAAAAAGATTATCCCTGAATTATTAAGGACTGTAGTACTTTTTATTTTCCATAAAGTAAGTTACAGAGTTTGAATGTAAGTATGTAGCGGTTACTGTTGTTTTCTCAATGCACAGGAACTTTTCATATGCTACCTGTCTGTGTGTAAATACCATGTATGGACATAGAAATTTGCTGTTCCAGAAGTAGAATTCTGGAGTTCTGCTCCACTATGACACGTACAAGTCCTATAGTGGAGCAGAGCTACATTCACATCGTTTCTTCAGCAGAGAGAGCAGATCCACATTACTGGGATCCTCTAATGGGAAGATCGGAGATTTGAGTCCGCATGTCAAGGTGTCCTTGGACAAATATGGAACAAATTGCTTCTGAAGGCTGTATCATCAATGTGTAAGTGTATGTGTGAGTTTGTGTGTGTTAATGGGTTATTTACTTTATGATCAGCTGTTCCCACTTTGCATGGCAGCCTCCAAAGTGCTATGGGTGGTCACCACTCCTGCACCAGAAGAAACAGAATCATCAGGATGTTCTTTATGTGGAAGCCCCCCATCTCCATCTATTTAATTTAATGTACTGAGTCATTATCTGCTTTTCACTTAATGACATTTGTTGTTTTTCTTGAATGTACTAATTGATAAATTGATGAATCAAAAGGATGGATGAATGGTACAACTATAAGTATGCAACTAGGATATGTGAACTTCAGCTCTGCTTTGTCACTTGTACCAACAAACAAACAAACAAAAAAACAGAAGCTTTTTTTAGGTGGGGCTTGTCACACCGCGGTGAAGTCAAGCTGGGTTTTTGTTCTGTCTCGTCATTTCCTGTTTTATTTTGAAATTTACCTGCCCTCTCGTTTCAGATCACTTGCCCTTCCCTTGTGTGTCACCTGGTGCCGTGATTCCTGATTGTCTCCACCTGTTCCCCATTACCCATCTGTGTGTCTATATAGGTTCTGTGTCTCCCTTTGTCCTGTGCCAAAGTGTTTCGTTTGTTCGTTCACCCAAGCCAGCTCCAAGCCTTGTCCACAGTCTAAGCGTGTTTGTTCGTGAGTTTTTGTTTTGCCTCGAAAGAGTGATTTTTGGTTGGAACTTTCTTAATCTTGCTTTTGGTTTCTAGTGCTTAGTTTAGTGTATAGTTTTGTCTAGCCTCCACCTTTTTAGGAGGTTTTTGTTTTGTAACTGTTCATCTAGTAGTGGTTTTAGTTAACGTTTTGTAGCCTATTGATTTTCCTCCTTGAGAGCGATTTTGATAATTTTGCATAACCGGAATAGAGTTTTTCCTCCTTGAGAGTGTTTTTTTGTTATATTTTGTGTAGCCTTGTTCTCCCTTCTGAGAGACTCTTTAGGTTAGGTTTTCATAGCCTTGTGTTGTATATCACTCTGTCGAGAGGTTTTTGTTTTCTACTAATAAATCGGCTCACTGACACTTCTGCTTCTGAGTCCTGTTTGAGTTCCGGCCTGACAGGGCTTCATGTAATGTCATTGTTGCTAATGTTTGGTTTATCAAAAACATCTTAGCACTTGTATCACCCTTATTCCAGTAAAAGTCAAAAGAAGATAAGTGAAAAGAGACTTTATGCTTGGAGGTTAAGTGATTTATAACCAGTGTTGTGGGTAACGTGTTACAAAGTAACGCGTTAGAGTACACTAATTACTTTTTTCGTGTAACGTAATGCGATAGTTTCGTGCCTTAAGCAAACGGTAATCGACTGCGGCCTGCTTTTTGTCAGACAGTACTGTGCCACCTGCGGATGTGTCAGCGGAGGCGCAGCGCTGTGATGATGCGTCTGTGCCCTGCTGACCTTACGTGTGTGTGTTTTCGAACCGCCGGCAAGATGGCAGAGAGGACAGCTTTGGAATTGTGGAAGTACGCACATTATTTTCAATTCGCCAGCGAAAAGGACAAGAACGACATAACGGTAAAATGCACACTCTTCGTTGGGGAAAAGCTTCTGTCGACCGCAAAAAATTCCACTTCCAATTTAAAAAAAACATCCTGTATCCAAGCTGACTGTCTTTCCTGTTGTTATCCTGCAGAGTTAATTTGGTTGGATGACTGACGTTATTCTTTGTCAGGACTTCTCGGTGTATTTAAAGGAGGCTGTGTGTCTGTCAGTTAAGTTGCAGCATGTGCGAGGCGCTGCAAACGGCTTTTAATTTTTGGTAACGCATGAGGAGTACTCTAACATGTGTAATAGTAAATTTAATCAACCACTAGAGACGCACAACATAAACATAAGATACCAGATCCTTTTGTCTTTGTAACTTGTGATGCCTAGACTCAACTTTGCAATTGTACATTTGTACTTACATTTTTAAAATCATTTACACTCATAGTATTTTTTTTTTTAATTTGAGTGTACAGTACTTGTATATATTTTTATTTCTTTGTAATGACTTGTTCTGATGCTATGGTACTTAATTGATCTTTAAACTCAAAAAATATACTGGTTAGTAACCAAAAAGATAATTTTACACAGCTCACAAACTACTATTTTTTTAAGTTCAGAATACTCAAACTTCTTCACACAACAAATGTAGAATGTTTTTATTCAGGTGTCTTTTTCTCCAAACCACTTTGGACACAGCATCATAACTGTAAGCATACAAACAACACATACAAACATCTGTCTGGGTGTGTGCATAAATCTTTGCAAACATGTGTATTACGGATAAGAAAAAACACCAGGATCTTCAGTGCTCAATATCAAAAAGTATGGCATCTTAAAATTGTTTATCCATGGCCATCCAACTTCCAAATGATGCTATAAAAGATTTGAATTTTGATTAAACAATAAGGATACCAAAAAATAAAGACTTCAAGTCTATACCATTTGTAAAGACAAGCCAACAAATGCACAATCTGAAAATGTAAACAACCCGTTTGGTTGGAGGAAACCTTGCATATCATGAAAAAGAACCGTAAACAAATATACATCCAGACATACATTATATAAAAACAGGTTTGTATCGTTATGTGTAAATTACAGCAAATGTTTGTATCTAAGTGATAAAAGCATTGGGAACTTGTGCTCAGTGTAAAGGTATGGCCTTTCAAAACAGCATCTTCAAGTTGTTTTACATCTATGGCCATTCCACTTCAAAAACATAACTTAATGAAATAAATAATTTTTAAATGAATAAAAAATAAATTAAATAAATAACCAAAAAGTAAATCTAAAGATATGAAGATAAGCCATTGCACATAAATAAAAAATAAATTAAACTAACAACCAAAAAGGAAATTTAAAGATATAAAATCTATGCCTTTTGAAAAGAGAGGCCAACACAAACTCAATCAGTTTTTCTCTATGTAAACGAATCAAACACACCCTTTTGGTCCACTGTCCACTTGGGCCTACACACATCTTTGTGAAACCGTGACAAATGAATTCAAGGCATTAAAGGACAGAAATGTACAAATACAAGAGTCATGGAGACATGGTAGAGGGCTAACTCTAGAATAATGGCTGTGTTTCAAGCGATAGTCCCGGAATAACTGTGCCCAGGTGTCTGCAGACACAGTACACAATTTGCACTTCCACTCCATTACTCAAACAAAAGTCGTCTTCAGTCGTCTTCTTTCAAGATCAGTGTTTACCATAGAGGTTCTGTGCCATTCACTGCACTCAGTGCTTTTCACTGGTCTCAGGTGTTTGATCCTACAAAATACAGTTAAAAGCAAAGACAATTATCATCAACATTAAATTTAATGGATACATCTTTAAATTAAAAATGAACATAAACATTACCTTTGTAGAAAAATCCCTGCCTCCTTTCACTTCACATCAATGGAGGGCGGAGCCCTCAAGTCTATTTAGGCAGCCAGCTCACCTGTGTGAGGCCTTTTGTCTTTGATGGAGAACAAAGGAGCTGGCTGGCCTCATCCTCACCCTCACTTATTCTCAATGTTTGAGCTGCGTATTTGATGTGAGTTCTTCCTTTTGTTCCACACACTCATAGTATATTCAGTAGGTAAATTTATAGTATAAATGTTAATTTTTCTTAAGATTTGTTTAGATTAAGTATCTTTGTTCAATTGTTAATTGACCCTTAAATTTGTGTTGTGTGGATTAATATGTTGCTGTTCTATTTCTCCTCTCCACCAGAAAACAACCAGCTAACAATAAATGAGAATGAATTGGATCCTCTGTGTTTGTGCATTGTTCTGATCGACAATCCATTGTGTTGCTTCACCAAACCAAGAATCAGTTTATTCCCCACACCAATCCCAAGCCAATATTTTACATTATTTTACATTAATATTTTACTTGTGCTGGGTACCAACTTCAGCCTACAGGGAAAGACAAATAATTAGCATGGAGGTAGACGAAGTGTGTGTCATTAAAAGGATAATTCCAGGCAAATTCAACCTGGGGCTATAGTTTACTAATATTTTAGGACTTATGCAGTGGTTATGTCTGTCCCTGCATCGCCACAGCAGCATATAATGGGAGATCTTAGGCCATTTCCATCCCACAAAACTGCATTTTTTTTCATAGACAACGTCAGATGGCTTCAAACATACACCGAGGGGGTTTGTTTAATTCAAGAAAGGAAACAGAGCTGAAATAGAAAGTACAGCTGACCCTGGTATGTTTACAGGTCATCTGAAGCTCCGGTTTGTTTTATCAACGAAAGGAATATCAACATGGAGGCACAACGTTTTCATAGCAGTAAGAGTAAATCTGGCTGTTGTTTATTCTACCTGTAAACATAGTGAGCGCATCGACTTGACTCTCACGTGAGCTCTGCGAGACTTGGTATTCCAGCTACGTTTACAAACATGTCGGCTTTCTTGAAGTAAACAACTCCTTCAGTTCATGTTTGAATAGCCACCTGACGTTATCTGAAAAAAATGTGGTTTTGTGGGATGTAAAAAGCCTGAACAGCTTAACATTCGTCCGCTCCAATTATACACAAACAGCAGCCCCCACCTTCTTCTTACTTCATGGGGGAGGGGAAGGCGGCTTTACCGGATCATACCGGCTTATTTTCAACCAAATGTTAACATTACCAGCAGAAATACATTTATAAAGAATAACAATACCGTTGACTGAAAATATTTATCCTCATTATGATTATTGCACTCAGTTCACGCAACATGTCCTCACCAAAGACCGGTAACTGTGACCGCATTTGAATGCGCAGACAAACAAAAAGTGCGATTTTGTTGTGGCATTTATGCAATTAAACAACATGCAGGTGAGTTTTAGAAGACTTTACCCTTATACTTACAAGATTTCTTAACTTCAGCAACCGATGCACTTCACGACCGCCATGTTGGTTTGATTTTGTCTCGTTCGGTCCCGCCAACGTAATGACGCACTGCATTCAAAGGTTTTGAGTAAGATAGTGATGATCACTCAGACAATTTAAGTAGCACGAAATTATAACTACATTCCTCGTTCAGAACACTTAAAGTTGGGTTGACTTGATAGCGGATTTTGATTGCTACTAATACTTTTGAGTTAGTAGTAGTGTTCCACTTTACAGTGCAAGGTTGATCCAATCCCTTGTCCCCCCTGTGTATTGGCATGAGCCCTTGGCCTAGCTGCTGGTGGGGGCTTTCCCTGCTGAGTGACAAATGAATGCAGGTGTTCTCCAGATCCAGAACCCACAGTATAACAATATACATATAGCAATAATTAAACGGAATGTGCAAACAAACAAACAACAAAAAATAGATTCAAAACTTGTTCCCTTGTTGAGTTTCTGTGGGGACCGGTTCCCCAGGCAGCCAGACCTGTACTGTATGCTACTTATTAATTATTAATTTATTAATCTATTTACACCTCCCCCATACCCTGATTATTCACACAGACACATGTTCAAGTGCATACAGGGTTTTGATTGTCAGCTCCTTTGTGTACTCTGTAACCTCCAGCTTGATATATTGTATTCATCACGTTCTCTATGTTTCTGTTATTTGTCTTTGTTATTATAATATATAATATAATTATTGCAACACCTAATTGCACAATTGCACAAAAAAAAAAAGGGGGTGAAAAGCTGCAGAGGAGTAAAATTTGGGTGCAATTCAAAACTGATCAAAGACATTTTGGTGGCTTTGTGACAGGTCGGTATAAACAGGATAGAAAAACACAATTCATATTTTTACTTTGTCACAGCTTCAGTCTAAAAAGCAGTAGTAACAAATAAAATAAATGTAGAAACTGGCCCAGTGATGTGTACATTTATGCCATCATTAAACCAAACACACAAAAACTGGGGAGGCTTATTTGAAGCAGTCACACTGACCAGCTCACGGCGTTCTGTTTATTTGAACATGCAGCTGACAATTTTTTTTTTTTTTTTTTGCCAATCCACCAAGAGTATACCTCTGCTGGCCTATTCATCTATTAGCCTGCCATGTTTAGTTTTTTTTTTTTTTTGTCTGCTGACTAGGCTGAGATTCAGACCTGTGATTGGTCGAGGTTTGCCAAAGTTGATTCCTGGATTTCTGGAGGAATACTGTTTAAAGGTCAGCTGCTTGTGACTCATGTCATAGACAAGCAACATAGGAGGTACAGCAGGGTTGTTTAAGATATATATCTACCTTATATTAAGACCACATAGTACAAGCAAGAAAGAATAAAGTAAAACATTTACACAACTTTATACAGCCATCTTCAAAACGTGCACGAGATAAGCATGTATCTACCATCACATGCTTCACAAACCCACACACTGGACTTGTCCTGTGTACTTTAGTTGTACATTAAAGGAACTGTGATAAAATTGTAAACAAAAGGACAGCCCCACCACCAAAAGTTAAAACACATACTTAAAGTGCAAATTGACTATATAGATCCAAGTCATGCTCCTTTGTGCTGCTTGAATAAATATTGTAGGTAATGTGTTATACAGTGGGATCTCTGATAGCTAGACAGTCCTATCCTGGATCTATAAGCTCTATAGCAGGTGGGGGTCGTGGGTGCAACTATGGCAGTATTTCTCCTGGCTCTTTTTTGGTTGTCCTTTCTAACTCCAGCATATGAGCTCCATCGCTACACAGCTGTAACCAAGTGGTACAGTCAGCTGCAGCATCTTGGGGCAGGTGGAAATGCCTATTTTGTGTTGTAATGATCCTTTAAAAGAATTCCAAGCTGTCCTGTGAGCTCAGATCTTTATATTATCAAGCTCATGAATGAGATCAAGTCATATTTAGGCAGAAATCACCTTTCAGTAAGTATATTTGGCCTTCAATCCATTTTTGGCAGGTGAAAAGACCCATTTTCTGTTGTAATGGTCCTTTAAAAGAATTTCAAGCTGTCCTGTGAGCTCTAGTGTTTATATTATGAAGCTCAAGAATGAGATCAAGTCATATTTAGCCAGAAATAACATTTGAGTAACTATACTTTGTGCACAAACAATTAGCCACACCAGCTGCCAAAAGTAGGCTGTCTACATCGTGTAAGAGGCTCTTCAACATGCATGACAAGGAGCAGGTCGTTGTTGTGGTGAGCTTCAGGCGGCTTCCTCATGCCTCTCTTCGGTTATGAAGAAGCAGGCTGAAGCTGCAGGCAGAGCATTAGCATCCTTTTGGGTTGCTAGACGCCACCTGTGGCTGTCTCAGTCCCAGCTAAAGCATGGGGATTGGTACTGCCTGCTAAGGCTGCCGGTGAACCCTTCACCTGTATTTGGGCCTGATGCTGCTAGTCTGTTGCAGCAGACACAGGAGAGTCGCAGCTGCACACGGGAAGTCTCAGGGAGCCATTCAAGGCACTCCAGGGGCTCGAGGCTACAAGAACACCTGTACTTCAACCGAGCCTGCATCTTGCGGATTGACCTGAACAGCCCTCTTTGCGTCTTGCGGGGACTTGACCTGGTTGGTATGTAAATAGTGTACATTTGTAAATAGTTTGTTGCATGTTTGTGTTTTGTGTTTTTAGTTTTTAAAAATGTGTCACATTGGCCTATAATAACTTTTATATTTATTTTATTCACCTTTTATTTGACCTTATTAATCAATTTATATACTGGGTTATTAGCCTCTGTTTTTTTGATCATGTCATGTTGTCTACAGGTTTCATGTTTTCGTTTGAGTGTCACCACAGATAATGCATACCAGCAATTCCACTCCTTCAGTTTCTTTGAAAGTAAATCCAAACTTTAGGTACACTTCTGAATATTTACAGGTCTTCTCTTTTTTTGCATTCATCCTCTTCCCCTGTGGCAGACACTGCTGGGGAGGCAGTGTCCACTAGCAGCTGGTCATGTTATGTTAGACTGCGTCATGGGAATCATTTATTTTGTAAATAGATTTTGTCAAAAAGTAGCTTATTATTGAATATCAATGCTTACAGTTTACAAAATATAATTTTTTGTTATGTTTCTAACATGTAATAAATTATTTTGGTGAAAATTTTCATTTTTTATGGCAAAAATTGGCCAACCCACTATCAGGAGTCACAAAACGGCAGGCAAGAACCCAATAGCACGACGCAGAAAACAGTTCAGGTGAAGAAACAGTGTTTAATAACCAGCAGAGGTCAAACCAGGTAGTAACCTGCGAAGCAAACAAATCCAGTAGGAGCAGGCAAAAGGGGAGGTCCAAAGTCCAAAAAGGCAGGTCAAAACACAAACAGGCAGGATCAGAATCAGAATGATAGGTTGCTGGATAGCTAGGGAAACACACTAGACAATCTGGCAAAGAACTGAGGGAAATGGACCGGTACATATACTGAGGGGCTGATTAGCTGATGAGGAGCAGGTGAGTGTGGAGGTGGGGCAGGCGAGGTGAATGAAATCAGCAAGTAATGCAGAGCAGGAGGGAGTTGCAGAGTCTGAAATGACATGAGAGTTAGTGTGGCAAAACAGGAGACGGACAAATGAAAAACTAAAGCCTGGCTGAAGTTGTGACACCCCCTGGAGTACCTCTGCGGACCCCCTAAGGGTCACGGAGCCCCCGGTTGAAGACCCCTATTCTAATATATTACTCTTCTAAGGCTTGTATTATATATTAAACATATATATTTAGTGTTACCCGTGATGAGTAATTTGGCAAGCAGACTTCAATATCCTCCGCATCTAGATGTTGTTTCAAACCAGTCTTTACCATTGCAACCATGTGATTTGGTGAGTGTGCACTTCCAACTTCGGAGGTCATGAATTCCTGTAGTTGACCGCATGTCTTAAAACAGTTTTTACCTGTGTGATTATACATCATGCCAATTTACTAAACATATAGCCTACAAACATAACATCTAAAAAGACGGACAAATACAATGCAGCACAGAACAACACAGGACGACAACGAGACCTAACATGAAAGAGGATTAATACCAACTACAGATGATGGAAATGTGTATATTTTAAGTGTGCTTTGTGTTTCTTTTGTCCAATAACCACAAGCTAACGCTAACAGCTAGCTAGCGTTATGTTCAGCACACACAGCGCTCAGCTGCATGCTGACAGGCAGCACCGCCACCCCATTATACAAGTCCTTTTTTAATCTGTAAACTGAGCAGGAACCAAAAGTGTTTATCTTACAGGCAGACATTCAACTTACAAACTACTGGCGTTACATTGGTGTGGATCAAGTAGCAAGCAAGTAATGCCTGTACCAAACGGATAGTTAGCATTAGCTCGTGCTAATCGGCGCTAACTTCTATTTAGTGTCTCATATCAGCTGCACTTGGTTGTGATACACACTAACATAACGCCAGTTGTTTTTTAGTTGGATGTCTGTCTGTCAGACAAACACTTTTTGTTCCTGCTCACTTTACAGAGATAAAGAAAGATGTGTATAACTCACCCTCTACTCTCACCGGTCCCACATGCAGCTGTGTGTTGAACGTAGCTGTCATTAGCAATAAATCAAATCAAATCAAATCAAATTTTATTTGTATAGCCCAAAGTCACAAAATACATTTGCCTCGGAGGGCTTTACAATCTGTACAGGGAGTGACACCCTCTGTCCTTAGACCCTCGGTTCAAGTGACTTGCCCACTTTTAACAGGGAAAAAGGTGGAAGAAACCTCAGGAAGAGCCACAGAGGAGGATCCTCTCCCAGGACGGACAGACATGCAAACAGAACTAACAAACACAAACATATTGTACAATTACAATGACTGACAAAATGACAATGAATCACAATGAATGATAAAATGACCACAGTAGCAGATATGGTAGCAATAATGACAGTAATAATATGTGAGTGGACGTTGTGCAGGATCACAGCAGCAGCCACGATCCACGAGAACCTACTGGACGAGAGAGCACAGAAACTCTGGGGAAGTTTGGTTACTAACATGCATTAATGAGACATGTATGTCCACTGATGGTGAGAGAGAGAGATGGCTAAGGGATGACCTGAGCCAGCCCTAACTATAAGCTCAAAAGGAAAGTCTTAAGTCTATTCTTAATAAGAAAATAACATTTCTCTCATTCACCTTTCTGTTAACGGCACCTCCTCACTTTTATTGTCTGTGGCACCCACTATTGCTGTGCCCCCCTCAGTTTGAGAGAAAGCTATATCCAGTCTTAGGGAGCTGGGTACATAAAGTAAACAAAGCTACAATACACAGGACAGTATCAGTTCAGTCCTTGATCTCCACCTAGATATTGTCCGGTATTAGTGACATGTCAGGCTGCCTGTTCATGCAGGCTTCTGGACTGAAAGAATTAACAAGTAGTAACTTTCAGAATCACTTTATTGGCCAGGTGTGCGTACACACAAGGAATTTGACTCTTTTTACATGTTGCTCTCAATGTATGTATATGTATGGACAGTTTGTGTGTATGTGTACACACATCTGGCAAATAAAGGTGATTCTGATACTTAGTGAATGAGTACAATGTATATTTATATTTGAGCCGCTATTCAGATTGAACTTCAAGACTGAAGATTGAACAGCAACAGCTAAGACAGTGAAAGTAGAACCAACCGTCTGTAAGTTTTACAGCCTATTATTAAAAATGGCAATAAGTCAAAGAATGACATCTATTATACAGGTGAAAAATAAATAACATAAAACAGGGCTCTTAACTTATGTAAGTGGGATAATTAATAAGCATATTAATTTTCTCCCTCCTATATTGTCTTATAGGTTATGTTAGACCTCACCTTTGAAAAGGTTTTCCTAGATTCTGGCCCATACATGGATGAGGTGCTGAAGATCCCCATCCCTGAGGATCTCGTAGCCCAGTTTGCAAGACGAGGGAAGCAAGAGGTTGTAGCCGGGTACGTGTCGATTTTCAATCAAGGACCACTCTCACCCCGCGTAGCTTCCTTGAGTGTCTGGGCACTCCATAGCCGTCACACCACACAGCTGAGCAGTACCACCCTGATTCTCCGGCCGAGAAATCCCCAACACCAGTTTACAGAGCTCCTGTAGGCCTAGTTGTTATAAAAATTAGGATTATACTGGGGTTCAGATCTTTTAACTCATATAATGTGTGTTTCCTGTTTTTGCATGTCTCGTGCACTTCCCTTATTTGGACTGTGTTTTGCTGAGGATGGCAGGGAGAGATATCAGTAGTTCGAGGACAGGGGAGACAAGAACGTGAGAAACAAGTGTAAGAAGTGTCATTTTGATACAAAATGTTCATTGCTGAGCAGACTCATCAGTGAGGGAGGTGTCTGAGACAGCCCATTTTAAAAAATGTATAAGAACCAACTGTTAGAGCTCCTCAGGGAGCTATCCAGCAACCTATCATTCTGATTCTTTCTCTGTAACCCCTTTTGTGTGTTGCACTGTTAAACGCTCCTTCTTGTACAAGAATAATAAATTCAACTAGTCTTCCTTATTCAAGAGTTTTTCCTTAAAAATTCTTGTAACACTAGTATCTGTAACAGCTAAAACAAAGTGTACATAATGGTTAAACTACACAGTGACATTTTATAAGGTGTCCATCTTTTCTTCTGAAATTCTATGAAACCTAAATGCTGACCAAAACTTTTTCAGACTGCTGTTCTAGGTAGTATATTGAAGTTTGTTTTCAAAAGTTGTGTGATGTTTGAAGGAATCGTGTCAATAAAGGTAAACTCTGTCTCAACTGTTTTGTGTGCTTTCAGTGTTTGATATGTAACATGACAACAAGTAACAAACATGACAGATTAACAGCAAGCAATGTAAGATAGAGAGAACAGTATTTTATTGTACTTTAATCCTTACTAATTTATATTACAATAGTAACACACTACTTCTATGCATAAAAGAACTTACTGCTCTATTCCCCTCAGACGTAAAGACCCATAATTAATTTCCCACCTGTACAGTTGTGGAGAACAGCTGAGTAATGTTATATACGCAATTAATTACGTTTATATACGTAGCTTTCCAATAGTATTTACATAAACACACTACAGGGTAGTACCATTAGCCTAGCGCTAGCCAGTTAGTATGAGTTCAAACAAGAGAAAAAAAGATATAAAAACACTTTACATAAACTTACCACTCAGAAATTTCCTGTTGTCTCCTCGGTTCTCTGACGTGTTCTGGGGCCTCTTCATTTTCAGGGTCTGACTCTGGCTCAAACATATAAGGTTGCAATGGTACGTGTTTACCGGCAGCCATGCCCAGTGCTTGTGCTCATATGTTGTCATGGCATCCTGATGCTGAATTCACATCAGCATGGTGGGCAGAAGCAGGGCGGAAGAGGGGGCGGAATGAACAGCAGCCGGCAGCAGCTAATTTGCATTTAAAGGGACAGACACGAAAATCAAACACCTGAGCACAGAGCGCTAAAAACAGGGCTGCTGTGCTTGATCCGTGAGGAATTCTGACCAAAGGATTTCACAGACATGTCATTAAGGTACCTGGGAACTGTGTGAACTGGTGAAAAAAAATGCATAATATGTCTCCTTTAAGTGATAAGAGGCTCACCTAAAACAATATCAAAAATAATAATTATTTATATATATGTAAATGATAAGAAGGAGCAGAAAAATAACATACTGAAAAGTATGCGGTAGATGGTTGATATTTGAAAGAGTAAAACTTGAAACAAACTTGGCAAAAAGTATCAGTTTGATTTCCTAGATTGAGAATTCTATTGAAAAGACAAAAACTAGCAATAAAACAGCTGTTCAAAGGATCCTCCCGTAAAACAGTGCTGGTCAAATATTTAAACTAGATAGATAGATAGATAGATAGATAGATAGATAGATAGATAGATAGATATTTAAACTAGATAGATAGATAGATAGATAGATAGATAGATAGATAGATAGATAGATAGATACAAAACACAAAGTCACTTGTAACTTGTGCATACATCGTCCGATTCTGACCAAACGTCATAGGATGGACGCTGGCCCCGGCCTGAACACGTACATATGCCCATAGTGACACTCACCTATAGCGCCACCTGCTGGTGGTTGGAAATGTCACACTTCACATGTCAAGGTGTCACGCCTATCTGGATCGCTGGAGTGTCATCAAATTGGCTCATGTAGGGCTTCAGGACTTGGTGATGCTTCCTGGTGAAAACAATGACGCCACCTCATATGCTGTGGGCGTGGCCAGGTGGCGAAATGGCTTGCTTTGAACACCTTTTCATCATCGCACGGTCATGAAACTTGGCACACACGTCCACCCTGACGACCTCGTACATATGTGAAGGGTATCATGTGTAGGCGGAGCTAAATGGCTCTATAGCGCCCCCACAAATTTTCAAAACCCCCCTGCCATTGGGGATACTTGCGGCCTGCTCCACACTTGACGGACGGGTGTACGATCTGCGTGAGACGGCGTCCAGCGCCTACCCGCGCATATGTGCGTACATCGCTGCTTGCAGCTTTAATTTTACTTCTTCTCTGTCTTCTGGGACGAATTATGTGCCCGTAACATTTGCGAAAAGTCACAGATTTTTGCTGGCGCGTCATGCCTGTGAAAAAATTTGATAATTTGGCAGTCGCGTGCATTAGCGTCGCAAAATGGCTCTATAGCACCCCCTACAATTTTAAAAAATGCCAAATAAATGGGGTGACTTTGGCGTAGGACGACAAAATTCGTACACGTGTATCATACCCAGACGCACAAAAATGCTTATGGACACCATGGTGCCAGATGCACAAGAAGTCGGCCATTTTGGGTGGAAGTTGCGTTTGGAGCCATTTTTGCCCATTTCCACACCTCGCATATGATCAAACTCGTCCTACAGATTAAATGCTAACGCCTTCAAACTTGCCCAGGTTACTCTTAAATCATGGGGGATTAAAAGTTGAATACAACTTTCCCCAAGTCTGAACGCTGTGGCTTTGATGACCCCTCAAAGTTCGAGGACTCGCCACTACTCGCAACAAAACACAAAGTCGCTAATTTGTGGATACATTGTCCTATCCTGACCAAACATCATAGGGTGGACGCTGGACAGAGCTTGAACGTGTACATATGCTCATACTCACACTCACCTATAGCGCTCCTGCTGGTGGTTGGAAATGTCAATTTGTTTCCACATCTCGCATATGATCAAATTAGTCCTACAAATTTAATGGCAACGGCTTCAAACTTGCCCAGGTTACTCTTCAGCCATGGGGATTAAAAGTGATGTGGCCATGATGACCCCTCAAAGTTCGAGGTCTCGCCACTACTCGCCACAAAACACAAAGTCACTTATAACTTGTACTTGTATACATTGTCCTATACTGACCAAACGTCATAGGGTGGATGCTGGACACGGCCTGAACGCGTACATATGCTCATACTCACACTCACCTATAGCGCCACCTGCTGGTGGTTGGAAATGTCACGTTTTTTTTAGTTGTAATTTGCTCACTAATTTGTTTCTTTCTTTTTAGTTGCTGGAGACTGGTGGTGGTCTCGGTGACTGGGTGGTGGTATCCCCCCCCTCCCTTGTCTGCTGTGTCCTGGGAGCGGGTTCTTCACTTCACTGAGTGTGTGTGGGTCACGTATGTCGGGTGGTTTTAGCCTTGTCCATCCACTCAGCTCCAGCTCCTTAATTGATCTCCCTTATTTTTGATTTTCTTTTGGACGAATGATGTCGAGATTATTTTAAACTATTTAAAATAAATTGTATTTTTCTAAACCTTGGTGAACTGCGTCTCCTGCCTCAAAGAGTATACTTACCTGTGTGCCTTGTGCTCTCCCAAATTATTTCTCGGGGTGAAATTCCCCGGGTGGCGTTGTCGGTTTTCTTTCTTAATTTGGTTTAATTTCCCTTTTGCACCTTATCCTCGCCACATATGCATACTGGCTATCTGGATGCAATGGTATCAGAAAAATGCAGAACTTCAGTCAATGACTGTGTAGTCTGTGGAGTTAGATGGTAAAGAAGCTAAAATCGAATTGGTATCAGGCATAATTTGGAGCTGCAGGCACCACAATATTATTAATTGCTGTGGCCTTGATGACCCCTCAAAGTTCGAGGACTCGCCACTACTCGCAACAAAACACAAAGTCGCTAATTTGTGGATACATTGTCCTATCCTGACCAAACATCATAGGGTGGACGCTGGACAGAGCTTGAACGTGTACATATGCTCATACTCACACTCACCTATAGCGCCTCCTGCTGGTGGTTGGAAATGTCAATTTGTTTCCACATCTCGCATATGATCAAATTAGTCCTACAAATTTAATGGCAACGGCTTCAAACTTGCCCAGGTTACTCTTCAGCCATGGGGGATTAAAAGTGATGTGGCCATGATGACCCCTCAAAGTTCGAGGTCTCGCCACTACTCGCCACAAAACACAAAGTCACTTATAACTTGTACTTGTATACATTGTCCTATACTGACCAAACGTCATAGGGTGGATGCTGGACACGGCCTGAACACGTACATATGCTCATACTCACACTCACCTATAGCGCCACCTGCTGGTGGTTGGAAATGTCACGTTTCACACGTCAAGGTGTCACACCTATCTGGATCGCTGCAGTGTCATCAAATTGGCTTATGTAGGGCTTCAGGACTTGGTGATGCTTCCTGGTAAAAACAATGACGCCACCTCCTGCGCTGTGGGCGTGGCCAGGCGGCAAAAGTTGTGTGATGGCGTTGGCGGTTTCGAACACCTTTTCATCATCGCACGGTCATGAAACTTGGCACACACGTCCAACCTGACGAACTCGTACATATGTGAAGGGTATCGTGTGTGGGCGGAGCTAAAGCTTTATAGAGCCCCCTACAAATTTTCAAACCCCCCCTGCCATTGGGGATACTTGTGGCCTGCTCTACACTTGACGGACGGGTGTGCGATGCGCGTGGGACGGCATCCAGCGCCTACCCCGACATGCGCATGTGCGAGGGCCCGTACATCACTGCTTGCAGCTTTAATATTATTATTATTATTATTATTATTATTATTATTATTATTATTATTATGTTTAGCAGTGTCAAGTAACGTAACCTGAAATGTGTTTCACAAATTGCAATTGGGGAATATGACTTGGCTACAGCTCTGAAAAATTTCAGTCTGCTTCTTCAACTTAACAATCTATTTAAAACATTTTTTAAATTTACTACTGCATAACCAGCCAGGTGTATGTTGTCAAATAGGCTGCTATAGCTGAACCACCAGTATTAAGAACCATATCGGAATTTGGTATTGGTGTTTGCAGTAGATCTGGTCTCAGGGAAGCTGTGCACATGTCGATAGTGGCAATACAATCATACAAATATGCAATCATGCATCATCAGTGTCGACCAATGGAGGTGACTGTTTTAAAGTTATGTTGGGACTGGAAAGAATTATTGCCTCATAACCAGTATGCAACGGGATGGCAATGAGAACCATGTTTCTGTACCAGAATGCCAGTGGCGAAGCCATCTCTCTCATGCACATGTAGATGGAACGGCTGATGATAGTCAGGCAAACCCAACACTGGAGCCATGTTGAGAGCATGTTTCAGATCTTGAAAGGCTTTGTGCATTTCTCAGTCCATTGTGCCACCGATGATTTCAGTGTGGCGGCTTGCAAAACATAGTCCACAGTTGCATATTCAAAAATCCAGTGTCTGCAGTAATTAGCCATCCCCAGAAAAGAGAGCATCTGTTTTTTGGTTGTGGGGGGAGGCATGTTAGCTAGCAGTTTCACCCTCTCTGCTGACAAAAGGCGCTGTCCATCCTTCAAAACATGACCCAAATATGTCACCTCAGGTCAACAGAATTGCAACTTAGCCAGTGACGCTCTGTGACCACACTCAGGCCAGTCTCTGTAGCAGCAAGATAGAGTCTGTGTGGCTAGCTTCTTTTGATGGAGAAGCTATTAGGAGGTCATCTGCGTACTGCAAGAGAGTGGAGCCCCCTGGCAGGTGGAGCCCATGCAGGTCTCTTTGTACCACCGCTGCATACACCGTGGGACTCTCGACACAACCCTGTGACAAACGTCACCAAGTGTCCTGTTTACCTTTGAATGTGTATGCAAACAGATACTGGCTATCTGGATGCAATGGTATCAGAAAAATGCAGAACTTCAGTCAATGACTGTGTAGTCTGTGGAGTTAGATGGTAAAGAAGCTAAAATCGAATTGGTATCAGGCATAATTTGGAGCTGCAGGCACCACAATATTATTAATTGCTTGCAGGTTTTGCATGAACCGCCATTCATCTGGGCGGTTTGCTTTGGAAATTGGTAAAAATGGAAGTTGGAGTGTTACATGGGCTGGTGGTTTGAACAAACTTATTTTGATCCAATAGAGATTGAATGACACTGTCAATTCCTGCAATATCTTTGTGATTCAAATTGTATTGCTTAATCATTGGTAGCTTAGCATTAGGCTTGAGTGTGACTTTATGTGACAGAGCCAGATTTACAAAACGCACATGAAATTCATGCTTAGCTCACAAAATGGATGGAACCTCAGACAGCTCAGAAGGAGGTCCATACTGTGTGGAAAGAGTCAGCGAATGTAGACGGTGATAACTGAATGTGTTCACTTAAGTGTGCTACTCTTTAGTGTTGAGAAGCTGGTACAGCTTCTCTCAAGGCCTGGCACTGAGCCACCATGTCCAAGGTGTTACAGCTCACAGCCATAAGTAACGGCCACAGTGATGTGTGGATATGAATCTTTAGCATTAAACAATCCCTGCTGTGTGTCGGATAGCTGGACTGGTATGGCACATCTCTGGTGAACCAACAAACAAACATTGTTCACATTCCAATCCCTCTTTTATAACTAAAAACTCAGCAGTCAAATGTGTATACTGCTCAGAAGGGTTAAGTGCTGCAGTTCAATGAGGCCTCTTTGTTGCACATGAAGTTTTAGTTTTAGTTAAATTTCCTGAATGTTTGAAAGTGAAAGTGGAAAGCAAATTGAAACTTTTTTTTTTTTAATAGATAGTTACATAGATAAGTAGATAGATTACTTTATTAATCCCCGAAGGGAAATTAGGTCGTCGTAGCAGTCCGGTATTTTTGAATACAATAAAAATACAATTGAATAAAAATAAAAACACAGAAAGGGACAAGGTTCCCATTAGTGGGACAAAGATCAGGTATCAGGTTTAAACAGGTATCAGAAAAGAATACATCACACCAGAGCTTTCAATAGTTTATTTATTTATAAATAAATGTATATTGTTCTCTGTTACATATATTGTTCTCTGTTACATACTTTGTTACCAAGCTGTTTTGTGTTGTTTTTACCGTTAATATAAATTTTAATTATGTTTTTAGTTTCACATTTTTGTAGTGGTGTAAGCTATGCAGCATTAGCTTGCACTTCCTGGTGTAAACACTGAATCTTTGCATGTTTAGGAGCAGAGGTACAGAGGAAGAGACAGAAGGCTAATATGTTTTAATGTCTTCTGCAGGTATGTGTTTTTCTTTGTTAAGTTATGAATTTTGTTATTTCTGTTTAGCTACCCCACTGCACGCTCTGTGTTCCTTTCGCCACCAGGTGGCATTGTTTGTCTCTTGTATATGTTCTTTTATGTTTTTGAGATTTGTGAATTGAGCGTAGATAAAATGTTCTCTGAAATCTTAAAGCTCTGCCCTGACAGTCCCGTTTTGTGTTGCTGAGGGAGCAGAGTTACAGAGGAAGAGACAGAAGGCTAATATGTTTTAATGTTTTCTGCAGGAGAAAATAAACACAGGAAACAGTGCATCGACTCATATTCCGTCATTCCCCAACCACACACACCCGTTACAGTAGCATGGTAGAACCAGTGCAGCTTTGCAATGAAAACCGAGTCAGACCAAGAGGGAGGCCGAGAGGGTGGGAGAAGGGGGAGGGGTGACTGTGCTTAATCCTTTCAAAATATTACAGCTGTAACTTCATCTGCAAGTGTCACCAGATCAAAATTTCGACTTTAAACAAAGTATCACATCTAAAAACAAACAGATATACCATATGTCCAATCCAAAGTCTGGATCGGGACTCACATGTGGGAAGAAAAACACCCAGAAAGCCTGTTAATGCAGTCTAAATGCACTTATTTATCTAATTTATGAAGTATTGTGTATATAGTTTTACTGATGAGAGGAAATAAAGTAATGAGATAATGTCTAATGTGATAATTGTCAACTACCTAAATACATTTATTTGGTCTCATTTATAAAGTATTTAATGTGTTTGTTTTCAATAACACCTGCATTACACAAACTTATTGAAGTTAATATAAGGTTATGCAGAAATATCAGTAAAATTGGTCAGGAATGTTCATTTATACACAAATTCACTCTTCTCACAATTTAAGGTCTATTGTGAATTGGGTCACGTTGGTTTGTCATTTTTAAAAAGTGGGTCCCAAGAAAAAAGTTTAGGAAACATAGTTTTAGTCTATAAAATATTATCCCCAACTGTGAAAAATGGTTCAGATAATGACTAAAATATATGACCACTTCATATCCTCTTCTGTAGTTGGGCCCAGCTTATTTTAAGTCTATGAGGTTTCATTTGATGTTACAACTTGACTTTCAGGACTTATGTAATTTGTGGAGGGGCAACTAGTTGTCATGGTACCCTATAAAATAAACAGCTCTTTCTTCATTCATAATTGATTTTCTTAAAAGGTATAATAATTCAATACAAATTGTGAAAAGTAGGCTACCACAAATTTGATAGGAACCATGTGTAATTATTTAACAACCACCAATTAACAGCTAGCAACATCTACAGAGTGCAATAACACTGCAGCAGCATCCATCATTTCCTTCAGGAGATGCACATTTCTACTTTTTAAAAACCCACCCCAAACCCACCTTGACAGCTCATGTATAAAATATTATTATGTTAATACAAATGCATATATCCACATCCATATTTCCACACATGGATCTACGTACATGGATCTATTGGATAGTTTGAAATACTCTTGTAAATTATTCTTGTAAATTAAACTTTCTGACTGTTTCACAAAATATTGCAACAACTTTTCCTCAGAATTATTTTTATGCAAATTTAAAACTCTTTTGTGTGAAATATTGCAACTTTTACAAATGTCCCGAGGACATTACAGCAACATAAAAAGGGCCATCCTTGATCGACTGGGTTTCTCCACGGAAGACCATCGCCGCAGGTTCTGGGGAACCAAGCTGGGACCCGCTGATCGGCCATTTGTTTTTTGCCCAGCAGCTGAAAGACGCAGCAACTAGATGGCTGCAGCCCAGGGATTCCACTGGCGAGGGCCGGCTACTGGAAAAGATCATCTTGGAGCAGTTGTGAAGGGGCTCCCAGCTGCCACCTCGGACTGGGTGTGCTGCCACCGCCCGGCGGACCTAGCCATTGCCATCACCCTGGCGGAGGACCATCTCCCGAGCCCGGGCACATGAGGGCCAGCCTCTCCCGCCTGTCCCACGCCGGCACCCTGGAAAAGACCCACGCTGGGTCCCCCGCCCCACACACCCACTCTCTTCCCCGCACTAACCCTCCTTCTCCTTTCTTTTATCCCCAGGTTCCAGCCACTACAGGTGCTGCTCTCGGCCCACAGAGGGTTCCTCAGGCGGCAGGGCTGGAGGTGTGGACAACCCGGAAACTTCCACCGTGAGTCCCCGCTCATGGAGGTCGGGCAAGTGGTTCGGGTTGTCCGCCCTCCAGCACCCTCCCCCGGTCCAGGAGGGACGTACAGCGTTCCGGTAAGGATTCGGGGGGGTACACATCAGGCGAGGGTGGACTCAGGCTTCGACCCGGGGCTTTGATAGAAGCAGGATGGATGGATATTAGGTGTGTGCATGGAGATATTCACAGATACCCTGTAGTACCAGTGGAAATTCGGTTTAAGGGTAAAAAGCATAGTGTGAAGGCTGCGGTTAGCTTGACGCCTGACGCACCCCCTGATTCTAGGTACTGATTGGCCAGGGTTTGATAGGCTAGTGGGACAATGTGTGGGGGTGTGTTCACGGCCGACAGGGACATGAGATATGTGCGCTGTGCTCAGCGGTGACGCGAGGTTGTCCGACACTGCAGACGGGGAGGTGGAGCCAGCGGTGCCTTTTCAGGAGGCTCCACAGGTTCCCGTGTTTGACTCCATGGAAGATTTTCCACTCGAGCAGTCTCATGATGATACTCTACACTTTGCCTTCGACCAAGTGATAAAAATTGATGGTCACATGGTGCGCCCTGACACAGCGTTAACATATCCATACTTTTCATTGCGCAGGGACAGATTATACAGAGTGAGCCGTGACACTCAGACAGGTGAAATAATTACCCAGTTGCTGGTACTGAAAAGCCGCCGGGAAATAGTCTTCCAGGCGGCTCATTTTAACCCGATGGCTGGACATGATGGGGTGTGAAAAGACACTGAACCGTGTAATGGCCCGATTCTATTGGCCTGGCATTTGGGCAGACGTGCGCCGCTGTTGTGCGTCTTGCCCTGAATGCCCGTTGGCTAACCGAACATCCCGAGAGCGCCTTTGCGGCCATTATCATTGATTGAGGTCCCGTTTGAACGTATTGGGATGGACCTCATCAGGCCATTTCACCGGAGCACACGTGGATATCACTTTGTGTTAGTTCTTGTGGATTACGCAACACGATTTCCAGAGGCAGTGCCGCTGCGCACCATCTGACCAAGGCACCCAATTTATGTCACAAACACTGAGAGAACTGTATGGATTATTGGGCATCAAGTCAATTCGAACCAGTGTTTACCACCCTCAAACTGACAGCCTCGTTGAGCGCCTGAATAAGACTTTGAAGTCCATGATCCGTAAGTTTGTTCACGATGATAGTTGCAATTGGGATAAGTGGCTAGATCCTCTGTTGTTTGCAGTGCGCGAGGTACCCCAGGCCACCATGGGATTTTCTCCCTTTGAACAGCTGTTTGGCAGGAGACCACGCAGGGTTTTGGACCTAGTTAAAGAAAGCTGGGAGGAAGGTCCAAGCCCCAGTGAAAATGAAGTTCAATACGTCCTGGACCTGAGAGCAAAACTCCACACACTAGGAGAATTTTCTCCGAGCCCAGGAACGTCAGCAGTGGCTGTACAGCAGAGGATCTAGGTTTATCTCACCGGGAGATAAAGTGCTTGTATTGCTCCCATCTTCCAACTACAAATTACTTGCCAAGTGGCAAGGGCCCTTTGTGGTCACATGGCGGGTGGGTGAGGTTGACTATGAGCTCGTACGATCTGACAGGGGAGGGGCGACACAGATTTATCACCTCAACCTTATTTATCCTTAAAGCTTGGAGAGAGGCTGAGTCTGTTTGCCTGGTGACGGCAATTGCAGAGAGAGATGAGTTGGGGTCTGAGGTACCAAAATCGACCAATCCTGCCTCGCTCCTTTGTGAAAACCATCTCTCACCATCCCAGAGAGCAGACATAGCCAGGTTGCAGCAGTGTTATGCTGATGTGTTCTCCACACCTGCCAGGACGCACAAGCCTTATCACCTGGGCATGACGGTGCGTTCACGGCCCTATCGGTTACCTGAACACAAGAGAAAAGTGGTTCAGGCAGAACTGAAAGCCATGTTGGAGAGAGTCCAACAGTGCCTGGTGTAGCCCCATCGTTCTCATAGTTAAGAAAGATGGTTCTATCCGGTTCTGTGTGGACTATCGCAAGGTGAATGATGTTTCACAGTTCGATGCCTATCCTATGCCCCGGGTCGACGAACTCCTGGATCGCCTGGGCACTGCTCATTTTTTTACGACGCTGGATTTGACCAAAGGCTACTGGCAGATTCCCTTATCTCCAGAGTCTAGGGAGAAAACGGCCTTCTCAAATCCGTACCAATTCGTTACACTTCCGTTTGGGTTGTTCGGGGCCCCAGCCACATTTCAACACCTCATGGACCAGGTGCTGCGTCCACATGCTGCATATGCTGCCGCCTACCTGGATGATGTTATCATCCATAGTAACACCTGGGCGGAGCATGTGCGGCAGGTGGCTGTGGGCTCGAGTCAGTGAGGCAGGCGGGGCTCATGGCCAACCCAATAAGTGTGCAGTTGGACGGAGGGAGGTACGATATCTGGGGTACCACTTGGGCGCCGGGCAGGTGCGTCCACAGGTAGATAAGACAGCAGCGATTGTGGCCTGCCCAAGGCCCAAGGCCCAAGACCAAAAAAGAGTTGCAGCAGTTTTTGGAACTGGCCGGCTATTAGCGGTGATTTATTCCGAACTTCGCAGAGCTGACCAGCCCCTTGACCGACCTCACCCGAAAGGGTGCCTCAGAGAGGGTAAAGCAGGCCCTCTGTGGGGAGCCTCTTCTCCACACACCTAACTTCTCTCTCCCTTTTGTCCTGCAGACTGATGCGTCGGGCAGAGGGCTGGGGGTCGTTCTGTCCCAGCAGGTACGGGGCGTCGACTGCCCGGTTCTCTACATCAGCTGGAAGTTGTCCGAAAGGGATGCCAGGTACAGCACAGTGGAGAGGGAGTGCCTGGCCATCCGGTGGGCGGTCGATGCTCTGCGGTAGTACCTTTTGGGGCGACCATTCACCCTCTGCACGGACCACACTCCCCTCCAGTGGCTCCACCGCATGAAAGATGCCAACGCCCGGATCACCCGTTGGTATCTGGCACTGCAGCCGTTTAAGTTCACGGTGATCCATAGGCCTGGGGGCGCAGATGGCTGTGGCCAACTTCCTTTCCCGCTCCCATGGGGGGGGGGTTAGGCCGGACGGCTCCCTGGCCTAAGTCGGGCGGTGGAGGTATGTGGAGGGGGCACGGTGCATTAGCTGCAGGAGAGAGGTGTGGAGAGGCTCAGGAGAGCAGCGCCAGGTGAGAGTGATTGACACACCAGTATCCTGTTGAGCTAATCACTCTCTCCTTTTAACGCAGTAGCGTGCTGGACCTGGGGAAAGAGAGACACACGAGACAATGAGAGACGCTCATGGCTTCGGCAGCACTGAAGCAAAGGATATGCCTGCGAACGACACCGACTGAGTTGTATTGTATCGTGAACCAAAATAAACAATTAAAACGTCATCGCCGTTTGAGTCATTATCTGCTGAAGAACCCACAGTGGCATCAGACCATGCCACAGGGATAAAATGATCTCTAGACATATCTGGCAGGGGCAGAGACCGAGGATCAGGTACAGAACGCTGCAGTTACCTAAAAACAAAGGAGGGCTAGTACTTCCATGCCTGAAGAGGTACTATCAAGCTGCACAAATAAAAATATTGTTGAATGAAGCTTTGGTTCGAATTAATCGCAAAAAATTACTTGAGAATACAAAGTTGATTATTAAGATGGAATGGGTATAATTTAGAATTCATACCAATTAGAACAGATAAGAGTTTTAAAAACTGGGAAGGGGGACCTACGATATTCTGGGAGCTCTTTCAAATTTCAAATTTATATAAGGGAGAGGAAGACTTAAAGGGAAATGACACAGTGTATATAAAAGAGAGGTGGGAGAGGGGGAAAAATATTGTCATATCAGTGGACCAATGGGAAGAGATAAATGAACGCAGTGGAGAACAACTTGCTCCTTATCTTGGAGAGAACACGGGTGGAAGAACATCATAAGATTCTTTAGAACACCAGCACAGACAAAGTATCATGATAGAAAGTGTTAGAAAGAGATTATGTGGAGCTGATGAAGTGGAGCATTTCCACATGTTCTGGGTTGTCCATCCATCGGCAGCTACTGGCAGGAGCTTAAGAAGTGTATGGATAAAATACTGAAACTGGACAAGATTTGGGGACAAATCTTGTCCAGTTTCATTTATTTTTGTGTTTCCTGTTGAACTTTAAATACTGAAGCATTGAAAGCAGAAACTATCCTGTTCAAAGGACCAATTTGTGTTATTTTTTGTAATTTAATTTTACGTGCAACATTGATTATTTTATTGTAACATTTGATAAGTTAAAAAGCCTTTTCTAGCTCACACACAGCTCACAATTTCTGTGTTTCTGTTTGTCACCACAGTTGCCAAGTAAAGATTTAGAGATCCAGTCCTGACTCCTGCGTCTCCTTTCCAACTCGGGACACAACAGAGACATACAATGGAGAATAGAGATTACATATATTTAATATATGATAATGACTACTTAACCCAATGAGACACAACAAAGACTGTGGTTCACTAGAGTGGAATTAATGTCCTATTTCCATGGAGATGGTAAGGACAAATAACATTTTTCCAATCTATAAAACTAGATTTGAGCTTGCAATTAAAGCCTGTGCAGATGTACATACGTCCTACCTGTCTCAGCGGAGATGCACTGGCTGTCATTACCACCAGAGGAGCAGCAAGACTATGATGACTGTATAAATAAATGATATTTTGGTACATGTTAATTTGTGAACTTTTATTAGCTTTGGACAGAGCCAGGCTGACTTTTTTCTCCTGTTTCCCCATATGTGTGTGTGAGCTGTTCGTATTGATGTCATCCCTGTAAAAAAGGAGACTTTGACCTGGAGAGAGTAAGCCCATATTTATTTATCTGTAAAACTCAGTATATACGTAACTGCATGAATCTATTTTGGAAAGAGACGTGTTATCATGATCTGTGATTTACATGTTTGATGTTTTAATTTGAGCAAATCTTACTTTTAAGAATATAATGTTGATAGGAGTAATGTGCTGAGTGTAATATTTAGAATATTTATCACTCTTTATTTCTGCTCTTCTGTGTCTCAGTCTGGAAGTAAAGTGGCACATTTGTTGGCTTTGCTAGACCCCAGCAGCCAAGTAAGTGAACAGACCCCAGCAGCCAAGCAAGTGTATCTTGAGAAATTGCTTTGACACTTAGCTGCTATGCTAATGGCTGCTATGAGAGCATGGTCAGACTGAATAATGCAGTGAAATGAAATGGCAATTCTGTCTGAGTATCAGGCTAGCAATGCATTGAGTTGAGTATGTGCAGTCAGCTCACACTGCATACTCAAAATTCTTGATAATTTAGTATACATGCGGGTGTTTCTTGCATACATAATCCAAATAATATGCAGCTGAAACATTACATACTCAATCTGACATATGGTGGACAGCATGACAGCTCCTCCAGTGAAGCCAAAACATCTCAATCGCCCCCTGGTGGCTGGCCGTAGTATAGGACATAAAGTCGGCCCTCTCCATGTTGTCAAGTAAAAAAACAAAAAAAACTCCAAGCACACATAATTTTTTTTTTTTTGTAGGTAGGTAGTTCTTATGCTGATGTTACTTATAGATGAAAGATGTTTCTGTTTCCAGTTTTGCCCTACAATTAATGTATATGGAGGTCTAGTCAATGTAACTTACATGTAAGAGCACAGGAGCAACTGCTGAAGAAGCTGCTCAATATTTGGAGTTTCAGTATGGACAGTACAACATAAAGGTTATGAATATCACTTTAAAGGATAAAACTGGTGTAGTGTTTTCTTATTGTAAACATGGCCTGTGAAAAGAATAAAATCTGCAATGCTTTTCTGTTAATAACTATGGTCTATCTATCCACCACCAGAAATATATATTCCATATCATGTAACTATTTGAACTCCATGGTATTCTAAAATAAAACAAGTCACAGATTTTTTTTTTTTAAACAATGTCTTTCAAGATAACATACTGATGATTACAGTATGATTATACTGCGAGTGTCATGTTTTGAAAAAGTTGATACCCGAGGCAGGGCCACAGCCAAGACCAGAGCAAAAGAACCATGATGTCATCAGATTCCGGTTCTAAATTCTAAATTCTGAATTCTAAATTCTACATTCTAAAAGGTCGAAGCAAAATAACAAGTTTTGGCTCTGGGGTGACCATGATGTGTGGTGTACCCAAGGCAGTGCTACAGCCAAGACCAGAGCAAAAGAACCATGATGTCATCAGATTCTGGCTCTAAATTCTAAATTCTAAATTCTATATTCTATATTCTAAATTCTAAATTCTAAAAGATCGAAGCAAAAGAACAAGTTTTGGCTCCGGGGTGACCATGATGTGTGGTGTACCTGAGGCAGGGCCACAGCCAAGACCAGAGCAAAACAACCATGATGTCACCAGATTCCTGTTCTAAATTCTAAATTCTGAATTCTAAATTCTACATTCTAAAAGATTGAAGCAAAAGAACAAGTTTTGGCTCTGGGGTGACCATGATGTGAGGTGTACCCGAGGCAGTGCCACAGCCAAGACCAGAGCAAAAGAACCATGATGTCATCAGATTCTGGTTCTAAATTCTATATTCTATATTCTAAATTCTAAAAGATCGAAGCAAAAGAACAAGTTTTGGCTCCGGGGTGACCATGATGTGTGGTGTACCCGAGGCAGGGCCACAGCCAAGACCAGAGCAAAAGAACCATGATGTCATCAGGATCCTGTTCTAAATTTTAAATTCTGAATTCTAAATTTTAAATTCTGAATTCTAAATTCTAAATTCTGAATTCTAAATTCTAAATTCTATATTCTGTATTCTATATTCTATATTCTATATTCTATATTCTAAATTCTAAATTCTAAAAGATTGAAGCAAAAGAACAAGTTTTGGCTCTGGGGTGACCTATTTAGAGTGCAAGCAGATCTGCTGAAACATCCTGAGATAAGTCAATTGGGGTAGTGCAATTGTCCAAGGGGAGAGCGCTCCTAATATCCATGAGGCTGGGTGGAGAAGCTGCGGGTGCATATCTTTGTGGTAGGTTCAAATATTCAAATGAAAGATTCTGGTTGGAGATGCAGATCAGATTGCATATAGGCAACAGGTCTTGTGGAAGAGACAAAAGGAAAAAAAAGAGTAAGAGTAAGCAATACAAATGAATGATAATGAGAAAGTCTGCAGAATTAATGTCTGGTAAAACACAAGTATTAAGTCTGTGTGGTAGTCTCAGAGACGAGAGTCCTGACATCAGGCATAATACACAGAACAATGGCATGTTAACATTGTCAAAGAATATCGTGACCTGCTCTGACTGGATGCTGGTTACATGTTGCTCAGCCATGAGAAACAGATGATTGGAGATTCAGATCAGGGAGGTTGTAGGCAGCAGGACATGTGGGACAGAGGGAAAAAAAAACATTTTAAACATCAACATGAGGTAGGTAGAGAGAGCACCTGAGTCCTCTTATCATACTGTCAAACAATATCAGTACTTGCAATCTCTTAATAATCAGTGTTAGTCTCTGCAGAGGGAGTTGGTAGAACTAAAGGCTCTCTATATAGTCCCCAACCACTCGCCTGTATGCAAGGGTAAATACACACTATATATGCATGAATATATGCATATTGTAAAGCTGAAAATGGGTGATTTGTCGTTGTTGTTTTATTTCTCTCTGGTTACATTTGTGGTTTTTAATGTACCGATGTGTGTAGTGACTGTGACTGTGTAGTGACTCAACATTGCAGAAGAACCACTCAGTTCACTTTCTTAACCTTCAAAATGTCATTCTCATTAGTGAAACAAATGTTTGCAGAAGAGTTTCTGCAACAAAGCTGACCAGTTGGCTTTATCTCTGTGTTCGGACAGAAAGCATTGTGTTGGTCTGCCTGTTTGAAGACCACAGTCTGTCTGTCATTTGACTGGTGTAGAGACCCCTAACGAGTAGCGGGTTCACAGTGTAAAGGAGGATACGTGTTTTGTTATTTATCCACAAGAGGCCCGTTGCACAAAACTAGGATTAAGATATCCAGGATAAGTGACTGAGCTGAGCTCAATGAATCCAAAACAAGAGCATCTAGGCTTAATAGGGTTGCACAAAGACCAAGCCAGGATGAGCAGACACGGATTCATCAAGCCAGGTGAAACTAATCCTGGATAAGTGCACGCTTGCGGCTCCCTCAAATAGACCCCGCCACCGATCACAGATTCACTGATTCACCACTTGGAATGCGTAAGTAGTGCACAATTACACACTCACCGCTCCGCTGAAACATCACAATTACAATCCAAATAGTTAATTCACATCTATGCAGTTGTACTCTGATTATGAATCAGTTGATTTAATTGAAATGGACTGCAGATATGAGTGAAATTGTGTAAATGTAACTCCATCAGACTGTATAACTCTTTGATAAATAGATGAGCTAATAATAATAATAATTTTAATTTATATAGCGCCTTTCAAAGGACCCAAGGTCGCTTGAATTTTCTTTTGGGATAAATAAAGTTTCTCTTTTCTTATGTTTACTCTACGTGTGTGTGTGTGTGTGTGTGTGTGTGTGTGTGTGTGTGTAAAATAAAAGGTCAAATGGAATATTCCTTTCTGCTCTGACAATGGCGTGCCCATTCTTGCAAGATGTGGTGGATGAGGAAGCACTTGTGCTCAGGAGAGCCTTCAGGCGAGAGAGGGTCTTCAGGGACCGGTTGAACCCACTGGCCTTCTCTGATAACCATCTATATGAAAGATACAGGTTTTCTGCAGATGGCATCAGGTATCTGTGCAGACTGCTGGGTCCCAGGATTCAACACCGCACAGCACGGAGCCATGCCCTGAGTGTGGAGCAAATGATTTGTGTGGCCTTGCGCTTTTTTGCAAGTGGGGGCTTCTTGTACTCAGTGTGGGATGCAGAACTGCTAAACAAGGCCACAATTTGCCGCACAATAAGGAATGTGTGTCTGGCTATCAAAGCACTGTCAGATGTCTTCATCTCCTTCCCTGGCCACAGAAGCCTCTGTGACCTCAAAGAGGAGTTCTATAGGACTGCAGGTAAGAACATCTACAAATTACAGGACAACTGTTAACAGTCATAGTAGGATAATCACTACTTTGTGTTACAGGTTTCCCCAATGTCATCGGTGCACTGGACTGCACACACATCAGGATAAAATCCCCCTCAGGTGCCCATGAGGCGGATTTTGTGAATAGGAAATCCTTTCACAGCATTAATGTTCAGGTGAACATAACTTTTTGATATTGTCAATTGATGAACACTGTACATTGCTTGTGATGTGCATTGATTGGCAAAATGGCTTTCGGACCTCTGAAATCTATCAGCGGGTATCACGAGGTGAGCCACACAACCCCTGTTAATAACCACTTTTTACATCATGACTGTGTCAAGAATGTCACTCTGTTTATGAGGCTGTAATAATGGTTGTTATTTTGACAGGTGAATTCTCTGGTGTGTTGCTCGGAGAATGCCTGCCAGCCTTTTTTCCTGACACCATTCACAGACGCCCAGGAAGCACAGCAGGCCTACAACCATGCCCATGCCAGGACGAGAGCCAGAGTGGAAATGACCTTTGGCCTCCTGAAGGCATGCTTTCAGTGTCTTCACAAATTAAGGATCAGCCCTTTGAGGGCATGCGGCATTACTGTGGCTTGTGTTGTCCTCCACAATGTGTCCTGCCTGAGGAAGGAGAGGGCCCCCAGAGTGCCACCAGCCATGGACTGGGACAATCCTGCAATCTTCCCTGATGACGAAAGTGGTTGGCTAGTGAGGGACCAATATGTGTCAAATTATTTTAGTTAATATACATGCTCTAAATTTAAGTTAAATATGTCCTGCAGTGGCAGAGGAATTTTTTATTTTCATTTTTTTAATTTATTTAATTTAAATTCATTTGGCCTCTTATGATGATTGTGCTGTATACTGTGTGTATACAAACTTGCAGGGAGGCTACTGCATCCGTTCATTTGATATGTATGGATTTGTCCTGCATTTATTTCAGTGTGCAGACATGTGGGGTGTATTATATACAGACCTTTGAATGTGTATTTATCCTTGTGTTGTATAATATGCTTTGATTCTGTGCTTTCTATCTTGTAGAGTCACTGTGTGACTTCAGATTTGAAAGGAGCTGATGGTTTACCTGTTTTGATTTATCCTTATTCAATAAAGGAACATAACGTTACACTTTGATGTGTATTTATATTTATATTTATATTTATATTTATATTTATATTTATATTTCCTATACTGAAGTACAATTACACGAAATGCTCCACAGCCCTCATTTTAACAACACTCCTCATCTAAAACAACGGGTTACAATATTATGACTTTATTCTTGTAAATTTATGACTTCATTCTCAGTCTCTTTTTTTTTTTCTCTGTGGCCCTAATATTCCATTTTTTATATATAGCCTTATAGTCTATGGGAAACTGTAAATTATCTAATGATTGCAACATCATCTACAATCATCATTTATCCAAAATGATTGAAATTAATGATCACAAACGTTTAAATAATGATCAGTGGGTCTAGTTATGTGATAACAATGTGTAGTGGGCAGTGGAATAACTATTGGTTTCCGTTTGTAGTGACTGCTGACTGAGATAAGGGATGAGATTAAATAGATCCTGGAACTTAGCCTGGTCTGGAGCAGGCTAACTCCACAGAATAAATCTCCATGGTAACTTATACCATAACATATCCTACTGCCCCCTATCCCGCTTTTGTGCAACCGGATCACGGATAAGTTGAGCCAGGATAACCAAGATATCCTGGCTTAATCCCTTATCCTAGTTTTGTGCAACGGGCCCCTGATGTATTGTAAGATATAGAATCAGAAGGGCAAAAACATAACATCTTTGTTTTGAACCTCTTGTTTCACGTCTACATCCTCTCTAATGTTTTGGTGTGTTTTCTTGAAGGGCTTATGCATATGAGAAAAAATGTATCTATTTAAATTTTTATTTTGTATAATAATCTTCCAGAGAAAGGAGGGTTTTATTTGTCTTCATTAGATCCCAAATTTTGGGAGAGGAAAGGTTAAACAGCCACCCCCCACCTCATCCACACCCACCATTACAGAGCTACAATGTGGATCATTCTTGTGGACAGTCACTGAAAGAAAAAGGTCATAAAGCTGTGTGTAGTGCCTCAACATTGCAGAAGAACCACTCAGTTCACTTTCTTAACCTTCAAAATGTCATTCTCATTAGTGAAACGAATGATCAGGATCAGACTTGAGCAGCTCAGCCTTCCGGATTCTCCATTCCTCCCTTCTTCAGTGCGACAATTGTCACTGTAATTCTGTTCTGCTTTCAGCTCGTCACGTAGATTTCTCTGAGAACCTGATCTACGTTGACTCAAGTCCAACAACAGCAGCCAGTACAGGCAGCACAATCACTGAAGCCCCTGAGGCACGGTCAGGGAAGGAAGGCTGGTGCATTTACCGGGGCAGAGACGTGTAGCAAAGGTCGGGGGCAGTTCAGCTGGCTGAGAGTATTAGCATCAGTAGTGCATGTAGTGAATGGATGAGTGTGGCGTGTATGTGTGTCATGTTGCCAAATCTGATATAAACTATGGAATAAAAGAGGCTTCATATATTGTTGGGGCATATATACATCCAAAAAACGACATGTTCTCCGTAAAGGTAGCCAGACAGAAGTACATAACGTCCCTCCTTATCTGTTATTGTTTTATCAAGGGTAAAAGGCAGAGAGCGATGGAGGAGAATTGCAACCCCTCTACTTTTTGAATTATAAGACGAGTAGAATACCTGGCCCACCCAACTTCTCCTCAGTTTTATATGTTCCAGGTCTGAAAGATGGTTTTGGCATCTATCTTTTTTAAGGAAGGACAAAAGTTTCTGGCGTTTGATGGTATGGTTAATACCCTTTACATTAAGTGAAACAACCTTAAGGTCACTCATGCAAAACTATGCCCTTCATATAGTTGGAGGTATTCTATGTAGCCACTGATGAAGCACAGAAGAGAAAAGGCAGCATCTGATCTGGTGCTTAATAAAAGGACTGGAACTAAACATACATAGTAAAAATGAAAACACAGTAAATAAGGCTGTCTGTGAAAACCCCTCCCCAACCGGTGGCTCAGAACCCTGAATGAAATAGAGGCCACCAAACAAAAAAACAAGAACAAAACACAACCTTACAAAGGCCTTAAGAGTTTTAGGGCAGGGCTTCAATGGCTGCTTCAGTGCTCTTTTTCATGCAGACTCTGCGCAGGTGGCATGACAGGGTTTCCTGGGTTTTAAGACACAATGCGCAAAGCAGATAATGTCTGTATGAAGGTTTCCTGGAAAAAGAAAAGAAAGGTATAAAGGTTAATGTGGTTAACATGGGAATAATAATAGGTTAATTCATAATAGGTTGATTAAATAATGTGCACAAAATGTACAAACTTAAAAAAAAACAACACACAATTGCTCTACCTGAAAAGCTAAGCATATACTCTGAACATTGCAAAACCAGTCTATGCAATTATTAAATTAATTTCATTAATTTGCACCTTGGGGTAATATTCTGGGCTTAAAGCAAAAAATGTGTCAACCCAGAATATTACCCCAAAGTGAAGTACAAGTGTATATGCTAACCACCGACAGCTGTATGCTACAGAGAAATGTACATGCACACACATAAAGTCACAGCAAAGTGTTGTGTAGCCCTCCTAAACTGTAAGTGCAGTTTTCTCATTAGTTCACAGAATATTACTGCATATATCTTTCTGCATAATTCTTTCATGTATAAACATGCATTTGAAATGCACAAAGCTCAACACTGAACTACAGGAAATGTAGGGAACTAAAACGCCCAGCAGGCATCTGATCCTGTATGGAAATTGGAAGAAAAAGACCTGTGATGTTACAAATGTTAATGGTTAAAGAGAGACAGCCTCAGTTAGAGAAAGCTGTGGAAGAAAATGGTCACTTCATTTATTTGAAATCATTTGTGAATCTTGCTGAGAAACAAGACGTCTATTGAGGTCACACATGCTGGGTTAACTTTGTTTTTCTTATTTATTTTGAATATTTTAGCCACTATTTTAACAGATTAATAGAGAACTGTGAACATTTTTGTCCATGTCTGATAATTTTGTTCTAACAGACCTGGTTTTTCTTTCTTCTTTTTTTTTTATCACTATCCCTTTTAGAATGTGAGCAAACAAATGAATCATTTTCAGCTGACGTTTCTAAATGATGTTTCTAAATGATGCTAGTTTGGGAATGCCCAACATTGACTTGTATATGTATTATTCTTCTGGCCGTCAGTCAGAAGGCACAAAATGTTCAGTGATTCACGATTAAGCTCTTAACGCATTAGTGCCCCCTGTCCGCAATGTACTTAAGTTATAATGAGGATTTGCACTTTAAGTTGGAAGTTACATTTTCCCCCTCTGATGCATTCAAAACTACGAACCTCAGCTGTCCGTAGTCTTTTAGAAATTTTGGCTGAAGGGGGAAAAAAAAAAAATCATCCTACTTGTAAAAGCAGTGTGTAATTTTGGCTTTTACTTGGGTTTGTTGTTCGCTGAGTGAATCCCACAATACATGCACTTATTCAGACTATAGTAGACTCAAAGTAGAGCTGGCAAACTGGCGAATTTTACTGTTAGCGATGCATGCATGACATCTGTTACCTTGTGTCCTCTCTCTGGCCCATGTGTCAGTATAATGCACCGCTCCAGACTAGGTTATCTTCTCACTGATACTGCTGGCTGTTTATTGGTGCCACAGTAAACGGTTAGCTAGTTTAAAATAGAAAAAGTATGTTGGTAAACAAATGACAGCAGTGGCACCATTATCACCTAACACTGTTCAGTTTGTAACCCTCCTAATACAGCAACAGCCCTTAAAGAGTACTGCATTGGTTAGATGCATGTTAGATAATAAAGATGTCCTTTGACTAATGCTAAATAGTGAGCTCTCTGCTAGGAATAAGCTTCAAATAAATGATTGTATTAGACATCTTGAAAAAATGACATTGTGATTCCATTAAGATTACTAACAATTAAACAACCATTGTTCCACCACAGCATGCCCAAACAGCCATTCACATTCACCCACCCAGTGCAGAGTTCGTCTGCATGAGCCACACAAACTGAATAATTCTCACTCGCTACTTCCTTGACTTCTATATGCATTTGATTTTTTTTTTTCCTTGAGGCTAGCTAAGCTGTGCAAGAAAGTGAATTTTCAGTTGAATGATTGCATTGAAGTTTTAATGCAAAGTACTGTATGCCATTGTTGTGAATAATGCTGGTCTGCATTGCTCTCTAAATGTCTGTGATATGTATAACTATGTAAGTCAAAATTTGTTTGACTGTTGTATACCAGGTACTATCAATAAAAATCAGAACATGATTTTTCATTGAAAAAAAAAAAAGACTGCACATTAGCACAGTGCCATATAGTGGCAGGAAAGGAGACGACCTGACACAATATGAAAGCATACTTAAGGGGAGAAATTATATCATTCTCAGCATATAAAAATAAGTGCTCAAAGCAGAAACAGACTGACATTGCTAATCAGATTTTAAACATAGACAAACAATATGCAAATTCACCTTCACCTGATCTGTACAAGGAGCACCTGAAACTTAAGGCAGCTGTGTCACTACTGCTGGAAGCTCTGTAAAGTGAATGAAAACAAGGGGGGTGAATGAAAAGTGAATGAAAACAACAAAAACCTTGTGTGTATGTAACTTGTAACATGTGGAATTAAAAATATTTTCTTATTTTTCCTCCATGAGCATGTAAAAACTGGTGAAATAAATCTGAGTTCAAATGGTTTTCACTTGTATTTGCCTCTTTATTTTAAGTTTTAAACATTTCAAAGTTCCATAACTGTACAATACAAAATGTAAATACTTCAGATATGTCTGCTTCAACCAAAATTAGAAATATATGCCTTTAGTAAGTTTCCCGGAGCAGGGACTTCTGGTAATTTTGGAAGGTGTGGAAAGCTTTCAATCAATGTGTTAATATAAGAGAGCATCCTTTGGTTTTCCTTTGGAAGATTTTTTGAGATGAAGATCTCTCAGTACTGACTTATCTCGTTAGCGTCAGCATATGTGCCAAAATTTTCCAACTGAGTTAATTGTAACAGGGGGGAAAACATTTTAAGCATCAACATGAGGCAGGTAGAGAGAGCACCTGAGTCTTGACTTGCCTTGACTGGGGAGAGAGAATATTTACAGTTACAGAGTCTGGGACATGCAGCAAGACTCTAACTCTAAAACTCCAACTCTGAAATTTTCCAAATGACTTAATGAGTTAGTTTAAAGGAATGTCTTTTATTGATTTACATAACAGAATGGAACTACCACCATCAGTCCACCTCCAGCACCTCCACACCACTCGTAAGTAAGCTGTTCATGACCTAGTAAAAGTTTCTAATATATTGTTAATTGTAGCAGTGTAGTTAAATATATATTTATGGTGCAGGAGAAAGAGGAAGAAAAAGAAGAAGACCCATATTTGAAGTGACCTCTTCGGGGTACGACACCATTATTTTGGAGGACAAGAAAGAGGCTGTTCAGTTTTTTTGTTTATAATTTAATATGTATTTTTTTTCATTATTTCATCATTGTTTTTTGATAATTATTTGAATCATTGTTTAATAAATTAGTTTAAAATACGTCTACACCTTTACCACGCTCTTCATCCCAAGCACAACACTGACTCCAGCATAGGAATTTATACTTAAATTATTTAAGTTTATTAAATGAGCCATATAAGAGAAGCACAGAACCTCAGAGTAATTAGAGAGTCTGTAAATATTCTAAAAAGATGCAGAGTACATGAAACACAGGAGACATTTTTGTATTAACATCACCACACTTTACTAACAGACATATTAAACATTTTATACATATAAATAGAATACTATGGATGGATAGGCTTAAATCACATCTACAGACTCCAAGCATTCCAAACATATATGTATCAGAGAGTGCAAGCAGATCTGCTGACACATCCCGAGATAAGTCAATTTAATGAATCAGAGCTGACTCATCTCATTAGTGTCAGCATATGTGCCAAAAAAAATTCCAAATTGTGATTTTTTAAATGAATTGATTCAAGTCAAAGTGTGTGAAACTAAACTCAAATAAAGAGTAAAAGGGGTTGTAATGAAAGCAAAAAAAAACAAAAACGTTTTGAGTGTGAAAGCATGGTATGATGGCTTTTTACAGACACTCACGCAGCAGCACAGAGCTATCAACCAGAACAAAAGGAGAACCAAAAAAAACAGTTTTGAGTGTGAAAGCATGATATGATGGCTTTTCACACACACTCACATAGCAGCACACACACCTTCCATAATGTTAAGAAGGACTGCAACTAAAAACTCTGCCATCCTTCAGGAGGTCCATAACATCCAACTTGGCCTTTTCAACCGCAGCTTCAATGGCTGCTTCAGTGCTGTTCTTTAAGCATGCCCTCTGCAGATGGCACGACAGGGTCTCTTGTGTTTTTAGACTGTCAGGGCAAACACGGCCACTTCCTGTGCTGATTTAGCTTTTAACGGTGCTAAAACCTAGCCCAGTGCAAGACCTTTGCCAGACGCAGAGGCCAGTCATCAGGTTGACATTAGCCTGTGAGCGAATAGGCAAAAGGCAAACCGAAAAGGGACGAACTTTGTCCCGTATTACTGTGAGTCAAAAAATAGTCAGTAAAATGCCAATGGAAAATGAATAACAGTGCGCTTTATATTCAGTTAAGCTGGAATCTATTATTAACAAGATCCCTTAACTACCTCAGACTATCTCAGGTAACTGTTTTGTTCAAAATGGATAATGGCTAATTTAAGTTCACTGTAATACGTATTAATACTAGACACAAGAAAAATAGGGTAACATGTTCATACCCTAATTTAACATACTCCTACTAAGGCACTTATTGTCCACTGTATAGCACGATCACAATGAATGATTATTTATGCTGAGATTATCATACTGCACTGTGAGTAGTTGAATAACCTATTTTCTACAGTGGCACAATTACCTACCTAATTGAGCAATTTATTCACTTTATTATGAAAAAAAAAGTTGAGTCAAGTTTATTGAGGTACTCAATATTTCTCCTTTTGAGAGTATCTAACTTGCGTGTTTATATCTTAGCACTTTACAAGTTCCTGATTATCTTGACAGACATCTAGTTCACTTTATTATTATTATTTTACTATGGCAGACTTCCATTTTAGTTCCTTAAAAATAGTATCCCTTAATGTTAGAGGTATCCATGACAGCACCAAAAGAAAATCTATTTTTTATTTTCTGCAGAAGAAAAAATGCTGACTTAATCCTTTTACAAGAGACTCATTCAAGCGAATATGATGTGAAATTTTGGAAAACACAATGGGGTGATCAATGTTATTTTTGTCATGCCTCCCAACAATCAGCACGTGTAGCTGTTCTTCTTAATAAATTTAAAAGGTATTATTATTGAATCATTATATTCAGTTGAGGGTAGATGGATTATTTTGGTTTTCAAACTGGATAACACCGTCTTTATAGTCTGCAACTTGTATAATTATAACAACACAGCTCTAGCAAAAACTATGTGTATACAATTGTGTAAAAAACTTGAAGCTCTTAAATTAAAATACAAAGAAACACAATTAATTCTTGGGGGAGATTATAATGATGCTCCAGATGATCTTTTAGATAGAATACCGACAAGAACAATCCAACGCTCAAGATTTAAAAGCACTGAATTTATGTGTGAACAACTTTCAGTTATTGATGTGTGGCGATACTGATATAAAAGAATTTACCTGGAGTAATGCATAGATCTTTACAATCTAGGATTGACCCATGGCTTGTTTCACCTTCTTGTATACAATTTATTTCAGAATCATCTCACGATTTTGCTCAATTATCTGATCACAAAATGATCAAAACTCATTTAACAGGCATAACCACCAATCATTTTGAAATTTCAAATTATGTTGGTTCATTTTACAGCAATACAAGTCAAATTATCATATCAATGATTGTGATAGATTTATTGAATCAATAAAAAAATATATATACACCAACTATTTCAGAACACAAATTGTGACACGACCCATCACAAAATCTGAAATATCAGAGGCAATCCAATCAATGAAAAAAGGCAAATCCCCAGGCAACGATGGTCTCTCAGTTGAATTTTATTTACATTTTTGGAATATCATTGTGGATCCTTTACTGGAATTATTTAAGGAATGTATTGATAAAAAGGAAATGTCCACAAGTATGAAACAGGGTATGATAACATTAATCCCTAAACGGGATAAAGATCACCTACTGATAGAAAACTGGAGACCTATCACACTATTGAATATAGATTATAAGATCATCTCATTGGTATATGCTAGAAGGTTAAAAAAAGATCTTGAAGAGATTATTTCCGAAACAAACTAGATTTATGTCCAACCGTCATATCAGTTCAAACTTAAGGCTTGTTCTTGACTTATTAGACTACTCTGATAACATCGAAAATGACTCCCTTATAGTTTTTCTTGATTTTCATAAAGCGATACAGTGGAACATCATTTTATTTAAAGCACTCCAAACTTTTGGTTTTGGTCAAAACTTTGTATCAACCATCGAAATGTTTTATAAAGATATTGACAGTTGTGTCATACTATATCCTAACACTACCAAAAGATTTCCAGTCCTGAGATCCGTTCATCAAGGTTGTCCGATTTCGCCTTTTTTATTTTTGATTGTTGTCGAATTACTCTCATTACATATCTTAAATAACCCGGTAATTGAAGGTTTGTCCATTTTTGGTAAGCATTATTCTTGAAAGACAAACATCAGGTTGAAAATGCTGTGACATTAATAGATGAATTCTCAGCTGCTTCTGGTTTACATACCTGTTAAAAATTGTGTTAGATATCTCGGTATTTATGTTTGTAAGAATGTCATGGAGCGCCAAAAACTTAATTTCTCCCCCAAAATGAAAAAATCTAAAATTATATTAAACTTATGGCTTCAAAGAGATTTATCAATTTTAGGAAGAGTCCTTTTAACTAAAGCTGAAGGTGTTTCAATGTTTGTGATTCTACATGTAAAGAAATTAATAATGTTTGTGAATTTTGTATGGAAGAATAAGCATCATCATCTAAAAAAAAAAAAAAACCCTGCTTTCTGGACATAAAGCCAAAGGTGGTTTTGATCTACTGGACTTCATGGACTTGATCTACACATTTAAGGTAAAATGGCTAAAGGAATGTTTAAAAACTCCAGATTCATTATGGTACTTTATTCCACATAATATATTTAAGAATGTTGGAGGTCTTAAGTTCTTACTGTCTTGTAATTATAGTATCTCAAGATTACCAATTTGGAACAGTGAATGCATTACTAAAAGGAACAAATCACTATTTACAAAATTGGATTGATAAAAATATAATTTACTTAAAAGATTTGTTTAACCCTAATGGTCAGTTACTTAATTATGAAGACTTTCTTACACAGAAGGCATTCCCTATAAAATTTAAAGAATTTAGCTCAGTTATAAATTCCATTCCCAGCGGAATGATAGAATTAATGAAAAGCTATACAAATCAGAATGTGCAACATACAACTATTAACATTCTTTATGTAAATGGGGTGTTGACATCCTGAGTAAAACATGCACTAATAAACATATCAGAGAATGTTTCTACAGTGTTGTACAGTGAAAATGTGTTTACAAAACAAATTGCCTTCGTGTGATTTTTCTATGCATTGTCTGTCTGAGAAATGTGCTTTGAACGTGGATATTTTATACAGGTGAATCAAATCGAATGTCTGTTACTGACGATGCAATAAAACATCCATCGGTTAAAAAGTAATTAATACTCTGAGTAGTTTTTGAGAAGAGTACTTTGTACTTTTACTTAAGGATTTTTTAACACTAGTACTTTTACTTGTAATTGAGTACAATTTAAGCAATGTAACAGTACTTGTACTTTAGTACAAAGTTTTAGTACTCTTTCCACCTCTGGTAAAATTAGGTTAGTTATTGCTAAACCAGGCTAACTGGGAGCTAGCTGCTAACTAGCGTGTTGTGGTGTTTGGCACACTCACTGCGGCTGAGACTATGCTCCTTCCAATACCTCCCTCAGTCACAGGTAAATAGATCATTGATTATTGATTGTAAAAGCACATGCACTGTCACTCTTTAAACCCAGAGTTCTGATTCATTAAATTAATTTCATTAATTTCTTATAAACTTTAAAAAAAAAAGAAAAAAACTATTCTTGGAAGGAGCATAGTCTCAGCTTTATTTTGATGTGTAACTTCAATTTGGGGTAATATTCTGAGTTTAAAGTAAAAAATGTGTCAAAACAAAAACATGCACCATCATTCACTTATCCGGGTATATGTCAGCATATCTGCTTGCATTCTCTAAATAAGTGAACCCTCAGTCCCTCGTTCTAACATGCCAGAGGCTGTTCACCTTGGAGGCCTGGAGACGGATATGGGAACGCGGCACAAGATTTAAACCTTCTCCCCCCAGATTTTCAAGGGCCAGCGAGGGTTTACCGGACGCCCCTTCAGAGTGTTGGATGCAAAGTCCTTTCCACTTCTGCTTCTTCACAAGTCTCTGAATCTTTTTGCAGTCCATGATGTTATCAGATCCAGACGGTGTCCACCTCTCAAGAAGTCGTTTGCTACTAGTTTTACTGAACCATGCCTGCTTTGCAACCCATTTTTCGAGCTGCTTATGTGTTGGCTGACGCCAAGGGAAGTGTGCTGTCAAAAAAAGTAAGTTGTGTTAGTCATGAAGACAATAATTGACAACTTTGAATCGTGTAATTATTTTTACATGACAATAATGTTAAATATGGAAAGAAAATACTCACAGCGGACACATTCTCGTCGCAGTTTCAACTGCCTCTTCTCCCAACGCTCATACACCTTACGCCAACAAGACACACCTGGTAGAAGTTCCCGTTTTGGTTTTGGTCCATCAACTGTCACGGGATATTTCATGAGTAGGATTTGATATGACGCCTCAATTTCCTTTTTTTCAATTCTGATCTGACAGCATTAGCAGAACTGGCAGTGCTACAGGTACTATGGCTGCTACTCTCCCCAGAAGACTCACTGCAGGTATCCGCCCCAGAAGGTTCAGGGCTGGCATCTTCCACGGAAGAAGAATCAGAACTACAAATATAAGAAAAAATTATTAAAATTATGAGAAAAACGTCATTTGCCTAAATATAGATATAGCTTATGGTGTGCTTGATTGTGTTTCTTTTAATCGTGCTCACCTTGAAACACCTATGTATCTTTTGTGCAACCGGCTCAGGTCATTGGAGGCATTGTAGATCTGCTTCCCTGCGGTGGAAAGGAAGAATCTTTCTTCTTCGTCTTCCTCCATCTCGTCCTCCACATGCCTCTTGCGTTTTCGTCTGCCTCCCCAGAGCTGTTGGCCACACCAGTCTGTAGTACACATCAAACCACTGTTGGCAGAGGAGAAAAGGGAATTGAGATTACTGTCTGCTGTAACAGAAATTATGTTCTGACAGGTTCTGACAGGAAGTGTGATGAACTTACATGCTCCTCCTCTTCTGTCAGGGCAAACACGGCCACTTCCTGTGCCGATGTCTTGTGCTCCCTTACCCCAATTACGTAATGTGAATCACATTCTCTCCTGGTAAGCCACTCATGGACCTGTAAAAAAATAATAATAAGGATATCACATTAATTAGTAGAGTTAATGACTAAAATATCAAGGGGAAATTTACCAATGTAGACCAAAATAACACAGTAACACTCACAGTCATGTGCTCCACCACGCTTGGTCGTTGGAGGTGTTTCAACATCACAACAGCCTCGAGATAGTACACCACAAAGATGATCTTGTCAGACTCCAGGGTCTCTGAATCAGACAGTTTTCCAATAATTTCCAAGAAGTCCTTCTTGGCAGCCTCCAGTACAACCAAGCAGTCTTTTGTTGACAACTGCTGTTCAATCAACATACTATGCCTATGAGAAAAAAAATATAAAATGTCTTAACAAATCATATTACGCAAGAAGAGAGAGGACTACCAGTTCTTGACCATTTATGTGGGTACCTCTTTTGGATGATGTCTATCCTGGAGTGCTTGGCAAGGATGTGCTGCAAAGCACCAATGAAGTGGTTGCACTCTTTATGGAGTGGCAAATCCTCATTTCTCAGGTTGGTTTGGACTGTGTGGAAAAGCAGGAATCTGTCCGAGGAAGTATTAGGATTTTTAGTATGTACATGTAATAACAACCAGTCATGCTGCTGAGTAAGATTCAGACCCAAATGCGCAACAAAATACAGAAGCTAGGCTGAAAGGTTAATTTACTAACAAGTTACTACACCGTTGACATCATAATAAAAAACTGCTACCAACCTTTTCAAGCTCTTGAGGTAATTCTGCTGTGTTCTCTTTTTCAAGGGTACCGCAGAGAGTTCACGGAGGTACTCTCGGATTTTCTCTCTGTCATTGACAAACTGCAGGAATGGTGTCTGTGGGTCAGCATAATATAGATACCGAGCAACGTTTTCAACCTGAAAATAAAAGAGATCATGTTAAATTACCTTCTAGTCATCTTTCATTAACCTGCATATAACGTTTCTTATAAAAAAACAAACAGTGTTTAACGTTTAATGGTCCTCACCTCCTGTTTGTAATTCTCATTGCAGAGATCCTTCCCTAGGTATTTGGCAAAGTCATTCAGCAGTGGATGGTCCAGAGAATGCTTGTTGTAAAGGCCCTTCTCAAGCATGAGCTGCCTGACCGGGTTAGAATACTTCACATCTTGGACACTGCAATGTGGGATAAGAGTTTTGTTATAATAGTGCATTATAGTTATTGATGTGAGCCACATGCAAAAACAGGCATCAGATAAGTTGTGAAACTGAGGCTCTCACCATTGAATCACTTCGCCACTGTGAACAGAGGCCTCATCAGACAGTTCACCCTCTTCACTATCAGTAGCCTGGTGGATGGCCCAGCATTGGCATTGGGCGGTGTGTGAACAGCTCCAGGTGGCTGTCTTGTGGATGGTCCAGCCTCATCATCGTCATCACTATCAGTAGTCTGTCTGGTGGATGGTCCAGCTGCAGCATTGGCATTGGGCTGTGTGTGAGCAACTCTAGATGACTGTCTGGTGGATGGCCCAGCTGTAGCATTGGCATTGGGTCGTGTGTGAGCAACTCTAGATGACTGTCTGGTGGATGGTCCAGCCTCATCATCGTCATCACTATCCACCAGTCTGGTGGATGGTCTAGCTTGTAGCATTGGCATTGGGCAGTGTGTGAGCAGCTCCAGGTGGCTGTCTTGTGGGTGGCAATCACAGGTGTCTGAGTGGGTGTCACGGCACATCGACTCTCCTTTTTTATTTTTGAAAAAAAAAAAAACATATATCCAGTCTCCCTGTCAGTGGTGCTCTTGTGTATTTTCTGGCCCTCAACGATAGAGCACAGTAACACTCACAGTCATGTTCTCCACCACGCATGGCCGTTGGAGGTGTTTCAGTGAGATGACAGCCCCGAGATAGTAAACTGCCTGCTTTCAGCTATCTGCAGTGCTATATTAACAAGAATGTTCGCTTAGGGCAGGTAGAGATGGAGGCAGGGTGGGCAGGCAGAGAGAGATACCATGTTAGAATAATTACAACTCACAGCATGGGGGAAAAGCCTTTGGCACTGAATCTAGCCATATAAATAAACATGCAGGAGAATGTCTGAAGGCAGATGAAGTGCAGGCTACTTTCCAGAGAGGCAGAGAGAATATTCCCAGTTTATTGTCTCTGGATGTGGAGATGGAGCCTTCATGGCTGGCCAAGACAATTCAGTTACATTTCACCAGGTCTGGGACATGCAACAGAATGTCTGAAGGCTGATGCCCGGCAGACTACGGGAGCCCTCTTCCCTTTCCTCCAAGGGATTTTTTGACCCTATTGTCAAGCAACACTTCTTGATTTGGTGAAATAGTCCTGGTTGCAAGGAAAAGAGTCACATTTCGTTCCTCTCCATCTATTTCAAAAGTGCAACGTTTTGGTATGATGTTGGCATTCTCTTTTGAATACTTGATTAATCTGCCTGGAGTCTGCTTTCCAGGGTGGCAATCACAGCTGCTGTCAGTCACTTCCTGGCTCTTGCTGGCTGTGACAACACGTCCATGGTAGTCACAGACCACCTCACCAGTGGAAAATCTGCGGTTTGCCATGATGCTTGTGCCCTTCCCTTCAGAGTGTTGGATGCAAAGTCCTTTCCACTTCTGCTTCTTCACAAGTCTCTGAATCTTTTTGCAGTCCATGATGTTATCAGATCCAGACGGTGTCCACCTCTCAAGAAGTCGTTTGCTACTAGTTTTACTGAACCATGCCTGCTTTGCAACCCATTTTTCGAGCTGCTTATGTGTTGGCTGACGCCAAGGGAAGTGTGCTGTCAAAAAAAGTAAGTTGTGTTAGTCATGAAGACAATAATTGACAACTTTGAATCGTGTAATTATTTTTACATGACAATAATGTTAAATACGGAAAGAAAATACTCACAGCGGACACATTCTCGTCGCAGTTTCAACTGCCTCTTCTCCCAACGCTCATACACCTTTCGCCAACAAGACACACCTGGTAGAAGTTCCCGTTTTGGTTTTGGTCCATCAACTGTCACGGGATATTTCATGAGTAGGATTTGAAATGATGCCTCAATTTCCTTTTCCGATTCTGATCTGACAGCAGTAGCAGAACTGGCAGTGCTACAGGTACTATGGCTGCTACTCTCCCCAGAAGACTCACTGCAGGTACCCGCCCCAGAAGGTTCAGGGCTGGCATCCCTGATGACGGAAGAAGAATCAGAACTACAAATATAAGAAAAAATTATTAAAATTATAAGAAAAACATCATTTGCCTAAATATAGATATAGCTTATGGTGTGCTTGATTGTGTTTCTATTAATTGTGTGCTCGCCTTGAAACACCTATGTGCTTCACAATTTCAGCAACCAACGCAGCATGTCCAGATGTCCTAACGCGGTAATGCCTCTCTGCTGTTGCGGTGGAATGGGCCAGGTAATCGGCCACCATTGCCTTTTGAGAATCTGTGAAGCTCTTAGTTGCCGTCTCAAAGACTCTGCGTGCCGTCTGGCTGTTCACTGTCGGGAGGTTGTATCTTTTGTGCAACCGGCTCAGGTCATTGGAGGCATTGTAGATCTGCTTCCCTGCGGTGGAAAGGAAGAATCTTTCTTCTTCGTCTTCCTCCATCTCGTCCTCCACATGCCTCTTGCGTTTTCGTCTGCCTCCCCGGAGCTGTGGCCGCACCAGTCTGTAGTACACATCAAACCACTGTTGGCAGAGGAGAAAAGGGAATTGAGATTACTGTCTGCTGTAACAGAAATTATGTTCTGACAGGTTCTGACAGGAAGTGTGATGAACTTACATGCTCCTCCTCTTCTGTCAGGGCAAACACGGCCACTTCCTGTGCCGATGTCTTGTGCTCCCTTACCCCAATTACGTAATGTGAATCACATTCTCTCCTGGTAAGCCACTCATGGACCTGTAAAAAAACAAAACAAGGATATCACATTAATTAGTAGAGTTAATGACTAAAATATCAAGGGGAAATTTACCAATGTAGACCAAAATAACACAGTAACACTCACAGTCATGTGCTCCACCACGCTTGGTCGTTGGAGGTGTTTCAACATCACAACAGCCTCGAGATAGTACACCACAAAGATGATCTTGTCAGACTCCAGGGTCTCTGAATCAGACAGTTTTCCAATAATTTCCAAGAAGTCCTTCTTGGCAGCCTCCAGTACAACCAAGCAGTCTTTTGTTGACAACTGCTGTTCAATCAACATACTATGCCTATGAGAAAAAATATAAAATGTCTTAACAAATCATATTACAGCAGAAGAGAGAGGACTATCAGTTCTTGACCATTTATGTGGGTACCTCTTTTGGATGATCTCTTTCCTGGAGTGCTTGGAAAGGATGTGCTGCAAAGCACCAATGAAGTGGTTGCACTCTTTATGGAGTGGCAAATCCTCATTTCTCAGGTTGGTTTGGACTGTGTGGAAAAGCAGGAATCTGTCCGAGGAAGTATTAGGATTTTTAGTATGTACATGTAATAACAACCAGTCATGCTGCTGAGTAAGATTCAGACCCAAATGCGCAACAAAATACAGAAGCTAGGCTGAAAGGTTAATTTACTAACAAGTTACTACACCGTTGACATCATAATAAAAAACTGCTACCAACCTTTTCAAGCTCTTGAGGTAATTCTGCTGTGTTCTCTTTTTCAATGGTACCGCAGAGAGTTCACGGAGGTACTCTCGGATTTTCTCTCTGTCATTGACAAACTGCAGGGATGGTGTCTGTGGGTCAGCATAATATAGATACCGAGCAACGTTTTCAACCTGAAAATAAAAGAGATCATGTTAAATTATCTTCTAGTCATCTTTTATTAACCTGCATATAACATTTCTTATTAAAAAAAAAACAGTGTTTAACGTTTAATGGTCCTCACCTCCTGTTTGTAATTCTCATTGCAGAGATCCTTCCTTAGGTATTTGGCAAAGTCATTCAGCAGTGGATGGTCCAGAGAATGCTTGTTGTAAAGGCCCTTCTCAAGCATGAGCTGCCTGACCGGGTTAGAATACTTCACATCTTGGACACTGCAATGTGGGATAAGAGTTTTGTTATAATAGTGCATTATAGTTATTGGTGTGAGCCACATGCAAAAACAGGCATCAGATAAGTTGTGAAACTGAGGCTCTCACCATTGAATCACCTCGCCACTGTGAACAGAGGCCTCATCAGACAGTTCACCCTCTTCACTATCAGTAGCCTGTCTGGTGGATGGCCCAGCATTGGCATTGGGCAGTGTGTGAGCAGCTCCAAGTGGCTGTCTTGTGGATGGTCTAGCCTCATCATCGTCATCACTATCAGTAGTCTGTCTGGTGTATGGTCCAGCTGCAGCATTGGCATTGGGCTGTGTGTGAGCAGCTCTAGATGACTGTCTGGTGGATGGCCCAGCTGTAGCATTGGCATTGGGCTGTGTGTGAACAGCTCCAGGTGGCTGTCTTGTGGATGGTCTAGCCTCATCATCATCATCATCATCATCATCATCATCATCACTATCAGTAGTCTGTCTGGTGTATGGTCCAGCTGTAGCATTGGCATTGGGCTGTTTGTGAGCAGCTCTAGATGACTGTCTGGTGGATGGTCCAGCTGTATCATTGGCATTGGGCTGTGTGTGAGCAGCTCCAGGTGGCTGTCTTGTGGATGGTCCAGCCTCATCATCGTCATCACTATCAGTAGTCTGTCTGGTGGATGGTCCAGCAGCAGCATTGGCATTGGGCTGTGTGTGAGCAGCTCTAGATGACTGTCTGGTGGATGGCCCAGCTGTGGCATTGGCATTAGACAGTGTGTGAACAGCTCCAGGTGGCTGTCTTGTGGATGGTCTAGCCTCATCATCATCATCACTATCAGTAGTCTGTCTGGTGTACGGTCCAGCTGTAGCATTGGCATTGGGCTGTGTGTGAGCAGCTCTAGATGGAGAAAAAATACATTTTACCATTGCAAATTAAAATTGAAACATATCTCTCCAGTGAGACAACATGTGTTCTGCCGTTGGTGGAGACCAGTGTATTCTGTCATGTATGGTTTGAAACATTGCTTCTGGTTATTTTGGAGGGTGTGGAAAGCTTTCAATCAATGTGTTATGAGAAAAAGCATCAACCGTATTAACAAATCATATTACAGCAGGCAGAGAGAGGACTACGAGTTCTGTAGTATAGCATCGATTTACATGGGTGCAAACACTTAAACTTACCTCTTTTGGGTGATCTCTTTGCTCAATAGCTTGGAGGTGGCTTTCTGCAGAGAACCAATGAAGTCAATAAAGTGTTTGCACTCTGTGTGGAGTGCCTCATCCTCAAGCCTCAGGTTGGTTTGTACAGTGTGGAAAAGCAGGAATCTGTCAGAGGAAGTAGATGGATTTTAAGTATGTACATGTAATAACAACCATTTACATTTGTTGTCTACACTGTTGACACCATAATAAAAAAACCTGCAACCAACCTTTTCAGGTTCTTGAGGTAATTTTGCTGAGTTTGTTTTTTCAATTTGGCCTCAGACAGCTTATGCATGTACTCTCGGAGCTTCTCTCTGTTGTAGACAAACTGCAGGGATGGTGTCTCAGGGTTGACATAGTAGAGGTACCGAGAAACATTTTCAACCTGAAAATAAAATAAACAATGTTAAATTACCCTCGAATTATGACTGTTGCTTCTTGCTTCATCTTTTATTAACTTTCTAATTAATGTTTCTAACAAACACAGAGAGTGTGTAATGATGGTCCTCACCTCCTGTTTGAACCTTTCATTGAGGAGATCTATCTTTAGGTGTTTGGCAAAGCTGCTCAGCAGTGGATGGTCCAGAGAATGCTTCTTATAAAGGCCCTTCTCAGCCATGTGCTGCCTGGCCTTGTTGGAATATTTCACATCTCGGTCACTGTAATGTGGGACAAGACTTTTGTTATAACAGTGCATAATTATGATTTAATTTGAGCCACGCTCAAAAACACACATCATCAGATAAGTTGTGAAACTAAGACTCTCACCATTGAAACAGCTCGCCACTGCTGTCAGATGCCACGTCGGATGGCTCAAACTCTCCAGACGGCTCACCCTGCTCTCCAGCCTCAGTCTCAGGTGTGGCCACAGAAGTGGTTTTGGGTGCCATGACAGAAGTGGCATTGGGCGGAGGAGGGGGACTCAGTCACAAACAAGTGATGACGTTCCAGCTCCTCGATCATTCTTTAAATAAGGAAAACAAGATATTTGAAAATGGTTAATGAACTAAAGTGTGTGAGTCCTAACTCAAAGAAAGAGTAAAAGGAGATTGTGGTGAAAGAAAAACATAGTTTTGAGTTTGCAAGCATGGTATGAAGGATTTTCACACACACTCACACAGCAGCACAGAGCTATCAACCAGAACAAAAGAGGGTCATTAACCAAAACAAAGCATTCGGCCCATTGGGGGGTGAGACATGAGCGGTGACGTGAGTCCCTGCAAGACTGGACACCAGAAAATAACTCTGATTAAACAGAAAGTAAAATGGAAGTCACCAACCTTTGGATTGGATTTTTATCGGCGATGATTTGTTGAAGGACTCTATAACTAAAAGCCCTGCCATTCCTCAGGAGGTCCACAACGTCCAGCTTGGCCCTTTCAACCACGGCTTCAATGGCTGCTTCAGTGCTCTTTTTCATGCAGACTCTGCGCAGGTGGCATGACAGGGTTTCCTGGGTTTTAAGACACAATGGGCAAAGCAGATAGTGTCTGTATGGAGGTTTCCTGGAAAAGAAAAGAAAGGTATAAAGGTTAATGTGGTTAACATAGGAATAATATTAGGTTAATTCATAATAGGTTGATTAAATAAGGTGCACGAAATGTACAAACTAAAAAAAAGCACAATTACTTTAACTGAAAAGCTAAGCATATACTCTGAACATTGCAAAAGCAATCTAAGCAAGTATTATGTTACTTACCTTGGAGCCATTTCTCAGGAATGAGTGAAGCAAACTCTGGAACTCTGACCAAAAGGCTCAAAGGCAGAAAGTAGCAATGAAAATTGCTTTTGTGGCTTCAGATAAAAGCCTAAGGAATAAGAGTAGCAATTAAAATTGCTTTTGTAGAAGAATAGAAGGTCTGTAGATCTCTGACACAGTCTCCAGTAGGTGAAGTTTAGAGTGGAGAGTGGCCTGGATTCTGGTTCTATTTATACCAACAGAGCCTCAGGTAAATGTTGATGGGTGGGGATACTTACAGGTTAGCTCCACCCATCAACACATCTTTTGAGAGAACAAGAATGTTCTCAGGGCAGAGAGAGATCCTCCAGGTCCTTTTTTCGTTTTTGTTTTCCTTCACTGTTGCTCTGTGACGTCCTGCCCTCTCTGGTGAGGTTGTTTTTGGAGAGTTTTCGTGATTTTTGTCATGTTTTTCTTCGTGTTGTTTTTTGAATGCCGCTTCCACTTGGACACGCTGCCTTTGTTTACTCCGGGGAACAGCTGATCGCACTAATGCCGGCCGGCATAGAAGCAAGACCAGCCGATATACCAGCTGAACTCTGGAGAAAAACACACAGACACAGAGTAATTAGAAAGTCTGGAAATATTCCAAAAAGATGCAGAGTACATGAAACACAGGAGACAGATATTTGTATGAGCACCACACTTTACTAACATAGATATAAAAAAAGTACAGTGAAAATATTTATTGTCATTGTACAGAGTGCATGTACCTGGGAGACCGACCCGGTGTACCAGGGGTACGAAACTCCATGGCTGTACCAGGGGTATAATCATAAGTGCAGTGAAACTCAGTCATAAAGTCATAAGTGCAGTGAAACTCAGTCATAAAGTCATAAGTGCAGTGAAACTCAGTCATAAAGTCATACGTGCAGCGAAACTCAGTCATAAAGTCATAAGTGCAGTGAAACTCAGCTAATTGCTCCATTATCACTTCCATCAGTCACATGTAAATAGGTCATTGAGTATTGATTGTAAAAGCACATAGACTGTCACTCTTTAAACTCAGAGCACCGCCATTCACTTATCCGGGTATATGTCAGCATATCTGCTTGCATTCTCTAAATAAGTGAACCCTCAGTCCCTTGCTGTAACATGCCAGAGGCTGTTCAACTTGGAGGCCTGGAGATGGATATGGGAATGGCCTAGCACAAGATTTAAACCTTCTTCCCCCAGATTTTCAAGGGCCAGCGAGGGTTCACCGGATGCCGCCGGAACCAGTGTACGGGCTATAATAAGCTATAATTCACCCTTCTTTCATACATAACAGAATGGAACCACCACCATCAGTCCAGCTCCAGCACCTCCAAACTATTCGTAAGTAATATGTTCATGACCGAGAAAAAAGCTAATTTCTAATGTAATTTGTATGTGTATACAGTAAAATGTAGGAATGTATCTGACTTATCTTGGGAACGTCAGCGTATACATATATACGCTATTATATATATAATTCCCCAAATAAGTTAGTTGTGAGATGGTAGCTTTAAGGGTCTAACATGGTGATAGATATATAAATATATGTTTGGAATGCTTGTAGTTTGTAGATGTGATTTAAGTTATAATAAGCTATATTTCACCCTTCTTTCATACATAACAGAATGGAACCACCACCATCAGCCCACCATCATCACGTCCAGCACCTCCACACCACTCGTAAGTAAGCTGTTCATGACCTAGTAAAAACACGATGATAGATATATACATATATTTTTATATATCATATATTTTTTAGAGTTTCTAATATATTGTTAATTGTAGCAGTGTAGTTAAATATATATTTATGGTGCAGGAGAAAGAGGAAGAAAAGAAGAAGACCCATATTTGAAGTGACGTCTTGAGTACGACACCATTATTTTGGAGGAGGACAAGAAAGAGGCAGTTCAGTTTTTTTGTTTATAATCTAATATGTATTTTTTCATTATTTCATCATTGTTTTTGATAATTATTTGAATCATTGTTTAATAAATTAGTTTAAAATACGTCTACACCTTTACCACGCTCTTCATCCCAAGCACAACACTGACTCCAGCATAGGAATTTATACTTAAATTATTTACGTTTATTAAATGAGCCATATAAGAGAAGCACAGAACCTCAGAGTAATTAGAGAGTCTGTAAATATTCTAAAAGATGCAGAGTACATGAAACACAGGAGACATTTTTGTATTAACATCACCACACTTTACTAACAGACATATTAAACATTTTATACATATAAATAGAATACTATGGATGGATAGGCTTAAATCACATCTACAGACTCCAAGCATTCCAAACATATATGTATATATCTACCAACTCTAAAACACTTATTTAGAGAGTGCAAGCAGATCTGCTGACACATCCCGAGATAAGTCAATTTAATGAATCAGAGCTGACTCATCTCGTTAGTGTCAGCATATGTGCCAAAAAAAATTCCAAATGGGGTTTTTTAAAAGGAATTGATTCAAGTCAAAGTGTGTGAAACTAAATTCAAATAAAGAGTAAAAGGGGGTTGTGATGAAAGCAAAAAAAAACAAAAAACGTTTTGAGTGTGAAAGCATGGTTCGATGGCTTTTCACACACACTCACACAGCAGCACAGAGCTATCAACCAGAACAAAAAAACAGTTTTGAATGTGAAAGCATGGTATGATGGCTTTTCACACACACTCACACAGCAGCACACAGCTATCAACCAGAACAAAAAAACAGTTTTGAGTGTGAAAGCATGGTATGATGGCTTTTCACAGACAGTTAAACAAGGCCACAATTTGCCGCACAATAAGAAGACTGTGTCTGGCTATCAAAGCACTGTCAGATGTCTTCATCTCCTTCCCTGGCTATAGAAGACTCTGTGACATCAAAGAGGAGTTCTATAGGACTGCAGGTAAGAGAATCTACAAATTACAGGACAACTGTTAACAGTCATAGTAGGATACTCATTACTTTGTGTTACAGGTTTCCCCAATGTCATCGGTGCACTGGACCGCACACTCATCAGGATAAAATCCCCCTCAGGTGCCCAAGAGGCGGGTTTTGAGAATATGTGTTCATCATCATCTGCAGTGGTAGAGGAATTTGTTTTTTTAAAAATTATTTAATTTAAATTCATTTGGCCTCTTATGATGATTGTGCTGTATACTGTGTGTATACAAACTTGCGGGGAGGCTACTGCATCCGTTCATTTGATATGTATGGATTTGTCCTGCATTTATTTCAGTGTGCAGACATGCGGGGTGTATTATATACAGACCTTTGAATGTGTATTTATCCTTGTGTTGTATAATATGCTTTGATTCTGTGCTTTCTATCTTGTAGAGTCACTGTGTGACTTCAGATTTGAAAGGAGCTGATGGTTTACCTGTTTTGATTCATCCTTATTCAATAAAGGAACATAACGTTACACTTTGATGTGTATTTATATTTATATGGGATGTGTATTTTATACGACAGAGTATTAGGGCCACACTGAGGAAGGGGAAAAAAGCCTTCCTTTTAAAGTCCTGATACTTATGACTGTGTGATGCTAATGTGCCAAAAGATGAAGTATCTCCTTATTTGTGAAACCTATACTGAAGTACAATTCCACAATGCTCCACAGCCCTCATTTTAACAACTCTCCTCCTCTAAAACAACAGGTTATAATATTATGACTTTATTCTTGTAAATTTGTGACTTTATTCTCAGTCTTTCTTTTTTTCTCTGTGGCCCTAATATTCATTTTTTTATATATAGCCTTATAGTCTATGGGAAACTGTAAATTATCTAATGATTGCAACATCATCTACAATCATCATTTATCCAAAATGATTGAAATTAATGATCCCAAACGTTTAAATAATGATCAGTGGGTCTAGTTATGTGATAACAATGTGTAGTGGGCAGTGGAATAACTATTGGTTTCCGTTTGTGGTGACTGCTGACTCAGATAAGGGATGAGATTAAATAGATCCTGGAACTTAGCCTGGTCTGGAGCAGGCTAACTCCACAGAATAAATCTCCATGGTAATTTATACCATAACATATCCTACTGCCCCCTATCCCGCTTTTGTGCAACCGGATCACGGATAAGTTGAGCCAGGATAACCAAGATATCCTGGCTTAATCCCTTATCCTAGTTTTTTGCAACAGGCATGTATTGTAAGATATAGATTCAGAAGGGCAAAAACATAACATCTTTGTTTTGAACCTCTCGTTTCACGTCTACCCTCCTAGTCGAGTCGTGTCAGAAGAAAAGAAAAAAAAAACCTTACCCCTCTGGAGTTGTAGATTGTACATCATCTTCATCCTCTCTAATGTTTTGGTGTGTTTTCTTGAATGGCTTATGCATATGAGAAAAAAACGTATCTATTTAAATTTTTATTTTCTATAATAAGCTTCCAGAGAAAGGAGGGTTTTATTTGTGTTCATTAGATCCCAAATTTTGGGAGAGGAAAGGTTAAACAGCCACCCCCCACCTCGTCCACACCCACCATTACAGAGCTACAGTGTATCGGATCATTCTTGTGGACAGTCACTGAAAGAAAAAGGTCACGAAGCTGTGTGTAGTGACTCAACATTGCAGAAGAACCACTCAGTTCACTTTCTTAATCTTCAAAATGTCATTCTCATTAGTGAAACGGATGATCAGGATCAGACTTGAGCAGCTCAGCCTTCCAGATTCTCCATTCCTCCCTTCTTCTTCATCTTCTTATGAGGCTGAAAATGAACCTTCCCCTTTCACTGCTCAGTTGTCTTTTTAGGATCTCCATTCCAACTGCCAGCAGAACATTTCAGAACATAATTGAAGTGATGCATGCAAGGCTTGTCCCAGCACTCGTGTTTTGGCCAAATCAAGAAGAGCTTCAGCTATCAATGCCCATGGTATTTAGACAGGTCTTTTGTAGATGTGCTTGTATTATTGACTGCTTTGAAATTTTTGTCGAAAAGCCACATTTTATATATACATTTTATATTGCATATCGAGAATGACATATTCAGGTTCAGAACATTTCTTTACAGTAGTACCCATGTCTCTCACCAGCCTATAAGTTTGTTAATTAATGTACAACAAACCCATGTTCTTCTTAAATCTATGTTTTAGTTTTGAGATAGATGAGTATGGTGGCCGGGACCTGCCATTGCTGCAAATAAAAGAAACACTGCAAACAAAAAGAAACGCCGCTGCAAAGAAAAGAAACGCTGCAAACAAAAAGAAACGCCGCCGCAAATAAAAGAAACGCAGTTGCAAATAAAAAAACAAAAACGCTGCAAATAAAACAACAACAACGATGCAAATAAAAAAAGCCACAACAGAAGTGAATTACCAGGGACTATTATTTCCGGTGCACTGGTGTTTTATGTGAGAGAAGAAAAAGACCAAGAGAGAGAGAGAAATAAGAAATAAGAAAAGCAAATTAACAAGTAAATGAAGGTTAGTATTTACTGTTGCTACATGACTGTACTTGTCAATGTGTACAGTAAACACTAACCTTTTCATTTACTTGTTCATCCGTTTTTCTTCTTATTTCACCTCACATGTAGGGATTGTGTGTATGAGTGTTTAGGGGTGAGTCGGGGACAGTGAATGTATCAGGCAGATGTTAGATGACTTGCACAGTGAGACATGTTGACATAGCTCTCTCTGTTTTTCTATTCTCTCTCACGTGCTTTTTTTCTTCCTCACTCTTTCCAATCAGATTCACTCCTCCCTCATCTTTTTATCTCCTCCGTCTATTTCTGCTCTCATCATTATTCTCTCTCTCTCATAAAAACACCGGTGCACCAGCAATAATAGTCCCCGGTAATTCACTTCCGTTGTGGCTTTTTTTAATTTGCATCGTTGTTGTTGTTTTATTTGCAGCGGCATTTCTTTTTGTTTGCAGCAGCGTTTCTTTTACTTGCAGCAATGGCGGGTCCCGGCCACCGTAGATGAGGACAGAATGTGCCTCATCACACCAACACCAACTGCAGCATCCCCTAAAATGAAATGATTATATTCACAGAGACATCTCGTCACATTTTGCCTTGTATGTTCAACTTAAATTTCCTCATAAATATGTTTTTTTTTTTTTTTTTGGAATACAATACCTAAAATGCGACAATTGAAAGGTGCAGCCCACTGTCTCTTGTCTCTCCTTTCTTTGTAGAAGGAAATCAGGGTGCTGTCCTGCTCCTCATCATTATCTCCTGAATCCAAAGACAACTGCAGAGGTGGCAGATGTTTCCCTCCCTCCCTTGCTCCATCAAAGAACTGTTTCATTGCTTCTATTGGGGTTTGTTCATTTCTCCAGTCTGTATGGCACAAATAAGGAATATGAGTAATTACACTTCTCTGTAAAGTAGCAACTATCCAGTTTCAAAAGAGCTTCACTGTCATCCCAATTCACAAATTCTGTGTAGTATGTCACTTGTTGCTACACGCATAGGTGAGCGAGCCAATGCAGAATGAGCTGATGATGGTCCTGGGACTTCCATATCAGGGTCCATAATTGTGTCATTGTTGAAGGAGCTTTGAAGGTCTCTATTAATTTACAATTACCCCTTGCTCCTCTGATGTGCCAACACCATCCTCGGCATCATCTATGGTCACAACATCCTCCTGCTCCTGTTAGATTTTTTTGTAGATATCACATCACACAAAAAGTTAGCATTTCCACGCACAAGTTATTGATTTGTATGCCACAACTTCATAACTAGGCCACCATAGTTACTCTGCTCAATATTGTATTTTGCTACAATATTAGGTGAGGGTACTTTCCTTAGTGCCCACCCACTGCAAAGTAAACGTATGCCTATCGAGAGTGTTCCGACTCTTTGCCCAAAGAATCGGATCCATCAGGATAACAACTTCATACCATGAAGTAAAATCACATAGTATAACACTTAACTTCTGTTGGTTGGCAGGTCTCCGCATGCAATGTCAACATCTGCAAGGGAATGGTAGCACTGCAAATATGGCAGGCCACCTGTGGCATCCGGGCAAATTCTGCAGAACTGGCAGTGGGTTTGTGTCCAGCTCCTCTTGTTGTTTTTCCATTGGTGGATGCAGCTCTAAGCTGCTGGCCAGAGTAACCCTCGGCATCAGGCGGCACTACTGTCAGTCTCCTTTGGCCACTGCCTCCTAAATCAAAAACAGATGTCATTACAATAAGGCTAGTGGAGAAGTGGAGAACATCAAATCAGCTGTAGGAATATAGACTCTATCCGTATAGATTCTGTGATCAGTACCTGTTGCCTTGTAAAACATCCAGCTAACATGTAAAGGCTGTAGTTTGGTGAAGTGATTTTCCATCTGTGACACAATCTAAAGATATAATAATAAGGCTGATGAGTTGTCCAATTGAGTGGCACTGTCAGCAATGGACAAGCCATAAATTGTTATTGTAAGTTGTAATCAGTATTTAAAAACTAAAACCTCTAAATGTTTGCTGTCTTCCGACACAGGGATCGCCTTGCGACCTAACCCTGCACGGGAGAACTCTTTTCCTCCCTTTGTGTCACTTGTGCACCCGGGTAATGCAAAAACTGTGATGGCAGTGTTCTTGACAGGAGCAGGGCTCCTTGTGGGACTGAAGAACCTGCCCTTTCCTCGCTTGACCTCCCTTTGCTGGAACATCCCAGGAAACTGCCTACAAAGTGCGAGACACAAAACATACACAACACAAGGGAACTATCAGTATCATTCATAAAAAAAAAAAAAAATATTTCACAATGGTTACAGTTTTTAAGGTTGTTATAAAAACTTGCAGTTCTAGCCCACCTCTTTACATACACATTGACCCAACTTGCCAAGTCAGATACAGTAGTGGCAGTCGGGATAGGGGTGGGGGCAGGGGTAGCTGGGGTGTCATTGGAGGTAGCCCTCGCTAGTGCGCCCAGTAACGCATTGGCCATAGTCTCAATTGTTCTCTGTAATTTTTAAAAAGTTGTCATGTTACCATCTCCACTCAAAAAATACACTTATTCTCATCATCATTTCATTAATCATCATCATTTTTGAAGAGCTGATGACTCTCTGGCTTTGATCCTGAGAGAACAGTTGGTTCACGTATGGCATTTGTTTACAACTTTGAACCACTTGGGACTGTTACCTTGATTTGATTTGATTGAAGTGTTTCTCGAATATGCAAACCAAAACCTTGTGAACACAAAAGACCCAAAAGAGAAATGCAACAATTGTATTGTTTTAACTCATAGATTGGAACAAAGCAAAAAGAGTCACATGACACAGAAGAAGAGAAATCTGGCATGGATGAAGCATCTTAGAAAATGCTCAAATGGGCGGTCGTGTGGGCTTTGAGTAGTTTTGTACATTCACAAGAACTTGCAGGAAATAGAAACAGACCCGGCCTCCAATTAAGACCCGGCCGACTTTTATTTACTTAAATTGTAGCCAGGCCTGGCCCGGCGTCTGTTAGATGCTAACCAAAGGGCACAGTGGCGGTAGTGTTATAATTGTTTTCATTTTATTTTCACGGTATAGGTGCTAATGTAGTGTAGGGCAAGGAAAAAAAATGTACTTACAGAGGATGGTGGCTGCTCTCTACCTTCAGCTATGGTTTTACCGTGAAATTGAAAGTGAAAGTCCACTTAAGGAGAGTGCAAACCATAGCTACATCAATGCATACAACAACACTGTCACCTACTGGTTGAGGAGGGTGGGCCATTTGTGAATCGCAAGCTATTTGTTTGTGGATCTGTGTGGATCTTGTCAAGAACGTCTCAAAAATGCGTAATTGAGGAAAGAGATGCGTGTGTGATTGATGATCCACAAATGCTGAGTCACACTTCACAAACAGAATTTTCAGTTTTACAAATGGCTTTTTTTGTTTTTACAAATGGAAAATTGTGTATTTACAAATACACAATATATTTACAAATACACACATATTTGTAAAAAACAAAATACAAGTTACAAATTAAAAAAATAAAGTCGGGAAATATATAATAACACTATTTATGAAATAAATAATAACCAAATAACCCTCTCTGGCTTCTTCACAAAAAAAGTCCATTGAACATTAACTTTCTGTTGTACACAATCTTAACAGGTAAAAGTTTAGCTTAGTTATCAGAGCAGAATCTCTTACTTAAATGACTCATATGAGCAGTCTCTCAAAGTTCTTGTATTTCTTGCTTTTAATCATTTTGTAGGTTCCAGTAGGCTTGTAGACACCGCTGTTTTCAGCTCTCTCTCATCAATGTCCCTGTGAAAACCACAAAGCAAGCAGGCTGAGAAACCGAACTAAGTGATACAGCGCCTACACAGCACAATACATTCCACTACCAGTATGGTTGTGGAGATGGATTTTATCCCATTTTTTTTACCCCCATTTGTATTTGTGGATAGCAAAACACGTGTGCAAATCAAGGACTACTTGTACATCACCCTCTGTGCATTTACAAGTATTAATGAGACAAATTTAAGCCCATAGTGCCACCACTTCCCCTATAGCTGGAATGGTGTAAAAATTATACCTATCACTAGGTGGGAGTGGAGAATCAGAATGTCACTTCAAATGTCAGAAAACACAAAGTAAAACAAATCTTTTTCTTCTATAGTCGTGAGGACCAACACCCGTTGCTAGGCAGATTAGTGTGTGTGTGTCATTTCTTTTCCTGCCTTACAATAATTTTAATAATAATCATTTTCATTTCTAGATACATAAAAATGCCATTAAAGCTATTTAAAGATGGCATCATCAAATGTATTGTTTTGTCTGTATTCTTTAAAATACAGACAAAACAATAAATAATAAAACACCACAACAACAATAAAAAATTAAAGAATTTAACAAGCCAACTTGTCCACACAAAGTGTAACCAGAGTCAAATTCCTCGTGTGTGTTCACATACCTGGCGAATTAAAGTGATTCTGATTCTCTACATCACATTTACTATAAATACATTTACTTTCTGTTTACTGCTTCTAACTTCTAAGGCCAGTATTTACTGATGCCATAGAATTAACAAAAGACTTGATACAAAAATAATGCTGATACAGCTCTTTAATTAACAGTATCACATTTTTACAGCTCATAACTGAGTCATTTTTTTCAGTCATAACAGGCTGTACCTTGTACTTGTACAAGCACTTATAATGGACAGAACACTGCCCACAAATAGTAAAGTCTACCAACAGCAGACCATAATAACATTCACAATAATAATACAATACCAATAATACAAAAAGTATGAAACTGAATGCATGACTCATGACCTGGCCCTGCTAAACTAAACCTGTTTTCTTTTTCGCGCTGTTATGGCGTCGTATACCTGGTTCTTCACATCTTTCCAGCTGCGCTTTTTAAGAATCGGTTCAGCTTCAAGTGCTTTGATGCATGTGTCTTTACCTGGAACTCTACCTAAAGTAACATATTGTCCCAGCTGTTGACATACTACATTTTTTTCTTTTGAACTCCAGGGTCTGCGAAGGGATCCTTTTGGGTTGAGAGTTGACCATCCATACCTGAAACGTGTCACAAATGACATCCTCATTATTGATAAATCATGCATTGGTAACACAAAGATGTTAAGTTTAGTTCAGCACGTGATTTTTATAAATTGACTTGGTAATCTTTCGTTTGAAAAAAAAAAAAAAAAAAAAAGTGTATCTGCCAGGGTTATGCCTTTAGAAATCAGGTCATCTTTCACTTGCTTAGTTGTTAGGGTAAGTAAGGGTTAGGGTTAGGGGACTTCTAAACACAATTGTATACATTATACACATGTTAGGCACTGGCACAGGTATTTGATATAATTATATTCTCATTCCATAGATGATCAGAATATGAACATTATAGTCATTCACACCCGGAGAGGAGAATAAACAAAAGAACGGCTAGGGGAGAGAGAAAATAAATTACTAATAAATGTAATAATTTGTGAAAAAAAAATCAACAATTAAGGTTAGGGAGAAAAACACAGGGAGAGGGGATATATAAACAAGTGACAACAATTGGGTAGGGTAGGAAAGTTAGGTTAAGGCAATAAAAAAGGGTTAGGGTTAGGGAAAAAGAACAGGAAGGGGGAATAAATTCTAAATTAAAAAGGTTTCCAGTGTTTCATCTGCCCCTGTTTTGTAGAGGAATTCAAGAAGGTTTTTGACCATTCTGTGACAACGGGTGGTATCGGACCAAAGAGGCAAACGCTGAGTTCACAAGTGGTAGTGAGTTTATTCACGAAAAACAGGGGCTGGGAGACACGAGCTGAGGAGACAGAGGAGCAGAGCAGGGGGCGAGATGGGAGAACAGAGTCGATGAGGTGAGGATGAGGTGCAGTGGAGGGTGATTAGTGGATGAGCAGGCTCACATTGTACCATCAAATCAGCTGCCACATATCTAATTATATCTATTTAATATAATGAACAATACCATCCATAATCCATACAACATAGACATGTCATTTAAGATATCACTATATTCATTCTACAGATAGTATTTTAATATAATTATCTTATTTGTATAACGATCTATCTAAATATTATTCTATCATTAATACCATTTCTCATGCCCAAAATAATTAATGAATTAATGTCCTCATCATCACAGATTATTTAGTATTTATATAAATCTATCTTATTTTATAAATTATTCTTCATAATACATTTTTCATTTAACCCATAAGGGGAAATAGTTTGAAGTTTATTTATCCAAAATCTCTCTCTGCTTTGTCTTTCAGGTTTCGACCAGTGAATGTTACTTTCCAGGCCATACACAACATCATTTTCTATTCCGTGGTTGTGGAAATGATTATATAATGCAGTGTTTTTGTTTGCCTTTCTGAGATGATATGTATGTTGATATAACCGAATCCTAATTGAATTACCTGTCTCTCCAATATATATTTTATTGCATCGTGTACATTGAATCACATATATAATGTTTGTGGTATCTTGTGTAAAGGTTTGATTAATAGGTTGACCCTGGTTTATGTATTTGTTATCTATAAAAGTGTCATGTGTGAATTTAGGATTCCTATTTTTAGTTTTTTTAGTTGATAATGAAGTTTTGACAAGCATATCCTTTAAATTTTTATTTTGTTTGTGTGCGATGATTAATTTGTGGGACTGTAGAATAGGGATGTGCTTTTGAACTTCCTGAAAATGTTGTTTGAAATCCTTGTGTAATGAAATTAATTGATGGGAAAATGTTACTGTGATTGGAACGATGTTTAAATCAGTTGTTTTATCTTTTAGTATAGGTCCGGGTACCTTCAAAGAGTTGTTTAACTTCACTTTTGATGTATCTTAAGAATCTAATGGAGTAACGCCTCCTTCTCAAAGCTGAAGTAGCCTCCTTAAATTTATCTATATTATATTTTAATGATATCTTTGGATGATGGCTATTAAGGATGGATATAAATAGCTTAAAATCTTCCAGAGCGGTGCCAAAGTCCAAATACGTCATCCAAATACCTAAGATAGGTTTCTTCATACACTTTAAGAGAGCAGTTTCCTCCCAGTCCGCCATGTATATGTCTGCATATGCTGGAGAGTATTTTCTCCCCATTGCACAACCCGATAATTGAAAGAAATATTTACCATCGAATTCAAAGTCATTCCTGGTTAAAGTGATCTCCAAAGGCTCCAGCAAAATCCTATCTTGGCGAGAGGGATCCAGGTATTTTTGAAAAATATTTGAAACTGCTTTCAATCCTAAGTTAGTATCAATATTTGTATATAAAGAATCAATGTCTGTCGTAAATATATAACTATTAATAGGGATATGAAGATCACATCATTTATTTATAAAATCATAAGTATCCTTTATATAACTCGGGTGTTTGTGGGATAATGGATTTAAAAAATAATCTATATATTTAGTTATATTATATGATTCAGAGCCACAGTCACTAACGATGGGGCGATCACTTGGGATCAGTCATGGAACAGGCCATGTATCAGGAGACGTGAATTTTCGGGAGATGATAAAATATTCTCGATCTGGGTTCCAAAGGTCCCATTAAGAATAATTTTTGTTTAAGGGTAATAAAATTATTTCTATACAGTTGTTCTACTTTTTCATGTACCATCATTTGAGTGTTTCTAAAAAGGGGTTGTGATAATAATTCATAATATGATCTATCATTTAATTGTCTATACGCTTCCTGTAAATAGTTTTCTTTATCTTGTATTACAATTTGCCCTCCTTTATCTGCACTCTTAATTATAATATTTAGATTTTTAATTAATTCCCTTAAACATGATTCTTCTTCTCTATTGATGTTACTTTTGTAATTGGGTTTTAAACGTAATTGATAATAATAAATAAATAATAAATCTTTATCAATCAAATTTTGAATGTAGGGGGAAGCCTCACGAGTAGATGGTTCCCAATTACAACTCTCCGTAAAAGATACAGCCTGTCTATCATTAGAGGAATCCGCAAAAAAATCCATTAATTTGAGTCTCCGATGGTAATTATAGATGTCCCGTCGTAAGTCACAACGTCTTAGTGTTCTGGGAGTTGGAATAAAAGTTATGCCCTGCTCAAGCAAAGAATAATCAAAATGGTTAAGACATAAAGTACTAAACAGGTTGGTAACATTTGGGGGTGATATAACTAAATCATTCTCCCTGGTATCTGAATCTTTAGTCCAATGTGCCAGGTCCGATGGATTGACTTTGAAGTTAGTTTTATCCATACGTTTAAGGTATGGTAATTTCTGAAAGATCTTCTTATTCAAATCCGAGATCAGATGTTGTTGATTCTCCGGTAATAAATTGGAATAGTCTATCAGCGGAATGTAAATGTTGGCTTTGGGAAAGATTGCCTGAGTCGTGGAGTACAGTAATTGCATATTCCTCCAAATAGTACTCGGTATCTGTTCACACACACAATTATTTAAGCCCACAGAAAGAATTACATTCTGTATTTGCGGTTGCATAGGGAGTTTTCTAAAAATATTTATGTGTGCAATCGTAGCTCCCGGATAGCTGTCAATCTGCAGATTCTGATCCTGAAATGCAGGAATACGGGAAAGATTAGAGTCACCAATAATAAGGTTCATTTTAGATACGTGTAAAGACCAATCTAAGTTCTTTCTATTTGTATGTTGATGCACCACTGGCTCATGTCTTTGTATATGTAAGACTCCGCGTCTGTCTCTAGGGTCCCTCTGGGGTTTAGGAGCAAGGATGACGTCAGTTATGTCATTATGACTTTCAAGAGCCTCTACTGTCATCATGTTAGAATCCTTCCCTTGCTCATGCACCTCCGTTGGGCCATGTATGTGTTTCTGTGTATCCGAAGACATAGATGTATGAGACGGACGTGTCAGATTTGATTCCGTAGGAATAGATGTAATTTTCTCCAAAATCACCGAACATGACTTATTCAAAACAACATTCGAGTATTTAATTACCTCCTCCGAGCTCTCTGCTACTACATTTGTGATTTGTGGTGATGCAAATGGGGCAGGGACGTTAAAATCCGGTTGAGATGATAAAATAGGTAAATCCTCCCCGCTACAATGGACTAGAGCAGGGGTCGGCAAATAAGTTTGGACCCGGGCCAATTTTTTTTCTGACATTTCCATCGCAGGCCATGACCATGCTTAAAAGGTTTTCTATTTTTTCTATTATATTAAAAATAAACGTTATTTAACTTTAAAAATGCATTTAATTTAATTAATTTGCTTCTATGTGCTGTTATTATGCCCACTGCTGCATCTCCTGGTGTCTGTCATGAAACAGGCAACCTGCCCTAGCAACCTGCCGTAACTAATGTATACAGCAGCGCAGATCTGTTTCCCCATGTCGCTGATGTGCATTCACATTTTTTAATTAGGCTATTTTTATTTGAGCCGACCTTGTTTGGTTTTGTTTTTTTTATTTATTTAATGAAACATATTTGTTCACGCTGTCCGTTGCAAGAGGGACACAGGACACTTTTATTTTCCACAGGTTACAGCGCATGTACGTGCCAATTAACGTTCCAACCTGTGCGTCAAGTAAAGAGGCTGCAAGGATGTTCTGGCTGCTGTTTTGTCACGTTACTTATCAGCTACTTTTCAATAAATGTTGTGAAATCTGTGGAAGTGTTGTATTTTTGACAGAAAACATGAGGTTTAAAAGATATATTAAAAAATATATATATTTTAAAATAAATCAACGTCATCTAGCGGGCCAGATATAATTGATGGTGGGCCAGTTTTGGCCCATGGGCCGCTAATTGCCGACCCCTGCTTTAGGGGCTCCGTAGGAATCAATGTCTATAGTACATAAATAACTATTAATAGGGATATGAAAATTACATAATTTATTTATAAAGTCATACGTATCTTTTAAATAGCTAGGGTGTTTGTGAGATAATGGATTTAAAAAAATAATCTATATATTTAGTGATGTTGTATGATTCAGAGCCACAATCACTAACGATAGGATGACCACTTGGGATCAAACGTGGGGCAGGCCATGTATCAAGAGACTTATGAATTTTAGGGAGAAGATAAAAAATCTGGGTTCAAGAGGTCCCATTAAGAATAATTTTGTTTATAAAGGGTAATAAAATGATTTCTATATAGTTGTTCCACTTTTTCATGTATTATCATTTGGGTGTTTCTAAATAGGGGTTGTGATAATAATTTATAATATGATCTATCATTTAGTCTATATGCTTCCTGTAAATAGTTCTCTTTATCTTGCATTACAATTTGCCCTCCTTTATCTGCACTCTTAATGATAATATTTTATTTTGTTACTTTTATAATTAGGTTTTAAACGTAATTGATAATAGGTCTTTAAATCTTTCTCAATTAAATTTTGAATGTGGGGGGCGACATCCCGATTAGGGGGCTCCCAATTAGAGCTACCAATAAAAGGTATAACTTGTCTATCTTTAGAGGAATCTGCAAAATAGTTCAGTAATTTAACCCTTGTATTATGTTGAAAAAAAAAAATTATTGATTATGTTGTGGGTCATTTTGACCCGTAGGTGTAAATTCAATCAAAACAGTCAAAAAAACAGGTTAAACCAATAACAACTTTATTTTAGATTATATAAACATTTAGAAAAGAGACATACAACACATTTTTAATTCCAACACGGAATTTAAGAACTATTTAGTTAAAGTTTTTCCTCTTCACGAACAATTTTCAACATTTTCAATGTTCTCCACATGATGGACAGAATGTAACTGTGTGCTTTCTGCAGATGTAATTCTTGCATTTCACACAAGAGGTACTTGTTTTACTGTCCTCTCGGGAGGGACAGACCTGGCATCTTTTCCGTTTCTTTACACCTGTATCCACTGGATCCATTGCAGATTGGTTGGATGACCTGAGCTGCTTTGCCGAGTTCTTCCAGGAAAAGCCGACGTCGGTACAATTTGCCGGCATTCCATTGCTGGTTGATTTCAGTCCACAGGACATAGGCATTGTAAGCAGACACGACCTTGTTGTAGAAAATCACCAAGGGCCAACGGGCAGTCTTGCGCTGGCAGCTGTATGTTGCTGTGACTTTATCCAGATTGTCAACTCCTTCTTTGGTGAAGTTGTAGTCCAGGATCATTTGTGGCTTCATGTCTTCTTTTGTGCTCAGAGATGCATATGTGTGCATTGTGCTCATTACAAGAACATTCTTGTTTCTCTTTGGGCAGTATGAAACAACTGTTGCTTTCTCAGTGAAAACAAATATTGAGGAATGCAGAGGTCTGCCCTGCATCTTCAGAATTTCACTGGGAAGTTCTGGCTTATTTCTTCTGACTGTTCCCAACATAGTCAGCTTTCTCTTTTGAAGTTCATCCCCAAGGCAGTAGGATGTAAAGAAGTTGTCACATGTGATGTTATGACCTTGCAGCCCTTCACTCATCTCCAGCACCACACGCATTCCCTGATTCTTCTCAGATGCTCCTCCAGGTAGCTTTCCAGTATACACTTGCATATTCCATGCATAGCTAGATTTTGCATCACAGGCTGCCCATATTTTGATGGCATACTTGGCAGGCTTGTTGGGCATGTACTGTCGGAAAGGACAGCGCCTCCTGAGTGGAACAAGGCGCTCATCTACAGTAACATGGGGACCAGGATTGTACAACAAAGGTATAATTTCGACCCATTTATCCCATACATCTCTGATCGCAGCTAGTTTGTCTCTTTCACGTCGACCAGCTCTGGTGTCTCGGTTGTCAAATCGGATCACACAAGATATCATGTGAAATGTCTCCAGAGACATTGTTGCTCGAAAGATTGGCCTTCCATTCTCTTCATTCCATAGACTTGCAGTTGCTTCTCCCTTTGACCTGTACACTCCAGCTAATACCAGAATTCCAATGTAAGCATGCAAGTCAGTCTGATCCAGTGGCTTCCATTTCTCTTGTATTACACACCTCCCCTCCAAGTTGGTCATGTCCAGAATAATCCTCTTTATTGGTGGGGATATGAAGAGCTGAAATGCTGATTGAATATCATCAACTCGTGTGACAGCAAATCTTGTAGGGCCGGGAGTCATTTTGATGACATTGGAAGATGACAGTCTGCCTCGGCTTTGGTGTGGTGATGTTGACCATTTTATATTACCATCTTTAGATGCCCATGCCCCCTCTGTGGATGATGATTGCTGCATTCCTTGGTTTTCATCTGATGGAGAGACAACGGCAGACTCGTCCTCTGAATCCTCCTCATCATAGGAAAATTGACAATCTGGATCATCAATAACATTATCCTCGGTCTCTGAAATCGCTTCCTCTTTATCACTATCCCAGTTCAAAATCTGTGATAAAGCTTCTTCACTTGTAAACCTTCTGGAGCTCATTTTTGGTGTGTTTGTCAAAGAGGTGACATGAGAACACTGACAAGGACAAGGGAGAGAAAGTTCTTCCTCTACACACACCTGGGTCTGAATGGCTATTCAGAGGCAATCAAAATAAAGTACATCAAAGAGACATGTTTATTTTGGATCTAAACAGCTACTTACCCACATTAAAGTGTCTGGGTCAAAATGACCCGCAACATCATCTTTGTATACAAACTCTGCACAGACATTCCACTACACATCAAAGTGTCCGGATTTTACACATCAGTTCATGATGTGTAAACATTGTGGTTTTAGGTGTTGGAATAAAAGTAAGGCCCCACTCAAGCAAAGAATAATCAAAATGGTTAAGACATAAAGTACTAGACAGATTGGTAACACCGGGGGGGGTACTTTAAAATTAGTTTTATCCATATGTTTGAGGTACGGTAATCTCTGAAAGATTTTCTTATTCAGATCTGGGATCAAACGTTGTTGGTTCTCTGGTAACAAATTAGAATAATGTAGTAGTGGGATGTAAATACTGGCTTTGGGAAAAATCGCTTGCGCCGTGGAATAATTGCATATTTCTCCAAATAGTAGTTGGTATCTGTTCGTGCAAACAATTATTCAGGCCCACCGAAAGAATTACATTCTGTATTTGTGGTTGCATAGGAAGTCTTTTAGGAAGAATATTCGTTATGTGTGCAATCATAGCTCCCGGATAGCTGTCAATCTGCAGATTCTGATCTTGAAATGTGGAAATACGGGAAAGATTAGAGTTGCCAATAATAACATTCATTTTAGATATGTGTAAAGACTAATCTAAGTTCTTTCTATTTGTATGTGGATGTACCACTGGTTCACGTCTTTGTAAAACTTGCGTCTGTCTCTAGGGTCCCTCTGAGGTTTAGGAGCAGGGGTGACGTCAGAGTGGAGGTCTGTTATGTCATTCTGACTTTCAAGGGCCTCTACTGTCATCATGTTAGAATCCTCCCCTTGCTCTGCACCTGTAGTGGGCCATATATACGTTTCTGTGTGTCCGAAACCATGAATGTATGAGACAGGTGTGCTAAATTAGATTCCATAGTAATAGATGTAATTTTCTCCAAGATAACCGAGCAAGATTTATTCAAAACAACATTCGAGTTTTTAATTACCTCCTCCGAGCTCTCTGATACTATATCCGATATTTATGGCGGTGCAAATGAAACGGACACATTAAAATCAGGCTGCGATGTTAAAATAGGTAAATCCTCCCCACTTCGATGGACTAAAGCTTCCACTGTAAGCTTTTTTTGGAACAACATTACATTGATTTTCCAACAATGTTGGGCCTGAAGCTTCCAATGCAGTTTTATCATCCAATACAGACTCCAATTGCTGCTGGTCCTCTTGTGGACCATTAATAGACGGAGCAACAGCACCATCTGCTGGAGTAACTGGGGGAACAACATTATCATCACAAAATTGATCAGCTGCCGAACTCATGTTCGAGAAGTGTGCCTTTAAAGGATCTGCTGCTTGGGGAAGAGGAGGAAAATTCGACGGAGTGAGGCACGTTTCTATTGATGGAGTCTCATTCAGTGCCTGGAGGAGCAAACTTCTGCACGTGTCTATGGATGATTGGGTGAGTTTACGGCGATACCTACTTTTGGCCCAATTAACTGCTTTTTGAAAACCATGATGGTCAAAAGGATTCAAGTCCACCAGTTCTGATGCTAAGATCGAGTCATAGTGTTCTTGTAAGATCAGAATATTTGACGACATCCACTGATTAGTATTTTCACGTATTTTCATGATCACTTCATCATTGGGACAAGCTGGCTTAATAGACAAACTAATTCTATTGGACTGTTTTATCATTCCCTGTGGAATCCTCTCCTTATTTCTTGCTTCTGTCATCATTTCGGCATGATGGACCGCTTGAATAATCCTAAAGTATTTCTTAGCATTAGTTGTGTTATTTGCATCAAACAGGGGTTGACATTCAAGACGTGGAGTAGGATGTGAAGTAGTTTCCTCTACATGTTCAGGTTGTAAAGCTTGAAAACGATTCTGAGTCGGAATCGAATAATGGTGTTTAAAGCCTTTTGTATGTTCCATTCTACTGTAATTTGGACGTGGCATAATTCAATTAGCACAATGTCACAGATAAATAAAATATATTAAACAACAAAAAAAAAATCTCTCTCCTAGTTCAAAGTAGAACCAGTGCTATTTAAATAAAAGAAAAAAAGTTAAAAAATTCTGCGAGTGTATTCGAACTACAACGTCATCTAATTATGACGTCATCCACAGACGACCGGCAAGTAATGTCAGATTATCGATGGCATATAAAACAACATATTCTGTTCACTTGAAATCACTTGAAAACAAAAATCTTACATACAACAAAACCATTTGTGTCATGTACCGCTAATTAGCATAGGGTAGTAAGGGACATTTTGACCAGAGGTGCCGAAATGTTTAATGCCACTGTAAATAACTCACTAAAACTGATATCGTTTCTGTCAAGACAAACTCAAAAAAGGCAGAACATGAATAATTAATCAGCAGGCAGAAATGGAAGCGTGCGCACCTTGCTGCTGCCTAGACATATTAAGACGTAACATACATCAACAGGTGAGTGGGGGTGCGGTCGCATAGTCAATTTTGCTCATGAACCTTCCTCACTGAGTGAAATGACCCGGAAGTATTAACATAGCCGCTATGATAATAGCTGTTCCAATTCTCTAACTGTTAAGGAAAGGAGCTTCCATGCTTCCTTTATTATCTCCTTTAGCATAGGATACACCGGACCATCCTTTACCAAAGGAAAGGAGGTAATTACGTCCCATAATTCTTTGCGTCAGCGTCAAAAAAACGATGCACTGTTCAGTCATTCACAACCAGACATAAAGAAAACATTAATTCATTGATTTATTTAGATAAGTCTCATGTATCTATAGATATTGGCTGGTCCTTGACTGGTCTTTGACAGGTCCTTTGCAGGTCCGTGACGGTAATGTGATCCCCCGCGATGACATAGTCAGTGAGGCCCCGACTGGAAATGCCCCTAAGCAGCCTGGGTGAAAACCAGCTGCAATGCCTCTTTTGTCCACGGGGAAGAGCAGTGATTTTAATGTTCTGCTCTCACCATAGACTGTATAAAGACACATCTGAACAGATACGCTGGGGACGCTGGGGTGAGCGGGTGAGCCGATCAGCTGAGACAGAGCACAATCATGGATGTGGCTAGTGGTGCAACGGATCATTGTTGATCCGTAATCCGTTCAGATCGCTCCCCACAGACCGGCACCAAGTGGTCTGCAGATCGGTTCATGGAAAAAAAAAGTTGTGATAAGATAACACTGAGGCACCACTGCAGCTCCTTGTATCTGCAACTCTATGTCGTGCACAACAACAATAACAACAACAACATAAACTGGTTATTAGAAAAAAACTCTGCTCGTATCAGCAGGTCTGACACGGCAACATAACCTAATATATCTGTTGCCGAGACAATTGCCGGTCTCTGTGGGTGTAGGCTACATTATGTGTTGGCAATTTCGGACAAGAAGGGCCATTTGCTTTTTTTTTTTTTTTTTTTTTGATTTGAGTGTGCTCATGAACAGGAGGGTGACTCATTTACTGTGTTTTTATTTTTGTCCATCCCATAGGCTAAATCCCGAAAAAATAAGTTGAAGTGTAAATGAAACTCGCCATTTAAAGAGGAAGAATTACAGGTGAATGAAGTATGACTTACGAAACCATCAAACACATCTATTTAGGAAAAGTCACGGACTGAGAGACCTGTAGTTTTAATGCAAACAAAGTTATTAAAACAAAAAACCAAACGTCGTTCTAGTGTTATTTTGTAATTGTGTTTAATCTGACGTTCACTCATTTTGTGCTGACGTGTGTGAGCTCATACGCTTTCCATGTTTGGTCACGAATACCTGGAGGATGACGTCTTTACTGTGTTTTTACTGGCAGTTTCGTGGATATTTTTATTTAGATCGCGTCTGTAATGTATGATCTACAGTATTGTATAATCTCAAAAGTAGATCAAACAGGAAATACGACAAGAAGGGCCGTTTGTGTTTTTTTGTAATATATTTATTTTTTCATTTGATTTGAGTGTGTTCATGAACAGGAGGGTGACTGTGTTTTCCATTTTTGTTCATCCCACAGGCTAAATCCTGCATAAATAAATTGAACCATAAATGAAACTCCATGAAGCAAGAACTTTTTTTTTCTGAATTTCCATTTAAAGAGAAAGCATAACAACAGTAATAAGCAACCTCCTGTTGAATATTTGATCATAGTTTGATCGCTGTGAAATGCCATTTAAAGAGGAAGAATTGTGGGCCTTTTGCAGCCTTTTGGAAGATTTTTGCAGTTGTGCAGGTATTCACCTCATTACATTCTCATTGCTCAACCTTTTGTTTGCACTTAATGGAAAAATGAAAATACAGTAAATGAGTCATCCTCCTCAGATCACAAGGCTACTGTATAGTATACAGTAGTCAAACCAGCTGCATTTTCGGCTCTGTGATTTGTGTGACACTGGGAGACCAAAAAGCCCATTAAGTGCAAACAAAAGGTTGAGCAATGAGAATGCTAATGAGGTGTGTAAGCTACGTCATCTCCAGGTAGAACAACTGTAAAAAAATTCTGTGAGAGAAGCGCCATCTCCTGGTCATACCCTGTAATTCAATGAATATGTGGACTTACAGTAAAAAATAGACACGCCCAGGAGAAGGAGGGGATCACTCCAGCCGCTGGAACTTGGCTGGAAGACGGCTGCCATTCAGTTGGCTTTCAGCTTGAAGGGGAAATTGAGCGGGAGCAGTGAGCAGGAGACAGTGAGAGATGAGTCAGCGGGAGACCGTAAGAGATGAGTGAGCGGGAGACAGGGAGAGAAGACAGTGAGATGAGTGAGCACGAGACAGGGAGAGAAGACAGTGAGACGATTGAGCGGGAGACAGTGAGAGATGAGTGAGCGGGAGACAGGGAGAGAAGACAGTAAGACGAGTGAGCGGGAGACAGGGAGAGAAGACAGTGAGACGAGTGAGCGGGAGACAGCGAGAGATGAGTGAGCAGGAGACAGGGAGAGATGACAGTGAGACGAGTGAGCGGGAGACAGGGAGAGAAAACAGTGAGACGAGTGAGCGGGAGACAGGGAGAGACAAGCGAGCGGGAGACAGGAAGAGACGACCTTTGACCATCCCTTTATTGGTTCAATGTTTCATTCACAATTTTTCATTCACAATAAGCAATCATAAGTAAATTACATACAATCATACACATCATCCCTACATGTATTCACTCACCCCTCCATACAAGACCAAAACAAAAAAAATAGGTGTTTTTTTCCCTTTGTTTCAGAAACTCAGAATAAGCAATTCATCAATTACACGACATAGAACATCTCCACCTCCCCAAATAGAAATAAACTCATTCAAGTCTGACACCATCTTATAATAAGCAAATTCTATCCTAAGATGTGCAGCCACCAGACCTCTGAACATCAGTTCAGCATCTACAGATCCTGTCTCCTCCATTTTATTTGTCCTTGTAAGCCAGATGCAAACAAAAAATTAACCGGACAAATAGTCCTGAGTAGTGATGCAGAGTATCTGGGACCAAAAATAAACAGTTCATCTTCAAAAAGGTGTCCTAAACCACCCACCCACTGTTTTAACAAAGAGAAGAGAGGAGCTAGTCTGGGACATCTGAGCCAGAGATGTTGTAAAGTTTCCTTAGCCTGACAAAACTCATACTGACTTCCTGCTCTATGATCTATATGTGCCACGTTTGTGGCCACGGCCCCATGCACCACCCTCCACTGGAGATCTGCACAGCGTTTCTCTATGGGAGGATTGTACAGGGACCTCCAGCTACCTCTGGAGCCAACACATCAAACCACCTCGACTCTCGGACACCGGCTAACATTGCTCTGTTAAGAACCTTCACAGACACAGCATACAAGCTCTTCTTTGATACTTCAGAGAACCCCATCAGCTTCCTCCTGCTCCCCCACTACAGCACAAATGGACAACTCAGGAAATATGATTAGATGATCCTCTGCAGACTCTGCCCCTAATGCTCTCCTAAAAGAACCAGGAGGTCTGTTCATCATCTCCTCCACCAGTTTGTCCATGAGATGCAGAGACTTAATTCCAGTGTCTTGACACAGCCTAGCAGCAGTTTCCCACTGACCCGCTGACCTCAGTCCTGCCAGCTTCGTCAGCCCAGCTGTTGTAAGGATCCTCTGAACAATGACAGAGCTGAGAATCCTACTCTGTATGGCCGGGTTATAGAACAAAGGTTCTTCACCAACAGTCCCATATAACTGAGAGCAGTCTCTAATCACGTTTAAAACTGTTCTCCAGGCACACAGAACCGACTGGTAAAAACTGGAAGTCTGTGATGTATCCATACAATCCAAATCCAGAAGTGAAAGTGAAGATAAGCACTTGCTTAAGTGCTTATCATAAGCCAGGTTCTTCACTCTACGCAGCAACAAAGATGCTGTTTCAGTCCAGGGTTGCTGCGTTTGGTAGAGCAAACGCTGTGTAGTCTGAAGCCGAAACACAGTTATGCGACTCCTGAGGTCGATCAATCCCTGACCCCCCTCTGCCACAGGTAGAAACAGCACAGCCGATCTAATCTAGTGATATCCATCCCAGAAGAAATCCACCAGTCTCTTCTGTATCTCTGTAATGAGATTGTCTGGAGGAACTACAACAGTGACACGGTGCCAGAGTACAGACGCAACCAGATTGTTGGCAATCAAAGTCCTCCCCCTGTAGGACAACTGGGGCTGGACCCATTTCCATCTAGACAATCGGGCACTCATTTTCTCAACTAGACCCTCCCAGTTTTTTTTTTCTGAAAGTTCTCATTTCCCAGAAACACACCTAAGACCTTCATCCCTTCTGTGCTCCACTGCAGTCTATTCGACAAACCAAGATTGTTGCCAAGATTTTATAGTCCGTGCACAGACTGAACATACTGTTCTGAATCCGCTTGCCAGTTTGCCAAACCTACGGAGCTCATTTTCCAACAGTATGTTCGTTATAAAGAGCAGAACACCAGATACGGTGATCCACGTGGATGGCACAGACAGTGGGGAGACAAATAAATCCCAAATAAATCCCTGACAACCACCCCACTCTAAATCAACTGATGGACACAAGGCTCGTCTCTCAAAAAGACCACCACTGCCTTGTTTATACGGGAAGCATAAGACAGTTTATCATGTCCTAGCTGCTCACCGACGAACCTACTGATCACTCAGCTGAACCTTACTGAAAGAATAAAATAAATCTTACCTGATTAAATGCATTTTAGGACAGCCGGAGAAACAAGAAAACCCAAACAGACCAGCGGAAAAACACCAGTTCAAAACTCTGCACCACCACTCACGCTCACACTTACCAGAAACGGAAAGAGAGAGACAGAGACAGAGAGACAGGAAGAGATGAGCGAGTGGGAGACAGGGAGAGACGAGCGAGCGGGGGACAAGCAAGCGGGAGACAGGAAGAGAAGACGGAGAGACGAGTAAGCACTTAAGCGCTTTATTTTATGATGCACATTTTTTTAAATGCTATTTTATTTTTTTTCGCTTTTATTTTTAAATGCAGCCCTTCTTTTACCTAATGAGAGAAAAACACATGTATAGTTCAATATACACATGTATCCTTCAATGTTAAGTGACTATAAATATTTTTGAATTGTGATTTATTTTATTTAACAGTCAGATGCAGATATTGATACAACTACGAGACTACTATATGTGTATGTGTGTATAAATCACTGTTTTTGTTAGAATTTCCACTTCTACACTGCAAGTAAGTTTTTTTTAGAAAACCAACAGACCCAGCAGGCATGACGTGCATGCTGCTGATTCTGTGAAACTGAATCATTTACTGAAAGGGGCGTGTTCAAAAAAATAGCAGTGCCGAGTTCAATTAGTGAGGCCATTGATTATGTGAAAAAAATAGGTGTTAAATCCTTAAATAGGTGGCCCTTATATAAGGATCAAGGCAACTGACACTACATATGCTGGCTGTGCATTTGTCCTTGAAAAATAGAGTAAAATGGGTCGTTCAAGACACAGAAGAAGTGCGTTCTTTGATTAAGAAATTAATAAGAGGGGAAAACCTATAAAGAAGTGCAGAAAATGATAGGCTGTTCAGCTAAAATGATATCAAATGCTTTAAAATGGCAGCCAAAACCATAAAGGCGAGGAAGAAAAAGAAAAACGACTATTCGATTGGATCTGAGAATAACCAAAATATCAAAGGCTCAGCCAATGATCAGCTCCAGGAGGATCAAAGAAGATCCAAGATTGCCTGTGAGTTCTGTAACAATCAGACGACGTCTATGTGAAGCCAAGCTACCAGCAAGAAGCCCCCGCAAAGTCCCATTGTTAAAAAAAATACATGTGATGAAGCGGTTACAATTTGCCAAAGAACACATTGACTGGCCTAAAAAGAAATGGTGTAATATTTTGTGGACTGATGAGAGTAAGATTGTTCTTTTTGGGGCCACAGACAGTTTGTCAGACGTCCTGCAAACACTGAATTCAAGCCACAGTATGGTGGTGCAAGCATCATGATATGGGGATGTTTCTCGTACTATGTTGTTGGTCCTATTTATCGCATACTAGGGATCATGGATCAGTTTGAGTACATCAGAATACTGGAAGAAGTCACCAGCAAGCGAGCAAAATCATGGTTCCAGACAAACAGAATTCAAGTGAAGGGGTGGCCAGCACAATCCCCGGACCTTAATCCCATAGAAAGCTTGTGGGCTGACATAAAAAATGCTGTTCATGAGGCAAAACCAAGAAATGCAGAGGAATTGTGGAACGTAGTAAAATTGTCCTGGGCTGCAATACCTGTTGACCGGTGCCAGAAGTTGGTCGACTCCATGTACCACAGATGTTAAGCAGCTATCCGAAACAGTGGTTATGCAACTAAATATTAGTTTATAATTCTCAGGAAAGTTGAATCTTCAAGCATTTCTTAGTGTATACAGTACATTTTTGAGTTTGTAAAGAAAGATGTTGTGGCGAGGATAAGGTGCAAAAGGGAAATTAAACCAAATTAAGAAAGAAAACCGACAACGCCACCCAGGGAATTTCACCCCGAGAAATAATTTGGGAGAGCACAAGGCACACAGGTAAGTATACTCTTTGAGGCAGGAGACGCAGTTCACCAAGGTTTAGAAAAATACACAATTTATTTTAAATAGTTTAAAATAATCTCGACATTCGTCCAAAAGAAAATCAAAAATAAGGGAGATCAATTAAGGAGCTGGAGCTGAGTGGATGGACAAGGCTAGGTGTAGGGGGGGGACACCACCACCCACCCACCACCCACCACCAACTTAAATACAAACTTAAAACCACCCGACATACGTGACCCACACACACACTCAGTGAAGTGAAGAACCCGCTCCCCAGGACACAGCAGACAAGGGGGATACCACCACCCAGTCACCGACACCACCACCAGTCTCCAGCAACTAAAAAGAAAGAAACAAATTAGTGAGCAAATTACAACTAAAAAAAACACAAGGAAATTCAAAGTTAACAGAATAATCAATACACTAATCAAACCAAATCAAAATGAACCAAAGAAAAAAAAATTAATACAAAATTATAATAAGCTAAACACCATTCAACTACACACACAGGGCCAAGCCCTGGTTAAAACACATGCGTGATAAACGTTTGCTGAAGCAGATCTGGTACACAATATCACGCCAAGCACCAAACAGACAGCACGCAGCGTACACAGTGCAGCGTGCAGAGACAACGTTACAGAAGGTAAAGCCTCAGCAGAGATAACGCCGGAGGCGGAGCTTCAGCAGCGACGACAGCGTGGAGACAAAACTTGGCGGAAACAAAACAGCAGCGACCCCAAGCAGCTGATCACAGCGACTCCTGATTACAGGAAAAATGCCGTTAATGTGACTTTAAAATACAGCGGTTGCTTGCGTATACTAGAAACACACATACCTGTACTCTGCTAGCACCTATTTCATCTTCAGCCTAGCCAAGCACCAATCACAATCTCACATGCTGACTTCAGTGAATGGCCTAATTTTAAAGCAAGAGATGGTGTATTGTATCTGTACTTGGACTTTGTGAAATCAGATGCTTTTCTTGCTGCTGACACTACTGAAGAAAACTTAGGTGGCACCAAAACATCTTGTAGGTCCTTCAATTTGCAGTCAAGAGACTTGGCAGCAAGTACAAATCTTCCTAGCTCCCTCATCTTCTGGGTAACATGACCATCTTTTGATGCATCACTTCCATATCTTTCCAGTAGTCTATCACCAAATTCACATATGAGCGGGTCATTTTTTACTTCAAGGGACACCGTATCAACTACCATTCTGCTAACAATCTTTGAGCATCTTTGTGATGACTGCCCTCTGCATGGAAGAAGATATGCAGCAGCAGTCTGAACTCTTCATTTTTACTGGTTGGATTCATCTGACACATTCATTATTTTACAACACACTTTCTCATGTCTCCATAGCTCAGATCTTAGAAAGAACCCAAAAGAAATGTTGCATAGTAAGTAATCTTCTGCGTCTGTGTTTGCAGATGGCTGTCTGTAGGTAACAATCTCACCTTGTCCCTTCTGCAGTACAGTAACGTTGTGTTGATAATCACCCTTCCTGCGAAGTTGGTCCAGTATCTGGCGACGTTTCTTTGAATTTGGTGGATGACAGATGACCATACTCATTTCTTTTTCGGCGCTATGTTTTCATATTAAATGCCATGCCATTTTACTTTGTGGTAGTTTGCAATAGACACAGTAGTGTCTTCTGTCCCACTTTCGTTTTTCTCCCTTTTTGCAGGTTTTTACTGTAACAACACGTGACCTGAGCATACCCTCGTCCACATCTCCATGATCCTCAGCAGCATCTTCATCCTCTGCGTCAGCACTACAATCAGTGACAAGGTCACTGTCATCCCCGAGTTCATGAAGAAGAGACATTTTGTCTTCTTTGTTTTTCTTTTTTGAAGTTGACTCAATCATTTCATCTCAGATGATTCTGAGGATGATGGGATATAATCTGATAGGCATTCATCTATGGCACATTAAAATCATCTTTCAACATTTTCAGCTGTCACTGTCACAGCAGACTGTTCCAATCTGCTTCAAGACAGACAACATTGTCCCTGTAACAAAAAAGTCTGGCCTGTGGCCCTCACCCCTTTCTGATGAAGACTGTTAAACTCATCCTCCACCACTTCCAAAGACTGAACAGTATATTTTATACTTATTTTTACTTGTTTCGTTTTTCCTAAGTAGCATGTTGGGAAGCCACAACAATCATTTCATTTTGCAATGAATGTAAAATGACATCAAAGTGATCCTTTGTAGCGGGTCGACTAAAATAATGCTGGGGTGCCAGTCAGTCAAGTCTGACAAAGTAAAACAGAACAAAAATAGTTTAGTCAACCCACACAAAATAATAACCATGCAGATCAACACAGCAATAACCCACAAAAGCAATCACACGCCAACAATGCGATTTCCACAATATCTAAATTTTCACAATTATCCTTCACAGTGCAGAAAAGTTCAATTCACAGTGCAGAAAATTTCAGTTCAATCCATTTGGGAAAACTCCGTTCTAGTATTCCACAATACCACAGTTCAGTCCAGTTCATGCACCACCACAAAACAGCAACTCAAAACTCCGCTCCGGGTTTTACCGCAGACTCCAACACAAAATAAGGAAATAAACTCAAAATAACCAGCGTCTCTCGTTGCGGTGCAGCAACCAACATACAAAAAAAAAAAAAAAAACGTGACTTGCACTCATCATAAATGCTCTCCCTAGAGGACGGATTCAAACTGTAGGGGATCGGTGGTTTATTTCCATTGGAGTAGGAGATGAATGTGGGTGGATGACAGAGGAAGCTATGGATGGAGGTGAGTTTTAATGTAAAGGTGTGTAGCAATGTGGTTCTGACTTTGCGGCGCTACACCTTATATTCTTACATATCCTTATATTAAGCTCAATTTTTTATTTGGTTGTGTTCCAAATCACCCTAGTAACAACTATGTTTTTAGTCATTTGGATAACGCCACGCAAGAGTTAGGTTCTGCTGGCAAAGGCCAAGTGTTCATCTTCAATTTTAGCAAGTGAATCCTAAATTAATATTATAATTATATTTGAAAAGGATATGTGCAATAAATAAACTTACTTGTGTACTCAATAATTCCTCCTCTTGTTCCTCCCCTTGTTCCTCTTCATCATCTGTAGAAAACAAAAAGTTGATGTTATGATGAAGCTCATAGTAAACGGTTCTGTTGATAATTTGTTTGCACCCTACTTAAATGCATGAGGAGGTCAATAAGAACACCTTTAATTACAAAGCTTCCCACTACAAAACCTACCCCATAACAGTGAAGTGAGGTATATGCAAAATATTAATAAAAATGAATAATTAATTAAAAAGACTAAAAAGAACAAGATTAACATGTATTAACTCACTTGTGATCCTACATTTACCTTCTTTAAAAGTGGCAATAACTGAATTGTACATGATTAGTTTAATATATCAAGTTAAAAGGAAGATGGTGGAGGCCAGAGTCAGGCACACTCAAAATTTCTTTAGAAATGCTCTAGTTAAATTAAATCTTTTTCTTTTTTTGTGAGTTCTGCTGATTAATGTTACTTTAACTGCGATGCTCACAGCATTAAAAAAATATATATCTTTTCTGAATTGGTGACCAATACACAGGAGCTTAGCTATACTAAATATACAGTAGTAATAACTAATAACAATTTTAATGTTAACTTTCTGAATTTAAAAAACACTTTATATAAAACTGTCCAGATTTTAGGCTGTAAACCCTGATACAGTGCTTCATTGCAATCTAGACAGCTAGCTTTGAGTGAAGGGAGGTGGAGAGAGAGAAGGAGGCAGATTAAATAAATACTGTGAGAAATGAACATGATTTAACAGGTGCCAAACTATTTACTACATTTAAAAAGCTATTGTTTCCTAATACTGCATAACAGAGTTACTGATATATCACATTGGCAGCAGTTGATAGTGGTACTTACTTCCAATATATACAATCTAATTAATTAATTAATAATAAAAATGCAAATTAATACGTAAAACTATCTATAAAGATGGATTGACCTCATGACCTCAGTGTTCTGACTAAAGTTCAAATATGAATATAGAGATTTTTCAGTTTTTTCAGTATTTCAGTAGTAGTACTTGCAGTGCTGAAGGTGGTTATTAGAGTTGAGCTGGATACTCGGCTGAAACGAGTATCCGGTATGGATAAAGCACTTTTGCACATACACATACAGATGTATTGTGTTGCTGTGTCCCGCTCTGCTCACTCACACACAGAACAGCTCTCTGTCTCTCCCTCAGTCACTCAGGTTTGCGGGTCTTTTCCGTTAACGTTTAGGGTTTCTTCAGCTTCAGGTTTGTTTTTACTTCGGTTTGTACTTACTTATTAACCAGTAGAGTTCTGGTAAACGTGGGTTCGTTCAGACGTGGTGCTTGGTAGAATGCGACTCGCGTTGCGTCTCTGCCTGTTGGACACACACACACACACACACACACACTCTCTCTCTCTCTCTCTCTCTGCCGGTCATCGGAGATTTTTTTTTTTTTTTTAAACCGTCAGCTGGCTCTAACCAGTTTTTTTTTTACTTCGTAGTAGTGGTATAAATAATATTACAAATTAAGCTACACACACACAAACACACTCTCTCTCTCTCTTACTCACTCACACACACACACACACACACACACACACACACACACACACACACACTGGTGTAAATAAAAAAAGAACCATAATTTTTTTTTTTTTTTTTTTAAATCACACTGATCATAAACAACACACTGTGTTGTATTCATTGTTGCAAAACTTGTTCTGTAAATAGATTGTTTGCTATCGTGATCAAAACCATTGATCTGAAGCTCAATGCTGATGCTGTCCTGTAAATAGTTTTCTAATCAGCAATAAATATAACAATTTCTGAACAACCCATATCAATTGCATGCTTAAAATAACATACCAGTTAAAGCCCCGCCCATTTCAAGACAACCTGACCAACTTCTGGGTTAGGCCCACTCCGAGTACGGATACGGATACAGATAATTCATATGGTTAACAGATACAGATAATGCTGTACTCGCTCATCCCTAGTTAAAATTGCAATTACATTGATGCAGTGGACATTTTAACTATTTAAAGTAAGGTCTGACTGATAGATTGCATGTATTTGTGTTTTTAGATCATTCATGAGACACAGGGGACTAAATGTATCCTGATGGGCATGTGAAACGATGCCTCACCCACTGCAACAGGATGCCACATCTTGTGGAGCCTATGCATTGAAGGTACATATCACAGCATGATTAAGCTTAATGTAAGGATTGAAATGAAAGTAATTTAGATTCTACAGCAGTAATTTTAAACCTCAAGGTTCATCAAAAAAAAATAATTCAATCGTTAATCCCCACACTGGCTGTTGTGATTAAATGTAGATAATCCAGAAACATTTATGAGACATCTGAAATTTTAATGAGTGAATAGATAATAGTGTCAATCACATTGACTCCATCATTGATTAAATAGTCAAAAACTAACTCTGAACTTTGCCTTAAATGTTTGATGTTACACACGAGCATGTTTAAGAATGTTCTGGCATTACACTTTTACATACATTGGGTTATTTTTATTAATTAAAATTACACTAAACTAATGCTACTGTTTTTAGGACATTGGGTGGTTCAATAACTTTCAAACACTTCTTGTAAGATTACTGTTTCTCATAATAAATCTATTTTTCCACCTCTTATTCAGTTTGCAGAGTGCATCTTGGGTGGATTACCTCTGGACTTCGACAGTTCAGCATCCAGTGTAAACTCCATAAGAGAGCACACTGCTGTCTCTGTTCTCATTTTGGCAGATGACTTGACTAACTTGTGCCATCTGTGTGGGGAGCAGGATGGGGACACTCATTGGGTAACTGTTTGTTTTACTTGTCCTTCTTAAGTCTGGCTTATATTTATAAAAAGAAAATAACTAAATATTATTTTAAATTCCATGCGACAGGAAAACATAAAAATTAACATATTTTAGTGTTTAATATCATAATTGCCTACAATTTAATCACCATTTTTTGATTTCCGGTTGCCAAATTCAGATTGGATGTGAATTCTGCCCGCGGTGGTTCCACAGGAGCTGTGCCAAGTACAAAGGCCGAAAGAAATACATTTGTGCAACATGCCAGTAGCATGTGTAGCTATTGGCCCTGTATCTGGAATGTATATAGTTATATCTTGTTGTTGTTCAGAGATGTCATGATTTCGGTGTTTATGTCTGTCTGTCTGTCTGTATGACTGTCTGTATGAATGTCTGTATGAATGTCTGTGTATATGTATAAAATAACATGTATTTTGCACCAAAAGTTATGAATTGACTTATTTCAAATAAAATGGTATTTCTATTGGCGCAGCCATCATAAGAGCTGGAATACCGGGTTCAGAGCATATTAAGAGAGACAGACAACTGAGTTTGTTTGACTGGGAAGACTGCTACACAAGAGCAAACACCCCCACTTGTTCTAATACTGACAGCAAGATCTGACATGACATACATTTGACTTTACCCCAAACATAAAACACACAAACTTATCCATCCTGACTCTTGTTACAGGCTTAGTCAACACATCCGCCACCATGTCAGTGGTTGGGCAATATTCAATGGAGATTTTCCCACCACTGAGAGCAGATCGAACAAAATGGTATTTGATGTCCACATGTTTACATCTCTGACGCGATACAGGGTTTTTCGACAAGGCAATAGCCCCCTGATTGTCCTCAAAAATTGCCACTGGTGCATATTCACAATCACTGTCCATCCCATTTAACAACTGCACTAGATACATGCTTTCCTGAGTTGTCACTGCCAGGGCCATGTACTCTGCCTCACATGTGGATAAAGCAACTGTGGGCTGTTTCTTTGACTTCCAGGAAATAACAGGCCCTGTCTCAGACAAACTAAAACAGTACCCAGTACTTCTCCTGTCGCTCTGGTCTTCTGCCCAGTCTGCATCACTATATGCCACAAGTTTGAGATTTACATCACATCTTTTGTAACACAATTCCTGATTTAGGCCTACAGTTCCCTTCAAATATCTCAACACATGTTTTGCTGTTACCCAGCGTTGTTCTTTTGGTTCAGACAGGTATTGTGACAGTTTGCCGACAATCCAACTTAGATGTGGTCTTGTACATATCATGACATAACGCAAGGGTTAGATACCTCTTTTGATCAACAGGTTGACCCTCATTATCAAACTTCAGTTTGTTTTTACATTGAGTAAATCTGGGTTTACAGTTGATCATTTCAAATCTCTCCAAAATCTTTGTAATATACCTTTTTGACTCATTTTTATTTCACCTCCTTTTTGCACAAAGTCAATACCCAAGAAATGTTTGAGTTCACCAAGGTCTTTCATTTTAAATTTAGCTCCCAACATCTCTTTTACATTTTTTTACAGTTTGATTGTCATTAGCAGCAATGATAAGGTCATCAACCCAGATTATCAATATTACCCTCTCATTTATAGTTTGTCTACTATAAACACAATGGTCAGCCGAGTTTTGAATGTAACCATTTTCACTTAGAAAATCGTGAAGCATTCTGTTCCAATTTCGTCCCGACTGTTTCAGACCATACAATGATCTATTAAGTTTACAGACTAGTTTCTCACCCGTCTTTGCCTTAACTTGAAAACCCTCAGGCTGCTCCATGTACACTTGACAATCAATAGGAGCATGCAGGTACGCAGTTTTAACATCCATCTGGTGCAACCCTTTGCCACATACCTGGCTTTGTGTGTTTTTGTCTCATCCGGATTTTCTTTTACTATATAAACCCGTCTTCCCCCCACTGCATGTTTACCTTCTGGCAAAGTGGTTAGGGTAAATGTATCATTTTCCTTCAAAGAATCCATTTCCTCTTTCATAGCATTAACCCACAAATCTGATTTTGATGAGCTCATGGCCTCTTTCAGAGTTGGAGGTGCATCTGACATAACCCGATAACAGTAGTCAATATTAGTTAACTCTTGACCATCATCATCATCATCATCATCACCACATTTTATCTTGCACTCATAATCGTTATAGTACTTAGGTGATCTCCTCTCCCTCTTTGGATATCGGACATTTTTAACACTCTGACCGTCACCTGTAGTGATGTCTGTGTCGCAGATCTCAGCTTTAGGTTCCTGTGTGATTGGTTTCACTACATAAATTTTTGGAAAAGTGGTCACACCCCTCTCCCTATACAGGATGTCTTCACTCGTATCCTGGTCTGTCTGAGTCTGACACTCATTCACACATTTGCTGACAAACTTTACCAACCTGTTTTAAGTACTCTCCCTGTTTCTGGGTAGAAGATTAGATATGTAGGACTATTCTTGTCATAACAAACAAAGATCCCCCTTTCAGATTGTGAGTCGAGCTTCTTTTTGTTGTATTTGTATGCATAACATACTGACCCAAAACATTTCATCCTTGACAGATCAGGCACTCTCCCTGTCAGCATGTAATATGGAGTCTGTCCTGTCCGCTTGTTGTAGAGTTCTTTTGGAAGCTTACTCCCAATCAACATACATCTTGCCATTTCAAACAGTGTTCTCCAATTTCTCTCAGCCGTCCCATTTTGAGGGGGAGAATAAGGGGCTGAGGTCTCACGTCTAATGGCATTTTTACTGATTAATGACTGAAACTTCTTTGATGTAAACTCGGTGCCATTATCAGATCTAGTACATTTGATTTTGCAATAAGGAGCAACATCAGCAATAAACTTTTCTGTAGCTCTGACTGTGTCACTCTTGGCTTTCAAAAAATACACAAAAATTGCACCTGAATAGTCATCAGTGAATGCCAATCAGTACCTGAACTCATCTTTTGCTGCTGGTTCTATTGGGCCAGCCAAATCTGTATGTACAATAGGCTCAACAGTGTTTAAATAATACAGCCTATTGTACACTTCAATTCCAAATGTCATACCGTCTTTGTGAATGAGCTTGTTCTGTCCCTCCTTGAAGATGACAGTCGCTCCTCGGGCAGTGGCTGCCTTGACAGAAAAAATGTCCTGGGGATATGATGGGACATACAATGCCCCCATCAACATCATGTCCACTGCGCATCCTCTGCTGTCAATCAGATGAACCTTGGCCGCACCCCTCTTGAGTGCGACACCACTGGTCCTCCCCCCATCAGCCAACTCCAGGATGTGCTTTTGCGGCTTGAAGTTCTCATCAAAGTCCTTGAATTTTGTGATGTCAGTCACGATATGGGATGTGGCCCTGTGTCGACCATAAGCCCTCTCTTCTGTGGTCTGCTGACAGGGTCTCCATTCACCTGGCCAACCTTGAGTGCAAACGTGTGGTCCTCCTCATCCACCGCCTGCTTGGCCTTACCTCTCCTCCTCCACCTGCACCATTGTCTCTGTCCACTGCGCTGGCCCACAGCAGGACATTCTATTGCTTTATGGCCTTTCTGGCCACAGCCATAGCAGGTCAGTCTCATGTCCCTGCCAGATCTTCCTCTCACTCTCATGACGCTGTGTTCATCTGTGGACACACTCCTGAACTTTTCGGTGCTCTCATAGCTCCGCAGCTTTGTCTTGAACTCAGCGAAGGTCAGTTTCTCATCACTCTGGGCCACATGAATGGAAAATGGCTTAAACACATCTGGCAAGCCCTTTAATATCATTGCGATCAGTAAACCATCACTTAAAGTCTCTCCTGCATTCCTCAGTGCAGTTATTGCAGTCTCTGCTCGGATGATATAATCTGTAACACTCTCATTAACAGCCTTTTGCAGGGATGTAAGTTCTGTATACAGATTTATCACACGGGGCTTCCCCTTGCCAGCATAGTGATCCCTCAGTATCTGCAGGGCTTTCCTACCATCATCAGCCGCATCCTCATCGCAAGAGACAAACTTTTGTCGTCCAACAGCTGGATTAACTCAGCATACGCTTCTTCATTTTTCTCGGCATCCTCTTCTGCACCCTCCTCACCCTCATCTGGCTCGTGGAGGATGGTACTCTTTAGTCCTTGTAAACGTAGATGGCCAAGGAACTTGGTTTCCCATAACTCATAGTTTTTCTCATCTCCATCAAAACATAATCGATTCCATCAGCTTCCAATTTCTTTCCTGGGCCCATAACCTATTGGCGCAGCCATCATAAGAGCTGGAATACCGGGTTCAGAGCATATTAAGAGAGACAGACAACTGAGTTTGTTTGACTGGGGAAGACTGCTACACAAGAGTAAAGCCATCAGTCATTTATTTAAAGATTTGCTTCACCTGGTGTGCTGGTGTCAGTAGGAGGGCACATTCAAGAGCAATACATTTTGCAACAATGTGTATGGTCATAAGAAATTAAATAGGAAAAAAATAATAAATTATAGTTTTTCTCCATTGGTTAGGCTCATTTCTCAAAACAGAAATTACATTCTCAAAACAACATGGACAGACCCAAGTCAAACCAATGGAGAAAAACTGTAAGACATTGAACAAGGTCTTGTCTAAAATGTAGATGATTTCATGCCATTACTGGTTAATTTGTAACCTTGCAATTGTTATATGAAGTCATTTTGAGGAAGAAAACCTCTTTCAGTCCAACATTAGGAGCTGGAATCATTTTTTTGCAAGTAAAAAAAAACTGCATTTTATGTGTTGCACTGGCCCTTTACACCATTTCCAGAAGGTATTGAGTACTGGTTAAGGTATAATCTAGTAAATATTACTCTTGTGAGTGAAACAAAGTCATTTTGAGCAAGAAAACCCATTTCAGTATCAATTAAAGAGCAGGAATCACTTTTTGGCAAGGGAAAAACTGCTATTTATGCGGTGCCCTGGCCCTTAACACCATTTACAGAAGGTATAGAGTACAGGTTAATCTATAATTAGCTAAATATTGCTCTGTTGAGTAATAGGAAGTCATTTTGAGCAAGAAAACCCTTTTCAGTATCAAATTAATGGCAAGAATCAATTTTTGGCAGGTGAAAAAGCCCATTTTGTGATGTAATGGTCCTTTAAAAGAATTCCAAGCTGTCCTGTGTGCTCAGATCTTTATATTATGAAGCTCAAGAATGAGATCAAGTCATATTTAGGCAGAAATCACCTTACATTAACTGTATTTGGCCTTCAATCAATTTTTGGCAGGTGAAAATGCCTATTTTGTGTTGTAATGGTCCTTTAAAAGAATTTCAAGCTGTCCTGTGAACTCTAGTGTTTATCTATACTATGCCTTCAATCATTTTTTGACAGGTGAAAACTGATTGAAAACTGCAAAACACATCCAAACATGGGAATCAAATGCTATGTAGGGCCCAGATCAGATATAAAACAATGCAGAGTCACGAGGATCATTGCAAAAAATCATATCTTTATTGAAAATCGACCAATAAATCATATTCGTTATAGTCTAATTTCCAAAGACCGGGCTAAACAAAGTCAACAGACATACCAAGCACATAGAGACATGTCTATTGCGTAATTGCCATGTCTGATTTTGTTACAAAATACACTTCTTTTGGCCACAGTTGTAATAATTACGTAACAACAAACTTTCAAAGACACATGCCTTTGCTATAATTACATTATAACACAGTTGTGTGTATCGGCATATTATGACCGTTAAGTCCAGAGAAAAGCAGACATTTTTGCGCTACCATAGGGGGAGCAATTCTAATGTTAAGCCAGCGGCGGCTGCTGCTCCGGTAGTTACTGGCTGTGTTTCTGAGGTGTTTCCTTCTGAGCGCTCTGTGTGAGCCGGATGTTCTGGAGGCATACGCTCCTTTCATCAGAAGTGGTTTTGTGTCACTTGTGGGTAGTGATGTTAAACTCCTGATTACAATCTTGAGGGACACGGGCATATGATTCCTATATGATCGAGTCTGTGCTGCCTTTGTCAGTGGAGACTCACAGTGGGGACCGTATCCTCAGTCGGGGGATGGGGTTGACTGTTTTACCCGTGCCTTTGCACAAGGTGGTCCTGGATTGTGAGCTAGTGCAGGGTGAGGTAGCTGTGGGAGTGCAGCCGGCGTTGTCGATTGAGGGAGTTCATTTAATTTTGGGCAATGGTTTGGCTGGTGGCCGTATCTGGGCTGATGCTCCTCCCTCACCTGTCGTTACCCTCTGTCCAGTTAATACTGCCTCTGACAGGAGCTCCAGTGAGGTACCTGAGGTTCTTTCAGCCTGTGTGGTTACACGCGCAATGAGTAAGGCTGAGTCTGGGTTATCTGATGGGGAGCTCATGACGTTGATTTTGAGGCTCCGTCCTTGTCTGATTTTCCACTGTCAGTGCCACAGAGTGAGTTGTTGCAGGAGCAAATCTGTGATTCCTCCCTAAAGGAATTATTTGGTCGTGTTTTGTCTGATGCTGAGATAAAGAGTGCAGCCAGTGGGTACTTTTTGTGCCACGAACTGCTGTTTCGGAAATGGGACTGTGTGGGGGATGCTGTTTTTCAGTGGTTGTGCCGACTAAATTTCGCCTTCTGGTCCTCAAAGTGGCACACGACGAGAGTGGGCATTTTGGTGTCAGGAAAACTTATCTAAACATCTTGAAACATTTCTTTTGGCCGCACGTAAAAAGAGATGTTGACACATATATTAAAACATGTCATGTGTGCTGTTATAAAAATTAGGATTATACAGGGGTTCCGATGTTTTAATTCATTATAGTGTGTGTGTATCCTGTCTTTTTCCTGCCATAAGCCAACCTTTTGAGTACTTGATTGTGGACTGTGTCGGCCCGTTGCCGTGCGCTAAATCTGGCTGTAAGTATTTACTGACAGTTATGTGCCAAAGTACCAGGTATCCGGCTGTGTACCCGCTAAGGTCTATTACAACTAAAGCTGTGGTGAGGGCACTGACTCAGTTTATTTCAGTTTTTGCATCCCGAAGGTTATCCAAAGTAACCAAGGGTCGAATTTTTCTTCTCGCATGTTTGGTCAAGTGTTGAGATCCTTGCACATAGAGCACAGGCAGTCGTCGGCTTACCACATGCAGAGTCAGGGTGCGTTGGAAAGATTTCATCAGACTGCACTGAGCTGGATCGAGACTGGGAAGAGGGGCTCCGTGGCTGGCGTTGGCTGCGAGGGAGGCCGCATAAGAGGGTACTGGTTTCAGTCCGAACAACCTAGTTTTTGGACATGTGGTGAGGGGTCCTTTAGCTGTGCTAAAAGATAACTGGGTGGATGCTGAGCCGTCAAAAAATTTGATCGGGTTTCGGCATCATTTGTTTGTGGCGGGTGGTATGGCACGGGATAAGTTGCGGATG